>OY720023.1:12866423-13501984 GCA_963082485.1 Eudonia mercurella | reverse complement strand
TATATACAATATTTAACTTATAACTACTTTGTGACTACTCGAAGCTAAGACCTAGGTAACAGCTGTCAACGGCAGACTTAACAGAATGGTCGTACACTTGAGTGCTTCAGAAACATTGCTTTACCATAAGTACCTAAATATATTTGGAATGTCTAGACACAAAAAATCCTTTTCACCTGTGTACTGTCATTGTTGTAGTAGTGACAAATTTAGCTATAGAGGTTAGAGGTGAGAGGATCACTGACCAAACAGAAAACAAAAAATCTTGGAAATCAAACCTTAGACCTCTATCTCTGAGACTAGTGATTTAACCATTAGAACAGTTGATTTTATATGGATGGATGGTGGATCAAATATATGCATTATTTATATAATTAATATCATCATCACTAGACAATAAACGTCTCCTTCCTCGTCCTTCTCCGTTTTGCCTTCCCACATGAACAATATAGTAATACAACGCTGGCCCAACGAGAGTTAGTAGTTTTACTTTAATCTATATATTTAAAACCGCCCAAGTGCGAGTCGGACTCGCGCACGAAGGGTTCCTTACTTTATGACGTATTAAAAAAAACTACTTAGTAGATCTCGTTTAAACCAATTTTCAGTGGAAGTTTGCATGGTAATATAAATCATATATTTTTTTTAGTTTTATCATTCTCTTATTTTAGAAGTTACAGGGGGGGGACACTCATTTTACCACTTTGGAAGTGTCTCTCGCGTAAACTATTCAGTTTAGAAAAAAATTATATTAGAAACCTCAATCGCATTTTTGAAGACCTATCCATAGATCACCTGTAACTTATAACGGTGTAAGAACTTCCTGCCTCACAAAACCAAAGTTTCACTAGTACAAAGTCTTATTCTCCCAATTATTGATTATGCTGATGTTTGCTATCCCGATTTAAATAAGGACCTTCTAAATAAATTGGATCGTCTTCTCAATAACTCAATACGCTTTATTTTTGGTTTACGCAAATACGACCATATATCTTCCTATCGTCTTCAGCTTAAATGGCTGACCATCCCGCAACGTCGTAAGTCCAGAATTCTAACAACTCTATTTTCTATTCTAAACGATCCTTATTCTTCTTCTCACTTAAAATGTAGTTTCAGTTTCCTTAGCTCAACTCATGCCCGCCAACTTCGCTCATTAAATAATCATCTTCTCGCCACTCCTTTGCATCATTCAGGATTCGTTGCAGATTCCTTCACGGCTCAGGCTATTCGATTATGGAACGCTCTCCCCGAAAAAGTCAGACAAGCTCAAGTATAAACTGTTTCTACAGGAGTCAACACCCACGTAAGAGATTCCCATCATCTTTTCTTCTGTTATGTTTAAGTATAATTATGTAGTCTATTTTTATTTAAGTTTTTTATTTTTTATTTTATAGTATGTATATTATATTATTATCATTTAATTAAATAAACTCAATATGTATATTCTTATGTTTCATTTACGTTCTTTGTCGCACCGCTTACCAATTTTTCTGTCTAGCCCTTAGGTCGACTGGTAGAGAATGCCATTTGGCATTAAGTCCACCTTTTGTACTTTATTTTATTTTAATGTGCAATAAAGAATAAATAAATAAATAAATAAAATTACCCCCCAATGTATGGGTTTGATGAAAAAAAAAATTTTGAGTTTCAGTTCTACTTAGAAACCCCCAAATGGGGGACCACCAAAATTTATTGGTTTTTTCTGTTCTTGTGTAAAAATCTGAATGCGGTTCACAGAATACCAAGTTTCAACAGTATATTTCTTATAGTTTTGGAAAAAAGTGGCTGTGACATACGGATGGACAGACAGACAGACAAACAGACAGTCAGACAGACATGACGAATCCATAGGGGTTCCGTTTTTTGCCATTTGGCTACGGAACCCTAAAAATCAATTGCAGTTCGTTAGTCTCGCTAAAACTCAAGAATGAGACATGGAAACGTCAATATAAAAAAAAAAGATTGATTTCGCTGATAAGCTCAAAAATGTTTAAGAGAGAGTTTGCTGTTACCTGTAAACGGCTTTTATAGCGTCACGGGACTTTTTTTGGGACGGCGAGAAACTTAAAGGGAGAAACAAGCCACACTGTTTGATTACGATCAAAACAACGTAAGAAGGTTTCTAGAAGGAATGGCATCACGCAAGCGTAAGCATGCTCCCGCATTCTACTAGATTCTCCGAGTAGTTTGGATAGGATTGGGATAGCCTTTATAGGGTTACAATAATGGTGTACTTACGTTATAAGCAGATGTGTGTCTAAATCAGAGTTTATACCCTAACTAACTATCCTAACTAATAGGAACCTAACTTTATATGCGAAAGTGAGTTTGTTTGTTTGTTTGTTATTTGTTACGCTTTCACGCGTATAATATTTAACCGATAATCATGAAATTTTGTACTTTATCACACTAATATTATAAATGCGAAAGTTTGTGTGTATGTGTGTATATTTGTTGCTTCTTCACGCTGAAACGGATGGATGGATTTGGATGAAATTCGAACAAACACACATAGGATAGTTTTTATCCCGATATTCCCACGGGAATTAATGGTAACTGTCAAAGCGGTACGAAGTCCGCCGGGTCCACTAATATATAATAAAGTTAATGTTAGCAAACACTATCTGACCGCTTTAAGTCCGACTTAAGGTCTGCGACTTAAGCATCTGGTATAAACGCATTACACCAAAGATAAGCGAGGTAGTGAAGCGGGACGCGAGAAAAAAAATCCACCAATTGGATTACTTCATTTTACACCGCCCGCCCGAGTGAGCTAAGGCGCAACAAGAAGTTATTTCTTGCACAGCACTTGACTAGCTTTTTTAACTTGGTAAAATGATACGTGCTTTACCGAAACTATGGACCACGTGTTATGTGAGACTCTCCTCTCCTTCCCCTTCCCCGCGACCCAGGGAGAGGAGGTATACCTACTAAATAAACCACCTGGTACCAACCTTTATCTACCACAGGGATTGCTCGGGATCACGAAAAGCCAGCACCGAGTTGTTTCCCCCTCACCGCTTAGCTACATAGCACAACTCTGGTAGAAACGCAACGCAGCTTTATAGTTATCGTCGAAATATATGTGCCGTTTGTTCGCCGATACAGAAATATGGCCTATGAATATGCAACTGCTGAACATACGAATGCGCTGTTGTTTTTGATTTCGCTCACAAAGTGAACGGAAGCGGAATCCGCGGCCCCCGAGTTTGTGACACGTCGCTGACTTCGAAGGCTAATCCGTTGTGGATTGATTGTGGATCGGTATTTCATACATTTGATATATATAATGTAATAAGTAGTAAACGTTGATAAACGTTGCCTGCAAGGGCAGAGTGACAATAGAACAAAGGAAGGAGCAGTTGAAAGAGAAAAGTTGAAGATTGAGTTCAGTGGCATTCTTAGAAGAAGATTATGTTTAACCCTTCTTCATTTCACAATTATTTTTTGTACTAGCCCCGGTACTACTACCAACCCTTAAGGTTATATGAAAAGGTGCCAAACGTCCCTGCGCATATAAAGCTTGCATTGGGGACCATCCACGCAAGCTTATACGAGTATCATGCCAGATTAGAACCCGATATAATTAATATTAATTAATTACTATTTGCCTCATAATTTTTTTGTATATTATGTATATGTGTGTGTGTGTGTATGTGTGTGTGTTGTTAATGAATGCTTTTCTTCTTCTTCTTCTTCTAGTACTATAGGCTTCTTTGACACACCATTTGTTTCTGTCATTTACCGAGTTGGTGGTTATGTTTTTGACCACAGGCTGACGAAACTTCATCAAAAAAAAGCCCTATGCTGTCTCATTGACTGGTTTATAAATAACCGTATCAACCGACCGGAAACGGGGACATTTTATTATTGAAGGAGGTTTAACTCATCATAGAAAAGTTTCAATTGTTTTTTCAATGCAATACTAATTTAAGAATACCTAGTATACATCGCCAATACCTTCAATGTCACCTACCTGTCGTTTCAAGTTTACTTTTGCTGTGCAAAGTCTAAGCAACTACATCTGATAATATTTACTTTGCCCTAGCTTGCTTGTTCAATCGTGATTTACATACAAACATTTATATTTTTTTCACGAGACAAGCTTAATATCTACAATTTCTAAGGCGGACTTTATTATCTTATTCTTCAAGTTTTGTGGCAATGGACCATGCAAAAGGTCAGGACTACAAGTCGTAAACGTTCACTCACAATCGTGTGTCAGTGGCCTCATTGACATTTGTATTATGTATTAGGAAAAGATCATTTAGCATAAAATAATAATATCTTTATGTCAATCAAAACTTAAATAGTTCAATTTGTGAGATAAAAGACGATTTAAAAAAGTAACTAACAACTGAAACTGGATGACTTTGAGACGAACTGACAAACGGTGGGTCAAAATCGTAAAGAGCGCGGAAGAAGAGGCCTTTGCCCTACAATGGGATGGTAGGCTAACTGTACCTGTAACTGTACAGAGTAACCCTGAAAAATCGACGACACGAGTCGACTTGAGTCAGATTAATGTAGGGCAGTTGATGATTTAGGAGAATGGATAATATGAAAGTTGATAGCGTAGGAGATGTGACGATCCAGGAGAGAGAACAAGATAGAAAGTAGACGAAGTAGGCGTTATACAAATTAGAAATCTGGGTGTTGTCATGTTGAACGTAAATCCATAAGGATTTACGCCATTGACCATAACGCATACTAAAATGTCGATATAAAACTAGGAGGAGAATATAAAAAGCTTCCAAATAAAATATAGAGAAAAAGAAACATCAGTAGCGTTAAAAATACAACAGTCATTTATCTCTTTAAAACAGCGAAGATTATTATCAATGTTCTCTTTATTGCAGCTCCCACCGTTTGCAGTACAAATATTTACTTTCCCACCTGCAAACATTGTGACAACGACGACGGAGGTGAACAATCACAGGTCTTCCCGGCCTGTAATGACTCCACAGTAGTTTGTAAATAAAAAGCTTTCGTAAGTATATTTTAAAAACAATGCATAATACTTAATAAAAAGGATTATTGTTATTGTTCTAATAACGCATCATTAATAATCCTATTTACCCATCCACTCTTACACTGTAAGACTAACGAAACTATAACTAATTAAAATACGATCCGTTGTTTACGGACGCATACAATGATTTTTGTTTACAAGTGATAATAAGGTAGAAAGCCAAATTGCACTTCTCATTTTTTGTTTTTGGAGAGAGTTTACTGATTGCCTCAGACGACATTTTCAGCTTCACCGGGCTATTTTGGGGGCGGCGAGAAACTTCCTCAAGCTGTGTGAAATGAATCACTTTCGGAGGTTTTCTAGAGGAACGGCATCACGCACTAGTGCGTGTCCCCGTGCCTTACTAGCTTCTTCGAGCGGTTCGGATCGGATCGGTCACTTCTCATGGAATGTCGACTTTGTACTGAGAAAATGGCTATGTTATGTAAGTAGCAAGATAATTCCAACCACCATCAATTTCCACATTACGATGGCTTGGATATCACTCGGATTCGAAGTCGTCATTAACATTTTCGAAATCGAAGATTTTCCAACGGCGGGCATCCCAAGGATAGTTATGCATCACATATGATTCCCGGGACAGGGAAGGGGTAAATTTAATTTAAAATCGTTGTAAAGTTAACAATTTTTTTCATATTAGTGACATTTTGTCTATTTTAAATTTAATTACATCATAATAATAATAGTGATGCAACTACTAAACCACAGAGTCAAAGCTACATTATCCAAAGCAGTCTCCATATCACCCTAACTTACATGTGCAGCCGTCCTGTGATTATACCCGCGCTTTGCAGGCTATCATTGGCACTCGCTGGTTATGAGTTGAAGCGATTATCTCGCCCCACTAACCTCCACTATTACATGAAATCCATTATTGTTATTAATTACGAATCCAATTGCCCTTTTTGATGTGTCCTGGCATAGCGCTCACTATTCTAATTGCGGTCAACCATACTTCGGTTGCTATTGGTAGTCTCAAGCCATCTCCGAGGCAGAGATGGGATGGTACACACACGCCTGCACATCAGTCTGCCACAAACTGTCAAATTTCCGCAACGGACTTTATGTCAGTAAGTTATATGGTGGAAAATTAATTAAAGAATTTTAACAGTTTTGGATAGGTTAGTGTGCAGACGGTTGTACCTACTAGGTTTATTAGCGAATAAGCCTTACTTCCCCATTTGAGCTTTTCGGAGCCGGACGGGGAAAGAGGACGAAATGGCTACATACAGGTGTATCTAGTGATGAAAGGACTCGAGGTTTTTAAACCTTTTCAATCAAAACTCGCCTCAATTTTTAGGACTCGACTCAAAAAATACGACTTGAGGCTTTTTACTAATGTAAGATGACTTCAGTCATTAGAGTTCAACTCTGAAATTAAACGACTCGAGTCTTTTAATAACAGTTATAACAACTTAGCCACAAGCCTTTTAGTAAAGAACTCGAGTCGTTTAACATAAGATGAGCTGTTTAACATGAGATTATAAAATAATAAACTTCAGTGCATGGTCATTGCATTTTTATTGAGTTTTCTAGTTTTTCATCACTAAATATTTTTGTTATTACAATTTAAAGATAATTATCGTAATTGTAAATTATTACAAAATATTTTTTAAAAGAAATTTAGAAATTAAAACGCTGTTTTTAATTTTTATCAATTTCAAAAATTACCTATGCAGATAAATAAAATTGGTGTGTCTGTTTGTAATATTAAAATAACTACTTTTTACTAAATGCATATGAATGTTTATACGGTACCTACATATATTAAAATAACATATTTTACAACAAAAACAACGGGAACTAAATACTATTGCAATCAGTAAACAAGCAAGTGTAACTATATTTATGTCAATCTATTTGCAAAATAATGTTCGCAGCAAAGTACCCTCACTAAAAATATTCTATAACTGCCATAGATCATTCGTCAAGAGATGGCGCTACGTAACTTGCACTTAACTATTAATTTGTTAGATTTTAGAATAAGTATGAAATGTTAAAAGAATTCTAAAGATTGTCAATACAAGAACGGTAATTCATCTACAGCTACACTAATATAATAAAAAAGAAAATATTTTTTGTATGTTTGATAAGAAAAATTGGTTGTCTGTAAAGTCGGTTTACTGACGATAGTTGAACGTGACAACGTCTTAAGAAGGTGTCGGGAGGTGTTGGGGGTGTCGGGGGTGTTGGGGGTACGTACCGCGGTGGCGATGCCGGCCACGGGCTTGCATAGCAGCCTGCAGCAGCCCGTCGAACAGGTAGGCGGGAGGAGTTGGGGGTGTCGGGGGGTGTTGGGGTTACGTACCGCGGTGGCGATGCCGGCCACGGGCTTGCACAGCAGCCTGCAGCAGCCCGTCGAACAGGTAGGCGGGAGGAGTTGGGGGTGTCGGGAGGTGTTGGGGGTGGCGGGGGGTGTTGGGGGTACGTACCGCGGTGGCGATGCCGGCCACGGGCTTGCACAGCAGCCTGCAGCAGCCCGTCGAACAGGTAGGCGGGAGGAGTTGGGGGTTTCGGGAGGTGTTGGGGGTGTCGGGGGGTGTTGGGGGTACGTACCGCGGTGGCGATGCCGGCCACGGGCTTGCACAGCAGCAGCAGCCCGTCGAACAGGTAGGCGGGAGGAGTTGGTGGTGTCGGGAGGTGTTGGGGGTGTCGGGGGGTGTTGGGGGTAAGTACCGCGGTGGCGATGCCGGACACGGGCTTGCACAGCAGCACGGCTAAATTTCTACTCAGCCGATTGTGCTTCTTTGTCGCTCGTTCCGCGCTCTCGCTTGCACTTCAAGCCTTACATGGAACGCCTCAGAGCGAGGTAACGCCGAACTTTTTCGTGCGTGCAGCCGGCTCTATCGAATTATAAGACGTTGTCACGTCAAAAACTCAAAAACTACAGGACCGATTTCAAAAATCTTTCACCATTAGAATACTACATTATCCTATTAAATATTGATTGTCTACCCGTATTAAATAACAACAAAAGACGTATTTTAACACGTGACAATTTATAATCATGTAAAAATATAATCCAAAAATAAATATGCCTCTTTTACCTGTAATAATTAGCGTGTGAATACGACATACATACATACATATCATATTAATTTTAGTATTCGAGAATAAGCGCGCCTCACGACTTACGAACCGAGTCGTTTTAAAAGGGTTCGAACCTTTTCGTTGAGACTGAGTCGTTTAAAATTCCGAGTCATTTCAAAATGACTCAAGTCTTAAAATAGACCTCGAGTCCCAGTCTTGGACTCAAATAAAGCTTGGGGTTCAGGGTTTATAGACTCATTGAGTTGTTAACCGTATGACTTGAGTCGAGTTCCTTTTAAAGAGCTTAAAAACCTCAAGTCCTTTCATCTCTAGGTGTATCGGCTGTAAGACCGCATATAAAACTGTAAAATAAAAAAAAAAACAGCTTTGTCCAAAACGCATATTTTTTATAGTGACGCATTAATAAAACGCACTGGATGCCGCAGTCACAAACGTGTCCTTACTCTTTTATTACTCTTCTATATACTTCTATAATGAGAAGTCTTTAGAACTAAGTAGTTATTACCATTTATTGAAATCTCAGTACGGCTGTAAGTAAGCGTATCGTATTCTCAAAAAGTTTGCGAAACATGGTGTCTATAAATTGCTACTGTCTTGTGTGTCTTCATTTGTTTTCGAACATTAAAAGACAAAACACGTTTTCTTATTTCAATTGTTCCGTTAAAAAATTCAATAATAATTCATGATCTATTTTCTGTATCATGGTCAGCTACGATTCCATCAACAAAGATCTGCGTCAAATGAATCACAAACCAAACTTCTTATTACCGCGTCAGCCATATGCGGGCATCAGTGTTGGCGTAGATAAATATCGATACATCCAGTTGAGCTGTTCTCAGATTATTGCTTGTATCACAGACCTATGTATTATTCATACTTGTGTCTGTCCATATTACTGCGGCCATATATCACAGGGTGACTCCCTCTTTCCGCTGAGGAAAACTTGTTGTAGGTGTTAAGTACATGATGACATTGGAGATTAAATGATACTGTGTTATTCATTTAAGCGAGACACAAGTGTGCTGTATTGTTTTGTTCGTACTAAGTGCTACGCTTAGAACTAAACGTATTAAGCGCTTATATTGTTACCTAAATATTACATGAACGCTACACTTTGAAATAAAAATCTTTTTACAAATTATACCTTCTCGTGTTGTGTTTTACATATTATTTTGTTCTGACTTTACAAAATAATACACTTAGGTATTTCTAAATCTCGAAATAACTTAGATCTTTTAGAAAGGTGATGTTGTTTCCATCTGCCTTTATTAACTTAAATGAGCAAATTTAATTGTTTGACTCTACTCGTTTCGGTATAAGATATACAAATTTTGAAACTTCTTATTTAATTTGCAGGCAATGCATCGAAAAATACGTAACACACTAGGTCGATCTGGGAATTGCACTCAGGACTCAGTTATCAAGCCAAAAGTTTTGTCACACGGTCACTAGGCGCAGATAAAAACAAAAGTAAAACATTCACAGAAATTAAACTCTGATCGCCGGCGCCGTGGCAGCAACACGATAACATAAACGTATACAAAGCTGCTATCAGGCCTAGTAAAGTAACCGTTGGTATTAATCTCGATTTCGCGAACCAGTGATAAATTAAGCCGACTGTGTATCACTGACGTGTGATCTAGCGCTAACGTTTCGGTGGGCCTCCGCCTTTATTTTTTTTATCACATAAACGTTTTCATGATGTAATAATCTGTGAAGGTCTTGTTTTGGTTATTATTCTACAACTGGGAAGCTTTCTATATATATATATATAATATACTAGCGCCCCGCCCCGGCTTCGCACGGGTATACTTTTATTTATAAATATTTTGAGATGTTTAATATAGCCTATGTTAATCAGCGCTAATGTAGCATTCTAATGGTGAAAAATTTTTTAAATAAGTCCAGTAGTTTTTGAGTTTATTCGTTGCAAACATACATACAAAAATACAAATAATGATTTTATTATGTTAAGTATTTGATTTTTCTGTTGTTCATACGAAAACACCTAAAGTGGCGAGTTTACAATAGAACAAAATATTTAAAAGCAATTTTTTTTAAAAAAGCTACCGCTGGCGAATTTACACATGTTTTTTTAGCATTTTTTCGATGACGAATTAACTCTTATGGCGAGTTTACATTTATGTCTTAAACTTGTATGTTGGCAATTCCGTTAGAGTGAAAGGCACTTTATTGTATATTTTTATACTTTTCCCTACAAATGAATTACCGACCTTATTCAGCCTAAGTTTTGGAACGGCAAGTTTGTTTATATAGATAATAGGCCAAGAGATTTTCCGTTGTAGCTTTTTAAATTTGTTATTGGAAAACCTTCTTTCATTTTACGCGTAACAATTATTAGTTAGACGCAAATTAATTAAACGTCTTTATAGATTCGGCTCTTCAAAAGTAGTTATTCAAGCCTTAGGCAAGATTAGACCCAGTGACTTGCTATTTAAATTGTTTGTTCAGTTTCACAACGTGTATAAATTACAATTTCAGTTGTTAATTTTCAACAAAAACAGTTTTCTTACATTAGAAGTAACATGGGTATTCCAACATATTGCTTTGTGCAATACAGATGGTGGCGTATCATCTGCTCGCTATTGAAAATGTAATAATAGTAGCCGGGGCTAGTAGCGAGATCCAACTTCTAGTGGAGGTCTCGTCTCACGTACCGACAAGCAAGTTAGACTGAGCACGTTTTTGAGCAATCTCTTGATAATGGTATTTGAAATGTTATCTATATACACTTCTCATCAGAAAAATCGAAACACTTCCCCGTTTTTATGGTTTCTGTCCTAATTTTACATACATAATTAATGGAATGAAAACTCTTTTGAGTTTTCATTCCATGAAAAAAATCACATGATTGTATAGCTGGCAGTTTGGCCATTACATGACAAGCGAAAATTCTAATCGATGAAGAATCGTATGGAAGCAGTAATAAGAGTGTGTTGTTTTATAAATTTCTTTCATACTCCATACAGGGTTAAACATTTTTTTTTAGATATAAGAAGGAGGCAGACTAGCAGGCGGGTCACCTGATGGAGAGTAATCACCGCCGCCCATGGACACCCGCAAAACCAGGAATCGCAGACGCGTTGCCGGCCTTTGACTTGTTGAACAAAATACGAAACCTATGAAAATTTAATTTGAATTTAGAACATTAACATTAGGATTTGGAAACCTTATATTATTTACTATTAAACGACATTTGACATATTATATTCGTAAATATACACATTTTTCTGATAATCCTTACAAAACATAAACTTGCAAAGTGTTTCGATTTTTCTGATGAGAAGTGTATATGCAACTTGACCTGCCCCTCTAGACAAGTGGCAAAACGTTAATAGAATATAAATTAAATAGAATGATTATTGTATGGGATTGACATAAACATAATTTACACGTATGTATGTATATTGACTTTATGTCAATCCCTTACAATAATCATTCTATTTAATTTCTATTCTAGTAGAGTTGTTCCACTTGTCTAGAGGGGTCGGTGTCCTATAGTACCAACTTACCTACTGTTCAATGGATCAGCCCCATTGTGACTGATTGTAATTGAAATATCTTTACTAAAAATTAAATGTTAGCCTATAGGCAGAAGGAACAACTTTTTGCTTTTTACTGTTTGCTTTTACGCAGCATGATTGACTTTCTTAAAGTAGCAGAGTGCTTGAGATAATATGCGAAGAACAGGTCGCCGACGACACCAATTGTTCGTGACTCCAGGTGATCTGCGCACGCGTCATGCTTGCAGCAGTCGCAGCGCTCGAGCGGTGTACCACCTTAACTCCTTTCTTACAAAAGTCCAGGATGCGGATATATTTGTAGATCGTATACCCATTATCCTACCAACGAAATACAACATACCTATTAGTAACTTATAATAATTTCTTTTGTATTTTGTGTTTATTTAATATAATATCCTTGGTTGGTTATTAAGTATTGATTGCCGACGACACCAATTGTTCGTGACTCCAGGTGATCTGCGCACGCGACATGCTTGCAGCAGTTCCAGCGCTCGAGCGGTGTACCACCTTAACTCCTTCCTCACAAAAGTCCAGGATGCGGATATATTTGTAGATCGTATACCCATCATCCTACCAAGGAATCACAACATATCTATTAGTTACTTATAATAACTTCTTATGTATTTTGTGTTTATTTAATATAATATCCTTGGTTCGTTATTAAGTATTGGCAGTAAGCTAGCGTAAGTGTGTATTGTAAATTTATATAAAAAAGATAAATATATAATATCCCACAGCTGGGCAGAGATCGCCATTATTAACCTTTTGAACGCCAGAGCGCAAACGCATCGGCGCCACTTCCACGCCAAGCTACAAATTCAGAGCAAATACCTACAAATAAAATAGGAATGCCAACGATCTTATCGATAAGTTGTCAATAACCAATTTAATCATTGCTATTCGTCACATATTTTTGAAACAAAATAATACTCGTTATATCAATCTTTTATTTGACACTATTTCGTATCATTTAACAGCAGTTACAAAATTCTAAACAAAGTAAAAGTAGACATTAGAACTACAAACAAATAAATCAGATAATAATAAGGTCACTAATCTCGTTCGTGAAGTCATCTGCTGTCGGGAAGACCCGACTCTGGCGTGGCTGACACGAGCTTTGACATTTCAAGTAAACTAAAAATTAAAGAAAAGGTTGTTTATTAGAGTACTAATTAATTACTTAGCTTTAGTTAATTTTCTTCGTGTTTACTCAAGAGGCCTATTACACCTCGACTGTGATTTTTGCGTAAAATGCCCATTTTCGCATTTTGTAGTAATTTTGCAGTTGTATTTATTGTTTTTATCGAAATAGGATAATAAATTCATTATAATATATTTATTCCTCATAAAGTAACAATTATTCTGGTATAAATTTTGCACAATAATATTATCGTAGATAGGAGAAATTCACAGCGATCATAAAGCGATTTTTAAAATGTAGACCAGTTAAGATGCCGCGATTTTTACCATTGGCGAATGTTCACGTTTCGACGCAATTTTTGCCTTAGAAGAATTTTGAAAATGCCTCAATTAGAACTTAAAAAATTATAAAGCCATCTACTTTTATAATAACTATTAAATAAAGTAACCCGAAGAAAACATTCTCGCAGCACAATTTGCATAATTTTATTGATCCTGAATGTTTTTATAAAATGTGCTCACTTGGCAAGTGGCAAAAGCAGCCTTGGCCATGCCATAAAAATTGCAGTTTGCACTGTGAATACAAGCCTTGTAGTTTTTTTTACGTAAGCGAGTGAAATTCTGTCGTTAAAGTAGCTCATATTATAATGATTAAACAGAAATAATTGGCCTGGCAAAGAGTACAAGCACACACAAAACTGGCCATTACAGTAGCCCTAACAATCTATCTCTAAACTCTATACTAAATTAAAAAAGTTTTTTTAAAAATTAAAACCTAAATTTAAACTTTTCATTATTGTATAAACATTTTGCTTTTTTAAGACTTAGGATGAGACGTAGAACATCTTAGTCTCTCTGTGACTACGGACCTTGCAAAGTTCGAAACGTCAGGATAAAATAGTTTAAAACCAATGTGTAAAATAAATGTGGGTAGATCCGTAAAAGTTGTTAAGGAGACATTTTGATATTATTGATGAAACACATAAAAATTGGAATAAACTGCCCACCACAGCACAATTTGAAAGTAAATATTATTATAAATTCCGGCTTTAAATAACTACTTTGGAGTGAAAAATTCTACACAGTGATATGCCATGTTTTTTACTGTAAGAATCTTTTACACTGACTATTTCATATAACAAAAATTAATATAGCGATGTTGATAAGAAACGCATAGTTCGCAATCCTCATAATAGTGACGTTGACATTGACAAAGAACATTACAATGACAGTCAGTTGACATTTTGACAACCCTATTTTAGATATATGTACAAGTATTCACTAACATTGTACGAAAGAAATTAAAACCCAACTTTAAAGACATTGATTGAGCATTCATGGTATGTGTAAGGGGGCGAATGCCTCGCCTAACGTGACATTGTTGACAAACCGTGTCTTGCTACGACTAGCCGTTTGCAGACAGACATTCGCCTTGAAAAATTTCATTTTAAATTTATTATAGTCTTGCTATGTTTCCTATTAAACAGACAGACAAATTGCGAGTCCTTTTTTAGGTTTATTTTTCGTGTCAGTTTTCAGCAACTGGCTACATTTTGACAAGAAAACTATTTCGGACTTGTTGTTTTCAAGGTTGAATACCTTAATTGAACTCTTTTTAATACCTAACATTTTATAACGCACATCTACGTACGTTCAACGTAAGAATTTTTGACTGATTATTCATACAATTTATTTCATAAAACTGATTGACCGCCCAGCATTTTGTCGGCGTCTTCTTCTTCTTCTGATCCGCTACGCTCTTGACAGAGAGGTCGTGGTCGTCATGTAGTAGCGGTTTGGGCAGATGTTATTCGCCTCACGACAGCGCGCCACTTTTCTCTGTTAGAGGTCATCCTGCTACCGTCGTTTAATGAACCTCCCACGGTTGACTTAATTTGGTCCGTCCATCGCATGGGAGACCTTCCACGCGGTCTTGTGCTCTCCATTTTTCCTTGAACGACAAGACGTTCGATGGACTGATGGTCGCGTTGAGAGACGTGTCCGAAGAATGTGAGTATGCGAGACTGTACTACTGAAAATAGACGCTGCTCAATGCCGAGTTCTTGGAGTATCGAGATGTTAGTGCGAAACTCAGTCCACGATACTCCAAGCATTCTTCTCCAGCACCACATCTCTAAAGCATCTATTTTCATCTTTTCCACTTCTCGCAATGTCCACGTCTCTGCAGCGTACAGGAATATAGGGGAAATAAGCATTCGTACGAGTCTGGTCTTAGTAGTTTTAGTTATATTTCTGTCCCTCCATATTATCCTCATCTTGTCCATTGCTGTTCTCGTGATGGCCATACGTCGTTTTATCTCATCCATGCATCCACCATTATTTGTGATTAAAGTTCCAAGATATATGTAGGACTGAACCACGCTACAGTTTGCGATTTGTGTCACTTTCGGCGAGTTGTTGTTGGCGCGGTCTATGATCATCATCTTGGTCTTGTTGCGGTTAATCTTTAATCCGAACTCAAGGCTCACTCGCTCCATCTTCAGTAACAGGTCTTCCATGGACTGCACGCCAGTAGCAAACAGATTAGTGTCGTCAGCGTAACGCAAGTTTGCTATTTTACATCCACCAATTGTAACACCATCTGTCCAGTCCCCCAAAGTGACGCGCATTATTAGTTTAGTGTAGGTATTGAACAATAGTGGTGAGATAATGCACCCTAGGCGGACTCCAGCACTTGGATGGAAGTTGCTCGATAATACGTTATCTGTGCGCACTGATGCTGTGCCCTCCTCATACAGACGTCTTAAAAGGTGTACAAGGTGTTTTGGTGTACCCATTTCCAGCAACGTTTTCCACAGAATTGGCCACTTCACAGAGTCGAATGCTTTGGAGAAGTCGTCAAAACAAATGAATGTCGGCTTGTTGAATTCTCGCGCCTTTTCAACAATCTAGCGTACGATGAGGATCTGTTCCCGTGAACCTTTCCCTTTCACAAATCCGGCCTGTTCAGAAGCGATTTCTCCGGATAGGTAGGTCTTCAGTTGCTCATTCAGAATGTGTAACATAATTTTGCTTGCGTGTGAGATAAGAGCAATCAGGCGGTAGTTGTTACACTTCTTTATTGAGCCTTTTTTATGAAGGGGAGTGAAGATTGTGTGTGTCCATTCAGATACATCATGGTTTATTGCAGATGGCGTAAAAGATGTGATCGCCGCGATCTTCTAAAGCTTTGATAGTTTCGATAGGAATTGCATCTCTACCGGTTGCTTTATTGTTTTTCAGGTGTCTTATGGCAGCTCTGACTTCCGATAAAAGAATTTCAGGTTCCAGATCCTCATCTATTGGGTCTGTACTTGGAAATTGGCGTGAATCCAGATCTTGAAATAATGCTTGGCAGTAGTTTTTCCACGTTTCTGAAATTTTGTCCAACCCTGTTACAATTTCGTTGTTAACATCTTCAATAGCCCATGTTTTTGAAGGTAGTGTCTTTGTGATAACACGAATTTTGTGGTAGAGGTCTCGTGACTCGTTCCGTCCAGCGTGCGCTTCTACATCCTCACATATCTTGCGAAGATATGCGTTATGGTCCTTTCGACAGCCTGCCTGAATTTCGGCAGAAAATTTATTCAGATCCCTGATGTCCGATCCTTCTGCTTTTTTCCGACGCCTTTCCTCAACAAGTAGTAAGGTGTTATCTGTCATCCGGTGTTGACGATCCACAATCGATCGTGAAGAAGATTCGGCTACTGTATTTTGGATGAGATGCTTAGTCCCACAGGACTTCTGAAGTTGTTGTGTTGTGACTCAAACTGCACTTTATCGTTCACCTCGATTCGCTTTTGCCTGGTGATAGGTCTAGCAGCTCTCAGCTTTAGTCTGAGCTTAGATATCAATAGCTGGTGATCGGAACCACAATCAGCGCCGGGTAATGTGTGGGAATTGTAGATGAAAGTACGCCAGCGCGATCGAATCAGAATGAAGTCGATCTGGTTACGGTATCCACCCCCCAGTGACGTCCATGTGTACAGTCTACGTGGGTGATGTTGGAAAATACTGTTTGCTATCACCAAGTTATTTTCATTCGCAAACTGCATCAACCGTTTACCTCTTTCGTTGCGTGTCCCAAAGCCGAATCTTTCAACAGACTCACTGTATTGGTAAGAGTTGGCTCCAATTTTTGCATTATCATCATCATCTCTCTGGAGATACTTTTATTATTATATAACAGATTAGGCATTTTTGAAATTGTAGTTTGCAATTCGGCATAGAAGCTCTCGACAATTTCAGAATCAGCAGTACTTGTTGGGGCATAGACTTGGCCAAGATTTAAGTTCACTGGTGATGCTTTCAACTTGATGGAGATTATTCGGTCGCTAACCGGCTCGTAACCTAACTCATTATTCCTGAGATGTTTTGGGACAAGGAATGCTACTCCGTTACGGCTGTTGTTGTCATTTCTAGAAAAATAAATGGCATGAGTGTCGGTTAGGAAATGGCCACTTTTCTTCCAGTGTGTTTCACTTAGTCCGCCGACACTCAAACCACACTGGACCACTTCTCGTTCTAAGATGTCGAGTTTCCCTGTGGCTAGCCACGACTACAACTTAACTTACTTACTAGTAAGCTACGAACATTTCACGTACCTATCGTCTGGGTTTTTCGAAGCTTGACATCGTTTCCAGTAGTATTGTTTCCATAAGGAGCCTGGTCTCCTACTCCTGCATGGCCAGTAGTCCATTTCACACCACGCGCCCCGGACGCGGCGCGGCGCCGGTTGCTAAGCGGATCGCATCGCAGTCGTGAACCCTCTTGTTGTACTGGCATGATGATTTTCTCGGGATGATAGATGCAGTGGTTTCCCGTTGCTTTCTGCACCAGATATTTTAGGGTCTACTTAGGTCCCCAGGCCACTGAAGCCTCTTCTGACCAATTGACCAGTCAGGTGTATGGTTATATCACCATTGCTTGGTCGCCAGTGCCTCGTCTGTTATCTAGCAGGGGGACCGCGGTATCTGAGAGAATACCACCGCAGTAGATGTAATAAATCACTGCGCGTGCAGGTAAGGTTGACAGTTGGGGTCGGAAAGATGTTAACTCCGTTCTCCCCCTTTCCCCCTTTCGTCGGCGTAAACACCCGTATTACATAATTCCAAGGTTCATGTCTTCACTCTTTAAAAACCTAGTGTCAAATCTTAATTACTTTTGATTTTTGTGTATGGCAAGCCGTACTGTGTGGCGGCCCGATCGCTACTACATCTGCGTTAACATCCCATAATGGTTTTACCAACTAAGCAGCCTTCGCGGACGTGCAACAACATAACAAAGTTTCATGGCAATGATGAACTGTGTAGAAGCTTATCCGAAATTAAAAAAAAAACGAGCGAACGAATACGTCATCACCAGTCTATCTATACACGTTCATTGCGGCTACTCTTATCAACAACATACAACATTAGTTAATGCAAAGTCATAACTACAAGTAGTTATGAACCTAATTGCAATAGGTACCCTGCCCTTGAGCTTTCAATTTAATTTGAAGGTGCGCTGCCAAATTGATTTCAACTTCGCTTGGCCCAAACGACTGCTGCCATGTCGTTAGATAATGCGTAGTGGATTAAAATCAACTGGTGAGTGACAGAAACGCAATACTTACATAAGGCATTATCAATGTAATGGCTCACAATTGAATAATAATATGTGATCAAACAAACTTACCTTAAGTGATGTTCGATCATTATTATATGAAGTGCTTCGTTCGAAGATATATATTTTAGCATGTAGTATCTTGACGCTACTAGGCAACCAAACGCATATTTAGAGCTAGGTTTCTAAAAAAAAACACAATTGCTTATCTATGCTCACTCTAGCTGCGTAGATTCCCTCTGTCACTTGTCATTTCTTCAGAGTCCTGTGTGAAAATCTTAATGCGGTTCACAGAATACATCTACTTACCAAGTTTCAACAGTATAGTTCTTATAGTTTCGAAAAAAGTGGCTGTGACATACGGACGGACAGACAGACAGATAGACAGACAGACATGACGAATCCATAAGGGTTCCGTTTTTTGCCATTTGGCTACGGAACCCTAATAAGGAAAAAAAAACAATTTGCTAAAATGAAATGATGGCAAATGACATAGTAATTGAGACCGCAGAGATGAAGCGTAGACAGTGGTTGCTTTAAAATGTGCGACTAATTTCATGCCGTCCAAACAACGGGTCCCATTCGGCAACAGGGCGGGATGAGTTATTGCTGGCAATCACTAATTCCTACTTCGGCTGCGCTAGAGAAAAATGCTGCCGCCTTTTAATAACCAAAGCTGTGCTGACTAATACTTTTTAGGACGTAAGAAAAAGACGAACAAGAAAATTAAAAAATGTTGTTAATGCTAAAATATAAGAAACGCGTAACCTCTTTGTTACAAATAAGTATGATATTATGGCAGTAATACTAAATCGAGTTATAATAACACAATAACTTACAAATTCCAAAGTAGAAAAAAATACACTGGCATTCTACTGTCAAAAACAAGACACATCAAGTCCAATTCGTTGCCATAAAAGTTTACTAACGTGTGCTATAAAAGTTTACTAACATATGGGGTGTAAGGGGTCCCAACCTACACCATTTGGGGCCCAAGCCAACCTCTCCTGCGCGTGGTGCACTCTGCTGAACAACAGACGAGGCTCTGGCGACCGACCGATGGCGGGATACCCATCACAGCCCGAACGTAGCTAACAAAGTGCACAGACTGGTGTCGGGCAGCAACGACACTAGTGCGAATAGCTACGCACTGCAATTGCCAACCCGCATGCCCAGCGTGGCAATTATGGGCCCTCCCTATGACGGCACGAAACAGACCACGGCCCCCAGTTCCCGGCCGCCCTGCTATTCCTGATCACGGCGGTGCTCACGGTAACGGCAGGGTAAGGGGTGCGTAGAATGCCCGGGTTACGGAAGGCCGCCAAAAACAAATGACCCTGGCAACGTACAACGGACGCACGTTACGGTTTGACGAGCACCTGGCGCAGCTCGAAAAGGAACTCGGGAAGATAAGGTGGCATATTCTTGGGTTAAGTGAAGTACGAAGAGAGGGGGAGGACACCGTAACCCTTGGATCAGGTCACCTTATGTATTACCGAGAGGGAGACCAGCTATCCCAGGGTGGCGTAGGGTTCCTGGTAAACAAAGTCCTTTGTGACAACGTAGTAGAAGTGTCGAGTGTGTTGAACAGGGTTGCGTGCCTCGTAATTAAGCTAACCGAGAGATATAGCCTCAAGGTAGTGCAGGTTTACGCACCGACCTCAACACACTTGGACGATGAAGTGGAAAATATATATGGAGACATATCTAAGGCCTTACACTTCATCACTAAGGCCCACTACAACGTTGTCATGGAGGACTTCAACGCTAAAGTGGGAGTACAGAATCGCCACGAATCGGTAGTAGGATCACATGGCTTGTCAACTTCCTCGAATGAGAGGGGCTTTTCTTGATGAATGCTTTTTTTAAGAAACAGCGCCAAAGAAAGTGGACATAGCAGAGCCCCGACTATATGACTAAAAATGAGATCGACTTTATCATGACGAACAAAAAACATATATTCAGAGACGTCTCAGTGATCAACAGTTTTAATACCAGCAGTGATCACCGACTTGTCCGAGGCTCTTTAAATATCAATTTTAAACTTGAACGTGTCCGCTTGATGACGTCCAGGCTCCGTCTTCACCTGCTCCAAACCATCGTAGGATCTGAAACGTTCCAGTCTAACCTGGAGAACCGATTCGTTGCCGTGGTAACCACAAATGTAGTTGATGTCAACCAGGCCCTCGAAAATATGGTCGGAATCCTCAGGGAGGAAGGTATGAGATTTTGCGAGATACAGCGTAAAGGCAAGAAGTCGAATTTTTCAGAAGAAACCCTTAGACTCATGAGACAACGACGCGAGGACCCACCTGTCATTTCGTCTGAACAACGGGCTCTTAACAAGAAGATTGGTAAACTGGTAAGCTACGACCTCGGATGCTCCAATACACGCTCGATTGAACGAGCAATTGAATAAAACCATAAGTCAAAAGTGTTTGTCCAGTTTCTTGAGAAAAGCCACTTGACGAAGTTGACTACGGCCAGTGGCGTAGTCGTTGCCTCGAGGCCAGAGGTTCTTTCGGAAATCGAAAACTTCTACAACCTGTTATACTCATCGCATGCATTTTAACCTGATCCCAAAAATGAGGATACCAGAGCCATATTGACCCGCCACTTTACCGAAGACTTGCTAGAAAGCAGCCTAGGTGAAATTGAGATGGCTCTTGGACAGCTTAAAATGGAAAAGCCCCTGGCGAAGACAGTGTTACATCTGAGCTCCTCAAAGCAGGCAGTAAACCTGTATTAAAGGAGCTCCAAAACATCTTTAACGCCGTTCTTTTCGATGGGAGAACTCCGGAGGCGTGGAGTAGGAGTGTCGTCGTGCTGTTCTTCAAAAAAGGAGACAAGATCCTACTGAAGAACTACCGTCCATTTCGCTCCTAAGCCACGTCTATAAGCTGTTTTCAAAAAGATGTGATATCCCCCAAACTGTTTACAAATGCATTGGAGGATGTGTCTAAAACGCTGGACTGGAAAGGAGCATTAACATCAACGGCAAACACATCTCACGTGGCCAAAACGTTGCAGGATTTACGGTTCATGCTGAACGGCCTAGCTGATTCTTCCCAACGCATCGGTCTCCGGATGAACTTGGACAAAACCAAGGTTATGTTCAATGAACATATCATTTCGGAACCGATTGCAGTACAATGCGGTGCTCTCGAAGTTGTTAAGGAATATGTCTACCTCGGGCAGATTTTGCAATTGGGTAGAAACAACTTCGAGAAAGAGGCTAACAGGAGGATACAGCTATGCTGGGCAGCATATGGGAAATTCATCATCATCATCATCAGCTCATTTATGTCTCCACTGCTGGGGCACGAGCCTTCCCTATGGATGGATAGGGATAAACCACCACGCGGGCCCAGTGCGAAATTATGTATGGGAAATTATGTATGTAGTATGGGAAATTACATCGGGTCTTTACGTCGCCTATTCCACAAAGTCTAAAGACGAAAGTCTTCAATCAGTGCGTCCTACCGGTCATGACATACGGAGCCGAAACGTGGACACTCACGGTAGGGTTGGTTCACAAATTTAAAGTCGCTCAGCGAGCTATGGAAAGTGCTATGCTCGGAGTTTCTCTAAAGGATCGACTTCGGAATGAGGTGATCCGACAGAGAACGAAAGTAATCGACATAGCCCATCGGATCAGCAAGCTGAAGTGGCAGTGGGCCGGTCATATGAGCCGCAGAACCGACAACCGTTGGGTAAACGAGTTCACGAGTGGAGACCGCGTATCGGCAAACGTAGTGTAGGACGCCCTCAGACTAGGTGGAGCGACAACAATCGTAGAAATCGCGACAAATAGTACTACTGTATGACATTGTGAAAATTGAAATTGATGTAATTTTTGCAAAATTACATATTTTTTTATTTTGTTGTATTTTTGGGTGTTGTGATTGTCCTTTTTTTGTGTGTTTGTTTGTGATGGAAAGTGTCCTTTTATGATAGGGCATTTTCCAATATTTTTGACGCTGTAAGGGAGAAAAGAGCTTGACACTTGCTGAGTTTTTTGCCGGTTCTTCTTTGAGTACAAGGTCTCCCGCCCAGAGTAGACTTACGAACCGATGGCATAATGATGTTCATAAGAGCTATTTGTAGCCTAAACTGAATAAATGATTTTGAATTTTGAATTTCGAATTTTGAAGTTCGGCTGGTCCAGATGGAATTCCCGCTTTCTTCTTCAAGGACTGCCGGTTTGTTCTCGCGCAACCGTTGTTGCACATATATAATAGCAGTCTAAAATTAGCAACCTTTCCGGAGGCATGGAAATTGACTCGTGTAGTCCCAGTCCCGAAAGCGGGGCCTAGTGGTAATGTAGATCAGTTTAGACCTGTGGCGGTATTGAATACTCCGGCGAAAGTCTTCGACTCGGTTATACAAAAGAGTATTTTAGAACAGGTAAGGTCTCAACTTTGTGACGAACAGCATGGGTTCAGGCCAGGCCGCAGCACAACAAGTAACTTGCTGAACCATATGGCTCAAATCGTGCCGATAGTGGATGAAGGGGGGGGGCAGGTGGACGTCTCGTATTTTGACTTCCGCAAAGCCTTCGATGTCGTGGACAACGATGTGCTTTTAAGAAAGTTGGCCGGGGTCGGGTGTACTCCCCACTTGTTAAGGTTCCTCGCCAGTTACATACATGCAGGATAGACAGCAGTGTGTGGAGTATGCCGGGTGCCGATCTTTGCCATACTTTGTTAGATCCGGGGTAAGTCAGGGAAGTAACGTTGGCCCAATCGAATTCCTCATAATGATTAACGATCTACCAAGAGCCGTTAAACACTCCAACTGTCTATTATTTGCGGACGACCTAAAGTTATCACTTCGCCTCGACACAGCGATGGATTGTGAGCGGTTGCAGGGGGATATTAACCGAGTGGTTTTGTGGGCTCATGAGAATGGACTTCAGTTTAACACATCCAAATGTGTCACGATTACCTTAACGAAGAAACGTAAACCTATAGAAACGGTATATAGGGTGGAAAGCATTACCATGAAAAGAGTAACGGAAGTTAAAGATCTAGGTGTTAACTTTACAGCCGACTTGTTATTTAGGAATCACATTTATAACATTGTTAAAAAGCCTTTAGAAACTTAGGATTCATTCTTCGTAGAGTGCATGGCTGCACAAATGTTACAGCTATTACTTCCTTGTACAATGCTTTAGTAAGAAGCCATCAGGAAATGTAACGCAGTCATTTGGTCTCCACATGAAGCTAAATATAGTCTCATGATGGAGCGTATTCATAATAAATTTGCTAGATATTTACATATGAGGCTTTATGGTATCTATCCGTATTATCCTTTAACCCGGCGAGCATGTGGTGGGGTATGAGATGCCCACAATTTGCGCGAAGCCGTGTTTTTTTCAAATTTGCGCCCTAATCGTTTCGTTGCTTCGAGTAGCTGGAGTCAATGAACTCCGCGGGGGAATAGTGGCATGCCCGCAGTGTCGCGTCGACCGGCGCAGGAGTTACGTGCGTGTTAACGTCCGTGGGGTGCGTCATACCCCGCCACATGCTCCATGTTAGTTTTTTGTGCGTGAATTAGGTAAACTTATTATTGATAAAAATGAATGCCGAGAGAAGTGAATTGCGTTTAGCGTCGTTATTAGAACCAGTGTTAGAAGATTCATCCGTCGAATCAAACTCCGACGAAGAAATAGATTACTACAGCGAATACAGCAACGGAACAGAGACGGAGCAAGGGGTCAATATAATATTCCATCGCATATTCATCAAAGAATCGCCACCCAAATCGTTGAAACACCACGGGAATATGCTCAAAACACATCTGGTCGCTACGTACGATGACTGATTGCCCTCGTAAGAAAGACCGAAAAACAAAACACGCGTGTACAAGCTGCAAGAAGCCGATATGTCTTGATCAATTGCAATTTTTACTTGCAATTTTTACTTACCAAGAATATGCTGACTCTACCAACACCTAAATATTTTCCAAAGCTATTGTGATTTGTTTTTAAATGATTATTTAAATGAGGATCTCATATGTTATAAGTTTTTAAAGTTGATTTTTAAGTTTTTTCAAGAATTTTTTTTTATTTTATTTACTCAATATATATAAACTATAATTTAAAATATGACTAAATTCTTAAATCTTGGTTTAATAAGTTGGCATTTATAAGTACTTGTACGTTGGGGTACGGCATACCCCACCACATGCTTGGTGTAACTTTTTTCACCACATGCTCGCCGGGTTAATGTATCCTACCTTATTTGTCATAGGTATGGTGGGATGCACTAAACTCAGTGTGCGGAGAGACCTAGCCCTAGCACTATACATTTTTAAGCTGATTCGCGGAACAGTTTACAACCCAGAATTGCTTGGTTTTGTGAGGTTGTGTGTTCCCGATGAATAAGTGGGGCGCCGCCGCCTACCACCGTTACTGTCGGTGCCCAGGGGGCGAACCAAACTCCTGCACTGTGCTCCGCTGGCGCGCACGCTGCGCACTATCAACCAAATAGCCTTAAGAACAGACATTTTTTCTTGTTCTTTGAACAAATTTACAAGAGTTGCATTATTTATAATATGTTATTGTACTTAGTGCTAGTGCTTTTCTATCGTATTGGTATTATACTGTAAAGATAGATTTAAGCTAAGATAATTAATTAAATAATTAAATAAATAAATAAATAAATAAATTTTGAATCTTCGCAAGGTGGCTGGCAAGAGTTGGATGAGAGTAGCCGCGGATCGTGCTTGGTTGCGTGCACTTGGAGAGGTCTATGTCCAGCAGTGGATTAGTATAGGCTGATGATGATGTTGATGACGATGAACGTATGTCCCGGTATATCTTTAGAATCAGAGGTATATAGTTTAAATTACCACGAATGGCCTTTAACTATATGTATGATGCTGCCATTAGCTTACGCATGCCTGCGAATAAATGAATAACTCAAACCTGTTATGTAAAAAAACACAAATGTTGAAAAAAATTCCACGAGCAGGATTTGAACCTGCACCCTTCTGACATTCCGGGTCAGGTGCTCTTCCAATTGAGCTATCGTGGTTCTAACCAGCCCGCCGAAATTATTCAACACTTTTTACTTTGAAAGCCAAAGGCGCCCATTCAATGTCAACAACTACCTACCGTCACTAACATCTTAATTCGTTTCTAATTTCAGTAAAACCCAGCCTAACCAAGCTGTAAACACCAAGCCTGTGTGATTAGGACTGATTAAAAATATATCATATCCAGTCGCAATTAAGCAAACAATAACACACTGAAAACAAACAGAACGCGTAAAACCAAAAATTTTCCTCGCACCAAAGCATAAAGAAAGTATTTATATTTATTATGCACTAGTCATTGTAGCAGAAAATGAAACTACTCTGCCTTGACAAGGGTTGTTAACCCCGGCAGGGCTCCGCCCTCTAACTGTGCGCTCTATTATTAATAACAAGCCCTTCCCCTACCCAGCCTTAGTCAAGTGTAATGCAAATTGTTGCTTTTCGCCATATTTCGCCTGTCCTAAGGACTTTGTAAGCGATACGGGCATCAAGTTTAACTGGCAATGTTTACTTTGAATGCATTATTTATGATTTTCCCCCAAGTGATGGAATATTAGAGAGCACGCAATTGTTATGATTATGAAAGTAATTATTAGCTTTGTTAATAACTTAGGAGGGTCTAGCGAGTCTTGATGCCATCCCTATAACATGGTGATGGAAGTTGTTACTAACTTCAACACTTATTAAAATGGTATTTATGCTGCAAGTAATTGAAATTGGTTGGTAAGAATACAATAATTACTATTATGCATAATTTACCTTAAATTATATATTTTGAGCTCGGAAGTGCTTCAGAAGGTTCGTTATGCCATTGGTCTCGATTCTTGTCGCAAGATTAAAACTCACCAAGATAGTAATTAAAATCCACCAACCCGCATTGGGTAACCATGGTGGATTTTGGACCGATCTCCCCATATAAAATCCTTACTAATATTATATTATAAACTAGCTACGGCTACCCGGTGGACTTCGTACCGCTTTGACAGTTTCCATCATTGAGTTAAATATATATCAATGGTTTCCATGACAACAAAACAAACAAATCATTTTGTATTGAGATATTAAATTTTCGTTTTTAGTATTTTATTTAATATATTTTTTTTTAATATAGCTTATGTTACTTAGCGCTTATGTAGCATTCTAATGGTGAAAGAATTTTGTAAATCGGTCCAGTAGTTTTTAAGTTTATTCGTTTTAAACATACATACATACATACATACATTCTTGGGACCGTTCCCATGAGCCCACAGTTGGAAGATATCTTTTATTTATAGGCATTTAGTTTTTAATTTGCTATTTTTATTTCTTTGGTTTTTTTTTA
This sequence comes from Eudonia mercurella, assembly GCA_963082485.1. NCBI lineage: Eukaryota > Metazoa > Arthropoda > Insecta > Lepidoptera > Crambidae > Eudonia > Eudonia mercurella. The sequence continues at coordinate 13,475,250 of OY720023.1, read as the reverse complement.
AGTTCAGTTAAGTTGTTTCTTTTTTTTGTTTTAAGTTTTGTTCTGTAATAAATTATTTCCATACATACATACATACATACATACATACATACATACATACATACATACAAACATACACAGGTTTCCTCTTTATAATATTAGTATAGATGTAAATGTGAGTTTGTTTGTTACACTTTTTTTTTAAAAAGTAGCACGGCAAATGACTCCATTTCACCTGATGTTAAGTGAATATGGAATCCGGATGCGACGACAACTGGTGCAGCGTGAAAAGAATGCAGCATCAGTTACCCTCACTTTACCGGCCCACAAGGTGCCTCTTCACGCCTCGTTTGAAGGACCCCATATCATAGGAAGGAGGGAAAACGTGTGCTGGCAAACTATTTCATGTTTTGGAGGTGCGACAAAACCAAATTTCTTAGTGCGCAATGGAATATTTGAGACAGTGAAGCGGTGACTCCGGAGAGCAGCACGTGTACTCCTATGGAGGAAGGGAGAAGGTGGGATGAGATCAAAGAGTTCTTCAAAGCAGTCGCCATGGTATAAGCGGTAAAACACGCTGAGTGACGCAATATCTCTACGCAATTGCAGAGTTTCAAGAGTATTTGTGACTTCTGCGTTGCCGATACTTTCACGCAGAAACTACTCAACTGATCATCTTATAACTTTGTACACATATTCTCAAAGGTATTGGAAAGGATATAGAATACATTATACAAAAAAAAAATAACGGAAAATACTAAAAACGACAATTAAATTTTCCAATACTTAATTATTTGTTTGTTTTGTTGTCATGGAAACTGTCAAAGCGGTACGAAGTCCGCCGGATCAGCTAGTTGTTTATAATATGGAAAAGTCTTGAGTCTAGCAGTAGGTCGTTCAAAGGCAAATGATTGTGTATAACTAGAGCTGTATACAAACTTTACACAAAGGTCAAGTTCGTATAAGATACTGAGACCGATAATGTAATCAAATGACAGGTCGCATATCTGTAGTGGCACTTCTCTAATCACCCCCATGCCTTGCAGTGTTCTGTTACTTCTAGGTAGGCAGTAGGCGACTTTGGTGTCACGGAGCCACAATGACGTTTGTGGCGATGACATAGTAAATATTAAGTACAAATATTTTGCAACCTTATTTAATCTTTTTGTTTAGATTTGAGGTTTACAGTAAGCTGAAATTGTTGATGCTATCCAATGTTTTTTCAGATTTTGTGAATCGAAATTTAAATGTGTATGAGCAAACAGTACCACTTTCGAGATGCATTTTTGTTTCGGAACCTTTATTTAATACATAATTGGTCGCAGCTTCTAGTACATACGACTGAAGACGGGTGACATAGCTGGCACTCAATTTGAGTATTAATGCCGCAGACGAAATAGGTACTCGTGGATCTGTATAAAAGCTAACATTTGAAACACAAACTCAAATGTGAAATGTGTGAGTGTACTTTTTCAATTCGCTTTTGTCTTTTCACGACAAGCTAGTGATCGTCAGCTGTTGTAAATGTTGTAAATTCTTGTTTCTTAAGAGACTTTTTCGAACGGTCTCTGTCTTGCTGGTTCCAACTATAAAATGTAGGTAAATAAATAACATTGTCATTATGGACAACCTAAAGCTTATAAGTAAAATGTTAACGGCACGCAACCCCTGTTAGTTTTATAAGCGTTATTATTGCGCATTATGGTACATAGTGTGGAGCAGTAAAACCATTTGCATAATGGTTAAAATATGTATAAATAATTGAACATTTTGAGTTTTAACGAACAACACTGTAATTATGGACTTGCTTACTCATAATACTAATGTTAGATTTAGAACTTTCTCGCTACCTACTTTACAGATTAAGATATTTTTATAAACACGTAACTTAACGTGTTTATAGCGTTATAATGTGACGGATAATGTTGTATAATCATCATCATCACATCACAACATCTCCAGCTCATTTTATGTTCCCGCTGCTGAGTCACGACTGAGCGACACGAGCTGGATGAATGGAAACACAGAGAATGGGCCATAAACCACCACGCCGGCCTTGTGTGAATAGTGATTGTTAACGACTGCTAATGCAGCCGGGACCAACGGCTTTACTTGCCCTCCAAAGCACGGATAAGCTCGAGATGATACATTTTTGGTCATATATCCGATCACCGGCATTTGGGAGAAATGCTTAACTTTAACAAGCGTAGACCGGCCGGGCCACTGCGCTACTGCGTCATCGAGCTCCTGGTTGGGATAATTATTATGTAAGTATATACTAGGTCGGGCCATAAGTTCTGTCACAAATACTTTATTAAATAAATTGTACGGCTTTTTATGTTAGTTTAAATTTTATATGTTAAAAGAAAGGTAATTAAAAGTAGATTAAAATGTTGTTAAAATTATTCGAAATGCCCTCCCTGATTTTGAATACTGGCTCTCAACCTCCGTGGCCAGTCGTCGATCGCAGCACGCACAACGTCCATGTCTATATCAGCTGCTGCTTTAATCAGGGATGCTTTGAGACTCCAAATTCTGGTGAGGTTTAGCGCAGACTTTCTCCTCCAAATGTTGCCATATTTTGTAATTTAACGGATTTAAGTCTGGGCTGGAGGAGGACCATTCTTCGTGCCTGATGAAGTCGATTCCATGGGCAGTCAGCCAATTTTGCGTGCTTGCTGCCCTATGAGCTGGCGCAGAATCTTATTGGATAACCCAGTGTCTGTTTTCGAACATTGTGTGAGAAAGAGGTTCTACAATGTTTAAAAGCACTGTATTTTGGTACACTATAGCACTGGTTGTCAATATTTTCGTAAGGTGTGTTAACCTAAAAAAAATTTTGACCTGTTATGTAATAATAGACGCATTAGTAGGTAGGTACTTGTAATTGCAAAAGAATAGTAAAAAAAATATATCCCGGGTTCATATCCCGGTTTAAAAGTCCAGCTATTACTTGGAAAAGCAAATTGTGATAACCTTAATGTATGTTAGTCGATACTTACTTCTGAAAAATTAAATTCGTGGTGGGTAGGTGTAATATTGTTAACGGCTCCCACGACCGACTTTCTGTAAAACCGATAATCAGACCGATTTTTTCGCCAAGGTTTTAGTATCGATTTTGGAATCGACTGTTTGTTAGATGTGCAGGTTGCAATATTGAGTTCCATACGTTTCATTTTCACTGATTAAAAAATTGGTCTCCGATTATCGGACGTGGGCTGGGAGCCGTAAGACTGATTCAAACGAGTTACATACGTAATATCGAAAGTTGCTACATCGAATGTCGCGATATCGACAATAGTGTATCCATTGGTTGATGCATCTACGGGATCCCATATCGCAAAGGACGTTATATCGAAAGTTCAAGGCAGTCAGTATCATCATACCAATCTTTGCTAAATCGAAAATTCACAACAAAGTTAAACTTCTTATATAAATAATTATCAACTTGTCTCATGTTTGCTCAGGCGGGAATTGAACCTGTGTATTATCCGTGCCTCTGTTCTGACAACTGGAAGTGGATACTAACCACAAATTTCGTCAAATTAGCTAAGAGCTGAAATGGCGGAGCGGCTGCGTTGACGCAGTAGATCGGATACGAGTCTAGAGTCTCGGTTCGATCCTACGGAGGACTTATGATATTTTTCTGATAAACCTTGATAAACCTCAAGTAGTCGCTAGAAAACAATGATTCATCGCTAGGAAAAATAAAATAAAAAAGATTTGTTTCAACTGCCTAGGTGGAAATCATACTGTTTATGACTGCAAAAAATCTATCACATGCAAGCTTTGCCATAGGCGCCATCACTCGCTACTTCATCCCCATTCTACTTCCGAGAACAAGGGTCAATCTTGAAAAAAAAACGCGAGGCTATTGAATGCTAATGTTTAAGGCTAATGAATTAAAAAAACATCCTAATTTCAATAGAGAAAACGGTTCGGCCACTATCTCTTCGATTTATTTTTTTCTTCGGTTTAATAAAGAAATCGAAAAGATTGCAACGTGCTTAATTTAAATTCTTTGTATAATTACTTTTTTGTTACTTTACATATTCATAAAGAGCCTCATAAGCTAAATTATTTTTAAAATAAAATATTTAAGCAGTCTTTAATTAGAAGCAGCAAAATTGACATAAACTGCAATGTACACAGGCTCATTAAAACCTGCGAGACATACAAACTAATTAGTAATTATATAAAACTTATTATTAACCACTTATTAATATTCACAAAAGCTTCATCTACACTCCAAATGAAATAGAAAATATTTTAGCAGTCTTTAATTAGAAGCAGCAAAATTGACATAAACTGCTATGTACACAGGCTTCATCAAAACCTGCGAAACATGCAAACAAACTAGTAATAATATAAAACTTATTATTAACCACTTATTAATATTCACAAAAGTTTCATCTACACTCCAAGTGAAATAGAAAATAGTTTACAACACTGAACAACACTACAATCAAATAGTCCAAAAGGCTTGAATGTACTCTTTGGCAATGAAGTACTTTTAAACTAAATCAATTTAAACTTTTGGTTTTTACAAAAAAGGTTACAACACTGATCAATACTACAATCAAATAGTCGAAAAGGCTTGAATGTATAATATTTTAGTTCACGTAACCCGGCATCAGCATCTCTTTGGCAATGAAGTACTTTTGAACTAGATCAATTTACACTTTTGGTTTTTACACACCGTCAAGATAAAGAGAATAGCGAACGCTGGCCCATGGAACATGAGCATCACTTCACCGCACACCAAATGTATTTTAAGCCCAAAATATATGTTTCGTAAATGAGTAAACAGAACACTCCCATCGCCGAGGGTATGGTAAGGATGATGGAGAAGTAAGAGTGAATTCGACCTTGCGAATAAATATAAAAAAAGAAAACAATTCTTCAAAATCCCAATCCAATTTAAAAAAAACCTCCAAGCGAAAAAACTCTCAACGTCTCTATCTGTCATCTCTAAATTCCTCTCTAAACTTCATCCGCTAAACGTCAGTGAAAAAAAATAAAAAAGAACTTTTTATGCGGAAATAAAAAAAGGTCGAATGTGGCGAACGCTACAGTATGTAACCCTTTAACCAGATTCAAACATTTATTTATTTATTTATATGATACAATAACCTGTTAATAAACCAAGTAGGATACATGTAATATTGTATATACAAAAATTAAGTTTGGAGCTGTTAAATTATTTTAGAGAGCATTCAAATAAAATTACAATAATTTTCATACATTTTTATATTTTTACAATTTTAATTATAACAAAGTCCTTTTGTTATTACTGAAAAATTCAAATTCATAATAGATGCAATCTATTCCGTCACCCATCCGGTCTCGACCAATTTCATACGATAACACTCCACATATTTGTGGAACCATAATGGGGAGCGCATGCCTGTTTTTGTATTCCCTTGTTATTAATTCGCATACGAAAGGCGGAATTCAGAATGGCTTATTTTGATTGGATTATATTGGACGCATTTCAATGTGCCGCGATGTATCGCGTTATCTATTGGGGTTATATATCGTATATCTATTGGGGAATGAAATATTTGTGAGCACCGTGCTCCTACTCGTCTATGACAGTTGAAAAAGTTAGTTTAGCGTAGCGTTAGCGTAGCGTAGGGAACGTTTGCTCCTCCCGAATGCTTTTCGAAACAACCTGGGTAATATGCATTGGTTTGCGATAAAATAAAGAGTTTGCTATCATTCATCTACACTCTTTCAAGTGGCAAATAGTATAAATAACCTGCATATTATCCCACTGATGTAAGGACTCGATTATTGAAATCAATGTCATTTGTAAGTCTACAATTTATGGGTTTATGTTCAATGCTAATATGCTTCATTCTACTCGTAAATGAACCTAATCGCGGGCTTCGCATAGAAAAATTCGGTACCCACTTTGCAAAAAGGTCGAGTGCACCATTAAGTATACAGAAAATACAGGAACAGATTTTATTTAACCATAAGCCCATAACTGACACCACAATTACCATACTAAATAATACAAATATTAAAAGTAATGAGATGAGATAATTAATGTCTGTTTTAAACTTGAAATTTCTTGTTGCTAGTGATTTAGGCGTGCTCCTATCTTCGGTATTATCACCGAATGCGGTAAACTGCGGTAAAGGGCAAGCTTATAAATAAAAAAAAGAGAGGTCCATTTTCACTCCATATAACCGGACAAAACAAAAACTTCTCGCCGACTACATTGTTTCAACACACAAAATCTCATTTCTTTTATATCTGAAAAACCGGATAAGTCATTAAAAGTGTCGGTGAAGCGTAAAAATCAAGCGTATCGGAGAAAAGTGGTGGAATTCTGCGGGGGCTTATAGAAAAGTTGAGACCAGCATTATACCCACTCCGAAGCACACTTATTAAACTTTCCCATGACTACTGTTACGTTGAATTCCTTGGATAGACTTCTTCCTTGAGAAATATTGCCGCAGTAGTTTTCTGGCTCTAGATCTCCAACAGTTTTAATTAATAACTTTAAGAAAGTGTCGAATGATTGCACTCGCTAAGTTGAAGTGGAGTTGTCACAAGACGGTGTTTCAATAAGAGAGGAAGTGACTTTGGCGCTTTGTGAAGGGTGTTGTAGAGTTGCGTCATGCCGGAACGGATTTGTTCTTGTTATGTTACGTCACTTGAAACAAAAGACGAATGGAATCTTAAAACGCTCAAAACTGAAATCAGCACTCGAAAACCGACGGCTTTATGCAGCCGCGAATCGAACTCAGATGGAGAAAGACCGTCTTTACGCAATTTAGGCGATAGCTCTTCCGACTGAGCTATCAAGACACTTCTTTTCCTGTCGAATTTCATGTTATATAACTTTAGTTAAGATTATTAGTTTAAACATAAAATAACAAAAAATAAAATAGAAATTAAAACTTTTACTTTTTATTTTTAAGTGCTAATTGCTGCACTGAAGCTAAATGAAATATTTATAAAATACAGTGAAAATATTAAATGACATTTAGGGTCGGGTAGGCATTTAATTTATTCACTGTATTTTATAAATATTTATATTCAAACTTTTTACCCAATTACATGTCGCATACTACAGTATAATTTATACAAAACAAAACAGGCCAAGTGCGAGTCGGACTCGCGCACGAAGGGTTCCGTACTTTATGATGACGTATTAAAAAAACTAATTACTATATCTCGTTCAAACCAATTTTCGGTGGAAGTTTGCATGGTAATGTACATAAAATATTTTTTTTAGTTTTATCATTCTCTTATTTTAGAAGTTACAGGGCGACACACATTTTGCCACTTTGGAAGTGTCTCTCGCGTAAACTATTTAGTTTAGAAAAAAATAATATTAGAAACCTCAATATCATTTTTAAAGACCTATCCATACCCCACAGGTATGGGTTTGATGAAAAAATTATTTTTGAGTTTCAATTCTAAGTATAGGGAACCCCCAAAATTTATTGTTTTTTTCTATTTTTGTGTAAAAATCTTAATGCGGTTCACAGAATACATCTACTTACCAAGTTTCAACAGTATAGTTCTTATAGTTTCGAAAAAAAGTAGCTGTGACATACGGACGGACGGACAGACAGACAGACAGACAGACAGACAGACAGACAGACAGACAGACAGACAGACAGACAGACAGACAGACAGACAGACAGACAGACAGACAGACAGACAGACTTACTTTTTATTTTTAAGTGCTAATTGCTGCACTGAAGCTGAATGAAATATTTATAAAATACAGTGAAAATATTAAATGACATTTAGGGTCGGGTAGGCATTTAATTTATTCACTGTATTTTATAAATATTTATATTCAAACTTTTTATCCAATTGCATGTCGCATACTACAGTATAATTTATACAAAACAAAACAGGCCAAGTGCGAGTCGGACTCGCGCACGAAGGGTTCCGTACTTTATGACGTATTAAAAAAACTAATAACTATATCTCGTTCAAACCAATTTTCGGTGGAAGTTTGCATGGTAATGTACATCAAATATTTTTTTTAGTTTTATCATTCTCTTATTTTAGAAGTTACAGGGCGACACACATTTTGCCACTTTGGAAGTGTCTCTCGCGTAAACTATTCAGTTTAGAAAAAAATAATATTAGAAACCTCAATATCATTTTTAAAGACCTATCCATACCCCACAGGTATGGGATTGATGAAATAATTATTTTTGAGTTTCAATTCTAAGTATAGGGAACCCCCAAAATTTATTGTTTTTTTTTTTTTGTGTAAAAATCTTAATGCGGTTCACAGAATACATCTACTTTCCAAGTTTCAACAGTATAGTTCTACAGTACAGACAGACAGACAGACAGACAGACAGACAGACAGACAGACAGACAGACAGACAGACAGACAGACAGACAGACAGACAGACAGACAGACAGACAGACAGACAGACAGACAGACAGACAGACAGACAGACAGACGGACAGACGGACAGACGGACAGACATGACGAATCCATAAGGGTTCCGTTTTTGCCATTTGGCTACGGAAATCTAATAAAGTTAAAACCAAATCAGTTATTAAAAAACTATTTTTTAATAACTTAGGTTTAGTTTCAATGTTACTAACTGTTACGAATGGATTTATTTTCGAAACAAAACTTTATTTCAGCCATAGTGGCGTAGCCCATAAATTTGTAAGTAACAATATAATTTATTGACCATGTATTTACACTTTTTTAAGTATAAAACATATTTTAAGATTTTGAAGAAATTCGACATGCAATTCAACTCAGTATTGAAAGTAACAAAAATGGATACTAACACAATTCCAAAGTCACCCTAAAACGCCAATCAAACAATAAATTTTCGTACAATCATTCAAAACTCCTTTCTCAATGCTTCAAAAGAGGCACAAAATTCATTAACATCACCATTCTTGCCATAGTTATACCTCTTCTTGCTACAGCATCGTGTAATGAGTTGTCTCAGCGCTTCGATTGACCGCCCCTTCCATCCCACACCCTCTGGGCCAATTCGCCCGCCTTTATATTCTTTTAAGCTTCCCTGTCTCGGCTTTTTAAAGAAAGTCTGCTTTGGCGTTCGGCTGAATACAAAGTTGAATGTGAGCTAGATACAAGGATTACCTACAGCAAAGCTTCCGAACCTCTTTTCTCTAGTGGGATATCAATTCGCGTTCCAAGATGCAATTTATTTTAACTATAGATAAATTTCTGCTTTGACGGATTCATTTAGTGTTTTCACATAGCGCTGGCATGCAAAACATTTAAATTAAAATTTATTAGACAGACAGATTTCAAAACATTCTTAACAGCTATGAACTTATGATATAATATGTTACGGATGAATGACGAATCAGGTAAATTATAACGTTGAACTAATAATAAAGAGCTCCATGGTGCAGCAACTTGCCCGTTCAAATTGCGGTCTTAAAAATAAGACCTATACCTACGACCCCACGACCTAGACCTTTTAATTAATGTTTATAAGTTTCGAACCCTTTGCAGGGGTCACAGGGAGACTGAGGTGTTGATCGTCTCACAATTAGTTAGTAGCTTTAGTTAGTAGTTACCTTCATTTAAATTTAATCACGTGCGTTCCGTTATTTTTACACAGAAGGAGCTTACAGTATCTTTTGGTCTGGCAGTATGGTGTTGGGGCTGGGATTTAATATTTTGTGTGATAGGATCCCAGGAATTTACCACCAGGTAAATTCCAACCGTTTTCTCTATTGAAATTAGGATGTTTTTTAATTCATTAGCCTCAAACATTAGCATTCAATAGCCTCGCGTTTTTTTCAAGAGTGACCCTTGTTCTCGGAAGTAGAATGGGGATGAAGTAGCGAAAGATCTGTGATGTGGCTATCCTGTCGACGGCGGCGAAAGTATTCGAGTCCACCATCCAGCGGCGCGTCCAGGCGCAGGTGCGCGTCAGCTGTCGGACGCGCAGCATGGATTCAGGCGGGGTCGCAGCACCGCCATCAATCTTTTAAACTTTATGGGGCTGGTAGTACCGGCAGTGGATGCTGGGGTGCAGGTGGACGCGGCGTACTTTGATTTTAGAAAAGCATTTGACACCGTAGATAATGATGTTTTGTTAAGAAAGCTGGCTAACATTGGATGCACGCCGCATATGCTGCAGTTTTTCGTCAGCTATATGAAGGACCGACAACAGTATGTGGAGTACAATGGGTACGAATCGAAGCTGTATTATACTAGATCCGGTGTGAGCCAGGGCAGCAATTTGGGGCCTCTCAAATTTATTATAATGATAAATGACCTACCGGAAGTCGTCAGGCATAGTACATGTTTATTGTTTGCCGATGACCTTAAGTTGCTGCTCCAGATTGGGGACACGTCTGATTGTAAGCGCCTGCAGGATGACATTAACAGAGTGGTAGAGTGGAGCCACCAGAATAAATTATATTTCAATGTGTCCAAGGGCTCGGTTATGTCATTCACCCGCGCGCGGACCCCGGTGAATGGCGACTACGAGGTGGAGGCGAAGCCGTTGAAACGAGTGTCTCAGGTACGAAATCTTGGGGTGCATTTAACTCCCGATTTAACTTCAAAAAAAAAAAAATTAAAAAAAAATCAAAAATATTTTTATTATTAACTACAAGTAGGTTTTTGCAAATGTGTGGGTCTCTTCAGTTAAGTTTGAAAAAACCTGTTTTAGAAGAGACCCCTCTCTTTACTGTACAATCATTTTTTTATTTTTTTGTAGTTACATAGGTAGGTCTTATATTAGATTAGATTTTCGCGAACATATAATTAAAGTTTGTAAGAAGGCGTACAGAAACCTCGGGTTTGTTCTGAGGCAGTCACGGGGGTTCACAAATATTACAACACTAAAGGTGTTGTATGACGCTTTGGTCAGGAGTCACATGGTGTATGGGGCAGTCATATGGGCTCCACACGAACAGAAGTACAGTGTAATGTTAGAACGCGTCCAAAACAAATTCACGAGGCACTTGTACTTCAAGCTGTATGGCGTGTATCCGTTGTACCCGCTAATGTACCCTACGCTGTTCGTACTCGGTATGGTCGGATACAATGAGCTGCGAGTGCGACGGGAGTTTGCGCTCGTCGCGTATGTGTTGAAGCTGCTGCGTGGAGTAGAGCACAACCCGGGTGTGCTGAGCCGGCTGCGGCTGAGCGCGCCGGACTGGTACGTGTGGAGGCGACGCCGCCCGCCCCTGCTGGCCATGCCGGTGGCCAGGACCAATCTCCTTGCGAAAACGCCCTTTGTACGGTCGATCCTCATAGTGAACAAAGTTCATGAGAGGATTGACATATTTTCGGGTAAATTGAGTGAACTCGCAAAGTTAGTTTTATACATAGTATGTTATATGGACTAGTAATTAATTAATTAGTAATATATTTAGTAGTTAAGTTAATGATAATATGTTATTAATGTAAGCTAAATGAATGCAACTATCGTATTGGATTAGTCTGTAAAGATAGTTATGTATAATATGGGGTTAAAGATATTTTATTTCTCATAAAGAATTTACAATTCACTTACATGAGAGATACAAAATTATTTTAAAACACATTGAACGACACAAAAACAAAGCGATCAACAAAAATTAACAAAACACGTAGGTAGTTTTATTAAAACTCTGGTTCGACCGCTAGGAGCGGTCCATACAAGTACCGCAGTAACCCCCTCCTCGGCAAGTAGCCCCGACAACAAATACACGTTGAACTAACGACACTGGAAGTGGCATGAGCGTACTTTGTGCTCGATCAACAACAAGAGCATTATACTGTTACTTTTCTTGAAAAATATTCAGAGTTAATATTATTCCACAATGTTTACAGTTTTCCAAAAAATATAAATAATACCTATTTTATCATTATGTTTTAAATGTGTATTCTTATTTTTAATAGATTAATTAAGTTGGTTTTGTATATTAACGCATAATTTATTATTTAGTTAAGTTCTTTTTTTTTTTTTTTTTTAATATAGGTTCTGTTTATTTACAGACTGAAATTATGATTATAGGTTATTAAATAAATATGATTTTAGTAATCTTTTAAAAGTGGTTGTTGACTTTGCTTCTCTAATGTCATTTGGTAGTTTGTTGTAAATTGCGACGCCTTCATTTAAAATACATTTTTTTCCGTAATTAGTACGTGCTGGGCGTAATTGTAATTCTTTTCCAAGTCTTGGTCTTAGCTTTGTTAATTGTTTGGCTTTAGAGAAGCTTAATTCCGTATGTATCTTTTTATTTAGTACTTTTCGAATAAAGATGCATGTAAAATAAATATATGTTTGTGTAATGTTCATTATTCTGGTTTCCTTATATACTTTAACAGTTGGAGTCAGAAAGTCGTAATTAAAGAGTACCTTAATTAGTTTATTCTGTGCTACCTGTATCACTTCTAAATTTGTTTTTGCAGATGTACCCCAAACTTCTATCAGATAATCTATGTGTGGCTTCACTAACGAGTTATAGATTGTATAACGGACTTTACGCGGTAGACATTTTACTATGCCTCGCAGTGCCCCAGTGAGATATAATAAATAAATAAATATGAAATATAATAAATAAATAAATAAATAAATGATGGCGCCTATGGCAAAGCTTGCATGTAGTAAATTTCTTGCAATCATAAACAGTATGATTTCTACCTAGGCAGTTGAAACAAATCTTTTTTTTTTTTTTTCCTAGGGATGAATCTTGTTTTCTAGCGACTACTTAGGGTTTATCGAATCTGATGTAATGGTTGGGCCCCTCTAGAACATGTTCGCATACTGCAGACTTATTTTCGCGCCTATGCTTGACGTCGACTATATTTTGAGTTCTTTAACGTGGCTTGAAGTCAGCTATGTGTTCTTTAACACAAAAAAAAATAACCCATCAATAGATTTAATCGAATTATTCTTTTTTTTCAAAATCAATGTTATTACATGTATATTCTGTCACTCTGCTGAAATCAGGCCTTCCCACATCAACAATATTAGAAATGAAGGTCGGGCTGAAATCACCCACACGGTCATAACACGGGTTAGAGTGGTTATTTTAGGGTTCCGTAGCCAAATGGCAAAAGACGGAACCCTTATGGATTCGTCATGTCTGTCTGTCTGTCTGTCCGTCCGTATGTCACAGCTTTTTTCCGAAACTACATATAAAAACTATACTATTGAAACTTGGTAAGTAGATGTATTCTGTGAACCGCATTAAGATTTTCAGACAAAAATAGAATAGAAACAATAAATTTTGTGGGTTCCCTATACTTAGAACTGAACTCAAAAATTTTTTTCATCACACCTATACGTGTGGGGTATCTATGGATAGGTCTTCAAAAGATATTGAGGTTTCTAATATAATGTTTTTCTAAACTGAATAGTTTACGCGAGAGACACTTCCAAAGTGGTATAATGTGTCCCCCCCCCCTGTAACTTCTAAAATAAGAGAATGATAAAACTAAAAAAACATATATGATGTACATTACCATGCAAACTTCCACCGAAAATTTGTTTGAACGAGATCTAGTAAGTAGTTTTTTGTTAATACGTCATAAAGTACGGAACCCTTCGTGCGCGAGTTCGATTTGCACTTGGCCGGTTTTTTTTTAACTTACTATTCAAAACTCCCAATACGGTACAAAGAAGTACGTAGAAGGGGCAAAGTTGTAGTTTAAGAATTTTAACGGGCGCCCCACAACAGCCTAATTGAAAACTTGGAAACTGAGCAAATAACGCGTCTGGTTCGGTTTGCACATACCCTCGAACGAACAAAGTTGTTTATTGCGGCGGCCGCGGCCGCGCAATCATTTGGCGGGAAAAAGGACCCTTGATATATTTTTTAAATCTCCGTATTGAGTTGTCTATATATAGGGCGCTCCACATTTATGCGGTGGGGAGGGAAATTATTTGATTTATTAACTGCTATTATTGGCAAGTGATTAGGCGAATAGGTACTCATAAATTGTAGCGATAATGACTTGATTGACGTGATTAAGGCTTTACCTAGCAGTGTGACAGTATATAGGCTTATTAATTACTTACTACTGCGCTACTTGTGCTATTTATGAAATTATCATAATCAGCTGAGCTCAGGGCCTCTCACATGAAGAGATCAGGTAACCATCCCACCCCACCTACCTACCACGCTAGCCCAACCTAGTTTGTTAGACAACGAGTTTAAACGACTGATATCTTAAAACAAAGTCTGGGAAAGAATGACAGAGTTCATAAAAAGACCTACCTATAGTTTCTTTATTGCTACTATACTTCATATTGTATGTTTTATACCAACCAACTTATTAATAAATTTTAGGTCATAATTAAAGTTAAGTTTAAGTTACTAGTACGGCATTTTGTGAACGTCAAATAATTTGTCTTCACTTTCTCATTTAAAACGTCATCTTTCCTTATTTAAAACGTCTAAGAAAAGAGAATCCTATCTAATTATCGTTGGCAGACATTTTTTTTACTTCTTTTGCTAACTTTTGGTAGGAAGGGTGGAATTGAGACTGTTATCTTGTTATCTTAACTTTTTGAAACAATTCTCGTATAATGACTGTTATAAAATGTCATATTTCCGACTATTAGGTGGAATTGAAGAAGATCAGTTACATTGAAGTGACATTTTTTATGCTGACCTCATTTCCTTACTTAAAATGTTTGCTTTGTCTTTCACAACTATGTTGCGGATAACAACAATACCGAACAAAAGGTTTGTTTTCTTTTACTGTTTTCAGGTATTTTATGATTATAGTGTCGGTTTTGCCTTTAAAACATAGGACCTTTCATATTTTGTTGTTAGGAATACCTAACAACAAAATATATAATTTGATACAGTAACTTTCATTTTATGTCAATTAAGTCATAATAAAATTCATAGATGATGCCGTATATCAGTTACTTATGTATTGCTTTTTTTTAACAATATTTTATTTTTGATTCATAACGTTGGGTAGCAATGACAATAGTAGTTTCTATCTTCTGCTCTTCAAAAATACAGCCCTATAAATCCATTCCCATTATTGACAACAACGACATATTAATGATACATAATTATGTTTACATTATCACTACTTAGCTCATTTCCTTATTGCTGGGGTACAAGCCTTTCCTATGGATGGACAGGGAGAACGGGTCATAAACCACCACGCAGGCCCAGTGCGGATTGGTGGTCGTTAACGACTGCTAATGCAGCCGGGAGCAACAGCTTTACGTGCTGTCCGAAGCACGATTCACATACATACAAGCATATTAATATTATATAATTATTGTCCAATGTTTATTAATTTATATATCGCAAAGCGAACACGACGATTATCACATCAAGAGGAGCACTCAAAAAATATCATTAACGCTACAAATTGATGAAGCTCGCGGGGTCGCTGGATGTCGCATATTCTTTGTGCGTGTGTGTAATTTTAATGAGTTTCGCGCTAGGCCGACCGGCGGAGACACCGCCCCGAGTGAGGATAGCTATATTAGCGGCGCTGCTGCAAAGCCGGAAATCCCTCTCCTACACCCTACCAGGCCTCTGAAGAACGTCTAGTGATGTGCGCTGTGTTATGTCGATATAATTACGACGTTTATCCTGTGTCTAATTTTAATGAGCTTCGCGATAGCCCAAAAGGCGACACCGCCACCGCCCGGAGTGAGGATAGCTATATTAGCGGCGCTGCTGAAGAGCCGGAAATCCCTCTCCTATACCCTACCAGGCCACTGAAGAACATCTAGTGATATGCGCTGGGTTTATTCGATATACATAAATACGACGTTTTATCCTGTGTGTAATTTTAATGAGTTTCGCGCAAGAAGACCGGCGACACCGCCCCGAGTGAGGATAGCTATATTAGCGGCGCTACTGAAGAGCCAGAAATCCCTCTCCTACAGTACCTACCAGGCCTCTGAAGAACGTCTAGTGATGTGCTGAGTTTTGTCGATATAATTATGACGTTTAAGACGTTTAAGACACGTATTGACTAATGGCCCCTAATTTTTAGGTTGCCCTTGAGCATGTTACGTGATGGTTGCAAGAATTTAACTGTCACCTAACGTGGCTTAGCGATTACCTCAATTTTTGGGTCGTTGGTGAAAATGGCCTGTTTCAGAAAGTACTGTAAGAATTGTAGTATAATAATAAAATAAAAGATATTGTATCACAAAAATCTAACCATTCCGAATGTTCATAGAATGTAATAATAAATATTGTTGCAAATTTAAAATATATTGTAAGTACAAGTGTAGATTCGCTGTCTTAAAAAAATAAATAATAGACAATCAAAGCACAGTCTATCTATCCCCTTCCTTATTACGCTGTGATCAAAGCAAGATTTATCTGTAGCTTTAAGCAAGCGCTTAAAGCGACTAGCAAACTTACTAGATATAGAAGAATGCAATTACACCTCATTTATTTCAAGAAAGAAAATGTTTATAGACAAGAGTAATTTATACACGTTCCGTATTTATCATTCCATATTTACAATTTACTCAAGATAAATAAGTTACGACTTATAAATTATTTAACATCTAAACATAGGCAAATCGTCCTAATAGAATTCTAAAATTAATTCAAAAGTACGAATCATAATCGTGCATCATCAAAGTTTACGTCAAAGCACTTCACTACGGCGCTATTAATTTCGACAGCAGCCGTAAGCGAGGCAGTTGGCGTTATTAGCCTACCCTTTAATGCGTAATAATTTACTGCAGTTTATATTAAACAAAACAGAATTAAAACTTCCCTAACTGGGGGGGTTGTTAATGTGCTACGTATAGCGAAGTTCGTACAAAACACACTGTTCGACTCGCTTTTGTGATGCTAAACAAATTACAAACCATTTCATAATTAGGCAGATGAACGTCGTTTATGAATGGATACCTATCTACTTGCGGTTTTAGTGTGCTTTTGCAATTTAATGTTTTGCATAGTTATATTTAGTTAATTTACTTTTTGGTACAAAAGCAGCTTTCAACTTTTAGAAAAGTTTCTCAAAGAGTAAGACATCGGATCCAATTTTAAAATATATAACACTAAAACCAGTATTTAGTAACACACACAAATACACACTTTGTACCCACATTTTGATAACCAAATAAATAAAAAAAGTTGAAAAAATAACACCACGGTTACCAATTTCTGCTTAGACTCCCACCAACGTCTTTAGGTAGCCACTTCGTGGCAGTATACAAAAAATGGTTTCACAGTGTATTTCTAATGTTCTTCCCTTACATCTATATACATAAATGACTTGGCCTGACTGATTCATCATCGGCGAGCCTAAACCGTTGAAGCTAATTAGATGAAGTTTGGACTGTGGGTAAATTGAGTGACGTAACCAGCCACTAAGAAAGGATTTTACGAAAATCACACCCTAAGGGAGTCAAATAGGGGGTGAAAGTTTGTATGAAAGTCCGTCAGTTTTGAAGTAGAATACATGAAAATTTCTGGTGTCCTGGTTTTCATGGTGTTTTGCTTCTTGATAAGAAATAAAGAATGACGTGTCTTAGGAATTTTGTTTATTTTCTTTTAAGAGTAAAAAAGGGAAGAAGTTTTTTTTGGGGAAATTGTTATTTTTTAAGTAATAACTATCAAAATGAATAATTTAATCGATCTATAGATTTTTTAATAAAAATAAAGAATGACGTGTTTTAGCATTTTTCGAATAATCTCCCCTAGAGAGGTGAAATAAGCTTGGAAAGTTGTATGGAATTCTGTCATTCTTTAAATTTCGGTATTTGGCCTGGTAAGAAATTGTAAAGTGTTTCAGGATTTTTGGAAAATGATCCCTTAAGTAGAGACTAGTTAGACACTTTTTACTTATACCCTTATGATATTTACCTTTAATAAGTTTGGCTTTTATTACAAATAAACACAAGTCGTGTAGCCCACGTGAGCAAAGCCACGAACAAAAGCTAGTCTGACATAAAATCAATCTAATCGAATAATATAATTATGATTTGACGTTAATTAACTGCTCGGTAGTTTACCGGTAGATCTATTGAGTAGATAGTACAACCATTAACTGTTGATTTTCCATAAATCTGCCAATAAGAGAATGAAATTAGCGACGCATGCCCGTGACACCGGCAGCATCACTCAGGACATAATTAAACGTGTTTGAGCCATTGTTGTGGGCGGAGACGTACACAATGGAATTGCTTGCCGGCGTAACGTATTGTCAACACAATCGTCGGGACGGTGGTGGTGATCTGATTGTAATGATAATAAATCAAATAGGATCTGGAATCAAGTTACATTGTTTATTAGTTTTTCTCAGGCACTCTACCGTTATCCTTAGCTTATAAACAACACAGGCTCGGGGTTATCTACATGAATTACTTACCATGTTGATAGCATAGGCAGATCAGATAAAACTTTACCATCCTTGTTAGTCATGGGGCAGTTATGCAGTTATCCGTTATTACGAAAAATGTTCCATTTGCGACAGTCACAAAATAATAATTCAAGCCTTTCGTCATCATTTCATTATTTTGCAATAGAAAATATTTTTTAAATTGGTTACCCATCCAGTAAGCCAAATATTTTCATTAATCTCACATAATCGCAAACTAGGCACATAAAGCAGCTTCCTGATTTTTTTTTAAAATAAAAACACTTACGCATAAAATCTGCAATGTTATGAAAAAAATTGTATATAAACATAATTTAGGTATGATAACAGCATATGTTGGGAATCGGAATTGGTTCTATAAATCGGTAACAGCGCTGAGGCATAATTAACGTGTTCAGTGCCTTTATGACCGCGACGAACACAATAGGAGGGCCGGCCACCGTAACGCACATTACGCACATCGTGCAGCGGAGAACAAACAGTTTGACACACGATTAAGGATTTAATTAATCGATTATAATGCAAGTACGTACACAATTTGCTAAATAATTACAAATTGAGTTTGTTTTTCTTTTATTTATAAAAGACATGGTTGTGGTCCCATGGCGTAACGTGGAATCACACTTCAACGTATAGTGTATGTAGTAAAGCAAGGAGCAGCTTTTTAAATTGGTGACCTGTCAGACGGGCGACCCGTAAAATACTTTTAATTTACATGATCATAAAAACAAATACTTAGGCACACAATTAATTATTTCATTAATCGATATAATGCATTTATGCATTTATGCAGTTTGCTAAATAGCCTCAACGTGAGGTAGTTTTTTTTACTAGAGCAAGTTACGACATTCTATACCATGTCGTAACTTGCTTGTCGTAAGTTGTGTGGTTGAAGGTTTCAACCACACAACTTGTTTGATAGGCTGATGTAATTTGTTTCAAGATACATAAAAATTTTAGGTACATAAACCAAATAAAATGTTTAATAATAATAATAATAGCTTGGGCCCTGCCCCGCTGCTGGTGGTACTCTAGGATTAGGTTTTTATAATGTTTTATTGTTTTTATATTAAAATATTGTAAAAATCTAGTTTTAAGAAAGAAAATAAATAAAGGAGATAATAATAATAAACAATTTAATTCAGACACTTGGTCCATAGAGTGTTAGTAACAATGTTTCTTAAACTAAGTTAGTAAGATTATTATAATACAAAATCAAAATAAAATCAAATTAAGCCACTTTAAGGATTGGGTATCTACTTAAAGAGGTCTGCTTACGATACTTATAAAAGAGGAAGAAAAATCAGTTGCTGCCTTTTATTGACAGCTTATTTTTGACAACAGTTATTCCTAATCCGAACTGGTTAAAGGAAATTTAAGTTTATTATCAGGTATTTAGAAGTTGAAATAGTTTTTGACATCAATAAGTGCCAGTAATCACATTAATATTACAAATGCGAAAATTGTGTGTATGTGTGTGTGTGTGTGTGTGTGTGTGTGTGTGTGTGTGTGTGTGGTGTGTGTGTGTGTATATATATGTGTGTGTGTGTGTGTGTGTGTGTGTGTGTGTGTGTGTGTGTGTATATTTGATGCTTCTTCACGCTGCAACGGATATAGATAGATTTGGATAAAATTCGGCATACAGATAGTTTATAACCTGGATTAACACATAGGATAATATTTATCCCGATATTCCCACAGGAACGGGAACCACGCGGGTGAAACTGCGGGCAGCCGCTAGTATAGTAATATATTTATGAAATGGTTTGGCTTAGAGTTTGACTTTATACTAAAGAGTTACTGTAAATAGCGAGATTTGATCTGCAATAATTTCCTAACTGCAATAATAACTTTATGTATCGCATGTTAGCTAAGTAAAAACTGATTGATTTGATTAACATTGTAGGTTTAGAAAATAACTTTTAAAACTTCTTTTACCGACTCTATGGTCCAGTGGTTAAGACCATATCTTAAATCCAGAGCCTGAACGGGAGGTAACTAAAATTTTTTTGAACGATTCAAAAGTCCCTATTTTTAAGGCCTTTGGCCTTTGGCCTTATCATCTGTTTAATGATCAGGTCATATGAAGGCCAAGTGCTTACGCGCAAGGAATTCCTAATAAAAAAAAAAACCTAGGTAATAACTATTTATCTATATTCGACACGAACTCGAAATTTACATCAGTTACTTCAGTTGATGTAAGTTTTTTAACTCCGATTTTTCCATACAAATATGACTTTGAAATCAATTTGGGTCACAGATCGACATCAATCGAATACTGCCGATATTGCGAACGTAATAAACCGCCAGACGGAGGATTATTTCCAATCGAGCCAATGGCGGACGCAGGCGGGCGTCAACACTATCTAAAACTATTTTTTTTCTAAGCGATTTATGTTGGCAAAGTTTTTATTGTAGTTGGAGACTTGGTATTGGTAAATGTACAAAAATATTGTTATTATATAATGTTAGCGTAGTTTTATAGAATTAACGCGAACTTTACACATTGACATGACTTCTATATGACTACGGGCCCTATAAACTTGGATCGAAACGTCAGGATAAAATCAAATAATATGTAAAAGTTAAAGTAAAAAAATGCTTCATTAATGAAACCAGAGAGCAGAGCTATCAAACGAAATGCGGAAAGTCGTGGGTTCAAGCCCCATCTAACTGCAATTCGTCTTTCTCAAGTAGGTACTTTTCAGTTTTTATACAAAAGTCCCTGTAAGGATATAATAGGGTATAAGATTAATAATTGTGAATTGCATAAAAGTAATCAACAGACATATGCCTATGTTCAGCAGTGGACTAGTATAGGCTGATGATGATGATGATAATGATGATGATGAATCAACAGACTAATTAAAATCAGCTTAACGACGACAAGACGTGAAGAAAAACAAAAGAGTGATGACATTTGATATAAAAAGTATAAGTTCGCAAAAAAGTATTTATACTTACTAGGTAAGTAACGAACATATAAAAAAAAGATTTATGATTATCAAGGGAAAACTTAAATACAGTAAACTTCTCCACATAATTTTGCGGAGAAGGAAAATAGAAAACTGAAAACTATTTTCATAATCTGACGCGCACCCACTCCCCGTTACACTTGTCGCCAGTCAAAGCAACCCTTCCTGTGTGGTTTTAATTTGAATATTTGCACGGCACATGCTTCGTTATCATAAGAGAGGATCTCACAGCTTTATACTGTAACAGGTAATTGATACGGGACATTCGACCTTATTCACAACTGCGGGAAATGTTCAATAGAGATTGAAATTTTTTTCTGGAGATAATTATAGCCGTTGTAACCGATGAAACGAATGAAAGTTTTTTACGCAAGTGTGTCATTATCTTAATTTTGTGCTTAGAAAATAACCGCCTCTGTGGTCTAGTGGTTAACACCATCGGTCTCATACCCAGAGCTCCCGGTTTCAATATCCAGGTGGCAAGGCTATCGGCGTGAATCAATGGCACTCGTTGCTGCTGTGTTTCTGGTGAGTGAAAGTACCGGAGGCCCATCTCTCAGCCCTCCCCACTCTCAATTCCTACTTCCTCCTGAAAATCCAACTCCTTCCTCAAGGCCGGCAACGCATCTGCGATTACTTTGGTTTTGCGGGTGGGTGTCCATGGGCGGCGGCGATTACTTTCCATCAGGTGACCCGCCTGCTCGTTTGCCTCCTTTTAATATAAAAAAGGCTTGTTTGTCCGCCTGGCTAGCTACCACCATCTTATTTAAATGTTACCATAACATCAATGTTTGTGTTCCGGCAGCAGCGATAAGATAGCCAGTGCCTCTGTAGTCGAGGATTCCGGGTGAAGTGCGCTTCCACCATTGGCCTTATCATCACTTAGCATCAGGTGAGATGACGGCACTGTGTTAATCCGTAAGTCATAAAAAAACAATTCTAATTTTTCTTCTTTTCGAATCAGTGGAATTATAAATAATTCCCGACCAGAAATCAAATTGTCCATAGTACAAGGAGAAGTGCATAAAGTATGTGTGAGCAGGTGTCTGACTCCATACTCGCATTCATTTGTACTAGTAATAAAATAACAACCACCACTTATACACCCCAATGCCAGTCATTTTAGTTTATAAACTATGAATAGTCAGTTGTATAGAAATCTTTGATTCAGAAGGGGTTGCGTCTCGGATGAACACCAGTAGTATTGTTTTAAGTATCGAATATGATCCTCATCATGGCATCAGTCTATAAACGTCGAGAGTTAGGAAATTACTATTAATTAGTACCTATATAGGTTCTTAAAATAATACAATAAAATATGCCGGAACAAACAAAACTATCGATATTAACCTAAATGACAGGCACGATTATTTGCCCTGCATCTATTTTAAATATTGAATAGACACCAATAATCTTTTAGCCACTAATGCATCCGTCGAAATCGATAGGAATAATTTAGTTCGAGAATAGTCCCGCGGCCCGCTCCGCTCGTATTCAATGAGGCATTCGCGATCCAGACCGAAGTATTTCATATTGCAATCTCTTTCAGTCGGCAGACAATGCGGAACGCGAGAGAACGCATCACTCAACGTCACAGCTAGACGTGTATTTTTGCATCCTCACAATACTTAGAGGGGAATAATTTCTATTGTCAGTAAACACACGCTACCGCTTTGAGGGATGCCTCGCTACTGGCCTTTGTCTATATTTTTTTTGCTGGCGCTGGGAAAACGCTCTGGAATTTCCGGAATTTCCTAATAAGCCGGCGGATATGTTAAAAGGAATTACGGTAACCGCCTCGAGGTAAATTGTGATTTATACAGTCGTTTTAGACCAGTCAAGACTCGAATGCTATACACATACCTTTAATCGAAACCATTAATCAACTATTGCGGAGCGTAGCAGAAATAAAATATGGCAATTCGTAGTTCGCGGAGGCGTGCTGTCAGGGCGGATGATGTATTTGAACGTTTTTCATGGGTACCAGTAGGCGTTTTGTCAACGTCCAACCTTAAAGCTCATCGCTCATTGCAAGGAGGAATAGCTGACTTAGATGCTGGTAGCAGTCCGGGTATATTAGCCTTATCAGTATTTGATCCATGGAAACTTTGGAAAATAAAAAAAAGGTTTTTAAAAGTTTATTATACTTCTAATTAAACACTTGAGTAAATCATCATCAACTCATTATATATCCCCACTGTTGAGGCACTAGCCTTCCCTATGAATGAATAGGCCATAAAACAAAACCCCCACGCGGGCCCAGTGCGGATTAGTGTTAACGACTGCTAATGCAGCCGGGACCAACGGCTTGACGTGCCTTCCAAAGCACGGAGGAGCTCGATATGATAAATTTTTGGTCAACCATCTGATGACCGGCCTTTGCGAAAGTTGCTTAACCTTAGCAATCGCAGAGCGGGCGCAACCATTTAACTGCGCCATCGAGCTAGAGTAAATATATGTGTATGATCATCAATATATATAACAGATTTTAAAAAAACTAGCTAACAATTTACAGACCTTTTTTTCGGGAAAAGACAACTAGAAGGTTTGAATATCGTTGATTTTTCTTAAACACTTTTCCCGGAATAAAACATTTTATTTTAAATATTGTTATCTGATCTCCGGATCAGATAACAATATATCCGATGCGTCCTATGATACACAGATAAATCCTTCCCAAACCCCAATCCCAAAACACGCTGCTAGATAAAAAAAACTATACGCATTTGAGTAAAAAGAACGTAGGTACCCGATTAGAAATGGTTTTATCATAGCAAGTATAAAATTATTTGTGAGACGGCCAATACCTCAGTCATCCAATGACCAAAAACCCTGCATTAGGTTCAAAACGTCAGGATTAAGCAGTAAAAAAACCGAGTAGTTTTGATTAAAATGATTAAATATCTGTATTTAATTTTCGTTAAATTAAGTCTGATTCTTGTGATACCTACAACGTTAATTATTACAACCGATTTGACTTTTCTCTATCGTCACTAATTGTACATAATTAAATGTTTCCAATTAAGATTACGAAATGAAATATTAATACAGAATAAAAATATTCAAAGTTCAATCAGGTCCCTTGTTTTAACGAGAAATCGTTTTATTCATCACGAAAATGAGTCGAAGTTGTTCTCAGTGTTACCGGTTGGTAACGCACCTGACGCGTTTCCTCTTCAATAAACACGTTAAGATTCTTCCTGAAAACGTTATTAAGAGTGATAATTTAATAAAACGCCATACTTAAAGGTAATTAATTGTCCATGGTAGGTTTCTTTTTTTATTTACCCTTTATGACGAAGAAGCATTTATTTTCAATTTTAATCACCTCATATAGAGCTTCGATTTTGCTACTTCAAAACGTCTGATGACTGACGTTGAACTTTTGAGCATTCAACTGAACTTAATTAATTCTGACATTTTCCAAATGCTCAAATATCAAAACCAGGAGATTGAGACACGACTGTTCAAGATCAAGAACCAGATGGTTAGTGAAATATTTTTTTTTACCATTAAGGTGGTAATCAACGGCCGCCTAATTATAACCGGTTACCTAGCTTATGGCCATTTGCGACACCAGAGGTATCACTTAATGCGATGTGGACACTGTTCTGACTTTGCCACGGTCTTTTTTCAATAAACTTAGCATGGTACTTCTTTGAGAATACCACAGCAGAGAACTTATTCCATAACCTGAACGTACGCGGGAGAAACTACTCTGAACCTCAGGGTACTTGACTATTTTGGTTCTAAGGTGCGAGGATGAGTTTCCTGCCGATGACGAGCAGTGCAATGTATGTAAATGAGTATGGGAATAAATGAGTCAAAGTTGTTCTCAGTTATAGGCGGTTACATATTTAAATTTAGCAAATCAATACATTATGTTAAGATAAGAATAAATTAATAGATTAGAAGATATTAAAATAAATAACCTGATATCTCAAAAGAGATAATATATAATTAACAACTAATTAAACAGCGTTGAATACAGCCTTTGATATATCATAGACAATTAATAACATTAAAACGCAAACCGAACGCATTAATTCGATTAGACGATGTAACGTTACACCCGTAATGTTAATTAAAATCTAATGGAAGTCATTAGACAATGTAATGATTACCCTGTCGAACATACACAAACCGCACCGTACAATAGAAAACTTTATTACGGCACCCCGGGGTAAAGTCAGGTTTCTCGTTAACAGATAAATATTTGTAGAGAGAGAAGCAACGTGCGAGCACGAGTAAATAATGAAGCCTACGTCTCGTAACAAGACGAATGTTTGCGGACTACCAGCGAAAGTAATTAAGAGTTTAACAAGAGTTTGTGGAATAAGACAATTTTGTCAAAAACTCCGCGGGCACGTGACCGTGCCTCAAGTTGCTAAGTATAATTATGAGCCGGCGGATTTGGGAATTATTAATTACGGCGAAACGCAGGAAATACTAATTCTATTTGTACGCTGTTGGTGCCGCGTTGTGACGTGGACCGCCGAACGGGGCTTTTGTATCAAGTATTACATTGATATACAAAGTGTAATTGAAATAGTGTGACACTTAAAACACCTCATTTAATTACCTATTTGTCAATTTCAAATAAAATAAGTTGGTGTTTACAGCAAGATCTTTCTACGTAAAACAGAACGCACCCAATTAAAATAAAAAGGCGAGATGACGACCACGAAGCTAAAGCTAAACCAAAGGATGATGACGAACGAAGAGAGAGACGACTGACTTATCAGTATCGCTGGGACCACGGACTCTGTAAAGGGTATGACAACTAAGATCATGTACCTATGTGTAAAATAATGCTGTTGGTTGGTTTGGTTGTAGGTTGTAGTGGGCATAGGTAGTCCGTGTCGTGTTACTTTCCGTGCCTGATACGTTCCCTGCACGATCATGGTATGATACGGTCTAATGGACAGAGACATTAAGAGTGTAATCCATACTGACGGCTGTCTTAACTAAGTATTCAGATATAAATACAATATACTAAGGTTGGATAGACTGCATATTCTATGATTTACACAAATAACACACCACTATTGCTGTAAAGACTTGCTGAGCGGTTTAAAAGATTCGTCAACTTTAACAATGGCCTACATACATTAATATCATTTAAACTTAAATTATGACAGTTATCCGCAGATAATGGTCGAACACCAATTTAATAAATTTTACATTATTATGCAATTGAAAATAATTGTTCATTAAATAAGTGGTATTCAGATTAATATTCGCATGCATAAAAGTGAAAACTCGTAGCGATCAATTTGCATTCTGCTTGCTTTATTTAAAATAATGAAGCTGTATTAGTTTGTGCAATTAGAAATGCGAGCGTAATTCAATGTAACTGATATGTTTATTGTTTTTTTACAATGACAAATCATAGCTGCTAATTAGAAGCTCATTAATGTTTATTGGCGTCTCAGCGCCAGTATGTGAAGCCCGCGTAATCGGACATAGATAGTAACAGACAATCAATGTTGTATCAAGCTCTCGAACAGATTTTTTTTTCGACTTTTCGACATCGGAATGGTTTTGTATTCGATTTTCTTATCGAACGATATAATCGATAATTTATTTATGTTGTTTGCAGTAAAAAGGTTATACAAAACCTGACATTAATTCAGTTGACACTACACGCCGTCGTCGGAAAAACACTATTGTTTTTTCCCCCACCAAAATAGCAGCAAAAAGGATCTTATTTGTTTTAATAAAGAATCATGGCGCGCCTGACCGTGGTCCGGCCTTGATAGAATAATCTTCTATACTCGGTCACTGGTGTCTAAGGGTGACTTTCAAATATGGACCTTAAACCAGGAGGGCAGGGTGGAAAGGGTGTAATCTTCCGAGTGGTAACCTCAGACCCACACTTCGTCACTGTCGGTCCCGGCGAGGTGCGATCCAGGATTAACAAACATGTACGAGTTTAAGGTTTTAACAGAAAGTGTGGTCGCCACCCGGGACCAGTTCTTAATCCGTGCACGTTTGCTGAAGGTTGCCACTTAATATCCATGTTTTCAAAGATTAACCCGACTCCGTTGAAAATAAATTCGATGGCACTTTTACGGGCCGGCCGGCGTTACATTTTATATTTTACAAGTGGGTAAATATGTAACGAATTGAAAGGAGATAGTCGACGCTCCATACATTGTCTACCCCACAAGAAAAAAATCATGCGTCATGATCAAAATTGAATTTTTGTATTGGTTTATTATTCTTTAACAAGAATCAAAAGAAGTTATAGTTGTAAATAGCTTTTTAAATAGGTTTTTAAGATAAAAAATATGAAGCAGCTCGTAATTTAAAGTGTAATATTTATAACTACATCATATACCTAGTTGACGGCGCTCCCGTATTATACTATGGATCTTGAGCCATCAGTGAAGCGATTGGCACTGGCAGTTACGGACCAGTGACATCTCGCTTGACGTAACTCAGATCGCTGGAGTGTGGCGTTTGCACATTATTCAGAATAAGTTTGTTAATCGTATTGCATTGCATCTGGAAGGCTCGTGTCCCAGAAGTGGAAACATAAAATGAGCTTATGATAATGATGATGATGATTGCATCTGGCACATGCATCACGCGTTCTGTGGAACGTCTCGGTTTTGTTGTAGTCTCGTGAGGGATCTTTTAATCGTACTTTCATTGTAATTACGAACTATACCATTGATTGTACATCATTGTAAGTCACGCCCAAGCATAGCAAAGACGGAAGAACTAAACATTACGAACCAAGTGCCTACATACTTGTTTTGCTCAGAATACATATTTTATTGATATTGATGATGTTTATTTACTTTTTACACTATCAACAATAATTATCTACAAAAATATCATAAGGGTTTTAATGAAACGCTGTTTTATAAAAAAAATATTTATTCATCATCTTCAATTTTATTAACATGCTATCCAGCCCAATATCTAGGCCTAGAAAGAAACCATACAACCACCAGTGCATGCGAACAGCACCCAACTGTTCTACTACCAGCCTTACAGTTACAGCAACATCCTGTTATGTGTATGTGTATATGTCGTATAACTCTAATTGGCTCATTGCCAATTGAGGGAAAGTGGAAAGGTGAGGTAAATAGAAGGGCACATATACTTCGAAAATAGGCTCTTGTCTATTCATATTATTTCGAATTGCAAAGTCTCCTAAATAGTTTGGCACATTTGACCTATTAAAAGCTCTAAAAAATAGTTACAATAATAATAATAATAATAATAAATATAGCATGAAACACAATCGAAATTCCTTGTGACAGATGACCACTAGATGACTGAGACTGATATAGAATTCATATTGTATAAACATAAAAAACATAGGTATTGATACCATACTGACATTACTTATAGTAAGTAATACGTGATTTGTATTAAGCAACATTAACTATTAAATGCTGTCATTTAAGAGAAAACTTATGTTTTTACTTTGAACTTTACCTTTTTTCTTGACTTTCGAAGATTAAAATGTAATATATTGATTTGATTTATTTGTTTATTTATTAGGTCTGGCTAAAAATGCTTGATGTCAGTGCCGCAAAGCATTACAAAATGGCAGATATGGTAGATACTTAGAGCATTAAACCAAATGGAGAGGCCATGCGCATTGGTGGAATTGGGCGGTAGGTGTCAGTTTCGACATAAACCAGTTGAGATTTTGGGTAAAATCTGGACAGGTCTGACTCTAACATTGCCAGTTTCTCATTATTTACAGTTCTAAGTAAGTATGAATCTAGCTACGTCATTTTTTAATTTAATTAAGTTCTGAAAACATCAAATTCTTTATAATCCAAAATCTGTGTAATTGAGATTTCGATAAAATCAAATTCTGAGTACGTCAGATTACTACAAAGCCCGAATATCTGTTTTGTCTAATTGTAAGTACGACAGATTTTGGATGAATTGGGTTCCGTATAGGTTGTATTGCTAGTAGGATAATTTATTTGACAATCGATTTACGGGTAAGTAAAGTGAAAGTACAGTCAGTAAGAAAAAAATGTGTAGGTATATTGAAATATTGTTTATTAAAAAGAAAACAACTGTTTCCGCTTACAATGAAATAAAAAAAATCTAACTCAACTAAATTACGCTTTTTCTAATATATTTTTTTTCGATTTTTTTTTTAACTTAAAATATCTCACTAGGGTTATTCTAAATCACTAGTAGCAGTCGTTTAGAATATTTCGTTATCGGAACTACTTGAAGAATCACAATCGGAACTAGAACTGCTAGACTCAGGGCCATTGTCGTTGTCAAATAGATTAGTCTTGATATGTCTTTCGAAGTTTAAGTAAGACGCCTTTTTTAGAAAATCCATTATGCTGAGAGTTTTCTTTTTCACGTCTTCAATCAAATTCCTCACGTGCCGATCATATTTAAGGTCGACTCTCCTTGATTTTTTAGTTTCTCGGTGAATATATGCTTGTTTCATGGTTACGTCGTGATGTCTTGCCTCCTTTTTTAGGGTAAACAGAAACTTGAATATATTCGATTGCTTACAGAGTTTTTTGTTTAGCCTGTTATGCCATCCTTCCAGGTGATTTGTTGTGCGATACTTTTCTTCCGAGCAGTTAAACACTTCAGGGGTGATTAATGAAAACCAATAAGTTTCGAAATATTTACGATATTTCTCTATGTTTGGCACATGCAGAAATTTTTCCATGAGAGTAGCCCATGCATTCATCATGTATTCAATCGGCAATAATGGTACATATGTCAGTAGACTGACAAATTTGACGCCATCATCCTTGCAGATATCTATATCTCTGGATTTTTTCCAGATCGCTTTCATAAAATGAAAGTAGCATCCTGTTATAGTAACGGTTGGGTATACTTTAGACACGGCATTCAAAGCTGCTAACTCAAAATCGGCCTTGAAATGTTCGATATTTATATCTAGTATGGTCTTGCATGTGTCAAATAATCTGACGTACGTCTGTTCCTCTTTGTTCGGCAGGAGAGCGTAGATGACTGGAACGATAGTGCGGCAACTGTCGGACTCGTAATTCAGCATTGCATGTATTGTGTAGAGTTGGCAAAATGGTTTCGGTGTAACTTTAAAAGTACCATCCCCGAGGAACCTGGTACTTTTTTTTGAAACTTTTTTCGCCAAATTGGAACCAAAAATAAATATTTTATCATCACCTTCACCTTGCTCGCAAATCAAAAAATTATCGCTTACGATTTTTGGTACTGTCACATCCTTTGGACTGTTAAATTGTAACGCGTTCGTTCCTAAAGCTCTTTTCTTCCACGCGTACAACGAGTCTTTTTTCGAGGAAAAGGTAGGCAGTAATATTGAGTGATGCAAGTCTTCGAGTTCTTGCAATGATTCTTCGAATATAGGCTGAATTGGTTCGAATGACTCTGCCACCTTCTCCTTGCAGCGGAACATCGCCCATTCAATTGAATTTCTTTCGAAATCAGGTAAGCATGTATGTTCACTAATTCTATTTACGGCGGTCATTGACGGATTCATAGTTAAAGATGCACTGCACATACTTCTGTTACTACATCTAAAGTTTATTGTACCTGATTTGTTTTTGAGCTGATAACAATATTTATGTCCATTTAAAAGTATAGTGGGACGATCTTTAGGAGTTTTTATAATTTTTAAGTTTTCCATTTCCATTTTAGAGAATTTTCACCATGAACGACAGTCATGTGACATTTGTCATTAAGATTGTGTTATCGTATCGTATTTATATTCAAGTGGCCAATATCTTCAATATCTAGTTTCAAATGAGTCATTCAAATATAATTGCAACCTATTTTTTACTTACCGATTATACATGGCATTTTTAGAATATAACGCATTCAGACTCTGTCCTACTAAGAAACGGCATGTTTTAGGATAAATTTATGTCATAATTTGACATATTTCAAAATCTACTCTATTAAAATCTGACCTAATGAGAAATCTCATTTTTTCGTATCAAACTTAATGGTCGACTGAACCGATACTAAAATGACCGTAACCTGTTAAGAATCTGACCTACTCAGAAACTGAATTGAAAAAAAAGTGACTTAAACTTCATACGATTTTTTCCGAAACCGTCTCACTCAGAAACCGAACTATAGGTAATCTGAAGTAACGAGAATCTAAATTATAGGGATTTTGTCCAAAATCTCAACTGGTTTATGTCGAAACTGACACCTACCGCCCAAATCCTAATTTCTATGAAAAAAAGTCTGTCATTTTCTGCGGGGGATGAGGTAACGCACAACATAACATAATATTCAATAATTAATATAATAATAAACATTATAATGAGGTCGATATCGATATTTTATTTTTGTACTGTCGCAGCTTTGACTTTATTGCAGTGTGGCTAGTGTAATTAAATTAAAATTTCCTATTTTCGGGATAAGTAACGGGACGTCAATATAATATAATAATGAAGTAGACCGATCATAAACATACAGTTTCATAGTATTGATATTTTTAAAGCAATTTAGTTGAATAAAACGTTGGAAAAAGAAAATAAGTAACAATTTTAAGATAGTGTTTTATCATTAATTAAATAAGCATTTTTAATAAAAAAACAGTTTTAACAAAAAAAAAAAACGTGAAATATAAATTGTTATTCAGTGTTGGCTCATTCAACTTTAAAAATTACGCAAAGTTGCAACTTGACGTTTTAGTGGCAACACTTTTTGATTGACAATATTTTTTCAGTTTTTTGCAAATTTAGTGCATCATTCAATAATATTAAGACAAAATAATACTTACAGATAAATAGTAACATTATCCTTTTGTACAATCGAAGTTTCTGATCGCTTTTTACGTGAAAACACGCTGCAATTTGGCATTTTTTGCTCAGGTCTTATCGCGTGCACCGTAATTTGCAAATGACGCTGGAACACGCTGGAACTAGTTTTATATAACCGATATGATCGGCGGTCTATATATTTTTGGCAGAGGGGAACGTCTGTCAGTGGCGTCTCCGGTTGGTTTAATGTTGGTTTAATGCTCTAAGGGTAGATAGGATATTTCCTCAGAAATTATGATTAAACTAACGTCATTACGTTAGTTTAATTATAATTTCTTTATAAATATAATTTAAAACACCGCTAGGTACGAAGTATTTATTTATATATTTGGTTTTCCTAAATTAGACTGCAATTTCATGAAATATTTTATCAGGTCTCCCGTTATTTTTAACTATCGAAACATGAGTTGGCTCTGGGACAGATATCGATCATCTCCTTTTGCAAATATTGTCAAAGATATGTTTACGAAATCCTAAGGAACTCAACTGCTACCGAATGACCTTACCCCATACTACGATGCCGCGCCGGCCGGCGCCGCGCCGTAGCGTAGTACCGTAGCACCATAATGTAACTATACATAATGATTTCACAGGCGATGACGGCTTCTTTAGGTGTATAAATAATATTGAAGTAGTGTCACTTCTCTCTAATTCTCTGAAGAGCGTATAAAAATCTTTACAATTTAGTAACGTCACCGTCAGTATAGGCTTTCTAGATACATAATTTAAGCTATTTCCAGTCAGGACTAGATACGGAAATGAGGTAACTTCTACACAAGTAATAGCTTGTTGTAGTCTTAAGTCCAATTTTACCAATTTAGGAACAGTAATGTGATTAATATCTTACGAGAACTGACAAAGCAAACGGCTCATTGTGCCCAAGAAAGCATTGAGGATCTCGAGATATTGGATCTGGAGACCGAGCATTGCGAAATTGACTTATTTCGTGCAATCGTTAGTAGATACAAGCCTCGAAGTTGTGCCTAGAACCTTTGATCAATAACAGTACTAGATTCTCAACAAGCGCTTAAAACACGGTTTGAGAAACAAGAAAACAAACAAATTCTCATTAGTGTTCTTATTTCAAATTATACAATATTAATTGTAAAAGCCAATTAACAATTAACTCTACTGTTCAAGATTTAAGGTTTATAATAAGCTGTTGATGCTATAAAACTTTATTAAATTATTTTAAAAGACATAATCATGTATAGTATAATTTCTGTGATGTGTATGACCAAACGCGGCCATTATCGTGATGTATTTTTGTTTTGGATCCTTTATTGATTAAAGCCTAGAAATATGCATTTCACTGAAACAAGAGCCCATATTCAAAACAAAACAAACAACAATGTTTCCCACACGCACACCAATTATCTAGCCCCAAGAAAAGCTTCCTTAAGAAATTTATTATATGGTTAACTAGACAACGGATAAACATACTTAATATACTTAAATACATACTTATTATACATAGGAAACACCCAGACCCGAAACAATTTAGAAAAACAGATATTTCTAAATTGATCCGACCGGGGTTCGAACCCGGGACCTCAGAGATGGCGACACCATGAAAACCGGTGTGCAAGCCACTCGACCAAGGAGGTCGTCAATATATTCGAGTACTCGTGTTACCGTTAGATATATTCTATAGGTACATACCTTCCATAAAATCGAAACACTATCAATCCACCCGCAAAGTACGGTTACACGTTAAAAATGCGTGTCTATTTGTCTTAATAAACCCGATGCGGTCCGACCGGCCGATAGCGTAATCCGTCCGGCCCTCAGTCAATGTCGTGGCGTCCGCGGCCGCTTCCGAAACCGTCCGGATTAACCGACACATGTCCTGATTTTGCAGTGGTCAAATAGACTTTATGGTTAATACATCCATTTTGACTTTGGTGATCCTTTCGATCAGTCATATCGGAATTAGTTTTTCAAATATATTTCATATTATATTATTAAGCATTGTTTTATAAAAAAATAAAAAATATAATTGCTTAAGGTTTCGTAATCTTTGTATAAAACTAACTTTATTCTTATTATATCTGCCTTAACGGTCTCATTTGTCATTTGTCAGACCAGAAAAACCTAACTTGAAAAATATATTTTTAAATTAACTATGTTATTGCACATTAATACCGAATGGGTCAAGGTTCCCTGCCCGAGTAGCAGGACAGGGAAATCTCGGCAGGCCCCACAAAAATAACCTTAAAAATGCAGAGTAAAAAGGCAAGTGGCCTGAAATTAAGAACACACCACGCAACGCCAAATGCTTAAAAATCAATATGGCGTCGCTGTCGCCCTTTACTCCTGTTAGAAACGCCTAGTACTGTACTTTATAACTTTCGATTCAAAGCAGTTTTGTTTATATACGAAAGCGTCGGTGCGCGCGAGCGGCCAACCGCTCCGCTCCACAGAGCAAGTGAGACTCTAATAATAAAGAGGTCGAATATTTGCCAAGCGACCCTGCGACATTCACCAAATCTTTAACGCATGAAATTTTCAGCAGGAGAAATCTTTAGATGTCTGTTTTCAGTGCCTTTTCAAGTTAGTTTATAAGACTCCCAAGGCAACGGATCTTTATTCGCACTTGGAAAATGTTAAGAATATTGAATGAGCTCAAGCGACGATTGACCTCATGATTAATTAAGTGTATTGCAGTTAGCTCTTTATTACAAGACTTTTATGGTTGGATATTGCGAGAGAAATGATACACTCCAACGCTGATTCATAATACTGGTTTTAACGTTGACCAATTTACAGTAATGCTTACATACTCCATTTACCCCTGCTTATTGTAGACACCAGTCTTCACAAAATAATCCGTGTAATTGTACTTTAAGCTAGCCTAATTACACCTTTGTTAACATTTTGTGGTGAGAAAATAAATTTAGGTAATTAAAGATACAGTTTACTCTTTCTTTGCATATTCTAACGACAAACATTGTACTGAGTTATAGTTATACCACATGAAAACAAAACTACTACCGATTTACTTTTTACTTTTATGTTTAAAAATAAAATACTACGCTATAGTAAAACAAAAAAAAGACCTTTCTACTTATTTCCATCACGGAAACGTAATTAATTTTACATGAAAAATACAGTCAGTTTTAAGTTACAACGAGCATTTCTTTTTTAATTAATGCGTCTTGTAATATAAAAGTCCACCGTAATCTGAAAGTATTTCTACTAAAACTCTCATAATGTTATGATTGAGTCATTTTGATTGTACCATTAACAATGTCCTCTCCAAAAAGCCATAGAAGCATATTGCACCACGCAAATTCGTCCATGTTCTGATTTAACAAAGGACATTTCGAGAAACTCTCAGACTTCGACTTAATAAATTAAACTTACTCCCATAAAATCAAGAAGGAACAGCCGCAATAAAATGAAGGCAGGCAGACGTGAAACGTCTAGCTGCAGATAAGCCCGCGTTTATTCCATTTAAAAAAGTTAACTCATACCGCCCATGCACCTGGACACAAAGAGCGGAAAAGTAGCGGAATTAGGGAAGACAGTGAAATAATTCCGACCATAAATTCAAGTTTTATAACCGCGGAGGGTAGTTATGGTGAAGCGTGGACGCAGGCATAGTGCAGTTACAATTGCGGTACGTATCTCTAGCTTCGAAGACGTTTATAAGCTACGAATTTTGGTTTGGTTATAGATACAAGATGAAATTTTACTAGAAAATATCAACCAGCCTCAGGTAGCTAGAGTGGAAATCTAGTAACTATAAAGCATAGTGAATGCAAAACTCAAAATAATAAAAAGTTATGGATTTTATTTGTTTATATTATTTGCTGTATTTTTGATAATTGAGATGCGTGTTAATAAAGCCTATTACGTTTGACTTTGCGATCCGTGAATCTTGCAGAAAGTATCGTGGTAAAGTAATAAAATAACCCCTAAGAAATATAATGATCTTGTCAGAGAGCGGCTCTGGCTGAAACCCAGCTCTGCTCATTAGCAGAGCTGGGTTTTTATTTATTATTATTTAATAGAACAAGCTGAGCCAGACGCCGTTGTCACAATTATGTTACTAAATTATTGTTCAATTCAGTTATATCTATGTGTGGCAATATACGTTTTTATTCTTAATATTAAATATCGCCTGCCAAATCCATACTCGGCCCATCGGTCTATCACTTGTGCTTTAGCGTATGCCTCCGGCAGATCCACACACTATTCGGATACATAATCACGCATCAGAATTAAGCATGAGGTGGCTTTGTGATGAGATTGTAGAAAGGGGAACGTGCGTCTGCTCTGTTTTGCTTGTAAACGCTAAAAACATGTTCTTCCAAGAAAGATGGTGTTTTCCTCCATTTTATTTATCTGAGTTATTCTACTGCATAGCGTTGTACCGCGATGACGGGACCCATCCCGGAGACGCCACATCGACATAATTTAACTTTTTCCTATTATCTTTATGCTGACGTCGTTAAGTACTTCACTCACATATTGCAAGCCGAGCGTTTTTATTATAATCGCAACTTCCAACCCTAAAGTGCCCCAAAAGACTTATAATTTGAAAATCTTTTCGAGACTTCTAACCTAGTTAGTCTGGGACCTTACGACATTACCCTAAGAGTATTATGTAAAAATGCGTAGGAAAGTATAAAATCTACTTCGGTTTTGATTGAATTTTGGTTCTTTAATGGAAGATCAAGAATGTGCTTTAACTTTATTATTTTGTTTTTCTATTGTTTATGAAGGCTTAAACAACAATGTAGTCAGCGACCTGACTCGTGGCGAATCCAAGGATATACACACACAAAAAAGAGTAATTTTTTTAAATATATTGCTTTATTTGGAAAACATATATTAATATTGCTTTACTTGTTTAAAATTATACCTTTAAAAAAAATTTGCTCACATGTGATACACATTTTGTAACTAAAATTATCTTTTGTATAAAATGTACTATTCAGTGTTTATTGAAAGCATTAAGGTAAATTTATTTATAAACATGCTTTTAAGACAATAATGAAATTAATATTGTGTGTTTCCTCCGCGTGCCCTAATTAAAGTTTCCACTCTTCTAGGCATGCTGAGAATAATGTTGTCCAGAGTCTCCTGAGGCAGTCTCTGCAATTCCTCAACTAAGGCGGTTCGCAGTTCAAATCAAATCAAATCAATCAAATCAAAATAAATTTATAAATTTATTTGGGACAAGACAAATTATACATACAGATAAAAAATGGAAAAAATATTTATATAAGACAGTCCCAAAACGGTTCCGACTCAGCAAAATGCTAGCCTTAAGGTTAGCGCTGATCTTCCGTCGGAACCGGTTTAGGTGATCACCGATGTTGACTGGAGCTGGCGATCTGGATTTAACCCTTCTTTTCAGCAAGTCCCAAATGTGCTATATCGGGTTCATATCCGAAGATCTCGCCGGCCACTCCATTACTGTGATTTTCACATCATTCAGATATGCTAAAGTTGTTTGAGCAGTATGTGGTCGAGCATTATCCTGCATCAAAGTGAAGCCAATACCGATAAAGGGGGCAAACGGTACAACATTTTCTTATAAAATGTCTCTTATATAGAGATCTGCATTCAGATTCCCTCCATTGATCACCACTAAGTCCGTACGAGCTCCCAAGCATATCCCTCCCCAAACCATTATTGATCCTTCTCCTTATGACACGGTAGTTTCAAAATTTGCTTGATTGTATCGTTCTCTTTTGCGTCTGTATATTATTTGCCTTCCATCTTGTGTTACACTTGCGATTTTGTTCCGCTTTGGGAAAAGGAAGAAAATCCCAAATGCAAACTCCAGTGGGTGTGGTAAAATAAAACTATAGAATGTTTCACGGCTAGGTAATATATTTTATATGATCTCTTAAATTTCTTCAATACCATAAATGAAACTTTGGTTACAGGTTAATTTTCACAAAACTTGACAGGTTAATTTTTACAATACTTTTAAATAAATTGGGTTTTAATATTAAGTTCTTACACAATTAATTTATAACTAATCTAAACCGTTTTAACAATAAAACACCCTAGGGGTCAAAGTGATCCAGCAGGTTAATGAGACTAACATTTTATTTAATAAGTTCTACAAACAACCTAACCAGCCAGCTAATATTTCAGCGGTGTGAGCTATGGTCGTGGGGGGTAGGGATAAAGCCAGTACCGTCCGGATGATTCCACTAATGACCTAACTAACCTTTACCGAGGAGGTAAATAAATGATTTTGAGTAATTATTAAATCCGAGAAACCGTGGGGGGTTTTAGGTAATTAAATTAAATATTAATGGGCGCCAGGGTCGTAGAACCGACCCGAATCTGGAGACGACGATGACGATGTAAGCCGTTATTGGTCGAACTCGAAGATCCTCAAAGTAGTGCAATCCAACTCACCCGACGGGGGTTGGGTTGTAAGTTCAAAGATAAAAAAAACTTAAAAAGGTTTTAAACAAACTTTAAAATGGGGAATAAAAAAAAACCGTCCACGCCTGCCCGTCCGCTAAGCGGAGTCAGCCGTGTCACTGCCGTCGACCCACACAGGAGGAGCTTGCCGGGGCCGGCCGAGGAGACGGGTCTCGCGTCCAGGCTACAGGCTACAGGCTCGAAACCAGTTCTGGATCCTGGCGGCGAGACGAATCAGCTCGTACCTCTCCTGTAATTGACATTACGGGGCCTTAGCACTATACACTCAGTAACAATCATTGGAACCGGTCCCGCAGTCTACTCTGTCTCAAATCCCGAGCGGCAACCAGTCAGAATTAGGAGTTGGCTATTCAACGTGGTTGACAAACGCATCCTAGCGCTGCGATTCACTTATACACTCACACGGGTCCAGCAATATTAATCAACATTTTACAATCTATCGCTAACCACATTAACTATAATAAAAGGCTCAACAATGCCACTAGATCCTCACCCAACAATGAGTTTTGTTACTGGGGTCGTACCACGAACAGCATTAACTGGCCCATGATCCAGTGGTGTTTTTAATAACCATGCGGTTTACCAAAACTAGGCGTGGGCGCCGCCGTCGCAAGTAGCAACCTCAAAATCAATGTAACTCATAGGTCATTCATAGTAAAAAGATAACTGTGACGAATGGATGACAACGTCCCGAAGGTAATCTATCATCAAGTAGGAACTTACGTGGTGTGGTAAGGGGGCCAGCACGTGTCGACAAGCAGCGGCAGACAGCGACGACCGGGAACGCCTGTTACAAATGCGTTCACGAAATCCTGCAACGAAACGACCACTGTTTATCACATTCACGAAACCTCCCTGCCGACGAGGCCTTCTAAATCACCACCAATTCATCACAAGTTCTTACCGAAGTAAAAAGTTTCCAACTGCCTGGAGCGTGATCCCGTATAAGAATGATCGCCAAACCTTACAACTCGCCTGGTGCCGTTTTCTGTATCAGGCTAGAAATTTACCCATTATATTGGAAGAATTATGAGTAACAATAACCTCGCGACCATTGACCTTTCAGCGATCACACTACAACCTTATGTCAAATATGACGTTTTCACAACTCGGTCCGAAGCTGAAATAAAAGGCGACTAATCCAACGACATTAACCGCCTGAACTCAACGTTCAGCCACTGAAAAACGGCAACTTTCAAGTACCTACAACAACATAGATGCTGGCAAACTCAACAACGAATTTATAACAACCAATCATAATTATCTTTATGAACGCTAGACAATCACAATATTACTCCAATTCAATTCCAGTGGTTAATTACCCCATTATTTATTTAGGCTGAATTCTTTTCTTCGATTGCCACACCACTCCCGCAGAGAATGTTCACCATATCGATCGATAGATCAATATCGAAGCTTCTCGAACAATACATACACTTCCGTTTCCGGTTTCTACTGAATTTAATTAAATTAGTAAGGTAAAAATATTAAATATTAACTCATCAAGTAGTTTGTAGTTCAAATTGCTTTTGTAACTAAAAAGAATAAAGTTTTATCATCAAATTATTTTATAGTTCGTTACATTCTTCGTGTTGCCACCACCAGGGGCCGCCACGGTAGGCTGCGTAAAATTGTCTTTGGCAACTGTCAAAGTTTACATGTAAACAAACAACCTCTCAGCTATTTTCCTTTTCTATTTAATTGATTATTTAGCTCAAGAGTGTATTAAAAGCCGTTTTATTAATTGTAAGTGCTAAACAAATGGTGGAGTGATGTGTATTATATGTCAGTCGAAGCTAAGAGTCCAAATTATGGAGATATAACGAATTTCATTCAACAAACTACATTGATCCATTGATCTAGGAAAACCAATGTTTACAGGTAATTCTTATATTATCTAACTAGTGCCCACCTATCTGTAACATAACAGAGGCAGGCTAGGTTTCAAATTTACAACGTAACAGTACCTCCCCAACCACCAGAGATTTGACCGACTAGGGCAAATCTCGACGCTGGTCCTCCAGCGTTACACCAGACTACAAACAACCAAACACGAAAAAAAAAACAACCAAAAGAAAACCCTACCCATGTAGCTGCACTACACAATATCTTAAACGTCCCTGTAAATAGCTATAATATATGCTATGACAGTAAAAACAAACTAGGCTAAGACTAGTGTACGACAATCCTTCATATTTATAATCCCATCAATACGAATATCCTAACACATACTTCTCTATAAATAATATACTAATAAACATTAAATATACTTACTAATAAATAAATAATGTTAGTAAAAGAGTATTAGTACACACAAAAACCTTAAGCCTATGTTAGTAACATGTTAGTATGTCAGTAATAATAATAAAAATAAATAAATAATAATATCTAAAAAAAACTCCGCAGTGAAATGTGTGTTATAATATACCAATACATAAACCTAATAAATTGGTGGCTATACAGTTAACAGATTATTACAGTGTCACCAACCGCACTGATGCCTTGCTTTAAGGCTTTTTGTACCAGTCGCTAAACCGCTGGGGTGAATGGCTTATTTTTTTAAATATCTGTTACTGAAATATGCACACCGATGTTTCACAGGGTTAGTCTGATACATTTACCAACATGGAAAAGACGAAGCCCCTAAAATTTATATATAAAAAAATACAAACGATACATACATTATACCTAAACATCTAAGTGCTACTACCATATAATCGGTTAAATATTTAATGTGTTGCCCAGCCGTGAACAAAAAAAAACACTAACAACCACCCCCCTAAAACTTAACATTAAATGTTGGCTAACCGCCTCCCCCTTACATGAGTGGCGGTTATTCGCCCCAAAATTAATCCAGCCAATAAACATGTTCCAACAATGCAGCCTACACGCCCGCCAATAAATGGCCTCCAGCCTCAGGACTATCATCACGCTGCCTTACCAGCGGTCCGGAGGTTTGACACCTCTAGCATGGTGTCTAACCTGCAACACAACTAAACCAAACAAAAAAAATAGTGTCTCCTCGCCAAAAAGTCGAGACCTTCCAATGTCAATTGAAAACCAACAAAACTTCACAAATTCAGCTCAATTTTAAAGAGCTTTCAGCACCGTGGCATATACAGTCACAAGTGCTAAAAATATCAGCGACTTCAAGGCATATACAGCCCTCCTTCGTCACTTTTTAACCTTCAAACAAACAAAACACCACTATGGATGCTTTAACCCGATATTATTAAAACAATATAACAAAATACAATTTTCCACTAAATACTTTTAACTATAGTAGGTTAATCCTCCCATGAAGATTTAAAGTCCTTGATGTGCCATTGACCAAGGTTTTTACCGGAACTACAGCCTTCTAATTCATACACTAGGGGTGAAAGTTTTTTCCTAATAAAACATTTTTCATACTTAGGAGCTAATTTAGCCATGAAAAATTTGGAGGCGTCACTCTGGGGATAAGTCTTTTTCCACACAGTGTCACCCACTTCAAATTCTAAGGGCCTCCTCCCATTGTTATAATGACGAGCACTACGACTATGAGATTTAACAAGCGCGTCTTTCACCTTTCCGAAGATTTCGTCTAAGACACCCAACTGGTTCGCGTATAAACTGCGGGAAGCGCAGGCTAATGTGGGCGGTCTATCGGTATTATTCCCGAAGACCTCTCCGCAACTAACTGCCTCTCTTCCATGAACCAGGAAGAATGGGGTAAAACGTGTTACTTCATTAGTAGAGGTGTTTATCGCATACTGAATTTTCGAAATATTGACATCCCACGATCTATGGTCGTCTTCCACAAGGATCGATACGGCGGTCATGATAGTACGGTTATAACGTTCAACTGTGTTAACGCTTGGGCAATAGCGAGGCGTAAAGTGAACCTGAGGTACTTTGTACTTCCCCAACAAAGATCGAATTTCATTACCTGTGAACTGCGTTCCGTTGTCCGCTATTACCGTACGGGGTATGCCGTGAACTAAGAAAACGCCATCTTCAAGTTTCTGCGCTATAGACTTACCAACCGCTCTTCGTAAAGGAAATAGTAGACAATACTTCGAAAAACAACATACGACCACAAAAAGATACGTGAAACCCGCTCTGGACCGTGGTAAGGGACCTACTAGGTCGATACTTATAGTTTCGAATGGTTTAGAGCAGTCTTTCGCGCTGCCTAAGAGACCAGGAGTTGGCAATTGTGAGTGTTTATATGCAGCGCACGTATCGCCTTTCCCGACGTAGCTAATCACATCCTTATACATGTTAGGCCAGTAGTAACGTAGTGCAAGTCGTTTATAAGTTTTAAATACTCCGAAATGTGGAGATAATTCACCGCTATGGTGACTCTTTAATAGCTCAAGTCGATTACCTTCCGGTACCACCTGTTTCCAATCATAATCACTCGCCACACCGAATTTGTTTTTTGAAAATCGAAAAAGTTTGTTATCTTTAATAATAAAGTTAGGGCACGACCTAGGAGTACTAACACACTTGTCCCATAACTTTTGGAACCAAGGGTCCTCGTCGGGCACGCAAATTTCCAGCACCGGAACGGCACGCGATAGAGCATCTGGGACTACGTTGTCCTTGCCTTTGCGGTGCTCAATGGTAAAGTTATAAGGGGATAACCGACAACCCCAACGGGCTAAACGGCCCGTAGGATTGGTTAAATTAAAGAACCACTTCAAGCTCGAGTGGTCGGTTATCACCTTAAACGCAGGACCACCTTCCACATAAGGACGAAAGTGTTCTACGGCAAAGACCACCGCTAGGGCCTCCCGCTCCGTCGCAGAATAATTGCGTTCGGCCGAATTAAGTGAACGACTACAATATGCTATTGGATGTTCCTCTCCTTTTATAAACTGAGTCAGAGTGCCCGCTATCCCAAAACTGGATGCGTCACAATGAATCTCAAATGTTTGGGAGAAATCGGGACAAGCCAATACGGGGGCAGAGACCAACGCTGTTTTCAGAGTTGCAAACGCGGTTTCAGCCTCAGAAGTCCACTTAAAGGGCGGGGCTTTTTTGCTTGTACTCGTGAGTGCGTTCAAAGGGGCCGCTATAGAACTGAAATTTTTAATAAAACGTCTATAATATGACGCTGTTCCAAGGAACATTTTCACCTCTTTCCGGGTTGTAGGTGTTGGAAAGTTGACTATTGATTGAACTTTCGACGGGTCAGTGTGTAAACCATGCTCATCTACCCTGTACCCTAGATATTTCAACTCCCGCCGAAAGAAACAGGATTTTTGTAAGTTAATCGTTAATTTTGCCTGTCTTAACTTTTCTAAAACCCGATTAAGAAGCGAAATGTGCTCCTCAAACGTAGATGAACAGATAATAATGTCATCTAAATAAACAAAAACCTTATTATTAAACTCAGGACCAAACAGTATGTCCATTAACCGTTGTTGGGTGGCCGGTGCACCCGTCAACCCAAAGCACATGACTTTAAAATGGAAAAGACCTCTGCCGGGGACGGTGAATGCGGTTTTTTCCATCGATGAAGTGGAGTCCATTTCAATCTGCCAAAAAGCCGATTTTAAATCAATCGATGAAAGGTATCGCGCGTCACGCAACTGATCTAAGATGTGAGAGACGTAGGGAAGTGGATAGGCATCTTGTTTGCTGACTGCATTCAATTTTCGGCTGTCAAGGCAAAATCGCCATTCTCCGTTTGGTTTAGGAGCTAATAGCACCGGGTTATTCCACGCGCTCTTGCTAGGCTCTACTACTCCCATCTCTAACATCTCATCCAGCTGACGGTTAAGTTCTTTGAGGCGTTCAGGTGATAGTGGATAATATCGCTGTTTAATCGGAGGTACATCACCCGTGTCTATCTTATGAGTCAACAGGTGGGTACGTCCTAACCCTTTAGCCTCAAAGGACACCTTCCTAAACTCATTAATTAATGACTCCGCTTTCATCCTCTGAACGGGTGTTAATTCATCAAACGGCTGCAGGTGCTTAACCTCTGAGACGAAAGTGCGGTGTTTAGTGTTGTGAAAATACTTAAAAGGCAATTTTTTAAAAATTTTGGGAGCCAAATTGAACGCCTTCCAAAAATCAACGCCAAAAATCATCGGTGTGGTAATGTCAGGGATGATATAAAATTTAATAACTTTAGTCACTCCCATAAGAGTAACCGGTAAATATAAATAACCCTCTACGGATGCACGCGAGTCATTGGCTGTTACGATGCTGCCCAAGGAACCGTCAATGTGTAAAGTTGCACCAGCTTTTATGAAATGTTGGCCAACATCAGAACCCAATACTGATATGCAAGAACCAGAGTCAAGTAAACCGTAATAATTCGCATTATATATCGATACCGTTAAATGCGGCCGACCATCCTCGGTAGTCTTATAACATACTGAATTTACTTTATTAGAATTTAAAAATACTTTTAACCATTTTAAATAGTCGGCCCAATCGGACTTATTGAACCTA
Source organism: Eudonia mercurella (assembly GCA_963082485.1). Lineage (NCBI taxonomy): Eukaryota > Metazoa > Arthropoda > Insecta > Lepidoptera > Crambidae > Eudonia > Eudonia mercurella. Next base: position 13,430,326 of record OY720023.1, on the reverse strand, counting down.
TGGCTGTAGTTCCGGGAATTTAGTTTTTTGACTTGCAGTTCGGACAGGATTGACCCCTATCCTCGACCGCTTTTTTAGTACAGTTTGGGCACGAAGGTGTTCTCACACCCTTTTTACCGCAACGAAAACAAACTATTTCTGTGGATTTGCAATTTGACAACGAATGACTCTTCACCCTACAACGAACACAAAACAACGTTGACTCTCCTTGCACGGCTTCAATCCTTGGTGACCCCTTTGGAGCTTGGTAGGCTAAGTCGGGTGCGACAAAAGAAGTTGTTGGTCTCGGCGGTTCGTGGAATTGTGCCTTGCTAACGAAACCTAGCTCGAGTTGTCTACACTTCTCCTTTAACTCCTCCAAGGTATTGACCGCCAACATTGACAACGCTGTCGCGTACTCCGGTCGCATGTTAAACTTGATCCGTGCCAAACGATCAGGCTCCGCCACACTATAGGACAGCCTGTTAAAAAGATTCTCCATAACTGCTATGTAAATGCAGGACAATTCAGTTTGCCCCTGCGTCCTATTAGTGATTTCAGATATGAGACGCATGTCGTAATCCGGCGGTGCAAAAGCTGTAAGTAACTGTTTCTTCAGCTCTGGCCAACTATCAACCGACGCTTTTACACCACGGTACCACAACAAAGCGCCATCCGAGAACAAATCCAGCGCAGATTTATGTAAGGAAGCCTCGCTTATACCCCTAGCCTCGCATAGTTCCTCTAAACGCTCAATAAACGCTTTAACGCAACCTGTACCATTAAATTTACAATCAAGAGATCTGACTGTTGCATCCTTTTTACAATTATACACGATTTCAGGGGTAGGTTCAACCTCACGTACGTTCGGAATTTCTGATGCCGATGTAAACGACGCTTGGAAGCTCGCAAAAATTTTATCTATTTTAGACAAATGGTCGTTAAGTTCTTTGTCAATGGCTTTAAACTCGGAACTAAGTTCAGGTGGTGCAGTTACCCTGCTCAAACGATGAAAGAGGTGGAAACTTAAGGCTTTTATACGTTTAAATTTTTTGAAACTGGAGGGATGTTTAAGTAAAACTTCGGCAATCCCTGCTAATTTGGCTTTAATAATCTGCAGTTCGCTTTTTGGATCCCGATTAGTCTCTACGATATCGTCCGAGGATACAAGTTTAATAAGTTCCCTAATTTGAACTCGTAATTCTTCTACCGTTGTCGCAGGTTTTGCATCCCGAATCTCTACCTCGTAAGTGAGCTCGTCTTTATGAAGTAAGTTAAATGAAATTGGGCGTTCCATTTTAAAATGTAAGAAAAAACCAAAATATAAGCTGGCTTCCGCAATAGGCAATTTAAATTTAAGTACGCAATAATAATCCACAGAAAAATAGTAATAAACCACAGAACACGCAGTATTATAACAATAATACAATTAAACAAATGTATTGACAAAAATTTCAATAAACACCAGTTCAGGCAAGTTTAATTAGCGTGGAGACCTATCACAACAACATAAAATATTCATAAAACACCAATATAAAAAAAATTCAAACAAAAACACAAATATAAAAATATCGGATTTCGTGCTGTGCACGTAAGACGGTTTTTCTTAAAAACTAATCCCCACGGTTCTGGAACGTTACTGGTACTCTGGCTTATAAGTTATAGCAATAGACATAACCACTATCCCTAACCAAAACACACGTTGAGTGCGCCACTGTTACACTTGCGATTTTGTTCCGCTTTGGGAAAAGGAAGAAAATCCCAAATGCAAACTCCAGTGGGTGTGGTAAAATAAAACTATAGAATGTTTCACGGCTAGGTAATATATTTTATATGATCTCTTAAATTTCTTCAATACCATAAATGAAACTTTGGTTACAGGTTAATTTTCACAAAACTTGACAGGTTAATTTTTACAATACTTTTAAATAAATTGGGTTTTAATATTAAGTTCTTACACAATTAATTTATAACTAATCTAAACCGTTTTAACAATAAAACACCCTAGGGGTCAAAGTGATCCAGCAGGTTAATGAGACTAACATTTTATTTAATAAGTTCTACAAACAACCTAACCAGCCAGCTAATATTTCAGCGGTGTGAGCTATGGTCGTGGGGGGTAGGGATAAAGCCAGTACCGTCCGGATGATTCCACTAATGACCTAACTAACCTTTACCGAGGAGGTAAATAAATGATTTTGAGTAATTATTAAATCCGAGAAACCGTGGGGGGTTTTAGGTAATTAAATTAAATATTAATGGGCGCCAGGGTCGTAGAACCGACCCGAATCTGGAGACGACGATGACGATGTAAGCCGTTATTGGTCGAACTCGAAGATCCTCAAAGTAGTGCAATCCAACTCACCCGACGGGGGTTGGGTTGTAAGTTCAAAGATAAAAAAAACTTAAAAAGGTTTTAAACAAACTTTAAAATGGGGAATAAAAAAAAACCGTCCACGCCTGCCCGTCCGCTAAGCGGAGTCAGCCGTGTCACTGCCGTCGACCCACACAGGAGGAGCTTGCCGGGGCCGGCCGAGGAGACGGGTCTCGCGTCCAGGCTACAGGCTACAGGCTCGAAACCAGTTCTGGATCCTGGCGGCGAGACGAATCAGCTCGTACCTCTCCTGTAATTGACATTACGGGGCCTTAGCACTATACACTCAGTAACAATCATTGGAACCGGTCCCGCAGTCTACTCTGTCTCAAATCCCGAGCGGCAACCAGTCAGAATTAGGAGTTGGCTATTCAACGTGGTTGACAAACGCATCCTAGCGCTGCGATTCACTTATACACTCACACGGGTCCAGCAATATTAATCAACATTTTACAATCTATCGCTAACCACATTAACTATAATAAAAGGCTCAACAATGCCACTAGATCCTCACCCAACAATGAGTTTTGTTACTGGGGTCGTACCACGAACAGCATTAACTGGCCCATGATCCAGTGGTGTTTTTAATAACCATGCGGTTTACCAAAACTAGGCGTGGGCGCCGCCGTCGCAAGTAGCAACCTCAAAATCAATGTAACTCATAGGTCATTCATAGTAAAAAGATAACTGTGACGAATGGATGACAACGTCCCGAAGGTAATCTATCATCAAGTAGGAACTTACGTGGTGTGGTAAGGGGGCCAGCACGTGTCGACAAGCAGCGGCAGACAGCGACGACCGGGAACGCCTGTTACAAATGCGTTCACGAAATCCTGCAACGAAACGACCACTGTTTATCACATTCACGAAACCTCCCTGCCGACGAGGCCTTCTAAATCACCACCAATTCATCACAAGTTCTTACCGAAGTAAAAAGTTTCCAACTGCCTGGAGCGTGATCCCGTATAAGAATGATCGCCAAACCTTACAACTCGCCTGGTGCCGTTTTCTGTATCAGGCTAGAAATTTACCCATTATATTGGAAGAATTATGAGTAACAATAACCTCGCGACCATTGACCTTTCAGCGATCACACTACAACCTTATGTCAAATATGACGTTTTCACAACTCGGTCCGAAGCTGAAATAAAAGGCGACTAATCCAACGACATTAACCGCCTGAACTCAACGTTCAGCCACTGAAAAACGGCAACTTTCAAGTACCTACAACAACATAGATGCTGGCAAACTCAACAACGAATTTATAACAACCAATCATAATTATCTTTATGAACGCTAGACAATCACAATATTACTCCAATTCAATTCCAGTGGTTAATTACCCCATTATTTATTTAGGCTGAATTCTTTTCTTCGATTGCCACACCACTCCCGCAGAGAATGTTCACCATATCGATCGATAGATCAATATCGAAGCTTCTCGAACAATACATACACTTCCGTTTCCGGTTTCTACTGAATTTAATTAAATTAGTAAGGTAAAAATATTAAATATTAACTCATCAAGTAGTTTGTAGTTCAAATTGCTTTTGTAACTAAAAAGAATAAAGTTTTATCATCAAATTATTTTATAGTTCGTTACATTCTTCGTGTTGCCACCACCAGGGGCCGCCACGGTAGGCTGCGTAAAATTGTCTTTGGCAACTGTCAAAGTTTACATGTAAACAAACAACCTCTCAGCTATTTTCCTTTTCTATTTAATTGATTATTTAGCTCAAGAGTGTATTAAAAGCCGTTTTATTAATTGTAAGTGCTAAACAAATGGTGGAGTGATGTGTATTATATGTCAGTCGAAGCTAAGAGTCCAAATTATGGAGATATAACGAATTTCATTCAACAAACTACATTGATCCATTGATCTAGGAAAACCAATGTTTACAGGTAATTCTTATATTATCTAACTAGTGCCCACCTATCTGTAACATAACAGAGGCAGGCTAGGTTTCAAATTTACAACGTAACACTTGGTTCAAAAGAGTTCTGCACTCATCAGTAAATAATACTTTACCCCATTGGTCAGCATTCCAAAGTTGATGTTCCCGGGCGAAAGTGAGTCTGTTCCTACGATGATGTACCTCAAGTCTTGGAGCTTTGGCGGGCAAGAACGAACCAAAACCAGCTTTTTTGAGTCTTCTTCGTACCGTACGCTCACTTACTGATACACCTCGAACTTCTTCAAGCTCATTTCTGGCTTGGACAGCGGTCGGTCAGTTGTATGAAACGATCATCTCTGCTCGAAGTACCCCTTTTTCTGCCTTGTCCTGGTCTTCTCACATAAGCATTAGCCTCCCTGAATCGTTTAATACTGCGATGAATAGTGGAAATAGGTTGACCAAGCATTCTGGAGATCGCTCTATAGGTGTGACCATTTCTCCTAATCTCAAGTGCCCTGGCAATCTCAGTTGGGGATCAAATCGGGCATAATGATGTCCCTGACGTTCAAAGAGAATTCAAATTTAAAAAAACAACAAGTAAAATTGTATCTGAATGTAAATTTTACGAAATTTCATACCAAAGCATAAAATAACCACCATAGAAATTTAGCTTACATTGGTGTAAGTTCTAACAAAGCAAAAACAATTGCATGTAGGGAGACCTTCAATTGTTTTTAAATTGTTTTTTTTTCAATTGAAAATATTTTGTTCTAAAACTAAATATAGAGAAAACCAGCCAGCATTGTTGCACAAAAAAGAAATTCGACCTTTTTTTGTGTTCTGCTAAATATGCCGGCGTGTGTAGTTGCTCATGGTACATGATGTTAGGAAGAAGCGTGCTTCAGTTGAAGTTCATTCACAGAATTCGCAATATGCTCATAATGTACATTTATACTTGTGCAATTGTACTACACAAATTCCTTGTGTGAACCTATCGAACAAAGGTTGCCATTCGAAAAGTCGTACAAAGAAGATACTTTTCTTAAAGGCAGCGATTTGTGTATTCGTTTGTTTTAGTAAACAATCGTTTTATTAAAATTTCTTATAGGTATTTATAATTAATTTTTCTTATTGTATCATTATTTTATTATGTATCTACCTATAAATAAATAATAGTAAACGTTTAATTTATCTACTATTTATTTAAATGCTTCAGGTTTATTACTAATTTGTCAACTATTAAACCTTTCGTAAATAAATAACTATTATTGTCTTCGGAAGTACAAAATCTTTAAAATATTTTAATGGTAATCGATAATTTAAAGAGGAAAAAAAGGAAGTCAATTACATCAAATTTCAAAACAGACTTCTAAACAACATTCAGATTATGAAAAACATAATCCTCCCCAAACATGATTAGAAGCTTCAAAAGTTGAGCCGCCAAAAGCTTCGAGCCACTTCGCATCTTAGCAACATCCGAACACCGTTTTGCTCTCAAACGACGTATCAGCAGCCAACTACAGAGTCAAACTTGCCTCGGGCCAAATCTATAAGAGTGTTTCGCCACATGATCTCTTCTGCGATTTGCCAACAGAATAAAGTAGAGGTCGAACATCGAAATCGCTTTCAGCCACATACAGCGAGTTGGTAAAACTAGATATCTTTGCACAAACTTTGCTAGTGAATATGAAACAGATGTAACAAGAGCAAAGTTTAAGTGCGGTTACGCGATACGTGAGTCAATAAATATAAATGAACCTACGGAAATGACGTGGAGCTAAATAGATAGCGAACTTTATGTTGTTTCAGTAAGAAAATTCTGAGCAAGTGAGAATAATACTCATTTTATTCTACGAATAGTATAATTATGAATCCCGCGACTTCATCAGCGCAAAAACCAATATTCTGTGTTTTTGCCGTCTTTTTCACCCAATACTTTAATACCGTCTTATGCCTTGCGTTCGTCAGTCAGCCAGTCAGGACTTCTTTATTTCTAGACATAGGTAGACAATAAGTTTAAGGTCTTTATGTGTCACAGTGTCTGCCCATATGTGGGGTTTGCTTAGTTAGATATTTATTTACATTAAATTAAATTACGTAATGTCTCAATGTACGGGTGTATATTAAACAAGTTTTTGATTTTACAAGTATTTATTTACTTTCAACAGTACAATGTTAAAACATGAGAAAATACGAGTACGAATACGAGAAAAAAATAGACGCGTGCGTCTTCATCGCACGGCAACTAGCGGAAAAAAAGGAAGTAGGTAGAAAGATTTTCCATAATCAAAATAATGACAAACATTAAACATTTTTCCTGATTTCCCAACAAGACTGCAACGAAACCTAGTTGAATTAAATATATATGTACGGTAACAGCACAAATGCAAAATTGGTAGCGCGATGCTGCATACAGGCAGTACTTAAGTGGTACCGTATGAAATATCACTGGCAAGCGGATTTCATTGCCTGAACTAACAATGCTTTTATAGCATAAACTGTATTGTTATTAAAATATAAACCTTATTAGGCTAAGGCTGAACCTAACTACTTACGTGTACTTACAGCAAAATATGCGATGCAAAAACATTTAAATTTACAAAATAAGACAAAAGTAGACTATTACTGTTAGTAAAGGAAGGACGCATGAAGTCCCAAAATTATGAAGGCAAAAATTACATTTAAAATTATTATGCTTGTTTAAATATCATAAATATCGATTGTATTGAATTAATTTGTATTCATTAATGAAATGAAAAATTAAATTATAATATTGTTAAAATAAAAAACAAATAAAGTACCTAAATGGTGATGAAGAGACATAATGAACTTTTTATCCCCCCATCTCGGAAAGAGTATTTTTGCTCTTCGATATCTGAGTGCAAAAGCCGTTTTTATCCGCTAGAGGATAAAGTAAATTGAATTTAGAACATCGTGTGCACTAAGTTTGTGAATTCAAAACATCATTAAACCTATTTACTTCTACCTTCATGGTGCCGAATTTATCAGTACACAAGTCACCAACACCAACATTACAGTACCTAACAAAAATATTACACTCAACTTAAGTAACTGTAGCAACGTCACTTTCAATTTTTATAAATTATACCTAAGTATTATTTGTTATAATTTAAAGATTATTCTGTAATACTTACCTATCATAATGTAGTAGTTAATACCTAAACTGAAATAAAAGTATCTCGTGATTGTAAATGTTTTTTTTTTTGCATTTAGTCATTTCCTCGCTGAGGTGGGATGAAAAGTTACGTGGTGCACTCCAGTGCAAAGATTTTTCACCTTGTGCTCTTTTGATTCCCTCGCTATCATCAAAATCATCAAAATTGAGCACGCGGTTAAAAAGCAACTTTGCACTCTTGTATAACAAATAACTATTAAAGCAGACACCCGGTGAAGACATGAGAACGCTACATAAAACGTCTTCTTAAGAGTCATGTCTGTACATTATAATGTAAATGGTTTTTGTTATAAAGATCAAAGTAATTTATTTTAATGTCGCCTGTCTATATGTCGTCTTTTCATTTTACGGCGTAGGTAGTACTTAGTATCCGGAGCTTAGCATTTTCTCATAAACCAGTGTAATGTGGATCTTCTCTACTCCTCCAGTAGGGAGGCTACAACACAATAAAAACACTTCATATAAATCAAATCAAATCAAATTTCTTTATTAACCTTGTAACAGGTACCGTTACACTAGATAAGTCATAATATACATCAGAAATTAAGTAAACAAATTAAAGAATTGAAAAAAAATTAAAACTAAAAGTAAAAAAAAATATATAAATAAAACAAAAGTTAAAACTTAAATTAAAATTAAAATAGAAAGTATTAAAAAGTAAAAATTGAAAAGAAAAATTAAAACATTACATTACATTACATTACATTATTCACATACAAAATCATCTTCAGTTAACTTTATTGTCATAAATTCATTTATTGTATAAAAATCATTATTACTATGTAGTTTAAGGGGTTTGGAGTCAGTTAAATTGTAAAATATTGTAAATAAAGACTTTTTAATGGTAAACAAATGCTCATTACTTATTCATAATTACAAAATTAATACAAACGTAAGTAACTAGGTACTGTAACACCCGACTGGGTCGTTGTTACAGTCGGGTTACAGTCGGGTGTTACAGTACTTAACTTTTGAGGGAATTATTTAATGTCCGTTAGGCAGGTACTCGATGACGAGTTATACTCCTCTGGGTGCAGCCTTTTGAGTCACCCTCTAATGCACTTAGGTTTTCGTCTCTCCAATAAATAGAATTCCAATGATTTTTAATCGAAATCGTTGCGATCTTATATCCAATCGATCGGTTTTTAAAAGTCCGTTTGACAGTCCAGCGACAAACGAATGTATGTTTTTTCATTAGGCAAGCACAAGGATCTATCACAAACAGCCATTACGAGAGGGAAAAATATATGCGTACGTTGAAAAATTTGGACCTATCGACACCGCCCGCCGTCGTCGATAGAAAATCCTAATCGAAATATTAATTATGTAAAACCCACTAGAAAGGTATGCCTCAAAGTAATATCTTTTATTAAAATTAATCGTTTGCCGAAAAATTAAATAAGTTTACTTTACAAACGAATTTAACTGCCAATCTGTACAGAAGGTACGCTTCATGAAAATTACGCTTTAAGTTGAATAGATAAAGTCCGTTATACCCCCTCTATTGTTTTAAGGTACTACTATCCACGCACCCGTCTCTATTGATCAGAGATAATCGACAACCACTGACACCTATCATTGTCACTTGTCACCATATATTATTACCAATTACTGATACTCTTAGAATAATAACGCATAGAAACCGAGCAGACGCAAGAAAAGTGAAGCAATTCAAACCAAGCCATTTTGGCTCAGTCCGCCCGAACGTCACGTCAGTTGTCAAGATCAAGCGCTAGTGCAAACATCTCCGACAATTAATTACATTATGACGGTTTGTGCAATTAATGGGTGTCACAACGCATCGCATAAGGACAAAAAAGCTTTTAACATAACATTTCATACGTAAGTATTACAAATTGACTTGTATTGAGCTAAATATTTACTACTTTTAAAAATAAAATTACAAGCCGCGATTTTATGAAAGTGTTACTAGTAAGAAGAAATTATTTTCCCATTTTTCATTGGTGTATGTTAGTTATAAAATTAAATCTTAATGAAAATATTTATTGAAACCATAATATATTTTATCTACACTAATGTTGTAACATTCTACTTATGTTTCCAATACTTGACTTATAATTACTACTGTTATAGCGCAGACAACAAAACACTCAATTTAAGCAATTTCACATGATGGTATAATATCCACATCGATATCGTAAAATCTCATTATAACATCAATAAAACGCGACCAATTAACCTGGCGAGCCTTATGTCAAAATCCTCATACAAGTTGTATAAAATTTTGATATTAGGCTGGCTTTTGAAAACAGTTGGGTTATACGTGAAAACTTCGTCGAAACTACTAAACTTACATACACAAAACTCTTTGGTAAGATCTTGTGCCAATTAAATAAAAAAAGAACAGCGCGCGCTCGCTCCTGATTGGCCCTGCGCGCGCAGCTGCGCACTCATTGGTTAGATTTTAATGGCGGCAAGTTCACTGTGACAATACACGTACGCGTGAATTTAATGTTTCGCAATGTGTTTTGTTTTTAAAATACAAATTAAAAGTTAAAAATGGACAGCGACGATGATATTTGTACGCCTCCGGATATTCTAGAATTGGCAACAAAAGTAACTCACAATCTTTTGCCAGAAAAATCTAGAAAATTATATGAAAAAGAATATAATAACTTTTTGGCATGGAAGATCGAAAAGAAAACTACATCATTTTCTGAAAATGTCATTCTTGTGTATCTCAAAGACCTCTCCGACAAATTCAAGCCATCTTCTATGTGGGCTAAATATTCTATGCTCAAGTCCACACTTAGTATCTACAACAATATTGATATCACGAAGTATTCAAAAGTCATAGCGTTCCTGAAACGCAGTTCAGAAGGACACAAGGAAAAAAAGTCCTTGACGTTTACATCAGGTCAAATAAAGATTTTCCTGGAAGATTCACCAGATATTTTGTATGTTTTTGAAAAGGTAAGTGTATTTTAGTTCTGTTATTTAATCTACCTAGTACTTACGTACTACACACGCAAGTTATCTAGACACTCCGTTTAAGCGCTTTGTGTATAAATTAGGTAGTAGGTACCTACACTTTACTACTTCATAAATCATAGTTTTTGCCTTGGCTATGTACCTCAAGCTTATTATATCGTTTATTGTTACAGGTTGCACTAATCCTCGGCATAATGGGGGCATGCCGAAGGCAAGAGCTATATAACATCCAGTTCGATGAAGTCTCTAACATAGACGACAGTACAATCATGGTGAAAGTTTCGAAAACAAAAACGAAAATAGATCGTTCTTTCGTTGTGACGGGCAACTGCTATGCCGTATGTAAAAAATACATAGAACTTCGACCCACCCCCTGTCGAAACCCTGCCTTTTTCTTGAGCTATAGATCGGGGAAGTGCGTCGATCAAAGAACTGGTATTAATAAATTTGGTGCTCTGAGAAAAACTATCGCAAGTTTTTTGAATCTGCCTAACCCAGCGTTGTACACGGGGCATTGCTTCCGGCGCACCTCGGCGACCCTTCTCATAGATAGCGGTGGTGATTTGACCGCACTGAAACGACACGGGGGTGGAAAGTCTTCTACTGTGGCTGAAAGCTACATTGATGAGTCTTTAATGAATAAAATTCAAGTCTCAAATACGATCTTGAACAGTATAGAAAACAAGACGAATGAAGTAATTATAAATATTCCGACTCCGTCTACAAGCTCTACTGCTTGCCCCGCGACCGCTACAGCTGCTGGATCAATAATTAACATTAACTTTCAAAATTGTACCATCCAAAATTTGAACAATTATTATAAATAAACTATTGTCAGCTTTTACTCTTGTTGTTTGACTAATTGCATTAGTGAAGATAAAGTAGCGTATGCAACTGCATATAACACGGGTATTAAAACACTCGTTACTATTATGAAACTCGCTGCGCTCGTTTCATAAACTCACACTCGTGTTTTAATACCCTTCATTATATGACAGTTGCATAAACTACTATTAAGTGTTGCCCTTAAGTAAGATAATATCTTTCCTATTTAGTGTAATGGTATAATGATGAGCAGTGATCGGAATGAAGGTGGCTAATTTAACTAAAGTTGCCGACAAGACAACACTAAAAGTGGTTAATAGCACCAAAATGTTGTTTATTTATTTTTATTGAATCAACCAGATCTTAAAAATACTTTTATTTCTAAGTAGTTTTTCTTCTTAGTACACATAAAATTACTTTTATTGTAGTATTTTAAATCAACGAAACATAACCAGCATAAAATTAAAATGCCGATAATTTGTTTACCGTTCAATTAAAGCTGATTTCTTTCCGCTCGTCGATACCTCTTTATTAACCTTTGTTAATTGGATTACACTCCACGTCGAATACATGATAAGTGATTTTTTAGCAAATAACTTTAGAGCGAAAAACAACAAATTCACAAAATGGCGAATGTTGAGAACGGTCGGCGATGATGCCATCTATATCGATCTTTGAATACTTACCCCATTGGTTTAAAATAAATTGTTTTTTTTCAAATTATATTTATTTTCATTTATTAGTCATACCTAAAGTTCCTTACAAATAAGCAAAGAATAAGGTCCGAATAGTTATTTCGTGTTTTGTTCCCGTCATGTAAACGTCATTTAAAATTAGAGTAAAAGAGACAAAACACGGAATAACTATTCGTAGCTTATTTTTTGTTTATTTGTAAAACGCAAAGTGTTTTTATTGCGTAGGTGTATAAATAATATAACAAAAAAGGACCTCGTCATGACATATTATGACTTTTATTATATATCATCCTCCTAGCAGTTTGTTCCTTTCATGGATTCAAACTCCCAACGACGGATATGAGGCGCGTGACTTCGATTATTGAGCTACCACCACTCCTGATTTTTATTACAAATTTTAGTAAAGAGAAAAGCTAAATATTTGATTTCGAGGTCCTTTTGATTATTATTGATTAATGTCATATAAACATTATCGTATTAAACTAAATTATCAACAAAAAGTATATAAGATGTTAGACATTTATTTTCTTACTTATCTTTTAACGACATTATCATGAACTACTGTACTACTTATACTATTATTTCACGTAAGTATAACATTTCCCCACTTTCGGGGAAATTGCTCATTCACTGTACACATTAAAGTTTTGTTTGTGTGCGTGTAGGCGACCGTAAGCACGTAATGCTCACGCCTACATTAATCTGCTTTTTGCATCACTTTAGGCGATGCGTTTGTATGAAGACTATCTATCTAGGCGTTATTAATCTAAGCTGATACAATGTAAAAACAACATTACACCAGCGCTATTATTATACTACAATTAGTTTCAATAAAGCTACCAGGAACGCTTAGTATTCAAATAAGCATTACAGGAATGTAAAAGAAAGATTTCTGAAAGTTTTTTTATTCTTTAACAGGTAACCAAGAAACTGGCTTTACTATCAAAAAGAGGCTTTGTTCGCCAAGGGTCAACTTAGCAAAACGTCCACTTAAAGTTTTTGTAGAAGATGAGCAATCGGCCCACTTCGCAAAAGGTCCACTTCGCATACGGTCCACTTCGCAAACGGTCCACTTCGCAAACGGTCCACTTCGCGAATAGTCTACTTCGCGAATGGTCTACTTCGCAAACGGTCCACTTCGCATACAGTCCACTTAAAATTTTGTAATTCGTTCGCTTAAAAATTATATGTAAAATGAAATGAAATGAAAAATTGTTTATTCATTTAGGCTACATTAAGCGCTTAAGAATTGTCCTTGTACCTTTCATCATATACCTCACATCAAACCTTTCATTTACTCTAAATTTAAATCGCTTTGTTCGCTAAACTACCATTATCTATATCGCAGGGTGAGCAAAAACACATTTTTTTCATTTGCAGACGCCATCTTAAAATTAAAGCCTATGTCACTACCACAATTCTGCTGAATTCAACGACACCTCATCCATACTTTTATCAAAATTTGTCCAGCCATTCAGGCTGCAGAGCGTGCCAAACAATTATACATACATACATACATACTCTCGAAAAAAAACAAACCTTATGGCGCAGTCGGGCAATAATAATTCCATTTTGCTATTAACAGACTTTATTTTAAATTTACTTAAAATTATTATAGTAGGTATAGGTAATATTCGCTTAAAATAGATTTTCTTACTAGGTGACTTTTATTTAGTCGCTCTTTTTCATTATCTTTAAAAAACTAATTGGTGTTACTTCATTTCGTAACAGTCTCTTCAAACACTTTTTGTGTGTTCTATCAAAATCAATATCACACTTCCTTCTTTTTCTCAATATATGATTAACATTTTTTACATACAATTTTCGGCTTTGGTATTTTGCTTCCTTTTGCAGAATTTGAATAAACAAAAACAAATTTGGTTTGGGTGGCATCCTAACGTTGAAACGATGGTGCCATCCTTCCAAAGCATTGTTCGTTCTGTTATTTTGATTGCTGCAAGATAAAATCTGTGGAGTAATTTTTATCATCCATTGTTTATCGACGTAATTTTTTAAGTTGTTAAATCCATTTTCCTCTGTTCCAATTCCGACTATGGACAACCAAGCCTCAGATATATACGCTGCTGGTAGAAGCGGTAATTTAGAAATTAAACTTGTTATATATTTACCTTTTCTAGTATCTGAAAAGCCAATGTATCGCGCCTTTTACCATATGGCCTTCATATAATGGTAGTAACTAACATCGATAATACATGTTCAAAAACATTTTTAATTGCATTTATTTGGGCCTGCTCTAAGTCCGATTTATATTTCTCAATTGATATTCCCAAATTTTTCAAGGCAAGAAAAAACCTTTCGTAAGTGATTGTGGTTTTATTAGGGAGTAACGCAAATATTACTGCAACTACTGTCGTGTATCATTGCATTGTGAATTTAAGTCAATGTGCAACGTAAATAATTGATAAAAGGGTTTCGGGACTCTTTTAAAAGTACCGTCTCCGTAAGCTACCAATGGTTATTTTTGTAAGTATTTTAGTGTTGATTTCGAACAGAAGATTAGTATTCGATCTTCAATGCCTTCATCCCAAACTAAAAAATCATCAGCTAGTACTCCAGGTATCTCAATCTCTTCCAAGTGTTCGAATGTAGTCCTACATTCAAAAATCTCTTTCTGGCCCTGTACAGCGAATCTTTTTTTGACTGAAATGACGTGACAACATTGCCTTCAAAATGTTTTTCGAAAATCATCGGTATAGGTGCTAAATTTATTGTGACGTCGAGTTTGCACTTGTTTGTCAAAACAATTTCTTCATTTTTTGTTTCATTTTTAGTGTAATTGTCGCATGACAATTTTTCCGATCACCGCATCTCTAGAGTGTAGACCCACCTTTATTCGTTTTGTGAAGATTATATCGATAGCCATTTCTTAACAATAAATTATTGCCCTGCTGATTTTTTTCAAAAATAAAATCCATTTTGAAACAGGTTAATTATGTTTGACAGACTGCGGAACTTGACATAATGTATTGTTCTTATAATCATGCATCTAATCTAATGTGGCCAGTATGTATTATTTATGGACTAAAGAGGTTATACCTGATTTCCGTTAATATACTAATAAGAAAATCTATTTTAATTTTGACCGATAGCTAAGTGGACCGTTTGCGAAGTAGACCATTCGCGAAGTGGACCGTTTGCGAAGTAGACTGTTTGCGAAGTTGACTAGTAGCTAAGTTGACCGATCGCTAAATTGACTAATAGCGAAGTAATGAAATTTAGTGGACGTTTTGCTAAGTTGACCCTTGTCGAACAAACGAAAAAGAGTATATATAAGCTATTCCGTGTATAAGAATAGATATTCAGTGTTTTGTTCCCGTCATTTAGGTACTGTAAACTTAATTTCAACCTAGAGTAAAAAGATACACATGAATAAAATTAATAACCACATAGTAATGGGGTAAGAGTTTACGACAGTACAGGCCGCCTGGCATTAAAATCCAATTCAAATTCAAAAAAATGGTCTGGTCCAATTGCAAAAAATAGAATAGAATGCTAATGCTAATAGAATGCTACATTCTTTGCATATATTTTGTTTTAAAAAAGAGTTTATTTTTTAAATCTCAAATCCACACGGACGAAGTCGCGAGTGAGGTGCTAGTATAAACATATAGTTCAAAAAACATAAACGGGAGCAACAAACTTACTACGTATAAAGATATTATGTCTATGAACCTATTATAGTAGTTGATGATTAATTTTAATGATAGAAAAGTCTTTATTTTTTGTTTCCAACCATATAAACTGGCTACACGTAAAAAGAAAAGGGATTTTTTGATATATTCTCCAATTGGGGTCACGGATAAGACCTACAGGGTATCTCCAAAAGTTAGAGGGAACTCAATAAATTATTCGCTCCGTCAGTTTGTGTGGGGAAAGCAGTAGTTTTGTAGCAGGAAGCTGGTCTGATTGGCCAAGTTAAGTAATACGGAATACGGTATATAAGTTGTATACAGTCTATAATACAATACGTCAAAACTCAAGCCGATAAGGCCAGTGAACTACGATCCTTTTTATCTATGAAATGATTATTGAAAGAAAGGAGTAACTTACCTAAATTATAATTTTATCTATGTCCCAAATCCAAATTCACCTATTTAATCAATTGTATCGATGACTTGATTTAAATTATGGAAGTCTTAATCAGTCTTATAATTTTAATTTGAGACAGTAAATTGGCTATTCTTACTTCAAATTTCGGTTTTTTTCTTTTTCTAATGCAGTTTTGCGTGTTATTCCAAACGTTGACTAGAGTTAAGCCTTCCATAAAACTTTTTCTATGTAACTTTTTTTTTAATGATACATAAATACTAAGTTCAACTTTAGAAAATACAGTTTTATTATTTAAAAAACTTATGGTTTCTCCTAGTAAGAGATTGCCGTAGCCTATTTGAAAATGATCGTAATTTAGAAGAATGATAAATATTTTTATTTATCCGACGTTTTGACCAAGATTCACTGACCCTGCTCACGGACTGACTGAGTTTGCTACGCCGTTAAACATTTTATATAATTATTATATTCGTAAATTGTAGATATCTCACATTGTCATACTTTTTCGAGAATAAAAAAATAAAGGTAATAAATAAATGAGGTTTTAGTGACTACTGGATGTACGAAGTAGAAGCAGCGGCGCTGTTGGCCCGAGGCACAGTTGACCCGTTTTATTTCTTCGTCAATGGCGTTTGCCTTTGACTTCGACTATTCTAAACGTTGACTAAGTTTAAGCCTGCCCTAAATTTTTTTCTATCTACCTTTATTAAAAATTACACATAAATACCAAGTAAAACTTTAGAAAACACATTATTTTTAATTTGAAAATTTATGGTTTTTCTTAGTAAGATATTGCTGTAGCCTATTTCAAAATTATTGTAATCTAGAAGAATAATAAATATTTGTATTTATCTGACGTTTCGACCAAGATTCACTGACCCTGCTCACGGCATGACTGCCTTTGCTTAAAACGCCGTTAATCATTTTATATAATAATTATATCTGTAAATTGTCATACTCTTTTGAGTACTAAAAAATAAATTTGGTATCAAATGAGGTTTTAGTGACGCCACTGCCGGATGTACGGAGCAAAGGCAGCGGCGCTGTTGGCCCGAGGCACAGATGACCCGTTTAATTTCGTCGTCGTCGTCGTCGCGAGCCCCCAATGTGCTTCCGGTTTCCAATTTCTATTAAGTCCTTTGTATTGCATCATTTGAATTGCTTGACTGTGGTTGGTGTCCTACAAATCGATAGATGTTGTTGATAATTGTAGTAACATGGTTCCGATTCCGTTACCATAAAACACTTTGTTTCACTCCCCTCGAGCAACAGGACACATCATACCAGTAAGTAACGAAATGCACAATGCATTTTGTCTTAGTTCTCACTAATCTTGGCTTGGTAAAAGTTTCCATTATTTTATTTTATTTCATTTTTATTGTACATAGATGGCGATGTATTTGCTTGAACGTTTTTAAATGTCGCTTATAACAATTTGCTTAATTTTTTAACATCTCAGATAATAAGCATACTACATAATATGCATTTAGTGGTAAGCAACGTCACCGTTCTCTATATAGACGCTTGAAGCACCCGTGTGGCCCTAGAGAAATAAGGCCTAAATGCCGAGTAGTTATACTAAAGTTCATACCCTTCAGGAATACAGTGACGCAAGCGGTTCTTTGGCGGCGTATTGGCTGTAGAAGTTGGTATTAGGATGGTAGAGGGTTCTGTACGGAGGAACTCTATCACTAGTTAAATTTGGGTATGAGTTACTATTTTTGTATGTCAGAGAAATATACCACAACCAACTTGTGAGGCTTGTGAAAACTTAATGGTTATAAAGTGTATAACCATTAAGTTCAGACAGTAGCTCTGGAAACAAGCCAGCGTTTGATTGGGATCAGAGTTATATGATGAATACTAACGAATTTATTTTTTAACAGTGACATATACCTACGTCACTGTACCTGAAGAGCTGCATTAAAGTTGCTGTGGATCGTGCTCGAAAGGCCTATGTCCAGCAGTAGATTAAAATAGGCTGATAAATGATAAAAAATAATCTCTCTAACAAACCGGCTGATGTCCCTGTTAAAATTGAAACATAAATAAATGTTAAATAGTAATATAAACAAATCACTCAATAAGTAGCAGATACTAGGGTCCGTACGGGTGAATGATTTGAAAAGTTTTTACAAACATATTGAACGGGTCTCATTGCCGTTTGTTCGGAACTCTGTAACGAGTTCGGCGGTTCCTTGATTGATGAATGTGAGACCGTATAACAACAAGTACTTATAACACATTTATATCGGGATTCGTTACAAACTGACATCCATCATTGGTTTTGGGTTTCTGTGATTTTTATTTGTCCTTAAATCGACATGAAAATGTTATAGAATCTGATGCGTATTGAGGAAGTCCATATAAGTTATTAATTTGCGATAGGATGTATCAAGTATTTAAAAAGTGTATTATAGTATTTAAGAAAAAGTGTATAAAATGAGAATAAATCATATTTTCATGTGTGTCTTTAAAATCGTAAATATTTAAGTTGTTTAGATTAAAGGCTAGAATACAAAAACTCAATTTTATTAAATATCTCTAAGTGAGCCATCCTAAAGGATCAAATAACTTTGATATGTTTGACAACAGAGTCCGTTTTGTAAACTTAGACTGTGATAAATTAATTTTTAAATCAAAAGTAAATATGTCTGACTCAGGATGCCACTTGAGTCCTAAGGTTTTAGTTGATTCATTATGTTTAAAGTTGTAACTTTGTTATCAAGTCAATGTTTCTACATCTTGTAAAAGTTCCGGGGTATTAGAGGCCCATTTTCTTAAATTGAATCCTTTTTTAACAGGTTTATCAGGTCATTCTGTAGTTTTTTAGCTGATAATATATTATGATTACCATGCAAGAGATCGTCCATTTAAATTGTTCTTGCAAGAATTTAGGCGCTGAACTGGACTCGAACCCGGGATTTTCGTCTTGAGCTAATTGTTTTAATACCATCATGGCTAGGAACGGAGCCGCCTTTGTGCCATAGGTAACGGTTGATAATTGATATTCTTTGACAGGGTGAGTGGGCGACTGCCGCCAAAAGATTTTTTGATAGCGTTGATGATCCTCGTGAAGAATAATACCGCGAAACATTTTTTCCACGTCTGCTGTGTAAGCGCAGCGATATTGACGCCACTTGATAATCAATGATATTAATTCCTGTTGGAGATTAGGACCCCGTAGCATGACGTCATTCAAGCTTTGTCCGCTCGATGTTTTTGAGGAGGCATTGAATACTACTCGTAGCGCTGTGGTCAATGACTTCGCGCGTAAACGGCATGATGTGGTAGGTATACACTCGGCGTCGTGTTACTCGTTGATAATTGCATGTGACCTAGATTTATATATTCAGGGATAAATAATTTATATTCTTTTTCTAAATGTTCGTATTTCGTGAATCTTTTTTCTAACTGTTTAAACTGGGCTATTGCTTTTGATTTTGATTCTTCTAATCGCTCTTCCGCGTTCTATGCTAATAGATATTTTACCACGTTCTTTCCGTCGGACTGTCGAGTAGTGGTTGATTTAAAATAATTTAAGCAGTTGTTTTCTTTTGCTCCTTTGCCGAAAATTACACCCTTACACCTTTCACGCGGTAACCTCAGCATCTGTGCCGCGTTCTCAGATATTAGTGACGTCTGAGAGCCCTGATCTATGAGTGCTCTAAGTCAGATGAAGGTTCCATAAAATTTTTGCACTTTTACTATAGCTGTTGCAAAAAAGGTTTCAGTGATATCGTTCTGTGACACGTGTGCGAACCGGCAGTCAAATGTTCCACATCATATGCGACTACTGTAAGGCTTGTTTTTTTTTCGCGTGACTTAGAACTAACAGATCATGGACTTTTAATCAAAATATCCCCACTTAATTCAATACCACCTTATACTCGTATACGATAACATATACAGTGGTTTTAAATTTTATTAAAAAAAAATGTAGACGTTTTCCAATCATGACTATAATGTTAAATATAACGAACACTTGGAAATTTTATTCACCAACTTGAAACTACCTAAAAAACAAAATTTTACAAGTTTTCTAGTAAGTTTTAAAGTCATTTTTGAAAAAAGTATTTACTGTTCGCTCCTGATATCATTAGGAACCTTTGTTTAACGTAAAAGTTTTGACACCGTAACAAACTGTATGTAACTATAATTTTAATAATTTAAAAAAGAAAAACACGTTGTAACACGTTTTTATTACAAAAAATATTGGGTCTTGGATAAAAACGCAAAGATTTTCTTATTATCAGGTTTAAATTATTTTTAACATTTTAGTTCTTTTTTTTATTAACAAGTAATAAAAACTTGTTTTTAAATAGTTTTTTTTCTTTTAATTTTATTTTAACTTTTTAGTATTTTTGATGCTAGATTGACTACGGCGTAGTTTGTAGCGCGAAGTAGTGTTTTTCCGTTATGTAGCCCATAGTACGCTCACAATGTCTTGTCTTGAGCACTTAAAGCTGTATGTATTTTATATTTTAATAACTTTACATATCAATTAGTGTAATTACTGGTTAGTTGTTTGTAACATTTCTCTTCCTATCCATTTCATTCTTATTTTCCCGAGTTGCTATGGCCATCTTTCAGCTCCATCATCAGACCCTGCTTACCATCTAGCACCAAAGTACTCGTCAAGACGAATTATACGAGCCCAAACTCGATGGGGTTGTGTCGTTTAATTACCGAGTTCCTATGGCCATGTTCCAGCTCCATCATCAGAACCTGGCTACCATTTAGCACTAAAGTACTCGTCAAGATGAATCATACGAGCCCAAACTCGATGGGGTTATGCCGTTTAATTACAGAGTTCCTATGGCCATGTTCCAGCTCCATCATCAGACTCTGGGTTACCATCTAGCACCAAAGTACTCTCAAGACGGATCAAACGAGTCCATACTCGATGAGATTGTGTTGTTTAATTACCGAGTTCCTATGGCCACCTTCCAGTTCCATCATCAGATCAGCTCCATGTCATAATAATTTTGAATTGTCGTCCAATTTACACTTGCATGAAAATTTCAGCTCAATTGGTAACCGGGAAGTGGATCAAATTTAACTTGCAAGATTTGATTACAAACATCGGGACAGGTGAAACTAAATAAAAGCTTGTAAAAAGTAAAACTCTGAAGAAAAATCAGCGGGCAAACATGCTTAAGTTGAATACAATTATCTCATGTCGGTACCCAAAAAAAAATTGTGATTCATGCATTTATTTATAATAATCTGAAACACAATTATCTATCTACCATAAATAATCAAAAGTTCATGGACTTACCTATTAATGGATTATTTGAGACACTAAACTCACAAAAAATTTTGAGTAGTGAATAAAAGAACACATTATATATTTTTGAAATATATCATCATCATCATCATCATCATCAGCCTATGAACATTAAATATATAAAATTCCACAAAAATAAAACTCTGCCAAGTATAGGGTTAAGTCTCACAAGCATCGATTTTAGGTATTTTTAAATCGATGCTCATAAGTCTTAATTAATTAACACTATTAAGACTGTTTATATAAAGACTAGTTACTACTATTATCTTAAGTCTTACTTAATTATTAAGACGATACAAACTCATCATAAACGCGCTGCTTATTTCGTGAATGTAATTTTCACTTTCCGACGTTTTCATGCATAACAGTCGCAAGATGTTTCACTCTGTTTCCCAGCGATACCGAAAGCTCCAACATTGAACGGTCCGTCGCCTCGCTAATTAATTCGTTAGAAAACCTTCGCTTTTTTCCCGACCTGCCTGCCATCCTTGATTTTCAATTTCTGTAGCGAAAGATTAATGGCTGGAGACAGGTTCTGCACCGAGTTTTATCTACAATTATAATTACAACGGGCTACATCGTTTTAAAAGCTGTTTTTACGGTGGAACGAGATTACTCCATTGTTGGGAGCTGCTAATTTTCTTATACACACTGTAGGCGTTTTATCGCAATTGCTCCTCTCTGCGGGCTTGTTTTGTTGTTAGTTTAAAGATAAGCGGCATAGTGTATGGAAAGCCAGTATTGTAAGGTAAGTGTATACAGCGTCCAGCTCGCGTTTGGGTTACCGATCCGATCCGAATCAATCTAGTAGGGCACGGAAACGACTGTGCTTTGTTTCACACGGCTTGGGGAACCCTTCAAGTTTCTCGCCGCCCACAAGTTTCTACGTGCTTCGAAAGACAAGACTTCGTAAGTTGCTTTCGTTAAGTCACCTAACCTGCATTGAGCCAGCTTTGTGGGCTATGGACCAATATCTCCATCTCCATGTTTATGTAGAAAGGTTGCAGCTATTATGCTATGAAACTAATGAGTTTAAGTGTCCGTCGTCTTCTTTTTAATTTATCTATTATTAATAGACATTGAATTTTTTTATTTGTAACATTATAATATTTACTTTTAGAATAAACAAGTAGGAAAACATTTGTTAAATAAAAATGGTTAACAAGGTATTAGCGCAAACTTCAATACAAAGAGCCTTCTTTGCCTAGGAGCTTACTTGTACGTGTCTACGTGTGTGTACGTACGTGCCTGCACATCAGACACCCACAAACTGTCAAATTTCCTAAATAGACTTCGAAGCTACGCAGCTTATAGCCGTAATGGTCGGTGCGTAGCTGTCGACCAGTCAACAGCTCGGATGCCCCGTGGAGAGGCGAAACACGTGTCGGGTATCGGTGTTGGTATGCATGGACGCTTGCATCCATTGTTTCTTCTGCATGTGCATACTTTTTGCGGGCGGGAGGGCGGTGCATGCGTACTGCATACAAGCTGGATAAACGACTGAGTTAGCGGAATTAACAATACATATTATTCCAATTTTTTTTTGTACCATGGATTTCCGCAAAATAACGCCCGATTCCATTAATTAGATTTGGATAGGTTGAAATGCAGGCGTCTGTACAAGGTATTCTAAGCATATTTTTAATAGGTACCTGTCGTTTCGGCCGGGTTGCAACGGTCGTGGTCAGCTCCTTAAACACATGTTTTGTAGGGCGATTTAGAATCCGCTTTGTCTATACTAATATTATAAAGAGGAAACCTTTGTATTTTTGTATGTATGTATGTATGTATGTATGTATGTATGTATGTATGTATGTATGTATGTATGTTTACAACGAATAAACTCAAAAACTACTGGACCGATTTCAAAAATTCTTTCACCATTAGAATGCTACATTAGCGCTGAGTAACATAGGTTATATTAAAAAAAATATATATATATATATATAAAATATGTACTAAAAACGACAATTTAATTTTCCAATATAAAATTACTTGTTTGTTTTGTTATCATGAAAACTATTGATATATATTTAACTCAATGATGGAAACTGTCAAAGCGGTACAAAGTCCGCCGGGTCAGCTAGTGTTTAATAATTAATTAGCTTCAAACCACTTGACTATGATAGCACAATTGTTTTACCTGTTTTTGTTTTAGTCATTTCAAGTATCAAGATATGAGGCTCTGTAAACTACACTGAACAATAGAAGCTTTACTTACCCATAGAGATTCATCTTTATGAAGCATGTCCTAAATAAAAAAGAAAACAAAAGTAAAATAAAAATGAACCATTTTATGTTAGATTTTTCATTGGATTATGAATGAAACATTGTTGAATTAATTTCGCCAAGAAGTATTAAATTCTTAGCCGCCCTCACCCTGCAAGCTTAGAGCATTAAACCAAAATGCTCTAAGCCTGCAAGTGACAATGACGTCATCAATAGCGACAATGGCTGGTATACTAAACTCGTTTGAAACGTTGCGCAGGAAGTAGGTATGTATAAATTATATTATGCATTATTTTATATGAATTAATTTTAAATATACCTAAGAGTTAAATAGGTAACAAATTGCTGAAAAACTAGTAATAAAAACACTTGCTTCTCAACAATTGTATCTCAAAACAAAAAAAGATCCCTCTAACATTACAAAAAGTATAACATACAGAAGATATAGGAATTTTATTAACAATCTATTAAAAAAACTTAAACGGGAATATGAAAGAGCAGAATTCAAAAAGTTCAAAAATAATCCAAAAGCTACTTGGGACCTTATTAAAAATATTGGTTATATTAGTAAACCTACTTCTTCTAGCACTGAACTGCTATCTCTGTCAATCCCAAATTCTTCCCCCTTAGATTTTGTAAACTCCTATTTTGCCAACATCGGGAAAAAAATGGCGCTCAAAATAACTTCCTCACAATCCACTCCTTGTGGTCGTAACTCAGATGTCCCACTTGTTTCAAATTCTATTCCGCACTCCATGTCCCTACTTAACACTGACGACAATGAAATTCAAGATATCATTGGGAACTTGAAAGGGTCTTCTGCTACCGGTTGGGACGGCATACCTACCTCTATTTTAAAGGCTGCGTCCTTGGTCTCACCGCTTAAGCATGTGTTTAATATTTGCCTCACCTCTGGTGTATTCCCCTCATCCTTTAAAAAAGCTCTCGTACACCCCATCTTCCAGACTGGAGACAGAGGCAGTGTCGATAACTACAGGCCCATCTCAGTGCTAACCTCCTTATCAAAGGTTCTAGAAAAAATCCTCAATAAGAGATTAATCTCTTACCTTAATCAAAATAAGATCATGGCTGACAACCAATATGGTTTCAGAAAAGGTAAATCCACTGAGGATGCAGTACTACATCTCACTGAACTAGTGTCTAAGAACTTTAACTCAAAATTTAAAACCGTTGGCATATTTCTTGATCTCTCTAAAGCATTCGACACTGTCTCTGTCCCCATCTTACTTCACAAGCTATATAGTGTGGGAGTCCGAGGTATTGTCTATGACATATTTAAAAGTTACCTCAGCGATCGATCGCAGCGTGTTGTCGTGGACGGAATTACAAGTCAAGATGAAAATGTTACTGTTGGTGTCCCACAAGGGAGTGTCCTCGGACCCACCCTTTTTCTCTTGTACATTAACGACCTCTGTAAACTCTCATTACCAAATTGTGATATCATTACGTATGCTGATGACACCGCTCTTGTAGTTCACGATACTAACTGGAATGGAGTTTGTAGAAAGGCCGAGTCTGCGTTATGCACTGTGATGCATTGGTTACATACAAACTTATTAACCCTTAATCTTAATAAAACCAATTTTATCACCTTTGCACCCAATGCCTCTCTCTTACCCCCTTCTTCATATACAGTCACTGCTCACAAGGCTCATCCTTGTCAGTTTGATAACTGTGATTGTAGAAGAATCTCTCGTACAACTCATGTAAGGTACCTGGGTATCTGGATTGACAGTTCTCTGTCTTGAAAAGAACATGTTAATGTTACTGTAAACCGTGTAAGGAAGTTAATTTATATCTTCAAAAATCTTAGGTTTGTCCTCGATCTTGCAACGCTCAAAACAGTCTACTTTGCCTTAGGGCAATCAATCCTGTCTTACTGCATTACAGTCTGGGGAAATTCCGGTAAAACTCAATTCTTGCGAATAGGAAGGGCCCAGAGGGCCATTCTAAAAGTAATGTGCTTTAAGCCTATTCTTTTTCCTACTTCTCTATTATATGAACATACTGAGGTGCTGACTGTTCGCCAAATCTACCTTCTACAAACCGTATTACGCAAGCACACCCAACTAACTTATAATCATGAAGCCATAGCAAATATACGTAGATCTGACCGGATCTGCAAATCTGAAATTTGTAGACTAGCCATTGCTAGACGTCACTTTTATTTTTTCGCACCCCTCTTATATAACAAAGTAAACAGATTACTGAACGTATATCCGCTAACGTTACGCGAATGTAAAATCCATGTAAGTAACTGGTTACTAAAACTAACGTACCTGGACACGGAAAACATTTTGAGCATTTGTTAGACAACAGAAACTCGCTGGCTGACTTTATTCTTAGAATGTCTATTTTATAACGACACATACTGATCCTCTTAGTGGTTTGCTCACCGATCCCAAGACTAACATCGTAGGGCGAAGAGGATCATTTTGTGTTTGATTCCACTCCCTAATTCCTATAATTCCCCCCCCCCCCTTTTACACTACACTCACATTATAAATACGCCACACACGCAAACATTCTCACCACACACACACATTCACATAAACATACTTACACACTTAGGTACCTAACTTTTAGTGATTTTGTAAAAATGTTTAAAATTTAATTTAATCTTTGTCACATTCGGAACGCTCTGATGCCTCTAAAATTTTTGGAGGTGGGCGCTAACAGCTGCGACACAGTTGAGAAACCATTGTGGCTGTTATCGTACACTCATTGTATTGTACCCTGTAAAAGTTCTGAATAAAAAAATTATTAATTTATTAAAATTTATTCTCGTGCAAAGTTAGTTTCAAATCTTTACAGGATCACTTGCAGCGACTGCTGGTTGTTGCATATTACAAGTAGCTCGAGCATCTAGGTACTTTAACTCTGGCAAAGTACCTATACAGACAGAAAGCAATCGAAAGCAAACCCGCGATTGTCATCAAGAATAACCATCTAGAGAGCGATGCGATTGCGTTTGTAGCTACTGCGTCATACGAGTGAAACTTTTATGTTAAATAATAAAGTGTTATGTTACGTTCGTAACGTTAATAATAAAGTAAATAATTTTAATAATTTAGAGATAATTTTGGAAGTTTACTGCTAGGAATGCTGTAAATAATGTAACTCAATAGAATTTTAATATTTTACTAACATACCGCACCGCTCGCCATCGGAACAAAACACACGCACAATTCCTGGAGTCACTGTTCTTACAAACGGTTCGCTTCCAGAAAAGCTTTATACCACAAACTATCAAACTGTGGAATGAGTTACCATCCGAGGTTTTCCCATTGAGCTACGACATGGACTCTTTCAAAAGAGTTGAAAGAGGTTTTTCTCAGGTCGGCAACACGAAAGCTACACCTCTGATGTTGCTGATGTCCATAAGCGGTCACGGCCCGCCTGCTAGTCAAATTCTCAAATCAATCAAAGTCGTGTATAAAATAGTCATGTTATATTATTATTAACAAAAATAGATCTATGTATCTCGTTAAATAATATATTAATTAAAATGTTACATTTTTTATTACAATTTACAAATAGTTTAGCTCAACTTCAATTTACTAAGTGGTGCTTGTAAAATTTTGTATACAGATTGTTTTTGGTTTTATTAATTTGCCAAATTCTATACAACGTTGACAAAGTTTTTGGTTTAGATAGCCGCGTTTCGACGTATCACGATCGAGCGGTGCAGTGTGTAAATCATCCGCCCCTAGCCACTGATAAAGAGTGACTCCACTGTAAATCATACATTTGTTTTCGGAGGGGTCTGGCTGGAATATTAAGCGGTATGATTCGGAACTCGTTAATGTTCGTTTTTATTATTACCTATTATCTTTTGTGTTTCTGACACTCACCGTTGTTAAACCGTTCGCGGTTTTTATTGTTATTTGTCATTTGCTTCATAACATTCACGAATGGTATGCACGACCATCAATCATTCCATCAATTTGATATTTAAAAGCGAATTTTTCATGACAACATTTTAAAAAAAACGGTAATTTAATATTGGAAATTTTAGTGAACCAGTTAATGTACTAGATGTATTTGAAATAAGTAAAAAGTGATGTTAATTAAACTTTCGCGCAAATTAATTACAACTATTTTTGTTAGGATTTCTAAAACATCGTAAGGGGTTCTTCAAATGTAAAAGTAAAGTAAAATATAATATAACATTTTCCGCCCTGTCCTTGTCCATTGCTCATTGTCCCAACTATAAAAATTGCCTCCACCAAACACATTATGACCAACCTGGGAGTCGAAACTAAAACCTCTGGATAACAGCCGAGTAGAGGCGTTTCTTAAATTCTTCATTATTTTACCTTACTTATTTTATTTTATTTTTTGTATTCCCAGTTAAATAGAGGGATTTAGTTCATAATCAAATAGTACAATCAAAATAATCAAATAATCAACTAATACGGCAATAGTAACTGGAACTGTTTAGCTATTTACAATACACCATAGACTCATTAATTATTCCACAAGCCACGGGAGAAGGTTCTCACTTCTTATAAATTTATGATACCAATATAAATACTTGAGCTAACTTGATCAACATAACTTATTTAATCTATGGTTCATGCGCTGCGGTGCGAGCAATGTTGATATTACTCTACAAAGTGCCAAACTTTCAGTAATGCTCATATATTATGGAGTCTTCACAACTACATAATAATCCTAAATGATGGATGACTTTCATTGTAAGCAAATTGTTGTAGCTTGCTTGCTGAAATGATTTCCTTGAAACATGTCAAGACTTTGAATGATATGAAATGTAATTAGTTTCGTGAATTAAGTTTAAAAAAATAATAATATATCGGTTGACTTACGTACTACTAATAAGTGTTTTCGTCCAATGAGACGATTTACCTATGTCTTATGACTTATGTTTCTAAAATTTTTTAGATTATCGTTTACAGTAAAAGTTCGTTAGCGCAATGCTGTATATTTCGCAAAACTTGGTCATCGAAGACCTTTGCACAGGTGACCAAATTATAAATATCTCGAACTCCTCCGTACTTTGTAATATACCCAGGCCTCTATTTTGGCGTAAGATGGCGGTCGTTAAATCCCACCAATCCGCATTGGGTCGGCGTTATGGCTCGCTCTTTCCATGTGACAGTTATTT
Organism: Eudonia mercurella; assembly: GCA_963082485.1. Taxonomy (NCBI): domain Eukaryota; kingdom Metazoa; phylum Arthropoda; class Insecta; order Lepidoptera; family Crambidae; genus Eudonia; species Eudonia mercurella. Next base: position 13,401,671 of record OY720023.1, on the reverse strand, counting down.
TTTTTTTAAGATGGGCTTGCTCGTGGCCTCATTCTAATCCCTAGGGCTAAGAAGAGGCCGACGATGGAACGAGCTTGCCCAGAACAGTCTATTCACTCGGGTTTTAATAACTTTAGGGTTATATGCACTCGGGAATACAGACGCCGGTATGCAATTCCACTCTTTGGCTGTACGCATTATAAATGTAGAGGCAAAACACTTGGTGCGCAAAAGTGGAATGTCAACCAGGTAAGGGTGGTAGCCAGCCGTACGTCTGGATTCCCAATGATAGAATGGGGAAGGTGGAATGAGCTCATGCAGCTCAACAGCACACTCTCCGAAATATAGCTTGTAAAAGACCGACAAGCAGGCAACAGTGGGGCGGTGAGCGAGACTGTGAAGCTTGGTTTTTACAAGCTTATCGTCACCTATAAATTTCCTGGCTCTGCGTTCCACCGAATCAAGCGCGGCGAGCTGGTATTTTGCTGAACCGTCCCAAAGGTGACAGCAATACTCCATGCACGATCGGACTTGTGCTTTATATAAATTTAGAAGCTGTCCCGGCGTGAAGTATCGCTTAACCCTATTTAGGACACCCAGTTTTTTGGCCGCTGTTTCAGCCTTAATTTCGATGGTGTCACCGAAGTTCAGACTGGAAGTTAACTTCATGCCAAGAAGATTTAGGTTGTCGGTAATGGTTAGTCATACCTCGGAAAGCAGGAGTCAGATTAAAAGGACTCCTTTTGGCGGTGAACAGACATGCCTGCGTTTTGGTGGCGTTAAAACTGACCAAATCGTTGTCACTCCATTGGGAGACAAGACTTAGAGTCAAGTTAGTCCGTTCTACCATGGCCTCTCTCAAGGAAAACAATTCTTTCATGCTGACTCTTCCGCTGGACAAATATCTTTCTGTGACCGTACTGTCGTCTGCATAACCAATAATTCCGGGCATGAGCAGATCATTAATGTGCAGCAAAAAAAGGGTCGCAGAAAGGACGGATCCCTGAGGAAGAAAAGATTTTCGTAACTCTCTGATGCGAATGGTGATTCTTAGCATGGAAGCACTACAATGAGGTATCGTAGGTAAATTTGCGTGGTTTATTGCAAGACGTGAATTGCCCGCGAACAGAGATGCAAATAAATTAGCTTTCTCCGTTGCAGAGTGGGCCAACGATTCATCAGGTCGCAGCATGGGAGGCAAATTGGGGCGGCAGAGGTTTGACTCGACCGACTTGGACAGGGACCAGAACTGCTTGCTGCCAGCTGGGTAGGATGCTAATCTGGCTCCTATGCGGCATACATGGTCGTATCGCGCCTAACGAATCATTCGTTTGCATAACTAACTCAGCTGCAGAATTGAAGGCTTTTTTCAAGCGAACCCTCCGAGCCCGTACTTTGCAGTTACGAGCACGCAACCAGGCCTGTGTAAGCGGATTCTTTACGCGCTTCTGCGCGAGCACAGTCCGCATTAAACCAAGGTCGGGCATTGTGACCGTGGGGGATGTCAGAACACGGAATAAAGTATTCCATTCCCAGACGAATCACTTCCCCGATCGCATCTGCGGAACTAGAGACTTGGCGCCAAGGGTATGATGCAAAGAAATGTCGCATTTCGTCCCAATCAGCTAATTTATATCGCCAAACACGCCTCGTGCCCCTGGGGCTGTTGTCAGAAGGCGAGCAGGCTGACACGGATTTTACCACACAATGATCAGACGTTCCCAGCGGGGCTGAGACCGATACTGAGTGTTTGTTAGGGTTCGTCGTCAGTAAAAGATCTAGACAGTTCGGCGTATGGCCATCAACATCAGGTACCCGTGTTGCTACATTCACCATCTGGATAAGATCCAGCGATAACGCAAACTTGCGCGTTTCTCGTCCAGCATGGTCAGTTTTCTTAAACGGGTACAGCCATTCACTATGGTGAGCATTAAAATCCCCAAGAAAAATTAGATCCGCTGCAGGGTACCTTTGATTGGCTAGATCTGCTGTCTCAGTTAGATACTCCCATGTAACCCCTCAAGCGTCGAGCGACCACCAGGTGGCCGATAACAATTAAAATTCTATTGTGTCTGGTATTCACGCGCTCGAGCTCATAATGGAAAGGCCTGAGTTAAATAGTGCGTAGAACATTTTCCACCTTTTTTAAATGAAGTGAAATTAAATTGAAAAGTCTTTGTTCAAGTAAACTTATTACATAATCGCTTTTGTATTAATATCAAATATTAATCGTATCAAAATAGTTTGCCTACGACCTATTCAGAATGTCTTTTAGCTGTGCAGAAGAACGGGTGCTACTGCACAGCTTTATATATGTAGATGTAGCGAGATTTACAAAATTATATATGCCGTTACCGAATCATGCTATACTCGTATGTATACAAGTTTACAAACACTTACTTTTCTTCTTTTACTTTCTACACATACTTTTTATCCCGGTATTTCCACAGGAACAGGAACCACACGGGTAATATTGCGGGCGGCCGCTAGTTAGAAATACTTGTTAGAGTAATTCATCATCATCATCATCTTCAGCTTATTTTATGTCCTCACTGCAGGGGCACGAGCCTTTCTAATGGATGGATAGGGAGAACGGGCCATAAACCACCACGCGGGCCCAATGCGGATTGGTGGTTGTTAACGACGGCTAATGCAGCCGAGACCAACTAATAGCCAGTGAATTGAAAGGTACATACGGAGAGGACAATATAGCACTCGCTGCCTATTCGACCAGAAGCCTCTTAATACTGCGTCTGACATTCAATTGCCGAATTTCCTAAATATACTACTTATAATTTTCCGGTTCAAAAATTTTTGTAAGTAAATTAGTTTAAAAATCTTTCTTTACTTGATAAAGAAAAATAACACTACTGTCTGCCAGATGAAATAGTTTAATCGGCCACGTTGCGTAAACCACGAGTTAAAGACAGAAAATAACATTCCTAGTTCTAGCTAACACGTTTGGATTGCGATATGGCAGCTTAAGCAACTTTTTTCAATGCCAGTTCACTAGATGAGAGACGAAATCTATATCTACATATACTAATATTATAAAGAGGAAAGCTCGTCTGAAAGATATTGATATAACAATATTATCTATTTATCTATCTCCTTGATATTATCTGAAACACTGCCATCCTTGTCCGGGCTTCCATTCGGCCATTCCGATGTTAGCTAGTATCGTCGAGCCGAGCTTAACAAGACAGGCTAGCAGATTCGCAACAATCGCATCTGGTACAATACACTGAGCGATGACCATTCGACCTAGCTTAAGCTGCTTTGCTGGCTATTCCGGATCGATACTTTACCATTGAATTATACTAAAGGAGGTTGGTTTCTTACAACAGAATAACAAACACTCTCCATTCTACCTTGTTTTGATACTGAATATGGAGATGTGTTTAAATTGTAAGATCGGTTCCTGGATGTATTTTGATTCATCATTCCCGTAAAAATATTATTGAACACAAAAATAAAGAGTCATCTGATTCTTCAAACAAAGAACAATAAAAGTGTCATGCAATATTCATCTAAAACTACAAATCAACGATATAGCATAAACGTACTACAAATAATCTTATTACAAGCTCCTGGATTACCCGGCAAAAGCCATCCACTCGGAAGGGAAAGAAAAACAATGGTAGCAATCTGATTAATACCATAAACACTCCGTAATAGAATCAGGAGCGGGCAAAATCGGAATACAGACATAAGTTAAAGAATGGTAAATAGGCGGCAACCCAAAGGGTATTCCATATTAATTAACGTCCGTCCCGAAGGCGACGAAGACAAATGTCGGAGGCTCCGTAATGTATTTTTCCGGGCCCTCCGTCCCGAATAAAACAAATGATAATCGGGAAAGAATGAAGTCAACGTTAACGACTTACAATTAATTATCGCCATTTTCATTTGTTCAATACTTTCCGTTCAGTGTCCAGTGTACATGTATGTTTGTATAGCCGTGAACAGTGTTTTGACTAGGTATACTCATTTTTAATCAGAATTTGTAAACAATACTCAAAAGGTGCAGGCAGTTCATTTGAGCAGTTATTAACAGGATTAGTACCATGTATTTTCTTGTTTTTGAGTATCCGCCAACATAAACATTTTTATAACAACTAAACATAAGATTTATTTATTTTAATATTTCATCATCATCATCATCGTCAGCCATATGATGCCCACTGCTAGGCATAGGCCTCCCCCAAGGATTGGTCCTGCGCTGCCCGCATCCAGCGGCTTCCCACGACCTTGACCAAATCGTCGGTCCACCTTGTAGGGGGCCTGCCCACGGAACGTCGTATGGTGCGTGGTCGCCAATCGAGAACCTTTCCGCCTCAACGGTCATCGGTTCTCCGCGCTATGTGTCCCGCCCACTGCCACTTCAGCTGAGCAATCCTCCGAGCGATGTCAGTTATTTTAGTTCTTCTGCAGATTTCATCATTTCTGATTCTATCGCACAGGGAAATACCGAGCATCGCTCTCTCCATTGCTCGCTGGGTGACCTTGAGCCTTCTTATGAGACCCATAGTAAAGGACCACGTCTCACTCCCGTATGTAATCACTGGCAACACACACTGGTCAAAGACTTTTGTCTTGAGACATTGAGGAATTTATTGTGCGAATACATCACGTAGCATCCCGAATGCAGCCCATCTGAGCTGGATTCGTCGAGAGATCTCTTTCTCGAAGTTGGATTTACCTAACTGGACCGTCTGTCCCAGGTAAACGTAATGGTCAACAACAACATTAACTGGAGCGGGTGCAACATGGGCATTGGACATGATTTTCGTCTTGTCCATGTTCATCTTAAGACCCACTCTTTGAGAAGCATTACTGAGATCTTCGAGCATTGTGTTCAGGTCTTCCAAGGTCTCAGCTATGAGAACTACATCATCGGCAAACCGAAGGTTTGTGAGATACTCGCCATTAATGTTGATGCCGTAACCTTTCCAGTTTAGAAGCTCGAAAACATCCTCCAACGCAGCTGTGAACAGTTTCAGCTCTCTGAAACAAAGATATAACTATAGTAGCCAACTGTCTAGGATGTGTGTGTGTGTATGTGTGTGGAAATATGTAAATTAAACGCTAGTAGTAGATCCGTAAAAGTTGTTTCAATTCAATGTGTAATGTTCGCGTAAACTTTAGAAAATAATAACTTTTTTACCCGACTGCAAAGGAAGGGTATAGTTTTTCGCGCGTATCTTGTATGATTCTTTATCATGTCATAGGTATCTCCAAAACCGCTGAACGGATTTACATAATTGAGGTATCGTTAGATTCGTCTTAGTTGCCTAAGTGTTCTTACATAGGTGACGTTAAAAAAAAAAACATGGCGGCTGTGCGATGCCATTGGACTTGGTGAAAATATTTTTTCACCAAGTCCACAAGGACTATAAAAAGGATTATAAAAAGATATATCATAAAATTTGTCTAATTAAAAAGACATAAATAAAATCATCATCATCATCATCATCGTCGGCCTATTTTAGTCCACTGTTGGACATAGGCCTCCCCTAATGAGCGCCATAGCGCCCTGTCTTCAGCTTAAAAAATAAAAATAAAATTTAAATTTAAAAAAACAAAAAACCCGCCTGCGTAAAAAATTATAAGTAACTAAATAAAAAAATCAACTGAAAAGGCCGGAACAAGATAAACATTCAACTTATGCAACATCATACAAAACACACAGTCGGAGGCACGCACAAAGTGAGAATGATTTGACTTAACATTAAATTTTATGCCTCCGACTGCATGTTATGGATGATGTTGCATAAATTGTATTTTTATCTTGTTCCGGCCTTTTTAGTTGATTTTCTATTTAGTTACTTATTATTTTTTACGCCGGCGGGTTTTTGTTTTTTTATTTTTTATTTTTTTCTGTTAGAACAATTATTATTTTAGTATGGCGATATACTTTTATAAAGTGGTGTTCATTTTTAGAAACTTAGAACAAGCCCTAACACCAACTATACCAAGTACATTATGTTAAATAATATAAGACTCCGTCGGGATTTAACTCGGGACCTCTGAGCGGCTGACGGCTCCATATACGTTTTAAAACTATGTTGTTTTCGATACAGAGTAAGATCACAGTGTGTCAAAGGCTGAAGAATTTAAATTTTAAGTTTAACGTTGTTCATCAACAATAATGAAATGCGTATACGTTTGACACGCCTGCAACAATCGAGTGAGCAAATTATTGATAAAATATTTTAAACATTTTCATTGTTTAGGCGTTTTTCAGACACTGCTTAATATCATCGTCATCGTCAGCCTATAAAGACCTCAGTGCTGGGCTTATGCCTTCCCTTCCCTTCCTTCCTTCCTTCCCTTATAAACAGCAGCACATGGAGAAATTGTACCATAATAGCCCACGCCGACACACTCAAGCGAGTTGGTGGGGTTTAAAGATTGTTTTTTATCAATGGCAACATGTAGGTACCGACCAGCTTAACCACCAGCTTAACGGGTCTTCCGAATCTTGAAGAAGCTTAAACATTTTTGATTTGGTCACCAATCCGTTGACCTGTTATAATGAAAGTTGCTAAACTTTAAAATTTGCAACCCTTACTTAAGCGCTTACCTTGAACCTACGCCACCGAGCTCCTCAAGCTACGATTATGATAAGGAAACGTAACAAATTAAGAATATATTTATAAATATCTGCATACGTCTAGGTAATACATAAAGAACAGGAAAAGCTTAACCTTAATAAATCGCCTACTATTTTCGTTGACCAAAATCCTAAGCTTCACATTACACTTTAAACCTCTTTGCGCTGTTTATTCTTTTTAATTCCGACGGGGGCGGTGAAATTCCCTCATGGACCGCCAAAAACACCATTCGTTCCTCCTAAGTCCAAGTCGTTAATTTCCTAATTACAGTTTCGAAATAAAAGCCTGTTTTTGTACTGTCCCGCCGCCGCCGCCGTCCCTTCCTGTACAATCCAGGCCGGAGGTTAATGGAAGAAAAAATACGCTGTACAAATTTGCATAACATTTTTCTCTGTCTCGTTTCGAAATTAAGTCGTCGGCCCCTGCATCTACGGCTTTGTTTAAATTACCGAAGTGAATTTCGTGATTCGCTTGTAATATTCGATTTTTTTGTTCGTTGTGATGTACGCCGCCGCTTACGTTCGCTCTACATTTTGCTACTTGGAGATTATTTTACAGCAATAGCGGGCGGAGGAGGTTTCATGAATCGCTAGATTTCTCTTTCATATCATTACGTTAAAAGCAATAGCTTGAAATACCTTCTTATTTTAAAAGTTTTTTTCTTTTTATGTTAAAAGGAGGCAAACGAACAGGCGGGTTACCTGATGGAAAGTAATCACCGCCACCCATGGACATCCGCAAAACCAAATTAATCGCAGATGCGTTGCCGGCCTTGAGGAAGGAGTTGGATTTTGAGAAGAGAGTAGGAATTGGGAGGGGGGAGGGGTGAGATATGGGCCTCCAGTACTTTCACTCACCGGACGAAACACAACGCAACGAGTGCCATTGTTTTACGCCGATATTTTATGAGAGGGTGGTATTACGCCGGCCGTACATGGGTGAGCCGGGCCATTTCATGCTGCAACGCAGCGTGGCTCTACCACTCAGACAATGTCACTCATTTAGCACCACCCAGGGGTCACGTAAAGGGTCTTAAGGGTAAACCTACGGACGCGTAACCCCCAAAACAAAACAAAAAGTGTAAACAAAACTTCGGTTGAAAAATAGACATTCGTTTATTGTTGATCATTACAAAATATTATATTATTGTTTGGAGAAAAATAATCAGATAACACCATAGTCTTCAAGATAAATGAAGTTGTGGTAAAACAAAGAAACTTATACATGAACCCTGAAAATAAAACACTCCATTTTTGATAAAAATGCAAGTGGCACTTGCTAATTTAACGAGCAAATTAGCACTTCTAAATCATTGGTAGTAAATATCTAAGCGAATATCAGGCCAAGTTATCGATAAACTCGAACAACTTGAAACTGGTGTAGGCCCATGGGGAAATCTGCAATCTCGGCCTTCCGCTAACAAAGTTTACAACTAAAATCCTATTGTGCTTCGTGTCATGGGAAGAGTACACTCGATTATTCCGTGTAAGACTGGAACTAAAGTTCTGTAGTTGTCGTTTAGTGTAGTGATATGGAGAGGAGCTCGATGACGCAGTAGTTAACGCACCCGATCCAGGTTTACGGATCCCACACTAAACGAAACAAATATTGACAATCCTTTTGATGGCGCCCAGCAATATGAAGGACTGGAGTCTCAGCGATCTTTTCATTTTGCCTGTCTGCTGTACTTAGTATTATTATGACTCTGAAGTTTTGCAGTTGTCTTTCAGAGCAGTGTAACGTAGATCTGGGACTGTAGCCTTACATTGCACGCAACAAATACGTTGTCGATCCACTTGGTTGTAGACCAACAAAAACCAATAAAGAATTTGGGCGGAGTGGAGGCTATAATTTTGACAACGAAGGTTTGTTTCCGTATTTTAGGGGTGGAAGGGATCTACCTCCTAGTGGTTCACCCTGTGTAACGGCATCATAGGCTCCCCAGCTTATGGTGACGGCTGAATGTTCCCTTCTCTGCGGAGGTAGGCTTCTTAAGGAGCCGCCTGGTTTGCTACCTCCTTCTTGCCGGAGTCCGGCGATAAGCAGTCTTACTGCGTTCCCTCAGTGTGCAGGAGTACCAATGCCATTAAATACAGAGAACGGTTCGTTGCACTGTTTGGAAACGAACGGTCATTCATTTTTCTTGGGGATTTTAACGCTCACCATAGTGAATGGCTGTATCCGTTTAAGAAAACTGACCATGCTGGACGAGAAACGTGCAAGTTTGCATTACCCAGATGGTGAATGTAGCAACAACCGATGTTGTTGACCATACGCCGAACTGTCTAGATCTTTTGCTAACGACGAACTCTAACAAACACTCAGTATCAATCTCAGCCTCGCTGGGAACGTCTGATCATTGTGTGGTGAAATCCGTGTCAGTTTGCTCGCCTCCTGACAACAGCCCCAGAAGCACGAGGCGTGTTTGGCGATATGAGTCAGCTGATTGCATCATTATACCCTTGGCGCCAAGTCTCTAGTTCCGCAGATACGATCGGGGAAGTGATTCGTCTGGGAATGGAATACTTTATTCCGTGTTCTGACATCCCCTACGGTCACAATGCCCGACCTTGGTTCAATGCGGACTGTGCTCGTGCAGAAGCGCGTAAAGAATTCGCTTACCAAGCCTGGTTGCGTGCTCGTGACCGCAAAGTACGGGCTCGGAGGGTTCGCTTGAAGAAGAAGGCCTTCAATTCTGCAGCTGAGTTAGTTATGCAAACGAATGATTCGTTAGGCGCGATACGACCATGTATGCCGCATAGGAGCCAGATTAGCATCCTACCCAGCTGGTAGCAAGCAGTTCTGGTCCCTGTCCAAGTCGGTCGAGTCAAACTTCTGCCGCCCCAATTTGCCTCCCATGCTGCGACCTGATGGATCGTTGGCCCCTCTGCAACGGAGAAAGCTAATATATTTGCATCTCTGTTCGCGGGCAATTCACGTCTTGCAACAAACCACGCAAATCCACCTGCGATACCTCATTGTGGTGCTTTCATGCCAAGTATCACCATTCACATCAGAGAGGTACGAAAATCTTTGCATAATCTTGACGTGAATAAGGCCAGCGGCCCAGACGGAATTCCAGCTAGAGTGCTTAAACTCTGTGCGCCCGAATTGGCTCCTGCTTTAACGCGTCTGTACCGCCTCTCTCTTAAAATTAAAACGGTCCCTAAGTCCTGGAAGTTTTCGAATGTACAACCTGTGCCCAAGAAGGACGATCGTGCCGACCCTGCTAACTACAGACCAATCGCCATCACCTCCACACTCTTTAAAGTTATGGAAAGGGTACTAAATAACAAGCTGCTGTCGTACCTAGGATCCCATGACCTCCTTAGCGACTGTCAATATGGGTTTCGTAGAGGCCGTTCCACGGGGGACCTTCTAGTTTACGTCACACATTGCTGGGACGTGGCAATCGAGAAGCATAGCGAAGCGCTTGCTGTTTTCACTAGACATCTCGAAGGCCTTTGACCGGGTCTGGCACAAACTTCCAGCGTATGGCATCTCTGCTGACTTTTGTGCCTGGATATTAGACTTTCTGAGTGAACGGTCAATTAGAGTGGTCATTGATGACTGCTCTTCTGACCTCATGGCTATCGATGCTGGGGTTCCTCAGGGATCCGTCCTTTCTGCGACCCTTTTTTTGCTGCACATTAATCATAAATCATAAATCATAAATATTTATTGCACTTTCATGTAGGTAGTAACATAAGTGTTTTAAATAAAATTTAGTTCCTTCCTTTTTAAGTAGAAATAATAAATAAAATAAAATAAAACATAAAACATATTAATAAAATCATTTACAGCATAATTAAAAATCATTATTATTATTTATTATTCTCTTAGTATTATAATTGTTATTAGGTAAAAATAAATTAAATTAAAGATTATCATTAAAAAATCCTGCAAAGTGTAATAACATTTTGAAATAAGGGTTGCTTTCAATCGGTTTTTGTATTTGGCTAGACAATTTTCTTCTTTCTTTAACAATGGCAACTTATTATATATTTTACACACATTGCAAAAGGGCTAGCATGTACAAATTTAAGATTAGTTGTTAGAAGAGCCAGTCTGCTATTCGGACGTAAATTTTTAGGCCGTGAGTAAACAGGGAATTCGCTTAAATTATTTTTAACATACGTACATACCTCCAGGATGTAAACGCAAATGACCGTCAATATCTTGTACTATACGAAGTAGGGCCTACAGCTATATAGGTTATCTATGTTTGCTATTATTCTAATACACCTTTTCTGCAAAGTAAGGATGGATACTATGGCCTTTGAGTTGCCCCACAGAATAATAATAAGAAGAAGAAGCCAGGCGTAAGCATAGCCATAGTAAGCACTGATGGCTGTTTTCACGTCCGTGGTTCTTTTAAACTAAGTTTTTTTAAATGATCTTTCCAATTTAAATGTGTATCGATTTCGATGTCTAGCAGAGAATAACTTTTAACGCGTTCCAACTGATAGCCATTAAAAGAAAAACCTATGTTCAATGGTTATTTTTGATAAGGCTTGAATTGAATTAATTTTGTTTTAGCGAAGTTTATTTTTAAATTGTGGTCGCTTAGCCAGTTTGCTATTTCAGAAATTGTATTATTTAAATGGTTATTAAGGGTTACTAAATTACGACATGGAAATATCACCGAAATGTCATCAGCAAACAGTGTGCAAGTATTACTTATTACATTTGGCAAATCGTTTATGTAGATGAGGAACAATATGCATCCAAGGACGCTTACTTGAGGTATAGATTTAGTTATATCTGATTTAGATGATTTAATATCACTCAAATTAGTGGCATTCGTGCATTTTGAAACGGGTCAAATGACCCGTTTCAAAAATGCAGTGCCGGACCTGAACATATTGTTTCCTATCGTTGAGGTACGAGACAAACCAATCATGTGCTGTTCCACGAATGCCAATATTATATAGTTTATTTAAAAGTATTTTATAATCAACCCGGTCATATGCTTTGCTCATGTCCAATAACAGTCCTACAGCATATTCTCTATTACTTATTATGTTATAAATTTCCTTAACACACTTAAAGACAGCAAGGGCAGTCGAACGTTGTTTTCTAAACAAGTTTTGAGAGTCATTAAATATCTCATATTTTTCACAATAATTATGAATACGTTTCGACATGGCTGCCTCAAAAATCTTTTGCACATTTTTTAATTAGTATTGAGGGAATCTCGTCGGAAGCAAAACTTGTTTTATTCTTTAAGTTAAGTATAATATGATAAATTTCTTCACGATCAGTTTGCATCAAAAATAATGAATTAGTGGTAGGGTAACTCATGGGTCTACCAGTAGGTGGAGCTACAGACGGCGCATCACTCCCTATCTATATGAAGTGGTCATTGAACATATTCCCAAACTGCACTAGGTCGTCCACTAGACCATAACTGCCTACTGTTTCAAATTAGATTTGACGGTAGATGGATGTTTATTTATTTTATCCTTTATTATTTGCCACATAGTTTTAGTTTTATTATCCGATTTTTTTTTTTATGTACTGCAATTTTTTGGATTTTAAAATAGTTCTTTTCAACAGTTTTTCATATTGTTTATAATATTTACACAATATAGGGTTCTTTGATTTTGATATGAAAATTCTAATTAAGCGTTTATTTTTACATGAAGTTTTTATTCCAAAAGTTAACCATTGATATTTGCGTTTTCTGAAATTTATTTTCATTGTTTTTTTAGGAATGCATTTGTTCAATAAGTTTTGTATAACGCCACAAAAATTAATATAGTTAAAATTGACATCATTATTTGTTGAAATTATACTATTCCAACTAATGTCACCTAGTTCTTGTGTGAAAAATTTAATATTTTTTTATATTTAAATGCCGCCAGTCTCTTGGGTACTTTACCAGTCGACTGCGATGCGGAGGAATTTTTTGACGCCGTATTTTAGTTTTGTATTAGTTTTAGTTACTTTAGGTTATTATAATCTCAAATTTTAATTTTGTAATTTTCAATAATAAATAAAAACTGACATTATATTTTTGTTATTAAATTGCCTTTTTTGTAATTACCAACACTTTGGGTCTTTTTTATTTATTTCAAATGGTAAAGATATCTTGATAGCTTTATGATCAGAGATGTCGAACTCTTCACAAGATACACTAAAAGACAAATTATTAAAGAAAAATTTGTAAACAATAAGTCAATACAAGTGCCACCAGTACTGCTCACTCTAGTGGGTTCTTTAATATTTTGATAGAAATTAAAACCACTCATCAGATCCAAAAGCGTCGAAGTACAAACTGACTGTTCCAAGACATTTATATTAAAATTTATCACCGATGATGACATTCTTATCAGACCACTTTTTATGTGACAATAATTGCAAGAGTTTTTTTAACGCATTAAAGAATAAATCAGGCATTCTAGTCCTATTTGGCAAGTAAATTACAATTAAAATTATTTCAAATTCTGGAATCTCTATACCACAGATCTCAAAAACAGATTCTATTGACATTTCCAATATTTCTTTTAATTCAACAAACTCTATTTCCTCGCTTAAAAACACACAAACTCCACCCCCTGCTTGACTCTAGATCTACAATCATATGACGCTAATTTAAATCCCTTTTCAATAGTTAATAATAGTTTCAATAGATCAATTTTTGACCAGTTTATCCACGTTTCCGTCAAACAAATAACCTTTACAAATTGTTGTTCTTCTATGACTGATTCTAAGAGAGGCGCTTTGGTTTTAATGCTTCTTACATTCTGATATAAAATATAGTTATTGACGAAAAGTATTTTCATTTCTAGTTGAAGTAAAATTTTGAGTTTGACACTTGTTCGATCCGTTATCCACAAAAAGCATTTGACTGTTTTTCATAATATTATCCTTAAATGAATCTTCATCTTTAATTCTTGACCATTTATTAACAATTTATTATTTATAATTTTGGCACGCTGCCCGTTTTTTCGCGCTTTTATCATGATTTCTATTATTTTTTTCTATTGCTGCAAGGTTTGCTGATCTAAAAGTTCTGAAATTGCCAAGCCTGTGCCTTTAAATAAATAATGCCTTTGTAGGATGTCTTTAGTTACTTTTTTGCTCAGTAATTCAATAATAATCAGTCTTCGGCTTCCTCTTCTTCCGATCCTTTTCAAATCTACTATGTAATCTGTGAGATTTATACCTATCACATCCCGAAAAGCGTATATAACTCGCTCCTGCAATACGTGTTGGTCTTCCCAGGATTGTTCTACAAGGCCGTATAATACAATAGTTTTTTTGTCATTATTCTGAAAGGAGACGTCACGTGCAATATATGAATTGTTTCGAGTCGATTGGTTTAATTTCAATTTAATTTCATTTAACTCTGTATTTAACTTCTGATTTTCTGCCTCTAAATAAGATATTTTAATAGTTATTTGTTCTTGTATTTGCAGCTGTTCTGATGTCGCAGTGCCGTGAATATTTATTTGCTGCAACTTTAGTACCTCGTATGAAGAGTGTATTACTCTTCAATTCAGCCCTGATGAATGTCTTCACTTAAGTGGAAAATGTTTCGTGCATGGCTAAAATGATTTTATCTTCAATAATAATTTCCAACTGCTCAATTTTTATAGAGCTAGGCAAACATTTCGCTGTATGTGTGTCGTTCTCAGGGTGAAAAGTATCTCCCAAAACATTATTTCCACTGTCATATTAGCAATATTGCACGATACTTTTCTTAATGTTACATTGGATGAACTCGGAGTATCAGCGAATTGGGTCCGAAGTTGCGCATTTACTTTGTCATTGGCTTTATCAACATTTTGCAATAATTGCTGTCGGATTAGGGTGTTCGTATTGTCAAGCTTCGGTAGTTTAGAATTGCACTCAGGGCAGACCCAATTTTGTTTATGCTCGATTGTCACGATGTTATAGAATATTTTTTCAAAAACATTAACGCAATGCGAATCTTATTTTTCCAAGCACTTTGCACATGTTAAAAATCTTCTATCTAATTTTTCTGTAAAGCAAGCAGCACATTTATTTGTACCATTTAGTGCCATCTTGCGGAATGCTTTTACGACACAATGTAAATGAATCAAATTTGTGTGTTCTATCTGTTTAAAAATTGTTTATCTGCTAAAAATCTCGATTCACAATTAGATGTCTTTTCATACAAAAAGTAGGTGCGCGTCGGAAGTTTGAACTGGGGGACCGTCGTCGCCTTTCGCTAGCGCCCGTGGCCACTACGCCATCGCGCTCGTGACATCAGCGTGCGAATCTTTGGTAGTGATGGATGTTTAATAGTAAAAAGAAATCGTCCGTTAGCGGGTACAGATTGGAAACTGACCCCAAATTAGTTAACAAAAGTTTTGCACTTGCTCACACTACCGCACTGACACTAAGGATTTTGTAAATTTTCGAGGATAAAACTATTATATTTCGCATAAGTTTTTTACACGCACGGTTGGAGAAACTTAACACTCACAACATTTATACAGTTTTATGACTGAATTAGGCTAAATGATGCACTTATGATTTTTTTACACAGATGATTTTGGAATACGCCTGTCCGTCAAATTGCACTCGACTCGACTTCTCATGATGAATGATCTGCTCATGCCCGGAATTATTGGTTATGCAGACGACAGCACGGTCACAGAAAGATATTTGTCCAGCGGAAGAGTAAGCATGAAAGAATTGTGTTCCTTGAGAGAGGCCATGGTAGAACGGATTAACTTGACTCTAAGTCTTGTCTCCCAATGGGGAGACAACGATTTGGTCAGTTTTAACGCCACCAAAACGCAGACATGTCTGTTCACCGCCAAAAGGAGTCCTTTTAATCTGACTCCTGCTTTCCGAGGTATGACTGTACCGATTACCGACAACCTAAATCTCCTTGGCATGAAGTTAACTTCCAGTCTGAACTTCGGTGACACCATCGAAATTAAGACTCAAACAGAAGCCAAAAAACTGAGTGTCCTAAATAGGGTTAAGCGATACTTCACGCCGAGACATCTTCTAACTTTATATAAAGCGCAAGTCTGATCGTGCATGAAGTATTGCTGTCACCTTTGGGACGGTTCAGCAAAATACCAGCTCGCCGTGCTTGATTCGGTGGAACGCAGAGCCAGAAAAATTATAGGTGACGATAAGCTTGTAAAAACCAAGCTTCACAGTCTCGCTCACCACCACACAGTTGCCTGCTTGTCGGTCTTTTACAAGCTATACTTCGGAGAGTTTGCTGTTGAGCTGCATGAGCTCATTCCACTTTCCCCATTCTACTATCGGGAATCCAGACGTACGGCTGGCTACCACCCTTACCTGGTTGACAATCCACTTTTGCGCACCAAGCGTTTTGCTTCTACGTTTATAATGCGTAAAGCCAACGAGTGGAATTGCCTACCGGCGTCTGTATTCCCGAGTGCATATAACCCTAAAGTTTTTAAAGCCCGAGTGAATAGACTGTTTCTAGGCAAGCTCGTTCCATCTTCGGCCTCTTCTTAGCCCTAGGCATTAGAATGAGGCCAAGAGCAAGCCCATCTTACAATAAAAATTAAAAAAAATTACTTGCCAATATAAAGTCTGAAGGTTTTTTTTTCCGTCTAGAGTGCGTTAGAGCATACACAGATACATAAACGTGATAGCTTTTAAATATAAAGGTTTATTTTTACACAAACATGAAAGCTTTTAATTGTTAGGCGTTTACTTTACAAAGGGCCTATAAAAATACATTGTTCTCTATGGCACTTCATTGATTATTTATCAACATGATAACCAATGCTCATTCAAGTATTCGAACGCATCTTGATCATGTAAAAAAAAGTATAATGATTCGTAGCCAGTATTATCTATCATATTGTCCACATACCATCTCACATATTTCACTTTCAGTTTTATCGCCATTTACCTTTAATCAGGTGTGATGAAGACCAAACGTTAATTTATCCAAAAAAATCTTCTATAGCTACCTATAACAAGGTATATAATTGTCTGTAGCACTGAGCATTGTGTTCGTAAGTTGAACTGGAAAGTTTATGTTAAACTTTATCCTGCTCTGAAAGTGCTTGGCTACTGTCTGACCATAAGTGCTAATCTCGTAGAGATGAGAACAAGTAAGTTCAGTACGATGAACATTTAATTACAAACTACAGGCGCACTTGATTCAAGAAAATCGAATAGGAAACTCCTAATTTCAATGGTTATATCTGTATACGTATAACAGATATGTAGATGACCAGAGTAATAAAATGACCGCTAGAAACATTATTATCGATGGTACTGTAGAGAAATGCTTCTTGTTCTAGACAGCTAACTCATGTGATAGTGATGAACAATTCAAAAACCTAAACAAGGTAAAGTTAAAGTTATAAAAGCATTATCATAGCTACTCTATACGCAACGTCATTGAATACTAAAATATTTGTGATTGAATGTATGAAGATAGCAATTGTTGTAATAATCATCCGTCTATTGTGCACTACTGCTAAGGTAAAAACTTACCTAAATATTCCATTAGATTGCCAGTTGTCTCAGTTACCCGAAGAAGAAAATATTATATAGATGTTAGCACAATTATTGTGCTAACATCTTCCAGTGTAGTAGTATCTTTGGAAATCCTACTATGGGCAATATAAACACTGCGGCTACGATTGCGCCAAATTAAATACTTCCAGGATACACTGTAATAGTTTTACGATTCTTTAAACTTTATAATAAAAATACAAAAATTTAAACGCAAATGTTACTGCGAAGAAATTGTCACCTTGAAAGGCTGTCGATAAACGTTTCCATGAGCTTGATTCGAACCCACATCTTCTGGCTGTTCAACGACCCAAGCAAATTTAGTTAACACTATCCACCTACTTTGAAAGCCAAAGTTTTATTCAATGTCAACAGCTAACGTCATCGATATCCGATCTTAACATTTTGTCAAATATCAAGGAACATCACCTTTTCTAAATCATTCCAAAGATCTATTTGTAAAGATAAGATATGGACTTCTTGGCGGGAAAGTGAAGAGTCATGTCTGCGGTTTTGTTTTATTTTCTAAAATTTGTGTTATGTCGAATATTAATGTGAAGTAATGGTGGATTATTAACCGTTAAGTGTTCGTGAGTGTGCATGATTGTTGGCAAATGAAACAAAACAGTGCAACGTCACTTTTCAAATTCTCTCAAGAAGTCCGCCCGAGGACTTAGTAAAGCTCCACATCTTTACTAAGATACTCGAGGGGTTGGGGGGTATATCATTTCTCACTTCTCATTTCTATTATCATTCATCATCATCATACAAGATGGAAATATTGTTTATTTATTTATAAGTTATAAGAAAAATTACTTTGACACTGGCTAAATGTGCTAACCGCACGAAGCCATCAACTAGAGAAAAAAAAAAAAAGATAAGATATGACGGTGACCTATGTCAGAAATACAAATCCAACATAATTATCGCCATCCGATTTAATTTTAAACATAAAAGGACTATTTAACGCTAAGCATTTTATCAACTTAAAAATGGCATTTGAAACAGATAAATTGCCCAAAGGAGAAAGTTGCGGTTCGACTGTAATTATGGTAACATCTTCCAGTGGAGTGACGTCCTTGAAAGCCTCACTGCAGGCAAGATAAGCCGCGCCGATACGATCGCGCCAAATCAAACACTCCCTAGACGGCGTATAAGCAGCGAAGCAATTCGGGTCACACAAAGAAAATATGGTGTCGAATCGGTACGAATACGTTTACTATCCGATTGGGAATACTCCCCGTTCAGAGATTTAGATAGATCTCGTATGAATTTTAAGAGTCGCTACGGCATACGTAATGTTGAATTGAGATGCTTATTCAACGGTGCTCTGTGCGAGTACTCGGAAATCAGTTATGAATTCCGATAAGGATATGTAAAGTTATTATTCATGTTCATTATTTTGTTAGAAAACGTCATGATTTACTCGTTTTATTAAATCTAAATCCAACGTGGTAACAGTAACTATACATGTCATTATCATCATCATCATCAGCATCATCATTATTATCATCTTCATCAGTCAATAAACATCCCGCTGCCGCTGGGTACAGTCCTTCCCACTTATGGAGCCCAATGAGAGATCAAACTATAACCGAATACGCTGTCTGTGGGGCAGCTTATTCGGTTATCTTATTAGTGGGGCAACCTACTCGGTAAACTATTCATGCGGAAAAACTATTTACCATATTTACTTATAGACTTATGTGATTCTATAGATTAAATGGTCACAATATTACGAGTATACGAATATACTGTGAATATCGGCGCTTCCTATTAGCGACGGCCCAACGACGACAATACGACAATGAGTAAATGTAAATAAGTGAGCATATGCTTATGAACTATCTGCTTAGCTTGTGTCACAGTGCAAAATCATTAATATACTAAAATAGTCGTTCGAAATATGAATTGAAACTTCATTTTGTTCAAGGCCTATTGGCCTTTGATTGGTTTGATTTGGATTTTGATAATATCTTAACTTAACTTTACTAGACAGTCTCATAAAAAGCGAAACCTAACTTCTTTTCTTTTGTAGAAACAAGTGAAACGACATTTTATAGTATGGATATAAATGGAAGACATGGTCATAAACCCTTATAATATTTAACGCGACTTTATTTCTTTATTGAAGATTTAAAGCACAACACCCCTTTTGGTTTATTTGAATCACTTAAACTTTGATTTACGTATAGAAATGTGTGTGAGTGATATGAGCGTTTATATATATATAATATTTATATCAACATCAAAATGAATTTTATTTTAACACATTCGGTGCGGTACCGGTCGTATTTGTCCTGTGCAGGACTTACCGCCAGTGCGTAGTGCTATTTCGCGGTTTCCCTCTGGTGCGGGGCGTGTTTTTATGGCTAATTGTATAAGTTAGAAGGGGACAAATATACATTTGTGTGGCTCACTCATAATAGAAACTGAATTTATTGTTAAACTGTACAGGAACTATACGATGAGTACGCACTGAAAAACAAATATTGTAATTCAGTGCGGTACTGGTCATATAGTTCCTATATGAACCAACCCGGTATCGTACTGCAGGAACAAATTGTTTACATTAGTGAGGCTTTGATTATCGTCTAATCAGCACGTCATTATCATCTCTCATTGTGTAGCCAAGTGTTCCCACTAAATAATTATGTTGAAGCGATCTCGTCGAATGTTATCAAAGGTGTTTGAACAGGATAACAGTAAAGAAGATAGTGAAAGTGGAAGAGATAGTGGAAGAAAGGGTACCTACCACTAAGAAAGTACCACACTAAAAATTTCTATTAGGAAGCCATGCTGTGAATACTATAAGGAGCTTCGCAAAAATATGTCTAGTCGTCAAGCAGGCTGCAAAGTTAAAAAAGCGAACACCATATGCGTTGAGTGTAATAAAGGAATGTGTCTTGAATGTTTTAACAAAGTCCATTTAAATTCTATGTAAATTAGTAAATTGTTAAGTTGTATTATTTGGTTGATTAAAATATTCTTTCGATATCGATTATTTCATTTTATGTAGAAACATCACTAAACCTTGTATACAGGACAAAAGATATTATGCTCAATATTTCAGTGCTGTACAAACTATTTTTAATAGGTATACAATTTTGTCTATAACTTTCTATAAATTCAAAATATCCTGGTGCTGCCTTATCATATATCTCATTATATTATTAGGAGCACATATAATCATTTAAAAATAAAAATTTTACAAATTCCATAAAATTATACGCTTTGGAAAAAGAAACATCGTACAGGTCAATAGCATTATGTATCGCACTAGAAGTAAGTACAGGACATATCACATAGGTCCTGTATCGCACGGTCTGAAAGTATTATGAATATTGTGTTGCCCTGAATGTGTTAAAGTTTAATTTTAAGCGTGCTGCTCAGCCAAGAATTTTCTAAATGTTACTACTTAACTCATGCTGAGCTATTTTAAAATTTAATTTAGATTTTTGACATCGTACCGTATTACTTAGTTTTTAAACTTACTACGATGTATCAAATACATTAAAATGATTTGCAGTTCTACTATAATCTCTAATTTATCATAATATAGTTACTAGTAATTAATCATAGCAAAAGTAAGTTGTTACTTAATGTACGCTGTAGCGTCCCTATCTATAGACTTGTTAATGCCGAGAGCGATCGCCCTGAGTCTCGAGCAACTGTCTAAACCAATTGTCCACGATAGTTCCTACTTGGGCTGTCATGCACTGGGAATTTGGGATGTTTGGATAGGAAAGGTATAGCATGAAACTGAATTAGTTTGGTCTTATAAAGTTGTGAACTAAAGTTTTGATTAAGTAGTCGGTAAGAGGATTATTGAAATAATTACTGTTCCAAGGATAAGGGAATCCACCTCAACGCTGTGCGCTTTCTGCCAATAGGTATAGTTTCGTAATGTTGTACATAATTTTGTAAATTTAGTTGCCTATTTTGTATAAAAACTAATTGTGTTACAGAAACAAACAGTAATAAAAAAAGTTTGTAAAAAGTTCTATAAAACTTTGTAAGTCCAGTCACTAATTATACTTAAGTATTCGTCCGAAGATATTGCCATAAGACTATGTAGTAACGCCCAGGATTCGTCACTCGTGCACTGTATTGATAGGGTATTAATTTTTGTTTTTATTCATTTTGTGAGGGTAGATATCCTACGCGACATCAGCCGAGCCGCTCTGTCGCCATCGCTCGTCGTCATTCGCGTTCCAGTGCTTCGCCACTAGGTTGCTCCGTTCGTTACCTAACAAAGTTTAACTTGGATAGTTTGTTGTTTTTTGTTAATATTGCAGTTTTTAGGGCAAAAATAAATCATGCCGAAGCGAAAACATAATGATACAGAAGATTATGGATACCTCGAAAGGAAATTACGTAAACTCCAACGAAAACTAAAAAAAGTTCGACGTAAAAAACGTCGTGACTCAAGTTCATCAAAGTCTTCTCATTATGACGATTCATTGCCGGAGATTTCAGACATTCAAGGTATGTGGTATATAATAAGATTAATCTCATGACTTCGGAGATGCGGACAGTTGCGGAAGGACTGTCACTCTGTCGATGTTCATGACCTACTTTTAATCAAAGTAGCATGCTTTTACAGACGTATGGGCTGTTAACTATTTGTACAAAAAATCTAAACTGATTTAATGGTATCACTGCGCATGTGTTTTTTACTTACTTATGACGACCTCCTTGGTCGAGTGGCTTGCACACCGGTTTTCATGGTGTCGCCATCTCTGAGGTCCCGGGTTCGATCCCCGGTCGGGTCAATTTAGAAATACCTGTTTTTCTAAATTGTTTCGGGTCTGGGTGTTTCCTATGTATAATAAGTATGTATTTAAGTATATTAAGTATGTTTATCCGTTGTCTAGTTAACCATTTTATCGAGTTTCTTAAGGAAGCTCTTATTGGGGCTAGATAATTGGTGTGAGTGTGGGAAACATTTATTATTATTATTACTTATGATCGATCATATTGACCTACTTTTTATTAAAGTAGCGTATTTCAACAGACGTAGGGGCTGTTGACAATTTGTATTAAAAGGATACTGACAAATAGTGATCATTGCGCCACTGAGAAAAAAATATGTTTTATTTTGTTATGCTCACGTTGACCTACTTTTTATCAAAGTAGCGTATTTTAACAGACTTATGGGCTGTTGAGAATTTGTACCAAATAATAAATTAGTAATAACTATTAACCCACATGATGATGATAAAATTGCTAAATTCAAATACCTACAAAAGTAAACTTAATATTAATTACCTTGCATATTATGTATGCAATAAAAAAACAGTATTTTTCTCTAGGGTTAAACAGGATAAAAATAAAAAATAAAGTAAAATAAAAAAAATCAATAAATATTAATGATACAACGATTTTAATTTCATGACTTATATTCATATGCTGTATGCGGCTGCTATTAATCTTTTCAGAAATCCCTGTAGAATCTGAAAATTCAAATGATAATGAGGTAAAACCAAAGTCACTTAGGTCTACGGTGCAAGTTAATGAGCTGGCACCTGATGCGGCTACTGCGCTCGACGCGCAGCCTGGTCCAGCCGTCGAGCCGGTACATGAACCAATACCAGGGGGCCGACCGCCTAACTCTCTCGCTTTCGATCGCTTTGAAGGCGAGGCGAGGAGGAGGCGTCATCTTGTCATTTCGAAAGGAATATGAAAGCAATATCGAAAGCTATAGCCTATATAGCTTTCGATATTATTCGAAATTATATTTCGATAGTATATTAAAGCGAGGCGAGGGCCTCGCCTTCAAAGCGATCGAAAGCGAAAACGTTAGGCGGTTGGGGGGCTGGACCGGCAAATACAGATACTCTAACAGTGGAGTCAGCGCCTACTGTACAAATTGATAGCGATATTCTCAACATCTTGGGTGACGACCCAATAGTACCAAAAGTAAAGAGTAAGGAAATTATACCAGCTCTGACCTAACCCTTCCATCATCCCGCAAATTTATGTATTTAAAAACAGGTAGGTACTCTGAACTTAATGACGAGCGATGGCGTCAGAGCGGCTCGGCTGACGTCGCGTAGAATATCTACCCTCACAGAATGAATAAAAACAAAAATTAATACCCTCTCAATACAGTGCACGAGTGGCGAATCCTGGGCGTTACTACATAGTCTTATGGCAATATCTTCGGACGAAAACTCTCGTATAATTATGATAGAACTTCACGTACAGGTAAGTTCGTTTAATAATTAATTACTAATTATGACTTAAATTGTTAATTAACTCAATTTCCATTTTGTTTCCGTTTAGCTAAATGATCGGTTTTTTCCATTATGGCGATTAACGCTCAACAATAACTACAACTGAAGAAAACAAAATCCCCTGTTCATGTGCCAAGTGCCAGATAGTTCCAGCATTTGGCACGCCAGCCACCGACCGGAGCCGGATGCTGTGCTAATTGGATATGTCAGATGCCACCGGCATTCACGCCCCGAGATAGTACCCGAGTCTTGCTTACAAGACATTAATTATTAGGAAATCCTTCTGAATGTCGTCATGGCCGTTGAGTTTGTGGTTTTTCGTTTTGAATATTCAATGTTGAAGTCAGAAACTCAAGAGGTTGAGATAGGGGAGATATAGGGGGAGATATACTGATAAATGTTATAATTCTTATTTAGTATCTTTTATACCAATGCAGGGCAAAGGCCTCCCTTGATTTATTCGACGCTTTTCTGTCCGCGGCTGTCAGTGCCAGTGTCAGTTGGCCAATCTGGTTGGTATTGACAAGAATAAAATTAGTTATTAATAAGTACACGTTTGATCAATATTATATTTTTATAAAGAAATAAGTATAACAAAGCACTGTTGGATTACTTACAAATGAAAAACATAATATTTGACAACAACATTTACAAATAATACCAACACTTTATGCAATAAGTGTCATAAAATAGGTATTTTTAACTAACTACATATTGATTAAAATTACCTGAATAATACTAAAGTGAGATTAAAGCAGTTTCAAAAATGAAATAGAATATTGTACCCAATTGTTACTTTTCAAGATAAATTATATGCTTACTATAACGCCGGGTCATACACATAAATAATAAGGTAGGAAAACAACTCGAAACTTCAATATGCTTTGTTTTTTCTTACAAAATTAGCCAACGCTTCAAAGTAATATTTCTCGGCACATATCTCCTAAAGCAATCTACTGATATAAAAGTAATTCCACTTTAGAGTTGTGACTGCGGCCTGATTGATGTGGTGCCACCGACAAATTCACTTCGAACAACTTCAAACGGTTGGAAGGGAAGGGAGCGCGTTTTATTGTTCAACGTTTACCTTAGATTTAAGTTATAAAATGTGGAAGAGAAACAACTTATATAGATCTCCACGCGTTTTGACAATATCCCAACGTTTCAACCCCTTTATTAGAGGACCGTGATCATATTCTTACATAAAACCTGAAAGATGTAATTTATAGGTAACGCATAATGTACGCTTAGAACTATAAAAAAAACGCTGAATGCCTATCCACTGTGCGGGAATTCGAATAGTGTCATTTCCATGCATTTTTGTCATTTAAAGTATACGAGTAATAGCATAGCCCTTTTTGTAAAGTCTATCGCTAACGTCAAGAAAGATTTCTAATAATGGAAGTCATGCTTGTAGAAACCAAAAACTGTTATCGACTGTTTGTTATGACACAGCAACTTTTAACATACTTGAAAAGTACCCTTAAGTTCATTGACCTTTAAATTCAGTATTGACTGTCCTTTTTAAACGGACCCGATGCTTCAAAATATTTTTGTACCAAGTTTGAAGATGATTTTTGAGGTATCACTTATCAAAAAAATGCGTAGTCAGTGGGCATGTATTATGCACGTTTAGCATATGATTACTCATTTAGTGAATACCTATATTTTTATTTTATTTATTATATTGTTTTTTAACAATTTATGTCTACAATTATTGCTTCCTTAACGTAAATCTTGCTCACCTTATGAATATTTAATTTATTTATGCGATGAATGAGTTTTCGGTTCCCATTTGAATCAAAAAGTGCCGCTATCTTTTGCCTACGTTGATTGATGCGTCATAAATGGTTCCATTTAAAATAGTTTACGTAATAGGTGTTAAATATACGTAGTTAAACTTACTTCCTCTTCACTTTGAGTGACTTAATTAGAGATACTTTAATAAATTCATAAAAAAATGAATGTTTAAAAAAATTTGAACTTGTGACCAAGTTTTGCAATATATACATTTTTACTAAATTACTATGTAGCTTAAAAGGTTGGTACTTTCCAATATTTAAAGAAATAAAGTATAGTAATTAAAATGATTAGAGCTTTTAGTTTTTTGGTGACTGCGCCGTCAAATAAACATGCTGCCAATCTTATAACTTAAAATACATGCCATCTGTCTTGGCACCAACCACTAAGGGTCCTTCCTACAAATAAACAGAGAATAAACTCCGAATATTTAATCCGTGTTTTGTTCCTGTCATGTAAACGTCATTTCAAATTAGAGTAAAAGAGACAAAACAAGGGATTAACTATTCGAAGCTTATTCTTTGTTTACTTGTAGGACCCATAGTGGTTAGTGCCAGGACAGAGTCCTCAATTCACGTCGTGATTTTCATAAAGTTACCGTAACTTACGATATTTTCACGATGGGATGTTAAAAAGCGTAAATTATGTATGAAACGCACGAAGATAAGGTAAAATATTTTATATCAAGGATATTGGTAAGTTAGTCGGTTACAAAGCCTAAGTTCATCACACAAACATTTGCCTCTCGCGGAATTTGAATCCGCTTTGTCGCGGTCGGTGTCACTGTGAGTCACCAACAACTAGAACGCCGTGAGTCGTTTTTGAGATCAGACCAAAGATCAAATCCTGGTCTAAAAAAAGTTTATAAACATTTTTGTACCTTGTGACTCTTCTGTTTATCTTTCGGTTCTAAATGCTACCAGATATATAATCACTGTTGCCATCATCCTCACCCTATACTAGCCCACTGGTGGGCATATACCTCTCCAAGTGCACGCCACTGAGTCCAATCCGCGGCTACTCTCTCTCATTCAGGTCCGGGAGATATACCTATTACGAGTAGGTTGGGCAAATAAACTTTTCGCATATAGTATGTATGAACTTGTAATAAAAATCTCTTTGGCTATACTATTTGTATCTGTCTGGTTTTGGTATCATTAGAAGTTTAAATTTTAAAGAAGATAATTCCAAATTCAAATTAGGAATATGTGTGATTTTCATTTGTTTTTCTTACTGTCAAGATGAGTGAATCTAATGAAGAAATTCGATACATTTTAAAATTTTATACAATAGAGGTAAAATGCAACGCAAGCCGCGAAAAAAAATTGCGATATTTATGGACCTAGTGCAGTGTCTGTGAGAGTAGCACAAATTTGGTTTAAGCGTTTTCAATCTGGAAATTTTGATGTCAAAGATGCACATCGCTCTGGTCGCCCTATTACAGATAAAATAGATGCCATTTTTGAAAAAGTGGAGCAAGATCGGAATATTAGTAGTTACGACGTAGCTGAAGAACTGGGAATTGACCACAAAACAGTTTTGGCGCATTTGAAAAAAACTGGGTACTGTAACACCCCGCTGGGTCGTTACTTAAGGTACCGGGGGTTGTATCGAATAATAACGCTTTAAAAGCTTTAAATATTTATATTGCTTTCAACATGAAATAATAACAATCCAATCGTCGTCGCGGCCCGTCACCGAGTCTGCGATGTTCTTCTTTTTCTCTTCCATCTTTTCTTCTACTACGTTTGAATTCAGGCCACGGCGGCTGCCAGTAAGCATGCCCGAGCAAGGAGTCTCGGTTGCTACAGTACACAAAAAGCTCGATATTTGGGTACCTCACGAGCTCACTGAAAGAAACCTAATGAACCGTGTACACATTTGTGATTCTTTATTACGACGTAATGAAACTGAACCATTTTCGAAGAAGCTGATAACTGGTGAAATGAAAAGTGGATCACGTACGACAAGAACATGCGAAAAAGGTCGTAGTCAAAGGCCGGTCAGGCTTCACAAACTGTGGCAAAACCCGGGTTAACTCGCAACAAGGTGATGCTGTGTGTGTGGTGGGATTGGAAGGGCATTATTCATTATGAGCTGTTACCACCAGGCAGGACCATCGATTCTGAACTCTACTGCAAACAACTGATGATTAAAGCAAGAAAGTTAGAGGAAGCGGCAGGAATTAATCAACAGAAGGGGTGTGGTTTTTCATCATGATAACGCTAGACCTCACACATCTTTAGCCACTCAGCAAAAATTAAGAGAGTTTGGCTGGGAGGTGTTAATGCATCCGCCGTATAGTTCTGACCTTGCATCTTCAGATTTCCACCTGTTTCGGTCTCTTATGAATTCTTTAGGCAGTGTCAGGTTAACATCACGAAAGGACTGCCAAAACCTTTATTTTGATCAGAAGCCTCAAAATTTCTATAGCAATGGGATCATGTCCCTACCTACAAGATGGCAAAAATTTTATGCTAAAAACAAGCCCTACCACCAACCAAACCGAGTACACAAACATGTACCCCCCACTGGGAATCATACTTGGGACCTCTAGGTCCAAACCGGTGGTCTTAACCACTAGACCACAAAGGCGGTTAAATTCAATAAGCTGCTCTTCACAAAGAAATTCCTTTCAGTACCTAGTTATGTATGTGTGTCAAAGGAATCACAGGTCACATTAAGATTAGAAAAATTCCATGCATTCATGCTATCATTGTTTATTTTCTGTGTTTTTTTATTAATTTACTACAAGTATAGTTTATTTTGTTTGTTTTGGTGTCGGAGGTCAAGATACGCCCTGAGTCGCTAAGCTATCGAAGTAGTAAGTAGTACTATCAACATTTTGTATTAATTAGAATGTCACTTTAAGTCTTTTTTGTATTGTTGTCTTATATATTAATATAAGCAACTTTTTAAACAAATAGAAAAAGCTATCATTTATTAAACACATAGAAAGAAAGTAAAATTATATGAATGCCGTGCCCACTCCTATCTCGTTGAAATCCGTTAGACATGTATTATATAAATTGTACTTCAAAGTTATCGACCTCAATGTCTAAAAACACACTTATTATAAAAGTGTCACTTGAATTCTAATCTTCGAGTCATCTATAGAAGCTGCTTAAGTAAAATGAATGCATTAAGTAGACATTATCGTGAATGACTCATTTGTCAACCATTTTTTGTGTCCATTTACCATAAAGTTCTTAAGTGTAATCAATCAATCGAAATTTCTTTATTCAATTCTGGTTAACAATGAAGGTCACTAAGCCGTAAGTCTATAGCGGAAGACCTTGAACTGAAAGAACTGGAAAGAAATGAAAAGGGGTTTGCTGTTCCCCCTTTCTTGACATTGGATATTTTTAATAAACTGCCTTCATCCTAGAGAGAGTCTTTCTATCACAATAGTATAATTAAAAATACCCGTGTCTTACTAACATCAGATAAACAATATTATCTGATGTATCACGAAGCCTTTGTAATAATAAAAGTATTACGTAGTTTTTGAAGTAGTAGCAAGTCGATTCGAGCTCGGGTAAATAGTCACGTGTAAGTATTTAATCTGAAATTAATAATCTCTATTTTGTTTAACTAAGATTGATTACAAAAACAAATGAAGGTGCAGATTAGCATGAACATAGCTACATGTACATAAGCTAGCAAACAGGTTAGGTTGATAGTTTCTAGACATTAAAATAAAATTTTATGTTGTCACAAATGCATAATATCACATAACAAATCTATAGTATGCGTTATACCTTCCTGATTATTGTCATAAGATGATATTAGTATGAATGTAATGAGACGTTTATGCAGAATTCATGAACATGTTTAATATAACAACATTCCAAGAAATA
The DNA here is from genome assembly GCA_963082485.1 of Eudonia mercurella. Lineage (NCBI taxonomy): Eukaryota > Metazoa > Arthropoda > Insecta > Lepidoptera > Crambidae > Eudonia > Eudonia mercurella. The sequence goes on along the minus strand of OY720023.1, from coordinate 13,372,682 downwards.
TAGAAACTTTATTCACACATAACATTAACTCACATATTTTAGCCCGAGTGGTTCCCGGACAGAATCCGTCTGAATGGCTCTCTCTATTCATGTATTGACAAAACTCAATTTTCACCAAAGAATCAATATGTTCAAAGGTTTTCTTAATTATAAATTATTTACAAATTAATCAAAATACAATAAACAGTAGCCTCCTAAGACAGGTAAATGTGGCATTAATGAAATACAAATTAATGACATTGTTGACAGAAATATTTAATGTGCATTCCTTTTGTATGACTTCACACAACGACAATATACATGGTCATTGACATTTATATGTCACAGACCGAAGATTGATGGCTTACCTAAAATATCTTCAAAAAACTTATGTAAGTTCTATTATTGTGAGCAATAGTATATTTAAAAAAATTTAAGTCTTTACAAGCTGTGTAATTAATTTAAAAACTTTGAAATCTATAATTTGGTACCTAAATTGTGAATTTTTTAAACTAAATTAGCTTATATGAATTTGGTAAGTTTTAAAATCGTAAGCAGAAGTATCTTTAAAATGTTAACAAAGGAAAATTATGAGAAAGTTTGAGATTTTTTGACACCTTTCTGTAGCAATGCTTCACCAAAGATGTGATAGACATCGTAAAATGCTTAGTTATGTATTTTTAGTCTGACAACCATCATGTAAAGACGCTAGCACGTCGATCTATCCAAAACTTTCAAAATTCTTCAATAAATATTCTACCATACCTATGCCATGTACATATAGTTCAAAGTCTATTGAGGAAATTTGACAGTTTGTGGTAGTTTGGTGTGCAGGAGTGTGTACCATCATCATTTGCCAAAAACAATTAAATCTTCTTTATTTTTTTAAGTTTATTTATGAATACTTTAAAATTTTCTATTAACAAATCACCAAATAAATTACAATCAGAAATTTATAGCTTTACACAAACCTTATTTAAATATGGCAACCGATACTTAGCGAATACCTATACAATAAAATTAATTTTGAATTGATTGTTACCATCAATTCTATTAAGAATCACTATCACAGTTGAAAGGAAGTTATCAACACAATTAGAAGTAAGTTAGCCAATTTTTCAGCAACTGAGGATTCCGGGTAAGTAATCATCTCTTAACATTTGAATGTTTTCAAATGTTATAAAACCAAAACCGAAAAGCAATTACTAAACCACCGTATATTGCAACGGTACTTATAATAAACGCACCTGATCTTGATACTTGAAAAGCCCGTACACAAATCTTTAAAATGCATTCATTTTAACTTTAAGCTTGTGAAAACAGAGTTAGTCAGTCAGAGGTAGTCTAGTAACACAATTAGAGGTAATTTAGATAATTTGTCAGCGTCTGAAGATTCCGAGACCGTAATCGTACACCACCAAATCGTCACTTACAAAATCCAAAGTGTTGTAAAGTGTAATAAAAGAAAAAACAAAAAAAGCAAAGCAAACTAATCTCACAGAATCGCAACGACATCTAAAAATACACCCACCTAAAATCTTGATACTTGAAATGCCCGAACACAAATCTTTATAATGCATCCATTGTAACTGTAGGCTCGTGGAAACTGAAATCATAAATCACGCATTTATTTCGCGAGGCACGGCTCGTTGCGGCCGACCGCAGCACGTGCTTATCTGTTATTTGCAGCGGAACGCTACGTTTCGGTAACGTGTTGATAAATATTGAGGGAGGGTGTTAGCATTCGAACATAGCGTAAGCGCAATCGCACTGGGAATCGGCACAATTTGTAAGCTCGTGAACGGATCGACAATTTTGCTGTGATGTTTTAAATATGTAACATGTGTATCTAACCAGTAACTAGTGATCTGTGGCTGACGCAACCGCGGCATGCGCCTATCTGTCATTTGCAGCAGAAAGCTACGTTTCGGTAACGAATATTGGGGGAGAGTGTTAGCATTCGGACATAGCGCAAGCGCAATCTCAGTGGGCATCGGTACAATTTGTAAGCTCGTGAACTGAGCGACAATTTTGCTGTGATGTTTTAAATATGTTACATGTGTATCTAACCAGTAACTGGTGATCTGTGGCTAACGCAACCGCGGCATGCACCTATCTGTCATTTGCAGCAGAACGCTACGTTTCGGTAACGTTTTGATTAATATTGGGGGAGAGTGTTAGCATTCGGACATAGCGCAAGCGCAAACTCAGTGGGAATCGGCACAATTTGTAAGCTCGTGAACAAGGCTACAATGTTGCTGTGATGTTTGAAATGCGTAACGTAGATAACTAGCCTAGCTGCTAACAAGCTAACTCAGCACGGTCATATCTGTTATTTGCAAAGACATGCTACGTTTCGATGACGTGTTGATAAATATTGGGGAAGGGTGTTAGCCTTTTGGGATATGGCGTAAGCGCAATCTCAGTGAGAATAGCACAATTTGTTAGCTCCTGAACGGGGCGACAATATTGATGTAATGTTAAAAATGCAAACAAAACGGAGTGCCGTAGTTTAAAATTACGGATAAAATTTGTCTTTGGCGTTATCATCACATACCATCAATGAAGTAAAAGCCAAGGAATCTTTTCTTTTTACATATTATTTTTATTGAACTTTGCCAATGCTTTAACACGTTCTAAAACCTACATATTTTAACCGTAAAAATCATGATATACATATAATTTCGTCCATAGACTATACCACGTCACAATAAAAACTTAGAAACAAAAGGACATACAAAAAATCACCTCCAAATTTCAGTATATTTTTACAACACCAACTGTTTTTTTAAATAATACAAAACTCTTTAACCCCTTGAGCGTCGATCGACCACCAGGTGGCCGATAACAATTAAAATTCTGAGTCGGGGGCTTTCGGGACCGAGACCACGGTATTTGCTCGAGCTCGCAACATAATAACATAACATTTTTACAGTTATGGGATATTGGATTTTCAAGTTTCTTTTATTTCTTTTATTTTTTAATAAACTCTATGAATGACTTTAATAAACTCTATGAATCACAGGTAACTTATTATGATATAAATATAGTAATAACAACAATAATAACGGCTCGTTCCCTTATGTTATACTCGTAGGTAGTTATATAAATACAAAACGACAATAAATTTTAAAATTTAATGACCAATTTTCTGGTTTCTATTTTTTTTAAAGTCAACGCAAAAACTATAACTACATCATGACGTTTCGAACCTTTGCAGAATCCTTTGTGAAAGGTGTACATATAAAGTATTTAATTACAATACCGGTCTCATTATCTAAAGGTCTATAATTATCAACTCCAAGTCTGACTCACTCTTCGTTAACTTTCTTTAATCAGTGTTTTTGTTTGAATAATCAAAGTACAACATCTTCATAACAGCCAAAATAGGATGAGCTCAAGGTAGTACTGTAAACACGGAGCACATCCATCAACGAAGCTTAATAGCTTATCCAAATCAATTAGAAACTTGAAGCTTATGGTAGGTATTAGGTCGCGTTATGTTACGCACATCGATCTGAGTAAGCATCCTTGATTAATAGTTACCGTGAATCTGGTGATAACTTATTGGAAAAAGTGATTTCTCATTTACTACAAATATTTGGGTATATACTCGGATATTCTGGTCGTCGGTCGGCCGGTTAATTGGATAGTGACAATAGAGGGTTATAAGAGGTGTATTTTGTATTCGAGAGTCTTAATATTTAATTATCTTATTTCATTTTTGAGGACCTCCGTGGACCGTCGACCTCCGCACCGGGTCTGGCATCGCGCCATCTCTGAGGTCCCGGGTTCAATACCCGGTCGCGTCGGGTCAATTTAGAGAAAACTGTTCTTCTGAATGGATTTCGGGACTGGGTGTTTAATATTTTCTATGTTTATGTATATTTATCCGTTATCTAGTTTAACCATATTAACGAGTTTCAATAGAAGCTTATATTGGGCTAGATAATTGATGTGAGCGTAAACAATTTTTTATTTATTTTATTTTATTCTACAAGTTTATGAACACACATACATATGAGGGTAACAAAATAAGTTCTACGGGTAAGTGTAGTACAAGGGCGCTGCTTATTTCAGTTCTGAAATATCTTCCAGCAGGCCCGCAAAAGGAAATAAATATAGGTAGAATTAATGTGTGCCTCCTGCAAAAATTAAAATAAACTTACTTAAATATTTATAATACACTTAGATACTAATAATTGCATAAACAAAGGAAATTTCATATACAAAACAAAAATAAAAGGTGAAAACAAAAAAAAAAGAAAGAAAAGTAATTATAGGACAACAGAATCAACTGGACAGGTAGTGTTCCTTCAAGCGTTTCTCGCGGAATCTTGAAACATGGTCATGCTTTCGTAGACCGAAAATGAATCGAATGCATAAGTTTTGCAAGCGTTCAAGTTTATCAAGAAGCTCCTCAGAAGCGTCCAAGTAACAGGCATCAGCATAGTCAAATAAAGGTTGTATGAGGGTTTGGGCGAGGGTGACTTTAGTCTTATAAGGCAAGAAACTTTGGAGACACTTGAGCGAATGGAAAGAGAAAAACACTTTACGACTAACCTCAGCGATGTGGCTTTTCCAGGACAGGTTAAAGGCTAGAGTAACACCCAGGTTCTTGACCGTATCGGAGTAAGGTATCGGCACACCGTTGAAAACAACGGGGCCAACCGGCGTTGTGTTGACACGGCTCTGCATTCCCCTACTGCCAATAATTATAGCTTGGGACTTGTTAGGGTTTACTAGTAAGCCAAACGAGCTAGCCCAGGTGTTGATGCGGTTAAGGTCGTCGTTATACTGACAGTCCATATACGAGTATATAGTCTTCTTAAAAAAATATATAAAAAGACAGTAACTATTAATCCCTCCTGTCTTGGGAAACATTGTAAATATTTGTATCTCTGCATTGTAAGTGAACATTGATTTCAGTCAAAGAACACAGTTAACCTAAATAAAGTCTAGTTCTGTAGTATTTCCACATGAGTGGGGAATAATAATTTCCCAGCATTCTAACGTAGGATACAATAAAGTGATGGTTTTATTACAATCGATTTGGGTATTGCAGCGGATTCACTGGAAATAATTATTCAAATTCAATCCTGTTTCATTCTGAGTCATAAATGCGACGACGCTGCGTTACCGTGTTTCATTACTTATTATTTAGTAAGAAAATGGCGACATTAATTTAATAATAAATATTTGACGAACCTGGGGTAGGTCCCCAGAAAATATGAACGTAGTGGCCCCCATTCACGGGCACTCCACTTCATCACTCTATTATTCATATTGGCGGCTATTCACGGGCACTTGCACTCCATCGCTCCAAATATAACCATAAAAAAAAAAGAAATTTAGACAACATCTCATACATTGTCTTGATTCCAAAGATGATAGCTAAAGCACTCGTTTTATAGAAATAAAGTACAACGACGTGTGGTACCAAAACCACCCAGACCTGACACAATATCAAATAGTTCGTTTTCGACATTGACCCGACCGGGAATCGAACCCGGAACCTTAGAGTTAGTGCCGCCCAATCTCCGGCGTGCAAGCCACTCGGTTACATAATGTCGTCAATACCACTTGGATTGCGTGGCATGTTTGGAACATCAACGCTGGGAGAGATCCCAGCGTTGGTGTTCCAAACATTCCAAAATCCATATTAGAGTGATGGAGTGGCGCGAATGGAGAGCCCGTGAATGGGGGCCTTAGAACTTTTTAAATAAATGACTACTCCAATGCCCATTACATTTTAATTAGGTTTATGGGCGGCAAGAAAATTTGGTGGTTCACTAAGTCCTATTGAGTAATCAGCCTCAAGAGATTTTCTTGTCGTTACTCAAGCCGTAGTGACCGTTTGTTGGTCCAGAGGTTTTCTAGGGTCAGAATTACACAAGCATGTACTATAGCTAGATTCTCTGGGGCTTTTAAATTGTTTATTGAGCACGTAAACCTCTAATGGCTTGTGCTACCACGGCTAGGGTTGATCGTTTCGTGGGATTGTACATTGTATACAGTTGTCGTTACCTTTACAGTGACATACCTGTGTCATGCGTGCATACATACATTTTAATGACAGTCACCAATAATCAAAAGTCTAATTTACGATGTAAAGCTTTTTCTAGCTTGACCGGAAGAATACCACAAAATTTAAAACGTCATGATTTTTTATTGTAGACTTAACTATCCACTTTACATAAACAGCTAAACTTTTGCCTACAATCAAACATTTGATTTCAATTTTCAATTATACGAGTATACCTACTAACGTGATAGACATCGATTTCAGGAAACTTATAAAGTTTTCTTACTCAACTAGTTTAACAAACGGTACTGCATAGTAATTTAGTAACTATGGTTTGGCAAGTAGTAGCCGCTTAAACATTTGTCTGCGTACATTTTTATGGTTACTAATTACTGCTTTTTTTTAAAACAAAGGAGAGCTCATGTTACCTTTTTGAGTTTTAAGAACTTTACTATGACTGGGAATGACACAAAATATTAAAAAACAAACAAACATCAACACTCTGTAATAATTCCAGTTTCACACAAATTGAGTCGTCATATAAATTCCAAAAATTTTGTTACAGCTTATTTTTAAACCAATTTGTTTTGGAACGAATAGTTTTGCAAACAAAATGCTTTTTTAGAATTGTTATGTGTAAGCAGGCTTGTATGCTTTTCAAGCGTCACAACTATTAAAATATAAAGAATGCCAGCCTTTATGATATGCTTGTCAGGTATAAAGTTTCTTCCTTGACGCACTAAAATAAATAGATTATCTTTTAGGGTTCCTTCAACGTGATATTCTTTGTCTGAGCTACTTAGTATGCTCAATTACTAACTCGCTGAGTAATAATAAGAAAAAGTATAAACATTAATGCTATAATTAAACTGTGCAACGTTCTAGTAATTATGCGAGTTTTATGTAACGGACTACAGTTTAACCAATTCGGTGAGATAAAGACTAAGCGCTTCCCCAAGGGAATTCCCATTTCCCATTTCCATGTGAAAATAATAACAATAACAAAAGTAGACATAGGTTTATTGTTTTGTTATGATAAGCATAGGCTTGGCTACTGTACCGCGAATCAGCTATAGCCCGTATTGCACGATGTAACATAGATATCGCACATCTTGACACTAGTTTGTTAGGAATTTGCTACTGAATCGAATTGAGTAATTTTTAATAAGGTTAAAACATTGAAAAAGACAAACTGTTAAAAAATTCACAGATTTCGCAGTTCCCGCAAGAATCGAAGCATTGAAAATGAATACAACAATTTACGAAAAAAACCATTTTATTTTAAATAACACTATTCTACTCGTAATTTAAATTCACTTCTCGCCTGCATCCGCATATTTTAACACCATTACCATGACGATCGGTCAATAATCAAAGAATCTACATCAATTTTTATATACGGAAATACCCGTTTTTCTACAATACCAAATTTAAAGGGACCACCTACAAGTCACAATTATTAACCGATTTTAAAATTTTTTAGGGTAATCCCTAGGACCTCTTTTTTCATTTTTTCTTAAGTTGGTTTTTTTTTAATATTTACAATTTAGTATACAAACACCCCCCAAAAAACCCGATTTTTTTTAAAATTTTTCAAAATTACAAAAAAGTTTTCAGCCGATTTTCAAAATTCAAACGCTCACACAGTGTCTCGATAAATTCCTCAACTCTTGGCACTATTTCCATTTCGATTATCCTAAAATCCTCGGAGCTATGGCCAAAAATACGTCTCAGGCGATTTGCATCTGATAACCCTTTTTAATGGTAAAAATTCACGATTCACCTGACCGCGATTTTTTTATCAACACTTATGTCTTTTTCAAATTGTAATTTGTAAATAACCATAATGGCGGGATACCCCATCACACTGATAGGTGTGCAAGCAAACATACACACCATGTTTGCTTTCATCCATTGTTTCTTCCGCATGCGCATAGTTTTTGCGGGCGGGAGGGCAGTGCATGCGTAGTCCATCCAAGCGGATAATCAAGTGAGTTAGCGGAATTAATACTACATATTGTTTCAATTACATTTTTTGTACCATGGATTTCCGCAAAATAACGCCTGATTCCATTAATTATAACTATGTTAGTTATTTTATCTTATCTTATCTTAGTGGGGCCTGCTGAGGTTTCCCTCTAGCAGTAACACTTCGACCCTTCGGGATCTTTTGTGCAACCCCATCCTTTCACTCTTTTTCCTCTGTAAAGATAGATGCCATAAGTTTTGAAACGTCTTTAAGAGCGAAGAGCCTGAAGTCCTCCGGTTTCGGATATGGCGACCCCAAATATCCTATTATTTTCCTAGCCAGAGAGTCGCAGTCACACAGTAGGTGCTGCTTTGACTCCGTTTCTTCTCCACATGCCCTACACAAGCTATTTGTCGATAGATGCATTCTGTAAAGCATTTGTTTTGTGGCATAGTGCCCTGTCAAGGCACCGATGGTTAATCGGGCCTGCGTTCTACTGCATCTACGTATAAACTTACTCCGTCCTAAGGCGTTTTCGACTAGGAAGGATTTGCAGTGTTTCATACCCGGCTGCTTTTTCCATTCGATGCTGTGCCTGTTTACGATGTGATCTTTTAAGGCCTTGTTAATAGTACTTGGTGCAAGTGCCACGAACGGCTCAGGACCAACGAGCTGGGTCTCCGAGCCCTCCCTGACAAGTGCATCCACTATAATAGTTAAAACATTAAATTGAATAAAAAATACCTATATGAAAATGTCTTAAATCGAAGTAGCAGCTTATCATACCAGGGTGCGTTTATTGTGTATAAGAGATACCAAGAACTAATAATGATTACCTACATACGGACCCACGGAACGCTATTAGAATGTTTGTCCATTTTTTTGTAAATAGTAATAGCCTAGGACTTGAAATATGCCGCCACCGTAACAAGAATATAATTTCGGCGGGCGTCATATAATAGCCCAATAAAGAACAATCAGGAAATGCCTATAAATAACTTAACAAAGACTTGTATAAAAAAATGGATTGTTCTATCGTGTTTGAACAATCACAACGAAATTTATCATATTTTTAGTGGGCAGCAAGCGTCGTATAAATAAGGTGTGACTTTGAAACGAATTTATAGCAAGATGGCGCCTTAATTAGGTTTATGTTTTTCATTTTTAACTTTTGTTTTTTACTTAGTGCAAACAAACAAATAATTTGATCCACTTTAAATTCGAAAACACAAAAGAGCTCAAAACATATTTATTGTTACGCTGACGCCTACAACCGAATACTTAAATTTGTTTTGAAAACATTTGCTCTGATTTTGATAATTTATACGGCATTCTTGTCTTTTTATCCAAATTAAGTGATAAATATAATCATTTGAATGTCATTAGTGACATTGGGGTCGTCAGTTTCGGCCAGCAAACTTGCGAAACTTTGGTTTAGCATAATGCGAATTCTTTGCAAAACTAGATGATTCCTTGACGTCATGTGTGTATGTTTTCGAAATGGATACGTATAAGACGTAATAAAAAGGAAAAGTAGGCACTGGTATGGTTCGTTACGAATAACAAAGTGATGACAATACATATTTTAAAAGTTTTTTTTTTGCACTTTCAATGCTTTACTCGTATAGCATCCAAGGGACGTGGGTTCGATTACCACTCGAGCTTCCCAAAACTGGTTGATTTTTTCTTGTAAAATTTTGTCTTGCAACTAAACTGAATGCAATACTTTTCACTGATACATTTATGAGTAAGTAAATTATTTACAATATCTAATTATTTTATTAATAAAGAGACATATTTATTTTTTGTTTCTATTTATTATAACCATAAGTGCTAACAACCACCAATCGCACTGGGCCCGCGTGGTGGTTTACGTTCCGTTCTCCCTATCCATCTATAGGGAAGGCTCGTGCCCCAGCAGTGGGTACATATAAATGAGCTGATGATGATGATGATGATGATGATAATAAGTGCTGAAAAAGCTACTGGGGAGCACCAGCATATAGGGAGTTCGGGCCGTAACCAGCCACACTGAACTAATGCGGGTTTTTCTTACGACAACCATATTTCTTCTCGCTCGAGCTATTCTATAAGTAAGTCGCGTTCATCTGTCACCAAATAGTGAAGTCTTAAATTTTCAACCTTATCGTTCCGTTGCTAAGGCATTTTTTCTTTCCGAGTTTTAATTAACTACGTACGACGTTAACTTGTGTTTAAAGTGTGAGTGTGGGACAGTATACGCAAAATCATCAGATAAAATGCAGCGTACACCTAAATCTGGTCAACATGTCAAGTACTCATCACATCCAGATCTTTCTGTTGAGTCGTATGATGATGAAAATCATATAATTAGAAACATAAATATAAGAAAGCGTGAGAATCCCGAACAAAAATAATTCACAGATATTAAAAATTCACTTTTACAATCATTCAGAGAAATGATAAATGTCAAGATTTCAGAGATAAAAGAACGGAACAAAAGAATTCTTGAATCGAATTATAAAATCATTCAATTGTTACAATCAATGCTGATAATTACAAAGAAATAAGTGACAGAGTGGAAACTGCTGAAAAGAGAAATACAGAGGCGTTGCAACGTAATGATGAATTAGAGCTTCAGTTGAATGAAACTCAGAAGAAAAATATGAAAAATCTGGTGGAAATAAGAAATGTTGCCAGGAATGACAGCGAAGATGGACGGGAAATTGTAAAAAATCTTTACAGCATACTACAAACCCCACATGTAAGTCGATCAAATTTATACAGGAAAGGAAAAAATAACGCACCAATAATAATAGAATATTTAGACATGGATGAGAGAGAAACATTCTTGCAAGCCTTCAAAAAATACAATGCAGATAAAAAAGATAATCCTTTAAGCACAGAAAATTTAGGCATTAGTGGAGTTAAAACCAAAGTGTATGTATCAGAGCCGCTAACGCTAATGTTGAAAAAGATCTTTGTAGCTGCCCGGGAATTAGTAAAAAATGGAATGTAGAAGTTTTGCTGGACTTCCAGAGGAAATATATTACTACGGAAAGAAGAGTACTAGATATAAATCGTGTAAATTTCTACTACATATAAACGGCCAGACGTTAATACACAAGTTACTTTATATTATTTATAATGTTAATTTAATATACTATATTTCTATAAATTGTCCCTAGTTTTTTCAGTATTGTTGCCTTTAAGCAAAAAAAATGTACAAACTCTAACAATCAAATACAATCATCTAAAACTCGAAAACTTGTTTTGTCGACCAAAACTAAAAATAAACATTATATTTCATTACCTATATTTTATGATGGCTAATGACTTAGATGAGGTTGTCACCGAGGTTGACAATAATATCAACGTCGGTGATTCAATTTTCGTTGACAACCCAGAAGCGGTTCTGCAATACAGACTATGTTCAGATAAATCTCTTAATATTATAGTATAAAATATAAGAAGTATCTATCGAAATTTTGAAGATTTTCAAATATTTCTTGCTGTGCTGGCTAAGAAAATCGGATCTAATTCCAAAATTGAACTCTTACAATAGTTTTTACAGCGACAAATATATTAATCAAAACAGTGGTGTGGTAATATATATTCGCGATAATATATCAAATGTGACTGTTTATGAGCCTAATATTACCGATGCCGACTGTCTAGTAGTAAAAATAGATGTCAGTCATGCCTTTGTATGTATTTATAGATCGCCATCTTTTGCCTCAACAACCAATTTTGTTAAGTCCTTAGACGAACTTTTGGCTGATTTAACGTATATGTCGAATATTTACTTGACTGCTGATCTTAATATCGACATCATTGACAATAACACTGACTTGTGATCTGATGAGTATTTGGATCTTCTAGCTTCTCACTGTCTTTTGCCTAGTCATGTCATACCTACTCGTCTCAAGTAATGCCTAGATCATTGTTTCGTTAAATCAAATAATAAAATGATAACTGTTATAATTATGTGAAATAGCGGTTACTGATCATAATGGCTGATACCTGTGCATACCATTGACGAAAAAATACAATAATTTTAATCAAAAGAAACATGTAAAGAAAAATGATAGGGTCTGTGAATTCCTGGATAAATTTTATTGGAATAATGTAACATCAATACAAGATCCAAATCTTGCTACTGAGTATTTATCTGGGTGTAAACATTGAAAATAATTTAAATTGGAAAGTTCATATTAGTAATCTAAAAACGCGTATACGTAAGCTAATACCAATCTTCAAAAGGCTTAGAAACTTTAGGGATCATAATATTAACAAAACCGTATATTTAACTCTATGTCAATCAATAGCTGGGTGGATTCGCGTTTTGGATTTTTTCTGATTTATTTTGAAGCCTTCTTGTAAATGAATCTAAAATGCGTGCAAAGTTTCAAAAATCGAAAGAAGTACTATTAAGTAAGATCTGCTACACAAGGGCACTCTTATTTAATCAAGAAATTAGATAATATTTGATCTCAAAAAATAATAAGAGAAATGGTAATGACGTTAGGCTAATGGCAATGATTTTTTGAGGATGGTAATGATTAGGAATGCTTGGTAATTACGAGCTTTAGATAACAAGTAATTAAAGGAGTCTTCTGCTATCCGTAGCGCATTAAAATATACTTGTTTAAATTTTAATTCGCTAGCTCCTCGAACAAAGTGGCACTTGATCCTTGGCCATACTGATCTCTTCTATTTATTCAATTTCTCATCCAGTTTTTTGGATATGGTTATTTCCCTAATTATTTAATCTTTAACTTCATAACAAATTTAGCACAGAATTTACGACTTCATTACGTGGTTGATCGTCCATCTTGAGTGAACTAAAGAGCTTAATTACTTAAATACGTATGGACTTAAATATAAGTCTCTTAAAATTAAGTTAAAATTTAGTTACCTACTTAACAACTTAATACGTTTAAATCAGCCATTACTCTGTATGCCAAAGGAGCCCTATTCAATGTCGACTACTACGTTATCAACATCCGATCTAAATATTTTTTACAAATATTAATAGATCAGCTAAGAATTAGGCAAGCTATATTTATAATAACATATACATATAATTTTACGTAAATAGAGTGGCAGTGCGCCTGATCCGGCATGTCATGGGGTGCGAATTCCGCTCGTGGAAATTTTTTCAGCACTGTTTTTTTTCATATATCTATGAGTTTCAATATGTAGTACTATGTAATATTGAAGTTTCATTTTTGAAAACAGCAACTACCTTATAAAATATTATATTGTATGATGTATTTTTAAAGTTAAAATATGTATAGTGTATGTATGCATAAACCCACGACCATTATCCTCCAAAGGGTGGTTAGAGATCATCATATCCTATCCAAGCCATGATTTGGATCGATGTCCACTTTTAGCAAAAAGAGCGACTTTGTTGTTAACTATGCAAAGGAAGTGTCAGGATGCTGGCCAATCGCCTTTTTTGATGCACTGGCGCTTAATCTCGATTCACCAGTTACGAAATGCTGACAAGAAAAGCTGGCTATTATAATACTATAATCCAGACAAGCACGGATAATTTAATATTTTAAGCAAATTAAAATAAAGATAACGCACAAAAAACCCATTCAACTTCCAGCTGGTATTTCGGTTACGTTAAAGCATGAAAACAATTACAACATTTTAAGTAAAATAGAACAAATTGCTATTAATACGAAATTTTTAATTTTTAATTCATCATTCCCATTAACATAACGTTATTACCATCAACACAAATCAAACGGTAATAATGATGATGGTAATGACAAACGTAGTAATTTATTTAACAAATCGTAAATTCTTAGCGCTACTATTTTGTGACCGCCTATTTGAGAATTTGTCCTGGGAGTCACAATAAGTTCTAATGCTAACAATTATATTTAATTTATAGTTACCCAGAAAACGTATTTACCGGTAATGATGGAAATACGTGACAACTAATTCCTGAACACGTGATTGGTAACAAAAAAAGTATTTAAAGAGCACTCACCGTGACGTACGCTGTGGTACATTTCGTGCAAGCAACTGAGGAGAGCAGTGTTCGCGGGGACAGTAAGATTCATCGCGTAGATCTTTCAAGAAAGTAAATTTGACGTTAGCGCGATGGTAATGACGAATTTCTGTTATCATCATCATCATCATCTCAGCCAAAAGACGTCCACTGCTGGACAAAGGCCTCCCCCAAGGATCTCCACAACGACCGGTTTTGTGCTGCTCGCATCCAGCGGCTACCCGCGACCTTCACCAGATCATCAGATTTCTGTTATATACTTTTGAAATTACGTTTTGACTATTATTTTGTTTTGAATTATAAACGCTATTTATTATGTTGTTTACGGTAAAATACAGATTACTAAACGTTTGAAAAAATCGGGTTTGGGCCCTCTTAATTATTGAAATATATATTTTGAAAGTTTTGTGCACATATACTTTTTTAGATGGTTATGATGTCTTACTCAGTTTTAATTAAATTACAAAATGAGTTTTTAGAATACAAGGTTCGTAACTGTGTCACCTTACGTTAAGTTATGTTTAAAACCTCGCTAAAACAAAAGAAGTAACTGAAAAATGAGATATAATTTTTTATCAACTAAAAATAGTTTTTTTTCTGTGTTTCGCGAAATGACCCAGCTACATACGGCATCCCTGCCTGAAAAGTATTCTTTTGACAATCAAAAACACATCATAAAAGTCGTAAACTTTAAACGTTTTAGGTATCCAACGGTTAGATTATATAGTGAGTTTGATGTTTTAAATATCCGACAACTTTTTATTATAACTATTGTATTTAGACAACACCAATGTCAATGTCGCAAAAATGAGTCAGCTAGAAGAATATACGAGGTATATGATGTTCCGGCATAAAAAACTGCTTTTTCACAGGGTTTCTCATTCTTTATTGCTACGTTTTTGTATAATCGCATTAATAAATTACATAATATTGATAGTATGACTAGTTTTGGTTGCAGAAGGGCACTGGCCTTGTTTTTGAATCAATTGAGTTATGAACAAACTGAGGATCTTTTAAAAATAACCAGATAATTTAATTATTTTTAATTTATAAATATATTTTGTCAATACTACTTATATATTGTATACATGTATGTATGTATTATTTACTATTTTATTCATTTTTATAATAATATTTATTATGTAATCCTATATATATACTTTAGTAATTAAAAAAAAGAGGTTCATTAATTTATTTTATAATCATAATCGTAATTTACTATGGTGTCTGGCAAGTTTATGAAAGTTTGTACTTAGATATTATGCACTACAAATAGCATACAGTCAAAGAATATTATCATTATTTTAGTTTTTTTTCTTTTATTTTAATTGATTTGACTAGTATAGGCCAATGATGACGATGATAACAAATTGATTTCTTTCTTATGTTTACTTTTAGATCAAGTCAATTCTTCAAATATTTTTTTGATATCTTTTTGAGTATGTTCAAAAATACTGCTTCTGGTATTCTTGCGTGTACAGTCGGCCCAAATCTGTCAAATTTTTTCAATGAATATTGATCCTTAAAACCAAAAGATAAAGTTCAAAATTGATTGTAGAAATTTGACAGTTTTGGGTAGATTGATCTGCCGCCGTGTGTACTGTGTTGTCTTCGCTAAACCCAGCACTCGTCAACGCATCTTTTATGCGCTGCATTTTTTCTTGGCTATTCATGGATATAAACATTATTGAACCTTATGCCCAATGCGCAAAGATTGATATTATTTTTAGTGAGAATCTTACCTTGCCGTCACACAGTCTTGACTTGCACGGGAGGTAATGAACATTTTTCTCAATATACCACCATTATTAAATATCTACATAAAACTTACATACATCTGATACATAGTAATTTCTTGGCATATTAGTAATAATACAGTTTATTGTTTGATATAGTTTCAAATGTTTGTATTTGTATAATAAGTAGCTCTTGAAGTGAGTGAACATGATTAACAATAAAAGAAAAGCATGTCGCGATTGAACTAAATTACATTATTGGTAAGTTTAAGTTACAAAAATATAATGTATTTTCGGGTTTTTGATAAACGTTGCACTTAAATTCTAAAACAGTAGTTAAAGTAGATTTATACTAGTATTGTTAGTTTTTGTAAGGCGAAGTGTACTCGTATAAGTTAGGTTAATAATTAGTTTGTAATTTACTTGGTTACAACTAGCTTTTTACTTTGGATATACAGGGTGGCTCATTCAAATCGGTCAGTATGGGAATGTCTGAAACTATAAGACATACGAAGATTTGTTCTTAGGAACCATGTCACCGATTTTGATAAAAAGAAAAACTGCATTCATACATTTGAAAAAAAACTGTACCCAGCTCGGGAATCGAACCCGGTTGTTTTGAAAAAATAAACTTACACTTTTTCTATTTAAATATCGATTGTGTAGGTCTTAAGCTGTAAATGTCTCTAAGAAACATGATGTCTAAAATGAATAAAATGCATTGTTTTGACATACTTTAATTTATCATAGTAGGTGTTCGAAGTGACCACCGTTACAATGTTTTTAAAATCATTTTAAAACCATGTGAAGAATTCGTTTCCAGGTACCTATATTTAAAATATCTTAATACGATACACGTATTTGGTCCAATATACATTTTGTACAACAAAGCATTTCGTCCAACAGGTTTTTCGACTAAAAGGCATTTATTTCGTCCAACGTGTACAAGTTCAATACTGTCTGTCTGTCTGTCAATTCAGAAATTTTCAATTTCAATTTCAATTTCAATTTAATTTCAATTTTAATTTCAATTTAATTTCAATTTCAATTTCAATTTCAATTTCAAGTATTTCAAGTATTTCAAGTATTTTAAGTATTTTATGTATTTCAAGTAATTCAAGTATTTTGAGTATTTCGAGTATTTCGAGTATTATGAGTATTTCGAGTATTTCGAGTACTTCGAGTACTTCGAGTACTTCGAGTACTTTGAGTACTTCGAGTACTTTAAGTACTTCGAGTACTTTAAATACTTGGAGTACTTGGAGTACTTCGAGTACTTCGAGTACTTCGAGTACTTGGAGTACTTCGAGTACTTGGAGTACTTTGACCAAAGTATTTGAGTACTTGGAGTACTTTAAGTACTCGAAGTACTCCAAGTACTCGAAGTACTCCAAGTACTCCAAGTACTCGAAGTACTCGAAGTACTCGAAGTACTCGAATTACTCGAAGTACTCGAAGTACTCGAAGTACTCCAAGTATTTAAAGTACTCGAAGTACTCAAAGTACTCGAAGTACTCGAAGTACTCGAAATACTCGAAATACTCGAAATACTTGAAATACTTGAAATACTTGGAATTGAAATTGAAATTGAAATTAATTCAAGTATTTTGAGTATTTCGAGTATTTCGAGTATTATGAGTATTTCGAGTATTTCGAGTACTTTGAGTACTTCGAGTACTTCGAGTACTTTGAGTACTTCGAGTACTTCGAGTACTATGAGCACTTCGAGTACTTTGAGTACTTTGAGTACTTCGAGTACTTTGAGTACTTCGAGTACTTTAAATACTTGGAGTACTTCGAGTACTTCGAGTACTTCGAGTACTTGGAGTACTTCGAGTACTTGGAGTACTTCTAGTACTTGGAGTACTTCGAGTACTTGGAGTACTTTGACCAAAGTACTTGAGTACTTGGAGTACTTTAAGTACTCGAAGTACTCCAAGTACTCGAAGTACTCGAATTACTCGAAGTACTCGAAGTACTCGAAGTACTCGAAGTACTCGAAGTACTCCAAGTATTTAAAGTACTCGAAGTACTCAAAGTACTCGAAATACTCAAAGTACTCGAAGTACTCGAAGTACTCGAAATACTCGAAATACTCATAATACTCGAAATACTCGAAATACTTGAAATACTTGGAATTGAAATTGAAATTGAAATTAAAATTGAAATTGAAATTGAAATTGAAATTGAAATTGAAATTGAAATTGAAATTGAAATTGAAATTGAAATTGAAATTGAAATTGAAATTGAAATTGAAATTGAAATTGAAATTAAAATTGAAATTGAAAATTTCTGAATTGACAGAGAGACAGACAGACAGACAGTATTGAACTTGTACACGTTGGACGAAATAAATGCCTTTTAGTCGAAAAACCTGTTGGACGAAATGCTTTGTTGTACAAAATGTATATTGGACCAAATACGTGTATCGTATTAAGATATTTTAAATATAGGTACCTGGAAACGAATTCTTCACATGGTTTTAAAATGATTTTAAAAACATTGTAACGGTGGTCACTTCGAACACCTACTATGATAAATTAAAGTATGTCAAAACAATGCATTTTATTCATTTTAGACATCATGTTTCTTAGAGACATTTACAGCTTAAGACCTACACAATCGATATTTAAATAGAAAAAGTGTAAGTTTATTTTTTCAAAACAACCGGGTTCGATTCCCGAGCTGGGTACAGTTTTTTTTCAAATGTATGAATGCAGTTTTTCTTTTTATCAAAATCGGTGACATGGTTCCTAAGAACAAATCTTCGTATGTCTTATAGTTTCAGACATTCCCATACTGACCGATTTGAATGAGCCACCCTGTATATTCTTTACTTATTTTTTTTTTAGATAAACACTGTTTGATTGGTGTGTGTAAAAAAAAAAGTAATAAATTTCATTTCATTTTATATCCGGATTGACATGCCCTCAGAGTACCCAATGGAGCCTAACTACCTTGCTAGCAGAGTCCAATTCCAAAGTTCGTTAAAACAAAAATGTTTTGAGTTTATGTAGCTACGTTACACACACACATTGTATAGGAGACCTATGCTTTATTTGTATAGTGAAGCCGGGTATTTATGGAAAGCGCAAACTTTAAGTTTATCCAAATAAATTTCAATTAAACCATTTAAAAATAATATGAATGACATAGGTATTTTGTAAGTTTCATATTATTTTATATTTGAAATCTATCAAAGTAATTGAAGTCATATAATTATTTTGAAATGTTACACTTCACTTCACTTCATGTCTCAAAATAATAAGCTATGAAAGAAAACAATATACAAGGTGTTGCAAAATTACCCGTTATACGTAAAGGTTGTTAAAGTACATCCTATCAAGAGTCCTCTGTAAATTTCTTAAAACCTTTGCATTAAGATTTAATTTTCAGTAAAAAGAGTTATTTTAATGATTAATAAAAATATCGACTATGTTAAGGCACATGACTATTTCAGGTTCATGACGTTATGTTACCTACCAGGAGTAACGACTCCTGTCTACTCTGTACCTATACCACAGAGTAGCCTATACCTAATCTCCAGACACTGTATTATGTGCTCCTAGTACATACACACTGGATATTAATATCCCAGATTTGGTGAACGTTGCATCGTTCGTCCAAATGACCCGGTTCACATAGCTGCGGTCAGCTTCCAGCTGCCGCAGATACCACTCGCAGAAGTTTCTTCGGAGAGCGAAATCACCTGGTGTTAACTCCTGTGTACGCCGGTAGTGGTAAGGGTGTTGAACGTCAGCTCGTAGAATCCGCCAAACTGTGACATGGTTCATGCCAAACCTCGCCGCGGCACGCCTCGTCCTGATGGTTGGTTCGTCTTCGAAGATTTCCAACACTCTTCTTCTCGCCTTGCATCTAACGTATTCGGACGTCCACTGCCACGTGAACGATGAAAGGATCCCGTGGAATGCAAACGTGTTGTCATTTCACGTAAACATTGGTAAGATGGTAACCGCCGCTGGTCAGCAAGAGCTCTGCCTTCAATGAAACGTTCATGGTACAAGTCACGAGCGCGAGCTAAGTTTCCATCAGCTCGTCCCACGCATAACATCATCTCGTAGTAATCGAAATTGAAGAACATAGCCATTTTCGCAATTAAAGAAACACACGAAAAACACACATATGGACGACTAAATAAAATAAAAAGAAACTCAAAAATTATGACACCGGCCGGCCTGTCAAAATTCAGGTACTTTAGAAAAAACCATGGTACGCTTTGTTTTACACGGATATTATTTCGTCTGAGATGAGAGTTTTATTCTGAGGTTTTAATGCTAGATGTCAAAATTACAGTATTTTTGCGTATAATCTTAGAGCATTAAACCAACATAATGGAAGTACATGGTACGAAGGCCTGTTGAAAACTTTCTTATGAAATTAAAATCTTACAATTAAATAACAGTAATAAAATTATTTGTTCAATCATCATCAACAAGGCTTTTACGTCTATTACAGACGATTCATGGCGTAGTAGTACATTACATAAAATTACAATTTACTTCATTGACAATCAAATTTTATTAATAACAAATTCACAACATCAGATAGAAATTTTTTATCGGATGTGTATTTATTTATAATTTTTAGTGTAAAACAAAAAAATACACATACACATTGATTGATGCGCGAATACCACTATGCAATTTCCTTCTGCCCGTCGCTCGGCGCGGCGGCCGGGGCGGCTAGGCGACAGCTCTCGAAAGAAGTGTCTAGTTCTGACCGCCTAGTAGTACGAGGTGGTCAACATTTTGTAAGGATTTAATAATCTAATTTGGGTTTTTAATCTTAAAGGACACCGGCCTAATTAATCATAAAAGACTGATTACTATTTTGATATTGTTTAATTTTGATTATTGTTAGTTGTTTGTTTAGTGTAGGTAATCTACTTGTGTAAAAACAAAACATAGTTTATTTCTGAGTTGGGCTTAAAATAAGTAAAATAGCAAACGAAAGATAAATCGGTGTAGTGTTTTGCATTATTTGTAATATTTTTAACCTGTAGTATTACACGGCTCAGCTTCAGCAGCTTGATCAAATTGATTTGTACAAAATAAAAAGCAAACTGCTTTCAAAGCACGTGTTAGAAAAAATGTTGTCAATCTATGCGGTAAAAATCAAAGTTTTCTGTATTTGGAGTTCCGTAAAAAACATTGAAAAGCCAAAATCTGCAGTCACTACTACTGCTGTGTAGTTTCTGTTTGTTGGGAAACCACTCCGCATTAAAATTAGGATACGATTTACATTTCCAGAATTAACTGTTTATGTGTTGTAATAACTTGTTTTACATCTGAAACCTTAGTGTAAGTTTGTAAAAGTGCAAACGTTACTATATGATATGTAGATATGTTGCGACGCTATAAAAGACTGTGTAATAATAAATAGCTATCCATCCTTTGTTCCGTTAGAGTAAAATGATTTAATTTCAATTATTATTATGCGGAACCCACTTAATAAATATTACCAAAAGTACCAGGTCAACATGATTTCTAAAAAAAGGAGGTGGGAAAATTCAATTTCAAAGATCAAACTACAGAAAGGTTTTGCGCATAAGTTATGTAAGTACCTACTTAGCTAACAGCTACGATTCTTGTTCCCGTACCTACCTATTAAACTCTCTTTTACTTCTAAGGTCGGCTTGCACCAAAACTCACTAAATACGTTTAGCGCTAAACATGTTTAGAGTATCATTCTGTCTCTTTCAACTTCCAACAAACGTCAGAAATGGAATGATATTTTAAACGTGTTTAGCGCTAAATGTATTTAGGGTAGATTTAGCAACATCCAATTTATATGAGAATAGTTATCCCAGTATAACTTTACTCTTATGATTTAATCTATGGATAAGTTACTCTCGCTTAGTTACTCTGTGCTGTGACGGACGATGAATGAATGAAATGAATGAAAATATTAAATTAACCACCAAGCATAAAAGTACATTCATACCATGCCTGAGCAATGGCGCTGCGTATTTTTAATTAACCAGGGTAATATGTCTGCTTGACGTTTTGAATAACTTCAATCAAATATTCTGTCTGTTGTGTTGATTGTTTGTTGACAGATAATATTGTAAAAATAAGAAGTCATGAATAGCGTAATTCTTTAATACATACAAGCTCGTAAATACAACGAGCGCATACAACTCACCTACCTATTTGTTGCATACTCCAGACGATGCTCAATTTTTGTCAGCAAATTATACACAGATGCTTTTGACAAACGGAATCTTATATGGCGAAGTCGTAGACGTCGTTATCTTCAAAGTAAGTACTATGTCCTTTCTTTAAACCATGTAGGGCGAGAGCAAAAATATTCTTCATCGTCATTAGTCAATAAATTGATTCAAACGTAACGACATTTTGTTAGGTTATCTATAAAATTTGTAACAGACAGCTGTTATTGTGAATTATAAAGCAAATCTGAATAAGTATAAATTTAACTATCAAGTATTTAATTTGGAAAATCTTTTAAAAGGGACTTTAACTAGATTAAAGGTCCCTGTACTGTTACACACACAATGCACAAATACCGATAGATGACTAGTCTGAAAAAATAATAATCTTTGATTTAGAAGCTAATGACTTCAACAGCTGATCAGTAGTGTTGGGGATCTTTTAAAAATCTTAGCGATGTTTTTGCTGAACTTCGATATTGTTTTTTTCGGAAACTACTGTGCCTACAACTTAAAGAACAGCACCCACCACTTCAGTTTTATGTATAGCTACTGACATTTCAGGCCTAACGGGTTTTTTTGAAACAAGTTGTATACAACTACAAAAAAAAATATAGGTAAAAATACCTACCTATCACTTTAAAATTAAATTCGAGAGAGTCAAACCCGCGAGGAATGCATAAAAATGCAACGAGCTCACAAAGATTTATCACATTTTAATGATATGCGAAGATTAACGTGCAATATCTTCTTATAGCGAAATAAAGCTATAAATTCCACTGTTATCAGATGTTTTATTGTTATCGATGTTATGAATAATGCTGTCGGAGAGATTGATGCGCAAAATAAGTTACGGTGACGGGTTTTATGTCCACGTGCAGTTCTAATATGCAAATATATGGCTGCGATAAAAGGTTTGTCATTAGAGTAGCTTGTAGGAACGTTGTTCGGGCAAAAGCAGTGAAACTTTCACATAAACTGATCTTTGGAAGTTGACCTAATCTTTGGCGATTGCGTCTTTTGTGTCTATCTCGATGGCGCAGCTCGATGCTCGATTAACGCACCCGGTCTGCGATTGCTAAGGTTAAGCAACTTTCGCAAAAGCCGGTCATCGGATTGGTGACCAAAATCCTTTTCCGTTTTACATTTGAAATAAAATATCAATTATTCACTATACCTACGGCTATTTATGCCCATGAACCTGTCACAAAAGAAATAGGTCATCGGCGCAATGGCGCTTAAACACACACCTGTTGTTAATAAAGTAACGTGTACAAATTTTATTTTTATTTTTTATACGTAACACGGCAAATGACTCCAATTCACCTGATGTTAAATAAATATGGAATCCAGATGCGACGATAACTGGTGCAGCGTGAGAACAACGCAGCGTCAGTTATCCTCACTTTGCCGGCCCACAAGGTGCCTCTTCACGCCTCGTTTGAAGGACCCCATATCATAGGAAGGAGGGAAAATGAATAAATATATGGTTAATAATAAAATAATAATTAGTTAATATATTTATATGGTTCAAAGAAAACTTATTTTTATCTGTAATAAGAAACAAAAATGAGACTGCGTCAGTTTAAACCAGGTTTGACTTTAGTCCATGGTTAATTAATTAAAGGGTTGATACATTGTTACCTATCACTAAGTTGCAATGCTTAAATGGGCCCTGTAAAATGTTACTGATTCCTTTTCGCATGGCGGTGGAATGGCATTGTGAGATCTTAAATGTCACATCTGTCCGGGGTACCTACTGTCGAGAGAAAGAGTTTAATTTCTGAACACAATACAGCCAATGTTGTTGTTTTTTTAAAAAGGTTTTCTTAGTTTCGCGTGAGGTCATCAATTCTCGGCGCCGCAGCCGCGGCCTTGCCCGGTCGCCGACCACGACCACTGACATTTGCGATGTATACACATATTTTCGTACGTATACAAGTTATAAATATTCAGCCAGATAGAATTAAAGACAGTTCTATTTCTAAAGTGATAAGGGTCAGTTTTCAACGTACGTTTACTGTGTTGGTGTTTTGTATGAAAACCTGAGTGGAACTCGCCCGAATTAAGTTCTGACATAAACGTCACATATTATGGAAAACGAGATTTAGTGATTGTTTTTGTTGCAATATTAAACGAAAGTATCCTTAAGTTTTGTTTTGTTTTTTTATTAAACATGAAAGAAACACAAAACAAAACAATTATTTGTACGCAATTTTCCACATATGATTTAAAGAATTTAATAAAAGGATTTTTGTTATACTAACAACATTAATTTTTTTCTATGAAAAAAAATAATACCTAATAAAAATAATAATTACTTAATTAAAATATACGTCTATGCAATAACAAAATAAACGAGAATTAAAATTAACAGGTCTAATTTAAATAAGTTAGTTACGTCTTAACTAAATTAGATGGACAGTCACACAGAAAAACATACAAAAGAAAAAAATATTTATGACCACTATTGTGCATTTTTAAGTAGGTCCTACAAGAAATAAACTTTTGTAGTTAACCTTACTTAAAGATTTCAGCAAAATCTAAGCACTAAGCCTGTTACGAAACTAAATTGTAAGCAGTTGGTAAGTTGACAGTGACATAACGAAGTTTTAGACAAAATTGGCTTACATTTAAGATTCTTGTGGCCCTTTTGCTCTTATTGCATTAGGTTTTAGAGTTTTGCCGCATAAATTGTATTAAAAACAACAGTGAAAGTTTTTTTATAGTAAAAAATAATATTACAGTTATACCATAAATCTCGGTGTGATATAAACACCCACATTTTTTGTTGCGTAGACAAATGGGGAATGCAAATTTTTGTTTTAATTCCAACATCATTGATAGGTAATTGTTAGCTCGAAGTGAAGAAAGTTTCTATGGTAACAGTTAAAATTGACTGTAAATATAGAAACCAAGGCTTCGCTATAATTGATAACTGGTAAATGCATCGAAAATCTATGACACTTTTTCGATCTAGGAATTGAACCCAGGACTTCTAGATTATAAACCGAGCGCAGACATTACTAGATACAAATTATTATGATAAACTTATAATAAAAAGGATGAACACTCATATTATGATATTTTCAACTTGCCTTGTAAAATATATAAACATATCTTAGACTTATATGATAATAATGCGAGCCCTAGGTTCGTGATCACCAACCTGCATTTGACAAACGTGCTGATTTAGCTAAACCCATCAATTATCAGCTATGACTTGATTTCAATGATGGACGCCCTTGCCTAGCTTTGGAAGAGTATGTGGGCTAATCATCACCATCACCAGCTCATTTTATGTCTCCACTGCTGGAACACGAGCCTTTCGAGGATAGAAAGAGAGAACGGGCCATAAACCTCCTCGTGGGCCTATGAGTGGTGGTTATTACCCACTACTAATGCAGCCGGGATCAACGGCTTTACGTGCCTTCCGAAGCACGGAGGAGTTTGAGAAGATACATTATTTGACCCATTCGATGACCGGCCTTTGCGAGAGTTGCTTAACCTTGGCCATCGCAGACCGGGCGCGTTAACCACTGCGCCATCGTGCTCCTGACTGACTTTGCCATCTGACTATTGAAATTCATAATCGTGTCAATGAAATCGAAATTCGCGAAGTGCTAATCGCTGTCACGAGCTTAAAGACTTTTTATTACTATTTATTGTTTGAAGAAAGTTGGAGTAAAAACTTAAGTCCACTTTAAGAACCTATTGTCTATTTTTTTAAATATTTAACATGTATATGTTAATAAAACTACATTAACATCCACTTATTGTGGCCTCAAAATTAGTAAAAAATATCGATTTTCATGATAAAAAATGTAGAATAAAAAAGTGTGACTTCTAACGATATCCTAAACTATGAAATGCTATTAAAGTGACTAATCATGTTTTTATCATAAAAATTTAAGTGAATGAATTATTATTTTACTATTACTTTATCTTGATTAGTGATTCATTAAATATAAGAACGGAGTCAGGCAGTGTGTTTCGGTTTTTTTGATCGAAAGGCTGGGTTTTTATCAGCAACTCTTTTGACAAGCGTGGTAATTAAGTCAATACTCATAAGCACTTCTTCACATAGTCAAGTAAATAAAAAAAATGTGTCAATGATAAAATCTCTTAACACCATGACATTAATATCAATAAAAAACATATTTTAAAAACCTTTCTTTTCTAACGAGCGCCTTTGCTACTTCAGAATCTCAGTCTTCAAATCTAAATCAAATGCGGTTTTGAAGATTTTCGTGAATATTTTACCCGAATACAATTTGGTACTGAGAGTAAGAACACAAATAGGTACTTTTGTTGCTTTTTTTTATCTGTCGTGTTTTAAGCACCAAGTGAGGTCAAAAAGTGGCAGGGTCGTAGGAATTAATGTATTAAGTGAAGACATATTAAAGCTAGACAGCATTTATGATTTCATATTATATGGAGCATCCTTGACATATCATGTTTCAGATAATAGTTGTCTTTGTTTAGATAAAAAAGTTGTACATATAGGTATATTATAAATGACTGACTTCCGCACTGGGTTTTGCGCGTGATATTTGTCTGTCACTAGAGTCTTTATGGATAGTTCCCTGATACGATGTATTTTTTATAAATTAGAATGACAGATATCCTAAAATAAATATTATGCAAAATAAACACGAGTATATTAAGTGTAAAGTGTATACATGTAACAATACGTGAAGCAAAACCTTCGTGCCCTTTTTTAAGCACATTGCGCGCACGGCGGTGTTAGATTTGGTAAAGTTTATATGGAGAAGGAGTCCTGAAAGATAAATTTATATTTATTATGTGTTACAAAATACATTGGAGAAACATTGCATATTTTATGAATTAGGGTCGGATTTCGACCACTGGGTGACCATTAGTCATTTTAAATGAGTAGTGTTCGTGTACTAAAGAAAACTATAATAAGTACCTTACAAATCAACAAAGAATAAGCTCCTAATAGTAATTATTCCGTGTTCTTTTCTGTCATGTAAACGTCATATCAAATTATAGTAAAAGAGACAAAACACGGAATAACTATTCTCAGCTTATAATTTGTTTATTTATAAGACCCTAAATCTTTTAATTAAAATAGTAAACCTTTACAAAAAATCCTTTTTTTATAACTCTTTGTCAATAATGCGTTAAAAATCCAATACAATGTGTCCAATTTGTATATTGACGTAATAATTCAGTACATCCATCATTTCGGTTCTTATAATGAAGTGTTACTTTTATAAATGCACAATTATTCAACAATAACGCGTAAATAATCCGTGAAGCAAACCCAATTTTATATGAGGTTTTATGCAGTCTTGGCGCCATTTTTAATATGAGAAGCTTCGCGGTCAATTACCGTAAGAACAGGAATAGATGTTGCTGGAAATACGGCTTTTTGTCAATATTATAAAATTAAATCTCGAGGAGCTCGATGGCGCATTAGTTTACGTGCCTGGTCTGCGAAAGCTATGGTTAAGCATTTTTTGCAAAGGCAGGTCATCGGATGGGTGACCAAAAATGTATCAACTTATGCTCCTCCGTGTTTTAGAGGCACGTAAAGCCGCTAGTCCCAGCAGTCCTTAAGAACCACCAATGGGCCACTGGGCCACTGGGCCCGCTTGGTGGCTTTCGGCCCGTTCTCCATATCCATCCATAGGGAAAGCTCCTGCCCCATCAGTGGGTACATGAAATAAGGGAGTAATGTCATGTGTGTTCAAATTAAATACAATATAAAATTAAGTGATTTACTGGATTAGAATACTAGTAGTGTATCTTTGTTCCAAGTTAAAGAAAAAACGAGTTACTGGCTATTTGATGTTGACAGACGTGAAAAATACGTGAAATATTGGAAAACTGAATCTCGGGCTTACTTTAACTGTTTATTGAAAATGGAGAAAATTATATAGATTTTTTTTTTAAATATAATAAACAATCAACTACACACCCCTACTCCTACAACCATTTTGTTGTCGCCCTAGCAACAACTAAAAGCATGAGGATATTATGGTGAACACAGACGAATTTCGATATGGCAGTTTTGTTAACATATTTTACTTGACGTCAACGCTAAGACTTAAACTACGGCCCAACGTGTTATAGGAAATAGCAATATGATTAATTTTACGAGAATTCTTAAAACCAAATAATGCTAATTAAAAATGCAAAAAACTAATCAACGAAACGGTCATAAATATTAATAAAAAAAAGGCAGATTTCGCAATTTCTCCGCGACATCGACGTAAACAAACATAAGAATGTGGGGTAAACACGAGGACATACCGATGCGTGTCGCGACGAACGTCATGCGCAGGCGCCGCCGGCGCCGCCTGCGCCAATCGAGTTATCAGATCCTACTTTGAGTTTACTTACGTTTGAAGGTGGGAAATGGTTATAGTTTAAATAAACAATGTTACTTTTTTTTCAATACTATTTAATTAGTTTTTAATCAATATAATTACTAATTACAGAACAATACTTAAAACAAAAAAAAAACAACTTAACTGAACTTAAAAAAAACCAATGTTACTAGTTTTATATGTTATACTTATTACAAAAGTAAATGGATTCATTTAATGTGTAGGTAAGGTATCAATACCCTTAAACGTTACAAAAAAACTGATTAAAAAATTGCATTAGGTATATAATTTACTTTTGTTCGTGTGAAAAGTAATGACATGATGATGAAGGATGATAATGATGAATGTAAAATGCTATTAATGCGTCGGTCCCCTTAGCCCTCTAAGGCTACAGTCGTGAACCCATTCAAATTAAAGCGTCAGAGCTTTCTGTTCAGGTTATTATTAAACTAAAGAAGGAGTTACCGTTACAGCCAAAAGGTACTTTTTATTTACTTATACATATACATCTTTTTCTAAATTGTTTCGGGTCTGGGTGTTTCCTATGTATAATAAGTATGTATTTAAGTATATTAAGTATGTTTATCCGTTGTCTAGTTAACCATACATAGAGTTTCTTAAAGAAGCTTTTCTTGGGGCTACTCGTAGATAAATGGTGTGAGTGTGGGAAACATTTATTTTATTATTTTTATTTATCTTTCAACGTCGTGCTTGTACGGAAAATTTAACCTTACGCTCGAGTGACTATTTTAGGCTTGCTAAATATAAACACAGTTTCTACCGAGTACAGTCTATGCAAAGTCGAAAATGGTACGAAACTAAACAAATACCTCACAGACTTTGTAGAACTTAACTTAATTCCAACTTAAAAGGATTTTTGCTTATGCTGAATAAAAACATTGAAGCAACAAAATATTCAAAATTCAAGCATCTCAATGGGTTTTTTCAATATAGAATGTCAAGAAATCCGAAGTTCTTTTAAGGTGATCACCACTACGCTACGTAAAGGGATTTTAATAAACCGTAATGCATAAGGAGCTCGATGGCACAGTGGTAATAAGCGTTTGGTCTGCGATTGCTGAAGGTATGCAACTTTTGCAAAATTATCATCGCGATCTCCTCCTTGCCTAAGCAACACACAGTTGGGTCTAACAGTACGTGCCTTTCAAAAAAGGCACGTACTGTTAGACCCAACTGTATTAGCAGTCGTTAACAACCACAAATCTGTACTGGGCTCGCGTGGTGGTTTATGGCCCGTTTTTCCTATCCATCCTTAGGGAAGGCTCTAGCTGGGGTCATAAAATTAGCTGATATGTAATTACTTACAAATCAGCTAATTTTACATGTTTAAATTTAAATGTGCATGCACATAAATATAAACTTTAGCGTTTCGCTGCTAATACAATTTATAAGGGGGTCTATGTTTATTTTTTCTTTTGCTCTTGTGCAAATTCCTTATAACCATAGGCAGAAGAATTAGGTTAGGTTATGATCTTAAATGAAAAAAAAAACAACGTCATTTTCTGCATTTCTTTAGTAAAGTAAGTAGGTACAGACCTTGGTTCCGTTTGTGATCGTAAAATCTCAGTGGTTAACACCCACTAACCTGCATTGGGCCAGCATGGGCATATAGTATGTCAAAGTCAAATAAAAATAAAAAAAATTAAGAAAAGTGCTTTTGAATCGTCACTACATTTTTTACCTACACCCCTTTATGATACCCCAATGTTATTTCGGTCATGTTATAAGGGTTAAGCCCACCAGTGGAATGTAGGTATATTAAGTGATGATAATGATGATGAACATACTTTATACTGAAATTTCATCGAAAACCTCGCATCAGAAAGCAGTATAAGCCTTGAACTTAGTTTGTATCCCGTTAAGCGTCAAAAACTTTAATGACGTTGGCCACAAATCATGGGATTATTCCACAAAATCTTCGATACTGGAACGTTGATAATATTGTGGGAGGATTCCGGTCTTATAAAACTTAATTTGGGGAAGAAACGGGAATAAATATAACGATTTAAACCTGTTTAAGTAGGGCAACCACATGACACAACATAAAAAAAAACTTGATGCTGATATAGTTATACTTAAAGGAAGAATCAATGTTGCACCAATTTATTTTTATTGTATTGTTTGAAAGTATCCTAGTTTTACTAACATTTTCATTTTAAAAAAAATCGTATTTAATACACACTCTTAAATGAAAACAAATTTTCGTTTACACGTACTTATAATAATAACATCGAATTAGTTCCGGATTTCCTGTATCGTCATTACAATATATAAGGAAATAAACAATTATATTTCTGATATATCGAAAAATAATTACTCTAACAATCTAAGTCGGAGGGATTATTGTCAATTCCTCCAACGATTATAATTATTGTAAGCGATATGCTTACGTTGATTTGTTATCGCCGACAATACTATGACCAATTATATATTTTAACGAATAGCCTAATAACTGCATTCCTAAGTGACGTGTATTGTTGAACTTGACGCGTATTGAATAAGTATAGGTTCAGGAAACTATATTCTATTAAAGTGATTTGAAAAGAATACAACCTTGACTTAAAATTCTTAGGGTAAATCCAACTGAGTTTGAAGAATCAATAATGATGGTACTGAGATAGTGACGACGACGTCGTCATGACTAGAGCGCTCTGTTTTAAAGTTTCACGGTATTTTGTCCACCAATAGCGCCATATCACATTTGCTTATTTTGATATTTATTTACATACCTAGATCCGAATATTCTCTCGGGGTGTCTCTGCGTGATCGAATCAGAAATGAGGAGATCCGCAGAAGAACAAAGGTTACCGATATAGCCCAAAGAGTTGCTAAACTCAAGTGGCAGTGGGCAAGGCACATCGCTCGTAGGACTGATGGCCGCTGAGGCGGAACAGTCCGTAAGTGGCGACCGTGTACTGGAAAGTGCAGTGTAGGCAGACCTCCAACAAGGTGGACCGACGTTCTGGTAAAGGTTGCGGGATGCCGCTGGATGCGAGCAGCACAAAATAGGTCGTTGTGGAGATCCTCAGGAGAGGCCTTTGTCCAGCAGTGGACGTCTTTTGGCTGAGATGATGATTGATGATGATAAATATCCTTTTTGACTTATACCTTCAGAACTTTACGAGATTAATCTTATAGTAGATTGAAGAAATATCCACGTGGTCGCCGTGCATAATATGATGTCGGTAGACTGCTCGAATATTTTGTCCAATACTGTACTTAAACAGTTTCACGTCTTTTTATTAACACTCTTCTTGGCCATTATAGAACTTCTTTATTTCACTGGTATATATCATATCATAATAATTCTACATTATATGGTTGTTTATTTTAAAAAAATACTTATTAGCACTGGTGTGATCAGAATCAAAATGAGTATATTATGAATCAACGCTTTTTCGTTTTTTTCTTTAATTTAATATCTTATCTCAACGGTCTATATTCTTGAACCCTATTTTTTTTCGAAAAGGGTATCAACCAATTTTACTACCATGCTAATCGTGCGTAGAAAAAACAGATCATGCAAATGTCATGGCTCGCGGGAAAAAGTAGTGGCAAAATGTCGAGTAAGGTTACTACGAAGGTCGAATATTTTGTTTATGTAATTCTCTTTTTGTCCTTAGGTAAAGCACCTTTGGAAAATCAGGACTTACATATTAAGTTACACGCTACAAAAATAACGGAGTTAAATCCTTTACGCTTTGAACGTGTCTGTCACTGCCAAGAAAAATACGTTGAAGATAGTTAATATTGATGAAATAAACTAAGTTCTAAACCAAATCTAATAATCTTAAACTGTACTACAACATACAACAAGCAGAACCTGTGGTGATAGCTGTTGGTGCAGTGGTCAATGACCTACTACTGCTTAAAGTATTTTAATGAACTTAGCCTAAAGTAGTTTTGGGTTATGTGATAGATATGAGTGTTGGAAATATTTTCTGAGCAATACATTTCCTCGTATTACTCAGAATTAATTGAGACTAATTACTAACAAAATCCCAGAAACGTTTGAAAAAACAGCACATGACAAAGTAAAGTTTATTTATCCTCAATACCGAATTGAGTTTTTACGGGGTCTAATTACTAAAAGTAACAAAGGGAACAGCCGTGGCTAATTCGAAATGGATCGAATTAGTAATTAAGGTGGGGTGTCTTCATATTAGGCGAATTTTACGACCCCGACCAGAAGTGTTCTCAAAAATATATACAGCCGGAACTCGATACCGAAGGTTGGTGGCAAAAATGAAGAAAAAAGAAGACAGGGAAATAAAACGCCACTAAAATCTCGAGTAAGGTCGTTTGAAAGGTCGCATTCCGTTGCGCAGCCATCATGCTCTTTTTTGTCTCCATACATTGCACCCTGATAGGAACCCAGTTTTTGGTAAAGCCGATGCATGAATTTTTGGCAACACTGTTAAATTTGAGGACGGTGATAAAATCAAAACCGAGACAGATATACCTATTAGCACCTTAGTGGTGCCATCAAGAAGACATTGTCCGCTGTTCGTACGAAGCGGATTATGTATCTCTAGAAACGAGAAACTTATTGTTAGTTATAAGTGTGACTCGCTACATTATCTAAGTCTGTAGACCTAACGACAACGTTAAAAGTATTGTTAGTAATAGTTAAGGCAATCAATTAAAGATAAAAAAGAATAAAGGCAAAGGGCACTTCTATTTACTGCCTTATCGTCACCTACCATCAAGTGAGATGGAGAAAAAGCGTTTCACTGTTGTGGAAAAAAGGGTAGAATGTAGTCACAAGTTAGTAGGGCTATTATCAATTAGTTACCAGCAAACGCGTCTCGTACGGCGTAATAACCTTAAGATGCCATTATACTGGGCGTACCTACCTACTCAACATAAAATTTTTAGATTTCGCTTGAATCAAAACCAAAATGACTAAATAATACACCTGGTTGAATGTTTACAACATTGTTTACCATATTCGATGACGTTGTAATACCTTTATCATGCTGAATATTTTATGATTATGTGGAAAATTATATTTTTTTTAAATAATACTCGATAAAAGGTTAAACAAAGTTGCGGTGACTTTATTTAGAAACCACTATTGTAAGCAAATTGTAAGAATCGTTAGGTTAGTATACGTGACGGCAAACAAAGTATTTACCTATAAGGAGTTTGAATTTGGAGGCAACTGACCTCTGTCAGTGTTTGGGAAAAATGAAACTCTAAAAACGCAAAGCTGACTACGAGGCGTTTTGTTTGTTGGCTTTGCTACTACAACTATTCGAAAATTACTAATTTTAACAATCATTCACATAAAATTCCAAGGTTTCCGTAAACATTTTTAAAATTATCGCATTTGGTGCACAAAATGGATATAGGTATATATAATATGTTGAGTTTTGGGAAATTGTAATAAAAGGGTTTTTTTGGATTTAAGTAATGAGTCAGGACTGATTCAACAAACAACGAAGTTAGTGAGAAAAGCGAAATTTAAAATGTCGATATTTGTAACTCTATATTTGTCAAATTAAGTACAAGTTTGTTGTAGGTAATCTCGTATCTTGTTCTGATTTTTCGATAAAGCAATAATAATTTAGTTTTAAAGAAACATATGCGTCGGAACTTTCTTTTGTTTCGCAGCGTAGATTCACTGCCCGCCAAAAGTCCGAAACAAAAGCTTACCAAAAGCTTTGGTATCATCTTTACAGAAACGCGCAGTCAACATAGAATGTTCAATCTATGAATGATCTAAGTACCTATCAATTTTAACAAATTAGTAAGCAGAATTATATTAATTAATATCTCAATAAAATGATGATGCTTTTTATTTGGTTAAAACTTTTACAAAAACACTTTTTTATGTAGAAAAATTACAACAAGTTCACGGGAAAGACCTTGTTCCTAATGCCTCAAAGACACCGCAAAAAACTGAGAATAGCATTTTTTTTCCGTTTTGTTAATATTGTGTTAAAAGTACATACTTTAATGTGGAAAATAACCTGATAAAGTAAAAAGAAGCGACAAGTTATTAGAAAAATTCACAAAAGAGTCATTATTAATGGGATTAAAGCCACCTCTTCATATTGTATTTGATTATTTGATACAACGGCACAGTGGCATGTGCCATGATTTTCTGAAAATCTTCAACCCACTTTGGACGAGCGCGGTGGGTTATGGCCCGTGGCCTGAGCCCAGCAGTGGGATCTTTATAGACGATGATGATGAATGATATCATGATTCCAGATTTGATTTGACAGTTAGTATGACGAACAACATTAAAAATGTAACAACAGAAATTCAAATCTTTAATTATATTATAATCGTTAGGCAATTGAATTAATAATAGTTTTAAATGTGATAAAAATGTGATTAATCTAGATTATGAATAAAAATGGACCAGGCTAACAATAATTATGTTAATTAAACGTCGGTTTGTCAATATATCTCAATTCCAAATATATATATGCGAGTATAATAAATCTAAATATAACCCATTTATTGACATTCCCTCAACCTGGGTAAAAATTTATTAATAGTTTAATTGTTTATGACGTAAAATAAATGTTATTGTCAAATCATAAAAAACTTATATGTCTCCGTGCTTTTGAAGACGAGTTATCCCATTTATTACACTATGGTCAGTTCATGTGGGCAGACAACGGGCCTTACCATATTGATGTAATGTGATTGCCGTTGTAAAAACTAGTTTAGTGTTTGCTGATTGTCTCAGACGGCATTTTCAGCTTTACCGAGCTTTTTTGGGGGCGGCGAGAAACTTAAAGGGTTCCTTAAGCCGTGTGAAATAAAGCACCGTCAGAGATTTTCTAGAGGGAACAGCATCACGCACGATCTAGTGCGTGTTCCCGTGCCCTACTATCTAGTAGTATCTCCGAGGGGCTAAGACCTCGGCTCGGTTTGACCGGGTCGTGGGGGTGGAAGGAAGCGCCCAATTACATGTCTGTACCTGGTAAAGAGCGCGTATGAACTGGGTCGTCATACCCTTGTTCTATGAGTACGATGTCGTAGGCCTAACCTAGTGTGCATGTTTAGTGTATTCTGTAAATGTGTAGTGGCATTTAAAGGATCGGGCGGGAAACGTGACGCGTGTGTACCTATACGCCGATACGCGCGTTTCGTTTTCACGGGGGGCGTTTAAAGGTACCAGTTGGCAGCCGACTCCACACAGCAGCACTACTGGTTTCTATGTATTTCTATGACGACGACGCCGAGCGACGTGTCGCTAGTTACGGAGGGATTTTCATAGAAATACATAGGAACCAGTAATGTCGCGACGACACGTCGTCTGCTGCTGCTGCGTGAAGTCTGCTACCAACTGGTACCTTAGGGCTAATGATTATAATGTCTGTGCATCGTATATTTAAAAAAAGTTATACTGACGATCCATAGTTTCGACAATTTCTACATAAAAGTTAACCTACTTCATCATTATCATCATCATCAGCTCATTTTATGTCTCAACTGCTGGGGCACGAGCCTTCCCTACGTATGGATAGGGAGAACGGGCCATAAACCACCACGCGGGCCCAGTGCGGATTGGTGATTATTAACGACTGCTTATGCAGCCGGGATCAACGGCTTTGCTTACCTTCTAAAACACGGAGGAGCTCGAGATGTAAAATTTTTGGTCAACCCGATGACCGGCCTATGCGAAAATTGCTTAACCTCAGCACTCGCAGACCGGTCGCGTTAACCACTGCGCCATCGAGCTCCTCACCTACTTACTTCATGCATAATGATATAGTGTGTAACGATATAATAACGAATTAATACACATAGGATCAAGAGAAGACTGGAGCATAGAAACTGATGGCACCACTTGCTATACAGATGGCTCCAGAAAGGAGTCGACAAAGCTCTCTGGATCCGGCGTGCATATTAAATGCGCAGACAGGACGGAGATGAACAAATCGATACTGCTAGGAAGATTCGCCAGTGTTTTTTAGGCGGAAATATACGCAATAATGGCATGCGCCGAGATGGCTGAACACCTTACTATTACAGGAGAAATGGCCATTTACAGCGACAGCCAGGTGGCACTGAAGGCACTAGGCAGAGAAGAGACGACATCAGCAATCGTCAAAGAATGCAAGGAATCATTAAAAAGGCTGACGATAGCGTGGCTCCCTGGACATGAGGGAAACACGGGAAATGAACAGGCCGACGAACTAGCCAGAAAGGGAGCAGAGGAAAGCTTGGTGGGACCGGAACCCCGGTTGCCAATAGCGCACAATATCACCAAGGGAGTAATCAGCCACAGTATCACAGCAGAAACTAACTGAAGATGGAGGTCCTCGACTAGTATGAGACAGTCGAAGATCTTCATTAAGAGAATGGACAAGAAAAAGACTAGCGAACTGATGGGACTCTCCAGAGAGAACATGAGGTTAGTCATAGAGATCATAACAGGACACTGTTGACAGACATCTGACAGTGATAGGAGTGAAAACCGACCCCATATGCCTGGAGTGCATGGAAAGTGAAGAGACCAGCCTCCTTTTTTGGCTACAAAACAAAACCTACTAGCTGAGTGCCCTATGTACTCACTGATAAGCTGGAAGCTGTGGGGGTCGATTAAACATAGAGGACCTGAAGGATCTGAAGGTGGAGCAGATAACAAGATTTACCAAAGAGACTAAAAGATTCGACGGAACGCCGTGAAAGTTGGATCAACCTTAGCTCCCTCAAAGGGGAGAACGAGAAAAGGATGAAGTGGCCCGCAGACAACGCGGGTGGCTCGTCCGTTCGGCTGGCGACGTCCCCACAAGAAATAATAACGATATAATAAATGATAAATTACTTTCCTTCACTATAATTAAACGTAACATGAGAGATCAATGTGTGATACTGGTACCGTTCGATAAAATCATTTATTTAATTCGAATTGATACATTGTACCGCCTCCTATCAAAAACTGTTAGGAATGGGAGGTGTAACAATAAATTATTACTTTTTTTTAAACTTTGTCCTAATTAGTTGGAAAGTGTGTGCTTAACATAGATAGTGAACAAATTATAGTCCTATAATTATTAGTTACTAGGTAGTATGAATAGAAAAAATAGAAATTTGTTATTGATGGTTGTTTTTTGGTGCTAGTGTTTATTTTTTTTATTGTCCCTTACAGGAACCTACACATTATTACATGTTAGGCTAAAATACCGCAATGCGGAGATGTGCAGAGAAGAGAGTAGTTTTTTCGTGAACTATGCCTATTCTTTTAATTTTCTTCTATTTTTAACGGAAAAGCCTAAAAAAAACACACTGCTGAAGTCAGGTCTTTCCACATGTACAAAATAACAGTAAGCTAAATGGTCATAACCCACCATACTGACCCAATGCTGCTTTGGTGGGTGTTAACGGCTCGCAGTAATAAAAACAAAGTACCTACACTTGTATCGAAAAAATACACAAATTGAATATTGGACATTTTCAAAACCCTTTTCTTAAGTTTGTACAGGCGTTTTATATTCTTCAAGCACGTCAATCAAGTGTTTTCTTAATAAACACTTCAAAATAATATTCCGCGTCAATATACCTAAAACAGTGTTACAATGATTTTCTTAAAAAGAGAATCAGTTCAATGATCCGAATTTATTGTGCAAAATAATAAAAAGAAATATTTTTTATGCAAGAAAGATACCCTATAACTACAAAACGTGGAATAAAGTTAAACCTAGTTTAAGACTGATGCTGTCTCATTCTAGTTTTATTTAAAAAAATTGAGGCAATATTAAAATAACACGTTAAATGATTTATAGACTCACCTGGATTAGACTGAAAATGGAAGCACCCTCCACCTGAAATCCTCAACTAATTAGGCACTAGCTATCTTATACATACGAGGAGCTCGATGGCGCAGTGGTTAACGCGCCCGGTCTGCGATTGCTGAGGTTAAGCAACTTTCGCAAAGGCCGGTCATCGGATGAGTGACCAACAATTTTTAATCTCGAGCTCCTCCGTGCTACGGAAAGCACGTAAAGCCGTTGGTCCCGGCTGCATTAGCAGTCGCTAACATCCGCACTGGGCCCGCGTGGTGGTTTATGGCCCGTTCTCCCTTTTCATCCATTCAGGCAAAGTGAGCTGGTGATGATCTTATATTAATATATACACATATATGACAGTAATCTGTCAGCATACGAATTGCTACTAATATTGTTGTTAAAGCAACAAACTTAGGTAAAGTGGTTATAGCTAGCCAGCCTTTACCGTAATTGTATATGATGTACTTGCTGTGCCCTTGCAGTGTCATGTTTGTTTCTTTTTTATCTTTTTTAACACTTATACTATATGTAGGTACGAGTACAACATGAATGCAATAAAGAACTTTGAACTTTATAACAAGCTCTACCATCAACCATAATGAGTACATCCTGAGAAAAGGCGCTTATTGTGGTCTTGTGGTTAAGACTACCGGTCTCAGATCCAGAGGTCCTGGATTCGATCGCAGCGGGAGGTACTAATGTTTGTGTACTCGGTTTGGTAGGTGGTAGGGATTTGTCCGCTTGGCTAGTTACCATCACCATCTTATCATAATATATCGCCAAAGCAATAATGTTTTTAGCATTGTTATGTTTCGGCAGCTAGAGTTAAGATAGAAAGTGGCCTTACCATCACTTAAGATCAGGTGAGATGAAGGCCGAATGCTTACTTGTAAGGAATAAAAAAATACATTACTTTACTATGTATCTATCTCGTATGTTACATTATTCCATTCCCTTCAATGTAAGAGGCTCTGAGAGTTACAACAATACTAAAATGTTGATGAGAAAGTTTTTATATGTTGCCATAAAAAAGAGGAAAGTCCTTAATTCCCGCCCCTCCTTTCACTAGCTATTTCATTATCATAATGATGCCTTAAGCTCACTTATACTTAATAGTTCCATACTAAAGCTCCCATACTAAGTATGTAGGTACTTAGTTCCCATATAAATCGAAAGACAACATTTAGAACGAATAAATTTTAAAATAAAATAAGATAAGGTAATAAGTTTATTTGCTAAAAGTTATGCTATGTTATGTTATTTTATGTTTATTTTACGCAAACTATATGACGTATTGTATTTAAAAAAGTGTTGAAAAATTTCTACGAGCGCGATTTTAACTCGCATTAGCGATACGGCGCCGCCGTTAGCTTAATTGGTAGGATGCCTGCCCTAAACCAAAATTCCTAACGTTAATCCAAACTCTTTGTTGATGTCATTCGTGGCAATCTTCCAATTGTTCTACGAGTATAATCACACCATACTTTAAAACCTCAAGTGACGACTTATAATTAGCTTTCTTATTTATGCTTTTTTCTTGTTAGTTTAAGTTTCTAATAATTATTATAAACAACAGCATAAAAATCATGTTACCTAAGACACTTTCAACAACACAGGTAACAAGTTTTAAATAAAAGAAAACATGTACCAAACAAAACAGTAAACAAAAACCAATAATAAAAAACAAGGTAAGAATCCCGTTAATGCAACCCGTACAAAAGCGATTGCTTTAGTACTTTAGCTATCAGGATATTTACCCTGTAGCCGTTACGTCGCCAATCTCTTTAATATCCCTCGTTGTGTTACATATTTGTACATAGTAATGTTCATTCTAACAGAAAAAAGCACTTAACATCAAACGAAGTGCGATATATATGACATTTTGTTTTAGCGAAAATTGTCTTCGCAAAAGAATGGAACATATAATCTGTCAGAGGTCTGTTCTAAAAGGCATGTAGATTTTAAGTGAGCGTTTTTATTGTTCTGTTAAATTTACCTTTACAACGTATAA
Organism: Eudonia mercurella; assembly: GCA_963082485.1. Taxonomy (NCBI): domain Eukaryota; kingdom Metazoa; phylum Arthropoda; class Insecta; order Lepidoptera; family Crambidae; genus Eudonia; species Eudonia mercurella. The sequence goes on along the minus strand of OY720023.1, from coordinate 13,332,627 downwards.
TAATAAAGTTAATGCTTCTTTAATTATTTGAATCAATGATCAATAAAAATATTTTAAAATGTTGGCGTATTAAAATGTCTTTACTTAAATATAAGTTGAAACACTTATTAATTAGAACTAGTGGTCGCCCAGTGGTCGAAATTCGACCGTAATTTTATTAAGGCTGCACGGATTGTATCCTAAGCAATGAAAAATTAAAAAAAATAGAATGTGAGTTTGGATTGGCATTGACAGATGTCGGCCGCATTAAAGACAAACAATACGTGTGTGTCAAATACATGGTAGTGTGTGTAATTTTTTTTTTGGTTGATTTAATGTATTTTTTATGCATAATTTAAAAAAATATTAACATTCGGATAACCTTCTCTGTATAAACTATAAGTGTGCGAAATTTCATACTCCTCCGTCCGCGCAATTTCATCATCATCATCATCATATATATAAATCAATTACTGTTCGTTAGTCTCGCTAAAACTCGAGAATGGCTGGACCGATTTGGCTAATTTTGATTTTAAAGTACTAGTGGAAGTGCAGGGAAGGTTTAAGCGGCGAGAAACATAAATAATAAGTAACGGAAAATACTAAAAACGACAATTTAATTTTTCAATACAAAATGATTTGTTTGTATTGTTGTCATGGAAACACGAAGTCCGCCGGGTCAACAAAATGTTCCTAGCTGTGAAACATTTGATGTCTTTTGTCACTTGGTTGTCAAATATTTATAGGTGCGGTAAGAAATTTGTGTTTCATAGCTGTACTGTAGTATGAGGTCCGATCTCTTTGCGCTTTGGTCTGTTTTGTTGGAATACAAAACAGTTCTGTTTCAGAAATAAAAAAGTGTAAAAGTGTCAGTTGATTGTCGTAAAAAGAAAATCTATACATATAAAATGCTTTGTCCTGAATGACTGACTGACGGATCAACGCACACTGATCGTAGAGACCTGAAACTTGGAGGGTGTGCTCTTTGTATGACGTAGGCATCCGATAAGAAAATCGTCAAATTATTTTTCAAAATGAAATTTAAAACATTGAATAAATTTGGGTCGTTCAAACGCCACCATTTAGTGCGCCATTTTGATGACGTCATTGGTTGTGTCTCGTGTTTGTTTACAATAGCGTTTCAGTTACTTCATACTTATTTTCAGTTGTAATTGCTATACTAATCATGGAAGAAGTAAAAAAAACCTTCTTACAAGTATTGTATAGTACCGAAGTGCAAAAACACCATTATTAGTACACCCCATAAAGTGTTTTTTCATATTCCACGCGATGCAAAAGTACGAAAAAATGATGTAAGATTATGAGGAGGGATAATGTATTTTCATTATCGGTTGTATTTTGTTGTAAATATCATTTTAACGTAAGTAAGCTATATTTATGTACAGCTTAGTGTAAATTAGCTATTAGGCAGTAGGAAATTTTAAGTAGAGAATTTTGTTCATGTAAATCGGAATATCGTATTTATCTCATATTTACAAAAAGTATATAAACATACTTGAGTGAGCTTCAATAATATAATATTGCGCGTAAATTATAATGATATAGACGTAAATTAAGAGTTTAGGAACAATTTTTTATGACAAATGATTATTTATAGGTTATGTTTTGTTGTAAGTATTAAACATTTATGAATAAAAGTATGTTATGGACTAAAAATATACCATGTAACATAATAATTAACTTGTAGCTTTCACTCCTTTGATCTCTGCGCTCGTAAAATCGAGATTTGATGCAAAATATGCTGACAACATAAATGTATCTATTTTCGGTAGATTATCCTATTGTACTTTGACAAAACCAGTTTCTGCCATCGCACTAATTTGCCTACATTATATTCACTAGCTTTTCACAAGTAATCACACAGGAATACTGTTTTAAACTTAGAAATCTAAGGTTTTAAACAATTTTTCTCACAAACACAGTATGAATATCGACGTCAATAAATCCAATGACGTACTTACGTGAGACGTGACCAATGACGTAACATTTCGTTTCGACCAATGGTGACACGTTTTGTAACGATTGTTTTGGCAAATGCTCTCATTTCAGCGTGAAGTTTCTTGCAGTCGATCGATAAATGCTCGGATACAAAGATTCTTTGATCATGTCCTGCTATACCTAAATTGCGTTGTATTCAACATATCGCTGGGGTGAGCCTTGTTGAAGCGATGGACTGCCGAGATAAACTCATCCCGTTGACGCAACAATGTTAGGCTGAGGAGGATGTTTCGAGGGCGGCTGCACGAGCTGTCCATCTTCGCTACACGACGGCAAGCTTGTATGTTAAAGTCCTGGATAGGGTAGTTGACAACTGCACACAATGTTTTTACCAGAGATAACACGTTTTCATTTCTGTTTTCCGGTACCGTCTGTATTTCAACGTTATGTTCACGTGATATTTTTTCCAAAACAGACAGCCTACCACGCAATGTGTTTATTTCAGCTTGCATAGCGTTTCTATCTGCCTCTAACATTTTTACAGTTTTGTTCTTTTCATGAATCACCGATTTAAGGTCTTTTTGTTCGCTGATGATAAAGCCGGTTGTGTTAGTAAACTCCACCTTTAACTTGTCAGTAGCCGACTTAATTTCGGCTACTATTAGTTTTTCAGTTCGCAGATTAGTCATATAAGCCGAGTTTGGAGCCAGTTTTTGATCTAACAACGCGCTTATCTCCTCCAGTGTAACCGCCCGAAAGTAGCTTTTGAGGGGCTTGATGTGTTGGTCGGCGTCATGGTCGACTTGGTCTTGCATCCGACCGGAGTGTCATCATAAGCAGCAGCACGTCGGCGGATGTTTACATTTGCACAAAAAGGGCATCTTAAGGAAGACAAATCCTTATCATTGAGCTTTGATGATGGCTCGGGTGTTATTCCAATACAGCTAAAGCAATAATGCGAGTTGCAATTATTACATTTTAGTGAACTACCTTTATTGATTTTTACTCTGCACTCGTTACAATACATGTTTGACCTCCTTTGATGTTTTGATGTCCGCGCACAAATGATTATCTTACACAACACACTAATGCTAATTTAAAACTAGAATAATATAATTAATATATTGCACGATCACTGAAACACGTCCGCTTAGTTTGATGTTCAAGTATGTGATTTGAAGTTTGAATATCCTTCCCCGTATTTTTCACTTTCTATATAATATTTTCTGGGTTTAAATAATAACTAAATAAAAAAATACCTTTTAAGACCATAAAGAATCTAGAAACAATATTTGAGACAAATTTAAATTCTATTCATATTCCCTATTGTGGTGTACGTTATAAGCAGATGTGTGTCTAAATCAGAGTTTATACCCTAACTATCCTAACTAATAGTAACCTAACTTAATATGCGAAAGTGAGTTTGTTTGTCTGTTATTTGTTACGCTTTCACGCGTAGTTATACTATTCAATCGATCATCATGAAATTTTGTACAAATATTCCCAACAGTATAATCAAAGACTTATTATTAAAAAAGTGAGTTTGTTTGTTTGTTTGTTTGTGTGATACCCTTTCACGCATAAACTATTTAACGATTAGTTTTTTGTTGTCATAGAAACTGTCAAATAAGCGGTACGAAGTCCGGGTCAGCTAGTCTATACTAATATTATAAAGAGGAAACCTTTGTATTTTTGTATGTATGTATGTTTGCAACGAATAAACTCAAAAACACTGGACCAATTTAAAAATTCTTTCACCATTTAGAATGCTACATTAGCGCTGAGTAACATAGGCTACATTTAAAAAAATGTCAACCCGTGCGAAGCAGGGACGGGCCGTTAGTATAATATAAAACAATTTTATCGTAACAGTAATGAACTAATGTTGTGTAAACTGATCTTTGAATATAAATAAGTTAGAGCACGATTAATATAATCTAAGATATTAACGTTATACTCGGAAAAGCAAGTAATGAAATAGAAACTCTAGAAGTAGAAATAATTAAAAAAGCCTCAAAATTACCAACAAGGACATGATCTTTGTATAGGTACTCGAATTACAATTTTAGGTAAACTTCGTAAGATTGAAATTAAATATTTTTTTAGTTATGTATAATAATCATTTGTTTCGAATCATTCAAAATTAATATACAAATGAATTGTTACATTTATACTAAGTACTTTTATAGTATGCTTATTCGTTATCTAGTTTATTAGTCGTGCTAAATTTGAACTAGGCAATCTGTGTGACCGTTGGAAACATTATAACTGTTATACCTACCTATCATGGTCCGCCCACTTGTCTTCTTACAAACCGTTAGTACAATAAAAACGTAGTATAAGAACATTTTATGCCATATCCTGTTGCAATTACGGTGCATTCTTTCACTTTACTGCAGTTATGTGTCCAATGGAATTCCTTACTGCATAAGCGGCAAAGGGATCTTGCTCCCATATATTTGGTTAAATTTGAATACCATCATAAACTTCCCAACGATTTAAAGCGTTTCTGATTTGTACATGCCGACGTTACTTTTTAAAAGGATTTTAATGCGATAACATTTTTTTTTCGGATTTGATTTTCGCAGTCGTATTGTATAGGATTTAGGTAGACTTTACGACTTTCTTAAGTCGACCACATTAGGTGGTCAGCGGAAATCTTTGTGGTATCTTTTGTCGGGTGTGGGATTTATTTTGTCGCTTTAGCTTAAAGTGAGCTGTAATGTTTTGGCTTCAGAACCTAAATTAAAGCGGGGATGTCCTTAAAGAGATTGCTTTTATGATTTTATGGATATAACTACCTACCGTATGTGTATCGGTCTGACCCTCTGTTGCCTTTTTAAAACTTTATGGTGACTATGAGAAGCTCGTGATGCTTTTAAGTGTAGCGGCTATCGAGCTCGAGTAGCGATTTTATAAGTCAAACAAAGGCCAGGTTAGATGATGGCCAGATGGGTGACCAAATAAAAATTTCATATGCTCCTCCGTGCTTACAACTCCGCCACCAAAGAGGAAATTAGTAGTCGACTTTAGAGTTGACGACCCAACCAGTGGAAACTGTGAATTGTAAGTACTCTTAGTGCAAGGAGAAGTGAACGAGTTTATAGCTCCGGTAACCTATTTGGATAAGGTAGTGTACTATACTTGTCCACGGGGCACCTCACTAGAAACACTCGTTTAGAGTTCAGGATAAAGAATGCGCTTCGGTGCGTCATGATCTGGCGTTATGACCTGATGTTGATGGTCCCTTGTGCGATTTTTTATTTGTGCAAGTTGTCTGACACCTACTTTGTAACCTGACCGTTGCTAAGGGGGTGTGGTATATACTTTAAAGTCGTAAATATCAGGGTTGCTTCTCCGTGCTTCGGAAGGCACTTGTCGTTGTCGTAGTTGTCGTAAAAATCTGCACTGTTCTGCCCTGGTTTCCTTGATGTTCTAAAGTCGCAAAAGAGGCTAGTAAGGTTGGTAGTAGAGTCCTTCTGTAGTCTACCGCGGACATCCTCTTAATTGAATTGAAAAGCCTCCAGCATAAGAATAAGAATAAATTTATTTTCTGTACAAAACTTAGTCTTAATACATACAACTTATAAAATAAAATTGTAGCAACATTGTAATAAAAAGGTAGCGAAAGTGAGACAGAGTTTTTTGTTGTGAAGCTTAAGAAATAAAACAATTTCTCCTAATAGTTTTCGATGTTAGAACTAAGAGTAGCAAAATGAAAACTGTAATGAAAAAATAGTTTAAAATAATTATGAAATTTATATTATCACCAAATCATTTTATGTGCCCACTGCATGGACGCGTGCTTTCTCTATGAATGGAAACACACAGGGAGAACGGATGATAAACCACCACGCGAGCCTAGTGCGGATTGGTGGGTTAACAACCACCAATTGCTAATGTAGCCGGGACGGCTTTACTTTGCACGGATTTTAAAGTATATTCTTTGCCGTCTCCAAAATCTCTGATTCACCGTATAAGCGGCCGTTCATAATATTATGAAATGAGCCGAGTATTATGTTAATAGGGCAACGTCCGGTATGGGGAAACATTAAAACTATTGTTTATTGAGCCCACGACAGATGCTAGACGTGGCGCCGAGACACCCATTGACGTATGAAATAAAACCTCAATAATAAAATAATATGTAGGAATTCCAAACATTCGATTACATGGAATCGGTGACAAATGAACTGGGAGGAAAATCCTATAATTTGTCTCAACATCCGTTTTGGACAACACGAAATATAAATTGTTGAGGGCAATTTCAGGAAAGCGATAATTGATTTTCATTGGTGCATTTTCAATAAAAGAACACAAAAGAACAGGCTGTGATTTAAAAAAAACATTTTTTCATTTTTTTATTTAGCTACGTTTAAAAAAAGTTGTCGACATACCTAGACACCTGTAATTTTGAATGCCAGTTTGGATCTTTGACCAATCTCATATATCCGCACCCCAGATCCGTTCAGCGTTTTTAACAATTTTTTTAAATCATACTAATGGGTAAGCATAGTGCCTTCATCTCATCGATGTTAAGACCAATGATGGAAGCGCACTTCACCCGGGATCGTTAACAACTGAGGCACTGGCTATCTTATCTCTAGTTGCCGGAACACAACAATGCTAACATTGATGATATTTAGATAAGAATGGTGGTAGCTGGCTGGCTTTTTAATATTCACACGAGTTTATTGCTTATCATATGCACATAGTCATAATATATTTGTTTTGAATAAAATAACAGTTTTGAAATGGACTTTGGCCGTACATAATGAATTTTGCGTAGTACTCTACACCACAGAACACCAGAAATCTGTGTTCTGCGGTCTACACTATGCAGTCATCCTTAACGAGAATTATTTGTAGAATTTGTTTAATTGTTATGGTTTTCCTTAATTTTAACCTTTTGTTGATGCATACCTAAGAAATAAAAACATACTAACAGCATGATTATTGGTACCAAATGCAAGCAATAAGGTATGTTATAGGATAAATCCTGTTATATATTTTGAGATAGACTTATAAGTGCTTGACTGTGCATTCTTTGTATACATATACTTTAGATTTTATGTCATTAAAAATGCTGACAAATATATTATTTCATCATATCACCAGCTCATTTTAAGTCCCCTCTGCTGAGGCATGACCCTTCCCTATGGATGGACCGAGAGAAAGGGCCATAAACCACTACGCAAGCCCAATTACGGTCGGTGGGTGTTAACGACTGCTAATGCAGCTGGGACCAACGGCTTCACGTGCCTTCCGAAGCAGCGGAGGAGCTCGAGATGATTAATTTCTGGTCACCCATCCGACGACTGGCCTTTGCGAAAGTTGCTTAACGTCAGCATTTGCAGACCCAGACACATTCGTTACTTGATACGTCCTTTTTATTGAACTTTTCTTTTGTAGAAGAGTTCCACAGGAAAGTGCATAATATTATTCTTTTTAATTTTTAGGTTAGAAGTTGTTAGTTAGTTATGGCTCTACGTTGATTAAGTCTTCACTTAATCAACAACTAGGTGTTGAACCATGTAGAATATGTGGAGAATTATTCGTGACCTGGGAATTCCTAATATCTAATCATCACCAAAGTAGCACAGTGTCGAAAATGTCAGCCTCTATGAAAAATGTCTGCGAATTATTATATCTGCCAATATCACATTATTATTGTGTTTATTTAGAATTACGGTCTCGTGCGCTTGTGCTTACGAAAATGTATGAAAAATAATCACAGCTACATACCGACATTCACAAAAAATGGAAACGAAAATATTGTTCTTTAATTTAAATGTGTTTCTCTTTCATCGAAAAATATTCGTCATGATGTTTTAGGATCAAATGTAAAGATGCCATATACACATGCTAGGAGTATTGTTGTGCTCCAGCAATAACAAGTATCGGCTCCTCAGTACCTATTATTTATATATTTTACATAACTGCCTTGTATTAGGTACTACGCCTGGCTTTCATCTCACTTGTTTGGTAAGACCGAAAAGAAAACCAAATTCACTATGGGCGAAGTGCGCTTCTGTACTTTAAACCTATAACTGATGGATCATAATAACGTTGTTGATATCGATGTAAGTTATAACTGGTTAGGCATACTTAAAACAAGCCCTACCTACAACGTTTTGCCATAATACGCCCAGTCTTGTCACTAGGGCTTTAACCTATAAAAATTAAATAGAAAACTAATTTTATCTAGTATTTCAGTTTAGTGACAAATGACAGTGACAGGTGTTAGTGGCTGTCGATTATCTCTGATCAATAGAGACGGGTGTATGGATATAACCGACTTTATCATATATATATATATATATATATGTATGATAAAGTCGGTTATATATATATATGTAGTTAATCGGATACTAAATCTGAATGCTTTAGTAACTAAAAATAACTGTACATTGTTCCAATTTTAGGTAAATATTATTTTATTTATTTACTCGAGTTTTTTGATAAAACTTCAATAATTAAACTGCTTTTGGTAAAAAAAAAACTTTAAAGTATTCCATTAGTTATGTATAAAAAATGCAAAATTTAAATCAAGACAGAATACTAATTTTTCGTTAAAGCAACTGAGTTAACTTCACCGAACTTTCTTGCTACTTGAATCGCGACTGTGTAAACATCACCGTAATGTCAATACTTAATCTGTTGAGACTGAGTATCTATTTTGTTGATTAGAGAGTTCATCGAGTCACCACTTCCGATAACTTTGAAATGACATGAATACCCCAATAATATAATTTGGGGAAGAGCGTGATCATAAAAAATGCGTACCGGCATCGGAGGCATGCGTGTGTGACGCACACCACAGATGAGTTGTTCTTGCAAATGTATAAAAGCGTAGCGCTGATTTCGAAATCAACACAACGATTTGAAATTCTCTAAGGAGTGTACATACAGTGTGGTGTGTAGTTTCCGCATTGTGACCGCGGTTTTCGAGTGAAGTGTGCTAACTGAGAATTGGCAATTTTTAAGTGGTTTATTTTTTTTTAATTTTTGTTTTTTGAAAATTTCGTCCGAAGTGTTAACAGGATGTTTTCTATGGAGGGTGTTTTTGTAAGTATTTAACTTTTTGTGTTTTTATTTTTTTGAAACCTTGATTTTTGTTATATTTTAAGTTACTTATTAGTTTATATAACTTACTATGAAATCAAAAACAAGTCAACTGTTTTTAACTACCATTCAAAAATATATTATTAAAAAATATTTTCATAAAAAATTACTTATCATTATAAAATTTTCTATACCTATAATAAAATATTCTTCTGTCTTTGGTTGCAGTGCATCGCGATATGCTTAGTAGCTGTGGCGGCAGCGCCATCCGAAGACGGCAAATGGCATCCATACAAATATGGTGAATCTGGCAAGTAAGTAAATGCCACCGACTCTTGAATTAACATATTTTAGTGTCTGAAAATCGAATAATTCCCCATATAGGCTAACAGCATACCAGTGTAAACAGTCATTTGTGTTTTATTCTTGTTATAAAGCAATTTGTATATTACGTTCTAAATATTTTCAAAGCCTTTCCATTTCGCTTAAAGTTTTGTTAATGAAATACGAGAAATGTTTTCATTTCTTTTGTTTTCTTTGATAAGCTTTTGCTTATCAAAGAAAACAATTAATTATTTTACTGTTTTACCTTCCCTTGCAATATATTTAAATTAAATGTTTGTATACTTTTATTTGTAAACTTATTGCATAGTTTCTTTTTTTAATTAAATAAAACTTTATTAAATTTATTAATTTATAACCTTATACCTAATGAACCCTTTTTACACTAGCAATGTAAATATATACTTAGGTACCTCATTATACCATACTTCACTTAATAAACCATAATAATTTCAAAAAGAAGTCTCAAGAACAAATATCATTATTTAAAAAAAGGGATGTCAACAGGTACATCCCAACGGACGAGGGGAAGTACGTCCACGTGCCGAACCCATACATCCACATCGACAACCCTTACGACGGCGGATATGGGCCGTACTCACACGACTATGAACCTTATGTTGGTGAAGCTACGGTCGACCAGTACAGACATGTGCTAACTCCACCCGATGAGCTGTTGCCGTATTATAAGGACGGCTACTACAAAAACAACGGCATCAAAATTATCAGACAGAAGCACAACTATGAAGAGGATAAATACGACTTCGAGTGAGTATCAACTCTAATATTTAAGTTATAAGGGCTAAAATATAATTAGGGCGTCAGTCAGTACCTACCAGCCTTTTTCCAGGTACACAAATGTATGATATATCGTACAACTAGCGATCGCGAAACATTAACATCCCGTGATTCTGAGGGAATTTTGACAAATCCTGGAACCTCTGATATTGAAAAATTACAACTTCCCTCAACTAGGAATCGAACCTACAACCTTAAGTAAAGAAAGCGACAGCTTTTGAACCAAGGCAAAACGTCATTTTTCAATTGCTTCTTCTAGTTTCAATATAAAATTAGACTAGAAATTTTATTTTAAAAACACCTCAATATTCTTTCACCACAAAATATCAAAAAATTTAAATTATTTAATATAGACAGTGTAGTCGACATACGTAATAAACTAATACGTTCTACGAAAGCCTTCATGTCTCTGAAGGTAAATTAACAATGTTTATTATATATATTTATTCATTTTAACATCAAACAAGTCAGCCCACGCTATGTCTATGCAAAATAAGCAGAATGCATGTAACATTAATGTATGTAACTTTGATAGCCATGATATCGTAATCAACAACACTAACTGTATTTTAAACTGTGGTATGTGCAAATAAAACCATTCAAAACATAAAGTAACTGTCGTACTTTGAAAACAGGCTTCGGAAACCAAACAGCTTGGTAGATAAAGCATGTAAAGAGGAATCAGAGTCAATGCAGCAGTTACTGTGCGACTGCAACTCGATGGCTAGGAAAAGAATGTAACTCCTGGGAACGGCGCAATCTGAAACCAGAAGACTTCAGGCTCTTTACTCTCAAAGACATTGCCCAACTTATGGCATCCATCTTTACAGAGGAAGAACAGTAAAGAGATGGGGTTGCACAAAAGATCCCGTTGGTTCGTAGTGCTACTGGGAGAGGGAAACCTTAGCAGGTTCCACTAAGATAAGATAAGAACTGTCGCATTTCGAAATAAATTTAAAGTTTTACTCCTCAATCGGATGTATTCAAACAAAACAATAACCTTGAAATTTGGTTTACTTTTCAAATTTACTTTTAGACTTTCAAACTTTCTACTTTGATTTATAATTACAACGTCTAAAATTAAAACAGGGCTTTACGCAAACTCTTAGGCTCAGAACACACGGTGAAACGTAAAAGTAAGGAAACTGCAACTCTAGTTACTTTTGAGTTTCATTTGAGTTTATGTTATAGAGCCCTATAGAAAACCACACACACAACAAGTGTGAAACCAGATTGAAACGCGTTTCAAATCAGTTGTATTGAAACCGGCGTGCAGTAACTACGTATTGAGTTTCATTGATTTTGGCGCGTTTTTTCTATTACCAAAATGGACGAGGACGAAAATAAAAATATTAATTTAGTCTTGGAAGTAGAAAAGTATCCTTGTCTTACAGCCGTTCCTCTGGACTCACACATTACATTGAGATTCTCATTGAGATTATCATTATTTCTAGTAGCTCAAGGTAAGTATTTTTGCTCATTCGGTAACAATTTATAAATTTTCTTTCATTTTGTTGTAATTCTTTGGCAGCCACAAACATACGACAGTTGATATTCTTCTCAATGTAAAGGATGTATCCACATAGTTCTTCTTTTACGCCTTCTTATTTGTCGAAGATATAAAAACATAACAACAATGTCTTCATCACTTGAACTCGATAGCGATAGCGATGGATGTGGATAGCGATCATCCCGTAATCACGCTCGGTGCAAATCGATTGAAATATCCGGCATTTTAAAAGGCACGCCTAGAATACCTGTCCTGTACCTGTGACACTAAACCCGATTTTATCACAGTAGTTATTTAGCTATATATATGTGTTATTCAAAAAGGCAAACACATTGTTTACTAAACTTATATTTGTAAAAGTTTGGATGACCCCGGAAGAGTTATGATGTACGAGAGAGGTGTGAAAAGTCACGATTTGTTGCATGTCTCCTGGTTGGCATATCATTGTCGGTTCAGTTATGATGCTCATTGTTGTTATTTAAGACGATAAAGGAACTAATCAGAAATGTTAGTAAAAAGTTCTTAGTCCATAACATGTAAGCCCTTTGCCTTTATCATAAGGAAGGTGGAGGCGTAGTGGAACCGCAACTCTTGACAAATGAGAAAACTGACTCTCGGGATAGTAAAATGATCTAGCCCATATAACCTTAAACCTTAGTCAGTTAAAGGAATCATAAATTAACAATACTATTTACGTGATCTTTTTGATATACATTAAAAATATGAGACAAGACCTCACGCGTATTACTTGAGATGTTATAAATATTGAGGTCCACTGTTTGCCAACAAACTTACGCATTTAAAAAAAACATGAGTTTGCTTATAGCATTGGCATTTTTTATTTTTTATTTTTTTATTTGTTATCTGGCCAGTTAATTTAATTATTGTTATCAATTCAAAGTTACAGATATTTCTTAGTTATTATGAATTCATGTGAAGTTAACCTCTATTCATCACAACCTATTATGTGACGATATAAAAAGCATTATGATCGTCGAATAAATCTGTCACATACTTTTAAAAAGCAGCCACGAGACAAACGTATTTGATTTACAACTGCTTAATGGCGGCAAAGTATGTAAATAATGTAATTATCATACGAGGCATGAACTATAAGAAATTTATTGGCTCCTCGCTTACATCTTTGGTTTCTGGCCTTGTATTGTAAATGTCATCTTGATCGGACGCGTCAAAATATGGTTTCAGTGACAAATTTTAACTGCTTGCAGATATTAAGTTTTGACTAATACTAAGTATTAATAGTCTGTAATAGCTTAAAAGCTTAAATATAAATTAAAGCTGTTTAACATTATAAGACTATTAATTCTTAAAGTTGCGCTGTTATATGCTTATAGTCATATATCAGGTCAAACAAAGAAAGAACGAAAAGCCTCGAAACTTTGACGACGAAGGACCGTGACCTAAACTCCTTCTGCTAGTAGAGTCGGGCCTCCCCACCACGTTGGTTCAATGAGGGCTTAAACGATTGTCATCTTAATCCAATAAACGGCTTAAAGTACCTATCGAAGCAATTTGGTTACGCATACTTCATGCTCATGCAGGTCAAAATATTTTGCGCTTACATCGGTTAAGTAGGACTCTCCTTCTCTTGCCTCGTTCAGGCACTAAAAGCTCGACAAGGGGATCCCTTCTCTTACACGGAAGAAGGCTCTGGATCACGATCGGCAAGCATCGAGTTACTCATATCGTGATCTTTGCGAATGTTGCTTCATCAGCAAAACGCCACCTATACGTGAAAGCCACATCGCGATCGTGTTTATCGACGAAATAATACTAATAAACTTAAAGGAAATTAATTACTGCAATGCAACATTTTTAAAATATTAAAGCCAACAAAGACTTAGCTAGTTTATATAAATTAGTTATTCCAAAAGCTTGTCACAGTCCTTGACTGCACAACAATAAAACAGATCATTCGCCAACAAAAATGTTGGAAGACCTTGACCGAATCATCGCGCAGGTCAGAGTTCAAACTTATTTACATTCGTTTACGATAGCTGAATTAACTTCGGAACTTGTATCGTAAGGGAGTGACGAGCGCTATCGACAATCGATACATCGAACCAACTAATAAACTCATCATTATTATAGGAAAAACGGAAATTGTTAAAACGTTTGCTAACAATACATTGCCTCATTATTTATTAAATACGTTCTGTGTTCCTGTTTTGATAACATGAAACGTTAATAATCCCCGTTACGTAAAAAGTTAAACAACGGCAGCTAATTGTGTTGAACAAAGCGGGATCACAAAATAAGGAGCCTGTAAAAGGTATATGTTGCGAGATTCCGTGTCCGTGAGAGTAGTGTGCATTGCTCGAGCGCGTTTGTTTGAAGCTTACCTTTTCATCATCATCATCATCATCATCATCATCATCATCATCATCACCATCATCATCATCATCATCATCATCATCATCATCACCATCATCATCATCATCATCATCATCATCATCATCATCACCATCATCATCATCATCATCATCATCATCATCACCATCATCATCATCAGCTCATTTTATGTCCCCACTGCTGGGGCACGAGCCTTTCCTATGGATGGATAGGGAGAACGGGCCATAAACCACCACGCGGGTCCAGTGCGGGTTGGTAGTTGTTAACGACTGCTAATGCAGCCGGGACCAATGACTGCTAATGCAGCCGGACCTTTACGTGCCTTCCGAAGCACGGAGGAGCTCGAGATGATAAATGTTTGGTCACCCATCCGATGACCGCCTTTGCAAATGTTGCTTCACCTCAGCACTCGCGAACCGGGCGCGTTAGTTACTGCGCCATCGAGCTCCTCACTTACCTTTGCAGTTCCCTTATTTTGTGGTAGGATGAACTTGAAAATGGCAAACAATTCGCAAACAAATCGATACAATAATATTTTGCGAACGAAATATAATGATAATATATATTTTTTTTATAAGGAATCAACAAACGTAGCTTTGTTTATATTTTCGAGCATATTTTTAATTAATTAGTTACTTTTAGGCCCCACGAAATCACCGTCACACTTTTTTTTACAATCACTTAGATAAGAGTTTACGTGTCATTGTTCAGTCAATGAGTGCGGTCGTTGACCTTTTAACCTGTTGATCATTAATCAGCTTTATGAACACACGCGTTTCGAGACATGTAGCTCATTATCGATACACGATTTTAAGAAAATATTTTGTATCAATTTATATACTTCAAAATATATAAACTTTTTACGACTTTCTGCCCTTGTCTACCTCTTGTAAGAAATTATTCTACAATTAAATAGAAATTATGCATTTTATAATCCAATAAAGAATAATATTTCTTGTCATATTTCTTGAATACATTTTTTTTAAATATATTAAACATTTTTATTGGCGGACTGGTAAACTGGAGCTGATAAACAAAAGACAATTTTTTTTATTGATTATATAACACACTACTGTTTATGACTACGGTTTATCTGACATTTGAAAAGTGGTCGCCAAGCCAGTTTTATTTCATATTCAAATATTGTTCTATCCCTTGTTGCAGTTTCGAAACCGAAAACAAAATACGAGCTGAGGAGAAAGCGTTCATCAAGAACCCTAATACCATCGACGAGGGGATCGCTTCCAAAGGCTTCTACGAATACATCGGCCCCGATGGCTTCCTGTACCGAGTAGACTACACCGCTGACGAGAACGGGTTCCGACCCACCATCAAGAGAAAGGAAACTCCGTATTCCGGCAAATGGGTCTTAGAAAAAGTTTAGACAAATTCATCCGATACACAACCAATAACTAGCAGCGGCGTACCTACGTTTTCAAGATAGTGCAAGACCGGCATTTGTTTTTGTAAAACAAAAAACAATTTTACTGTCTTATCAGCAAAAATTGCGTTTCATCGACATATGTATCTAAGGCCCGGGACCTCTCGACCACGAACGAATACTTGTTTGCGACGCGGCTCAATGCGAATTTTCCATTCATTGCGTTAATTCAATAACTGTTGACTAAGACTGCCGTATACAACGCGCAATGAACAAGAAATACGCTTGTCGCACCGCAAGACGCTGGTGCTCGAGGCCGAAGTCTTAGGTTCTAAAGCAAGTTGGGCTCTTAAGTTTATATAATGAAGGTACCGCCACTGATTATTACCCTCATCTGAAGCAGTATTCCTTAGAGTGGTATTTTACTGGTTTTTATTGCTACAAAATAATTAAACATTTCAATTTTATTTATTGAAGCAATTAATAATTTCCCGAACTTAATTCTAACAAGGTCGAATCACTATGTTATTATGAAGCAGTATAAATTAGGATCATTCTGTATCTCAAAATGCTTAGTTAATTGTAATTTATTTAGAATAAGCTCTTAGAATGTATTTTAGATATTTATTTATGAAATGTGATAATAAATTTATATCTCCATTTAATGTTTTTTTTGTATTATTTAATGATTACTTATTTTATTAGTGAATCTTATGCATATAATGATAAATGAATCTATTGACTTAAGCTGCTTTGACCATGGTATTTAGTATTTTTATAAGATGATGCGTTGATGTGTTATTCATAACTATAAAAAATGAAATATCAAAGTTGGGTTAGCTATTTGTATAATCCTTATAAGATCAGTTGCAAAAACAACCCAAGATTTCTCTATATTACTCTTTCATAATGTTAATCAACATTTTTTTTGTTTTTTTTTGTCATAACTAATAAAACTCTGTTAAAGTAGAAAAAACTGTACTGCACTGCAACTGCACTATACGAACTATATTTATTAATTTATTAGCAACATAACAAATAATTACGGATTGTGGCAAACAAAAAAAGTCTTAAATCAAAGAATACCAACATGGGTTATCTTCATATTAAAAAAAATTCTGTGCGTGTGTATGTTATTGAACTCTCTTGCTATAGGGGTTCATCATGAGATACGGGTGTGTTTGTTTTATTGTCATGGAAACTGTCAACGTTTTGTTTGTTTTGTTGTCATATAAACTTTCAAAGCGGTACGAAGTCTAACGGTCAGGTAGTTATGTATAAAACTCGCATTATAGGTCATTATTAGTACATAAAGAGAAAAAGTAATTATTTTAGCTAGAGTAGGATATAACGAATGAAAAACTGATATGTGTACGTTTGAATGAAACAAAATAACTAAACGAGCTTTTCACATTTATGCAAAGAATATCACGTCAACTTTATTAATATGTGTCTATTATTAAATAAAAATTAAAATACATCATTAAAAATACATATAGCCCATCGGTTATACAACAAACATAACAATAAAGACACAAAGTAAATGTCATGGTTGAATTGCTAAAGAGAAAGTCAGGGATTAAGTAAATATCAAATTCAGAACGTTTTATTTAGTTCAGGACTTGTACTATGTACTTATGTATTCTGTGGTTCAGGCTACAATAGTTGAGCCCTCATAACTCCAGTACTATCCGATCGTAGGTAAAACTTCCTGGTTGGAAAACTTGTACTGAAAAACTTACCTGGCAAGAACATACCTATAACAATGCATACTACTAAATTTCAATTAGAACTACATAAGTTAAATAATATAACGTTCTCAAAAAATCTCTTCGAGTGACTCTTCCCCACGCTCCACGACTTTAGTTTTTAATTTCAAAAATATCACTTTACGCGAACACTACACATTGATCACGAAATGGGGACAATGGGGGACACGAAACATCTTGCTGTTTTTTTAAGCTTTCTTGACAGTTACTATTTTAGAATAGAATAGAATAGAATTTATTTATTTCGAGTAATAATTACACAACCACTAATCCGCACTGGGCCCGCGTGGCATGGTATCCATCCATAGGGAAGGCTCGTGCCCCAGCTGTGGGGACATAAAAATAGGTTATAATAAAAATGAGATGATGAATAATTACAACTAATATTTGTTAGTAACAATGGGACTTAAGAACTATGTTAGTATACACTTAGTTTAATTTCCAGATAAAGATGCACCATGTATTTACGATTTATCATAGGACGAACCGATCCATCCCGTGTAGTTGTACGAGAACGCTGCTCTTTTTTTATTTTGTTCAAGCAAACTAACCCACCCAAGGGATTATCGCGGCAGTGTTGATTGTGAGTTTTCACTATTCGACTAAGTTCAATTGAATTACAATTTGAATGGGATCGAATTAGTGACAAGTTGTTGTTACAAGTCGTCACTAAATGGCACTGCTTCTAAGGACTAAGGTATTTAGGACGGGCATATCAAGTTCGAGCTGCATCATGGACGTTATTAGAGCCCCTTCACACTAGCTTAGGCGTTTGATAAACGTATGCGTAGCGCACACGACGACGGCGGCGGCGCCGGCGGCGCGGTGGCGGCGGTGGCGTCGTCGCGTCAACGCGAAGCACACGCCGTATTAATGCCTTATAATAACGTTACGTAGTGCAGGTACGGACGCAGTGTATCAGATTCAAAATTTGAGTCTTTATCAAACTGAGTAGAGTCTAAAATACTAAATCTAGTTAGTAGGTACAAAGATAGGTGTAAAGGAGCTAAACAACAAAAAGAGAATTAAAGACTTCTAAGATGAAACACATTTCTTCGTTTAAAATTTTACACATTTCAATGCTGGCTAGCTCTAATGACAGCTCTATAAATAAATGTAGAACCATTTTAGAAACGTCCGTTACGTTCAATGTACCTTCAACTTCCAACTATGAAACGTTAAAGAATAAAAATCTAATTCTGCTGTTAAGGTCAACTTTGTAACATGTAGACCTTCATCTGAAATTCCTCATAACTCATTAGGCATTTTGCATAAAACACTAGGACTATTAGATTGATGGATACAGATACAATCAGTGATCTAGGTCACAGCGATATATCTTAAGATAAAGCCATTAGAGTTAACATTGTGTAACAAAATGAATTAAGATGAAAAATCAATTAATGTGTAATATTTTCACCCACGTGTAAACCCATAGATCTGTTTTAGAAGCTAATAACTCTTGTGCACAATAAGTTTAGTCTTATGGACGTTTCCGGTGGCATTGTTTGTGGTTAACACAACACTATTTACGAGTAATTTATTCTGGTGGCAGTGAATAGGTATTAAGATGGACCCCTATAGCAGCGCCACCTACCGGGTCCAATTGTAAATCTAAACCATTCTCGAATCCACTTGAACACACACAGAAAATTTCATCCAAATCGGTCCATCGGTCCATCGGTTTAGAAGGAGTGCAATAACATACACACGCACAGAAGATTTTATAGGTATATAAAGATGAGTGTCGATTGAACCACGATTTTTCACAATCTACCCGAGCTTACGTTCTTCCACCAATGGCCACGATGTTTTAAAATTTTGAAAAACTTTAATAATTTATAATAATTAAATTGCTAAAAAATACGTATTTAAAAATAAGTCACAAAAATACACTTACAAAAGAATCAATAAAACCAAAGTTTATCGGTTCTTATCCAAAAGAAACATTAATGACTGGTATAGATTACCGTACTTCGATTATAAATCACAAAGAAACACATATCAGGTTCAAAAGGTATTAAAATGCTTACTCATCTCAAAACTGCAATAAAGAAGGCTTAATACACTCTTTCGCCAGGATTGCAATTCGCGTCCTCATATCAGCATTTTAAATTGGTCTCATAAGTTAAAGTTAACCCGTTCATTCGCCAATAAACATCGGGATGTGAATGTAATATTTGATCTGATAACGCGATAAATAAATATCGAGGCGCCTCTAATGTCAATGAAAATATTTTGTCATGAAGGAGTATTAATTGCAAGAGTTCAGTATGTACGAGTACATTAATCGATTAACACAGTAGGTAATATTATTTATCCGCTTTTCCAACTAGGTTTCCCAACTTACAGATGATGAAAGTCCCAGCACCACATTTAAAGATACCGTAAGTAATTTAAAAAAATTGGAGGTAGCATGTTCCAAATTAATTTTGAAGAACCTCTGAGGCTCTTTTATCGTAGACTCTGCAAAGAGCTCGAAACTAATATTATTAATAGGATAAAATAATTATCTGAAATAAATCCGTACAAAATATTTCATTTCGATCGTGTTTCGGAAGGCAGGCACGTTATGCGTTCTTGTCGTTGATCGAAGATAGCAGTCCCTTAAAACTGTGTGTTCTGATCTACCAATGTGTTATTTTACGTGGTAAGGCCAGAACCTAGTACAGGAATGTTTATAGGTCAATGGCAGTTTAAATATTTGGAGGTATAAATTTGCTGTTGCATGGCCGAATATAGCTTTATCAGCGTAAATTTTTGATTCTCCTAGCTGAAGTGATTGAACAATTTTCTTGGGGCGTGCATCTTGTACCTAACTAAATTTTGCGAGGACATGACAAGATTATCTTGACATCCGCCTCGACAGCCTCGGAGAAGCCTGGAATTACCCATTGATAAAAACAAGTAGAGCATACTGCTTAATTTGTTTATTAGAGGTATTTATAGTTTTCGGATATATAATCATGAAAATATGCAATGAACAACAACTAAGTCACAGAACAGTCTCCCAAACTTGCAATAACATAATCCCACCGTCTCAAGATCTTACCGCAGATCTCCGAATAATCAGTGCGTCGCCAAAAATAAACGAAGCACGGATCGTAAAGTCATGCGTGTTAGAGCACTGGCGAGAAATTTGGCGAAATTGTTTTGGCTCCGGCTTGGAGGCTTTTATGGGCAGGGTATTGACCGAGAGCGGTGCCAAGAGTCCGGCGCCGCTCTGGCCGACGCACATCTTGCTGCAGTGCGACTTATCTGCCCTGCTTCCTTCGGAATGTACGCGAAGAATGCGAGTAGGTCATATTCTTGTCAGTTTTATTGCCTAGAATATGTTGGCAATGGTTGAGGAGATAATGCATAAGAATTTCGAACTGACATTTCGATGATGAAGAATGATGATGGTTAGTTGACTTAAAATTGAATAATAATTAACAAATTAAAATGTTTTTAGATTAGGCATAAGTTCTGGTGTTTTGGCCAGACATATAATATAAATCTATTTAAAAAAATCATCTGACTAATCAACTTCAAACACAATGTATTGGTGAAATGGTTTTGAAATAGTCAGCAACACGGATAAGCAAACGGTAGCCGCTTATCATTAGGTGGGTTGTATGTCTGAATACCATCTTAGTTTACTTATAAAGAAAAGGTGCTATGTCAAAATAATATAATAATATAACAAATAAAAATATTTTTTCATCTAGATCTGCTGGTTGCAATAACCCAAAGCAAAAATGTACCTTGCAGTGTTAGCTTTAAAACTGTTAAAATATAAGTTATTACAACAATTGAACAATATTACAGATCACCGTTTGCAGTTACCAAGTTTTTGTACGGCCATCCTTACTATACATTATTAGTTAATATGTATAAGTCAACATTGACAGTCATTACTTCTTAATATATATTATTATGATTGTTTTCATAAAATTTTACGTAAATATTGTGGCGAACAAATTACAAATTGAAAAAAGACAAAGTGTTGAAAAATGGAATGAATGGAATTTTTTCAACACTTTGTCTTTTTTCAATCTATATTATTACATTTCTAGTTATCATTTATTGCTACCATCAATCAAACATATTTCATCTTCAGAAGTATTATATCTAACATACTTTGTTTAAATATTTTTAGCCCTCTCACGTCATGGGTCCAGTAGGACACAAACATTGAGGCATTAGCCGCAACGTTAAACCATAGTAGAATGAAACAAGTAGGCCGACTCGGCCCCCGAGCGAGCGATAATCACCTAAACTTGTAGGGCTGTCGCTTTTAATTAGAATGAGGTAGGTATCTACATATAAAATAAGAACATACTTAGAAATATGAATTCATGGATTCCAGAGAACCCCCGATCTACCTAAACGTTGTTTATCAACTGTACAACACAACAACTTACAATAGGTAAGTAGGTACGGTCAACAGCACATCACGGTAAACACTTGCAGTTCGATATTAGTACTTATGCCCACAACATAAGAGCGGTACGTCCAAAGTACCTAATTAGTCCCTTGTTTTCACGGTAGGGTGTGCCGTGTAATCTAATAAATTAAACTTACAAATCCTTAGGTACATGTATTTACCTCTCTAATCCACGAAATCTGAAGCAGAACTTAACTCTTTCGGTACCTAGTAAATAACTAACACAAAATAATGTAATTAGGTTAGGCAGGAGGTACTCACCGTTCTTGTTCGGTAGGTAAGGTAAAGAAGGACAATTCTGGATTTGACAAGCTGCTATTTAGACATCCGTAAACACTGCAATATCTCCTGAGTTTTTTTGTAGCCATCGTTGACTTACGTTTCACAAATTATATATAACCTACGAGCGGCAGCGGCGTGGCGGGCGCAGCGACGAAACAAGCAGGCGCGCGCGGCATTACGTGGCTCAGTCGCGACTGGCGCAGCATTATTAGCAATAAACTTTGTCAGTGTGTGCGTGCGACGATGCGTACGGACGGGTTGGCTCGGCTGCGCTCACATACAAGCCGCGCTCGGTGCGTATGTATGAAGATGGCCTACTTGTTTCATTCTACTATGGTTAAACTGAGCAGATCAGGCTTTTCGGCTTTTTGTATAACTTTTTTGTAAAATGTGGCTTAGTTGCAACTTCTTTGCCTTTTTTTGAATAATTCAAAGTTAAAATCCGAATAGATGTGTCTTTTTATGACAATATTGTTCATTATAAATATATTGCGACAACGTTAAAACAGTGTTGAAATGGTTATTAATTTTTGCTTAAGTCTGTATTTGCAGATATATTTTTTGACCGGAGCTGAAAAACCTATACGAGTATACTCGTAACGGCGCAACTATAAAACGTTGTTTTTAGTATACATAAAACCTGAAAATGATTTCTTCATTTTCGTAAATTCAAACGTGAATTCAAACTGTTTTTTTGGTAAAGAAAGCTCAATAAAAATGATCATGATGAAATTGCTAAAGTCGACGTTGCATTATATGAAATCTAAAAAATACTTTTCATCATAAGCTAATTTTATGTCCCTACTGCTGGGGAGCTTTCCCTGTGGATATGGATAGCTAGAGTGGGCCATAAACGACCACGCGGGCCTACTGCGGATTAGTGGTTGTTAACGACAGCTAATGCAGCCGGGACCAACAGTTTTACGTGCCTTTCGAAGCACTGAGGAGCTAGAGATGACAAATTTTTGGTCACCCATCCGGTGACCGGCCTTTGCGAACTTGCTTAACCTCAGCAATCACAAACCAAGCGCGTTAACCACTACGCCATCGAGCTCCTCAAACAAAAACACTTTTAAATTTACCTAAATACATCAGCGAGTTCGATTTTATTCCCGAAACGGATTAAACAGTTGTCTAAAAAATACTCTTTAAAATTACTTCAATATTCAAATCACTACTGATATTGGCGATATTATTATTTAAGGCATTGAGGTTTATTGAGGGTAACAGTTAAAGTGAAAAGCGTCTTTATTGACAGTGAACGATTGAACTAAATAAAACGTAATAAACTGAACCCGAAGTGCAGTGACCTTTAGTAATATTTCCTTCGAAGGACGCTTCAAGGCAGCCTAAAATGGGCAACTTTGTATTTCAACAGCAACTCCGTCTCGATGGGAAATTAAACGACATACTTATGCAAGTTATTCATTTTCGATGTTTAATATGAGTTATATTATTATATCTAGTTTATTTGGACCTCAGCTGCATAACTTCTTTGGTACGCAGAAAAATTGAGAGCTTAAATATATGTAAAAGATAATTTTATTCTTTTAAAATTAGATATTGCATTATATTACCATGAATTAAATATTTACGAGCCTGTTTACTGTCTTACTCAATTATAATAATTCTTTTATTTTGCCATAATGGCCATAACGCTTATTGTGGCGCAGTGGTTGTGACATTAAAAACAAACTTCTGTATAGTAAGTTGTTTGTTTACTTTGATGACCCTTTGAGAACTAAAAAAATAACGGGAAAATACTTTGTGGTTTACCATTTCGGCGCCATATGTTTTTTCGTCTGTTATTTTTTTAGTTGGAGCATGTTTCGTCCTCTACATACAAATAAAATGATGAAGATTATCATGATAGGAGAGAGAAGATAAAAACAAATAACGCAGATGGTCATTATGTCATATGTCTTAAGTTCTCTCAATTCAATTCAATTTAATTGTTATATTTCTTGAAATTATTTTATTTTTCAACTTATTTAAATTTTTTTAAGTAACGTTTACAATGTCACAATTTGGCTGTTTCATCGCTTTATAGCGATCTCTTCCAGACAACTATACTATACTATCATGACAAATTTCTATCAACCTAATAAGCTTTTTTGTTATTGATTGCTCTATCTAATACCTTTAAACGAGCAATTCTTGTATATAATATGTATATATATATATATTATATAATCTGAATCTCGGAAACGGCTTCAACGATTTTATGAAATTTAGTATGTTGGGGGTTTCGCAGGCGATAAATCGATCTAGCTAGGTTTCATTTTTAGAAAACGTCGTTTTGTCCGTAAAAAAATACCGAGCAGAGCTCGGTAATCCTGGTACTTCTAATTAAGCGGACTATAAACAAAAGAGTTTCGAATACAGGCTACAAACGATTGAGTCTTAGAAAATGCTTTGCCTAATAAGGTTTGACACTGTTTTCTTAAACAAAACCTTTTTTCTGCCCGAGCCAAATTTAAGACATATTTTATTATTAACTTAGATAAAGAAGCCACCGGACGAAGGGTGTCCGTTGGCGCCTGCTAGCTTAATTGGCCGCCGACCAACTTTCGCCAAAGAACCACGGACGTGACGCGGTTAAACGGGATAGAGTACGAAACTACATCATTTTTGCTGCTACTGTTTTTTTCTTCCTTTCATTCCATACAGAATTAATGGGGAAAGGGGAGTTTTGGAGATGTGTGCTTCTTTTGTTTCGCTTCCGATTATTTGTGGGGGGCTAGGGTTTTGGTGGGTAGTTCATATTCAAATGGACAATGAGTACATGTATATCCTAATTCTATTTCTTGTTGGATGGCTCGCTTTGATTTGGGCAGTGACTAGTTTTTAGGCAAGTGATGTAGTGTTTTGTTTTTATCCGTAACTCTGCTTATAACGTAAAGAGGCGTTGTGTCTTACAAGATTGAAACTGTCTAAAACAGAGATTTAATTTTGAAGAAATAACTATATATGATATTTATAATTAAAGTCAATTTCAACCAAATCTCTCAACACAAGAGGAACAAGTCATATAAGTATATATTTTTTTATTCTATTTGCCGAACACTCTCTTAAAATATAAAATAGGTACACATTTTTAGATGTAGGTATATCTCACATTGGTATTCATAACGTAAGCAGACAGGAACCATTAGGATTAGAATTATTATTGTGAGACATGAATTTTCATTCAATGTCTCACAGAAATAAAAAGAAAGAGTTTTATTAATAAAGCTTTAAATAGGATTATATTACCGGTTTGGAATGCGGTCTTCTGTCATGCCATTGATTGGATAAAACACAATACTTTTGCCTTACCTTACCTTATAAAAATAGAAAATTTAATTATATCTAAATTACATACATTATTTCAATATCAAATCTGTAAAGATCTACTTCGCTATAATCACTTGGAATCAAATAAAATAAATTTGCTCTGCGAACCAATTTGGAATTGTAGGAATATTTTCATAAAATTTATCACGGACACAAAATCTATCTAATCATTTTTAGGATGCTATTAGAGCTTGTCAGGGTACAGTTCAACATGAAGGCAGCACGGCAAGGAAGACCTTCTAAACATCAGCGAACTCCGTAGGCTGCCCCATTAACTTCCTGATTTGACTAATTACGAACTTAACAGTACCATATCTTTGATATTTTGATCATGGTTTCACCAATGACAGCTGAGCTAAGTAGCATAGATTCTATAAACTCCCACCATTCTCAAACAAGCTTTTGATATATGACTTGTTACGTTCAAGTATTGGTAACGAATTTTCGAAGCACTTAAATTAATTTGTGCATATCGCAAAATCCTACTCAAACTTATAAACCAAATTCAATGCTCAAGAACTGGTAGCTGCATCTTCATAACACAGTTAAACTTAAATGAAAATAAAGGCAATGAATGCTATTACAAGACTCCAGAATTTTAATGCGTTCGAACGAAAGCCAAGCACAAAGTTTAATAAAATTAGTTCAAAAACTTTCTGAACAATTCCAAATGCTCTCTCCATAGAACAAAGAGTCTATCGGTTCGCAAATGCAATTCTTTCAGTTTAACCACATTGAAATAACATAAAAGTTTTTCTAGTGAGCCTGGACCGATTCCAAATAAGGTGACTGCCGGTGACATCCGCCCGGAGGCAACAAAGTACTGCCACAAAACCCGCTTTACACCTGAATAGAACTTTGTTTGCAGTCACATAAAGCTGAGAACTTGTTGGTTCATTGTCCGGTTAAGTTTGCGAATTACTAGGGTTGTTTGAAGCGTGTTAGCACAAAATATAATTTCGCAATAGAAAGCATATTTCAACTCTATAATTATAATCAACTGGAAGAGTTGATAAGATTTTTATAGAAAAAATCAACCTGCCTCAGGAAGCTCGAGTGGGAATCGAGGGAGATTGAGTGGTAGAGTTGAGTTTTTTATTTTTTCAGCTCATTTTATACCGCCGCAGGTCAAAGACCTCGACTCCACTCGACTCCTCCTCCTCGACTCCTCCACTTCCTGGTTTTAAGATCAAAGGGATCAGTTCATTCGATTGAAGAGATAGCCTCTTATTAGATAGATCTCACGTTTTGCAATTTTATTATTTGGGGCGATTGTGTCGATGTCTTAAGCTCGTACGTCATGCATCAACATAGGAAAGCAGCCCACTTTTACTTTAAGCTTTACAGAAGGCTACATCAGCAATAAGGGTTTCCGAGCATAACACTGAAAAGTTCCGGGTACCTTCAACATTCATTCGGAGTAACATTTCAAATAAAAGTAGTTTTGACAACCCTAGTATGACCAACTGCTCGCTTCTTATCGTCGGTGGATTGAATTTGCCGGTGATTATCACAAAGCTTTGAGAGTTCTACGATTTTTATGGTAACGTTATTGTTTCCTTGCTGATTTTTAGCTGCAACCTTGCGTAATGTCAATGGAAATTTCCAATGATTTGTTCCAACGCGGAGATATTGAATTAAAATAGTTAGAGCAATACAAATGCACTGAAACACAAACGTCATTTTAACCGACTTCAAAAAAGGAGGAGTTTCTATGTTTCACTGTTCGTATTTTTTAAATGTATTTGTTCAATAATTTCTCTGTCAATTGTGGACTTTTTTAATGTATAGAAACAGTCATTTCTTTATTTTATTTTGTCTTAAGAAATAACGTCATAATTATCTCCACATGGTCCATAATCGAAATACTGTATGCAGGATCTAGGCTTTAGAGTAGCTACACTTTGTATGTAGTTTACACACCACTTAACAGATGGCACTGAATAAACATCAAGTTAAAATTCTAAGTAGGTAGCTTAGTGAAAACTCACTGCAAACCTTTTAGTACTTTTGACAAAGTCAATATCAAAAGTGCATTTGAATGTTGCCATTCTACTTTAAGCAATACGTTAAATTGTTATATTAACCCTAGAGGCTTATTATACTTTTAGAATATAGCTCTGAGGTGTTTGGTACACATATTTTTTATGACATTAAAAAAAAAACTGGTAATAACATGATAAAGTCACTTAATTTAAAGTTAGATTAAAAATATAAATATAGATAAATAAGTATACAAAAAACAGCTCTAAATAGCAAGAAATAATATTGAAATCATATTATTAATTACCTAGATACGCATATTAGTTTTAAAAAATGTCTATTGAAGTCTGGTGGTCGGTTGGGGGACAATTTTGTTTTATTTAAATTTTCATAACTGTTCCATTATCTCCACTTTTTGATTGTAAAAGCCCCACCGACTTCAATAGACCTTCTTTAAAACAGCTGATATGCGTATCTAGGTAATTAATAATATGATTTCAATATTATTTCTTGCTTTTTAGAGCTGTTTGTATACTTATTTAATCATTTCTGATTAACTTAATCAAAAAACCGAATTACTTTGTGCTAAGTAAATTTATTTTTTGCTTTTTTTATTTTCCTTTTTGAAGTCGGTTTTTTTTTGTTACCTAACCTAACAACAATGCTTCTCGAATGAGGAAATGACGGCCTAGTAGGTAGTGGTATTCCTATGTAAAACTTCGATCTATTATTTTTGTACGAACAGAACATTTTGACATATTGAATCGTATGAAGTAAGCCCAACAGAAGGTAATTCGTTGAGGTAAATCGTTGAGGAATTCTCTCTACTGTCTATGGTCTCCATCATCAGACCTGTAATGGCACTTATAAACCATATGGGTGCAAAGTTCTCATCAATAGAAATTAATTAAGTTCAAACAGCTAGCAAGCTACTGTAAAACGTTGAGGAGTTCCCTTGACTGTCCTTCGTCTTCATCATCAGGCTCTTAATGATAGTCGCAACCCATCTAGGTGTAAATTTCTCACCAATACAAATTAATCAAGCCCAAGCACCAGGTAATTGCTGTAAATCGTTTAGGAGTTCCCTTGACTGTGTTTCAAAATTCAAAAAAATTCAAAATTCAAAATCATTTATTCAGTTTAGGCTACAAGTAGCTCTTATGAATGTCACTATGCCATCGGTTCGTAAGTCTGCTTTGGGCGGGAGATCTTGTACTGAGAAGAACCGGCAAGAAACTCAGCAAGAGTCCAGCTCTTTTCACCCTTACAGCGTCAAAAATATTGGAAAATGCCCTATCATAGCAGGACACTTTCCATTACAATAAACACAAAAAAATATAAAAGATAACCACAACATGTAAAAAAAAAACACAAAATAAAAAATATACGTTAACAAATTTACATCAGGTAAAAGTTACAATTTCCACAATGTCATACAGTACCACTACAGTACTATCGTAAAAGTCAAAAATTGTTTAAGAAAAACAAAGTCAAATTATAGTGAATAATACTAAAAATAAGATAAGTATGCGTGAGCGGACCAGCCTCCACAGGCGGCACCCGTTCACGAGTATGACATATGAATCAGCTATCGCTTCGCTCAACCATATTTT
The DNA here is from genome assembly GCA_963082485.1 of Eudonia mercurella. NCBI lineage: Eukaryota > Metazoa > Arthropoda > Insecta > Lepidoptera > Crambidae > Eudonia > Eudonia mercurella. The sequence goes on along the minus strand of OY720023.1, from coordinate 13,303,808 downwards.
AGGGAACGTAACGACCCGACGCACACGCCACCACCACAGAGACAGTAAAGATAGCATACTTAGTGATCTATTTAATGCAACGCTGTTTGTTATCTGCTGGACACTGTTGATAAAGGCCATCATATCTGTTCGTGACTGGTTGTAGCCCCTACAGATCGGCCGTTGTGCTTCGATGTGGACTGTATTAAAACTCGATTCTTGATTATTTCTTCTTTATTCTTTAGCTGGGGTCCGGAGAGCTCACAAAAATCTGCTCTGACCGGCCGTGACTTAAACACATATTAGGTTTGGGAACTAGCGACGTTGTGGTACAGCTGCCGGCCCATGTAGGTAGCTTTACATTTTTGACCTAATCAACCTAAACCAACTACCTACATGAGCCGTCGTATTTTATGCAGCTGTCCCTTTCGCTCGGACCTCTCTTTTCCTTACGTATTAACATGTACCCTACGGTATCTCTCGTAATCTGGATACCCTACATATTTATAATTTTCTAAAACTTAATTACTTATTTTAATAAACTTTTCATAGTGAGGCATTAGGCCTCTAGGCACGTTTACCTGGCCCTTATAACTTTAGAAACCTTTAAATCTTTACTTTTTACCAATAAAAAGCACAAAATAAAAATCATTTATTATCAATAACAATAATACTTAATTAACGCAAATATGTTAACCGTATTACATCTATGCCGTTTTACTTGCTAACTAAACTTATACAATAGAGACTTCTGTCCGTAACAGGCTCCCCCCGGCGCAGCATCCGCGTAGCCTCTTCACTCCATCGTCAGGACAGCCAGTCTCGTCGTCGGTCGCCGGAACGTGCCGCCCTTGGTGCGCACCTCTGCGTTGCGTACTTCGTTGTCAGGTCCAGGAAATATCTTCGTAACGACGCCTCTGGGCCATACATTGCGGGGTAGTGTGTTATCCACAATTATGACCACGTCGCCTTCTTGTACGTTGCGTCGCTCGGAGTCGCGCGTGCCGCCGCGCGGTATAAGTAGTGGTAGATACTCGCGCAGCCATCGTCGCCAGTACTCGTCCGCCAGCGCCTGCGCCGCCCGCCATGTGTTTCGGTCGGCGCGCTCGCACGGCCCAGTGGTGGGCAGGCCGCTTGAGCTACCCAAAAGGAAGTGATTGGGTGTCAGCGCTTCCGGGTCGTCGATGTTCACAGGGACGTGTGTTAGAGGCCGAGCGTTGACAGTGTGCTCGGCTTCAGCCAGTAGCGTCATAAGTACTTCTTCACGCGGAGACTTTTCGTTGAGTGTAACTCGCAGCGCCGTCTTCACCGTTCTCACCAGCCGTTCCCATGCGCCGCCTTGGTGCGGCGCACCTGGCGAAATGAAACGCCACTCTGTGCGTTGCGTTAGCGCGTATTCTCGTAGCGCTGGCTCCCATTGTTCGTATGCGGCCTTTAACTCTCGGTCCGCGCCTTTAAAATTTGTTGCGTTGTCACTATATATAATCTGGGGCCATCCCCTCCTGGCCGCCATTCGTCTTAGAGCCATAATCGCAGAGTCTGTAGATGTCTGCGAAGCTCTCTCGTTGCGATTCAATGATTAGTAGGCGCTCGGCCTCGTTGATATGTTCAATCGTCATTTTACTAGCGCGGCGGCGGCATCTCTGAGTGAATAGTAGCACGTTCGCCATCGTTCTCACTAAACGCTCGTAGGAGGAGAAGCGTTTAGCATCGGGCACTACTCTACTAGCACTCTGCCACATATGCGTGTGCGTTACGCAGTGTTCACTCTCCGCGCTGTGTTCGTTATTGATGACGTCACTCGTGGGCCATTCCGTTTCGTTTTCGTATAAAAATGCCGGTCCGACAAACCACCGATCATTTTTCGTTTTCGTAATCTCATTGCCGCGCGTTACGTCGTCCGCGACATTGTGAGCCGTAGGGACCCATCGCCATTGTGACGGCATCGTCGTTTCTGTTATCTCAGTTAAGCGATGCGCTACATAGGGGGTGTAACGCACCGTGTCGTTATTAATCCATTTCAACACTGTTTGTGAATCGGTCCAATATATGATTCTCTCAGGTTGCCATCTTTGTTCATTCAATACTGAACTCGCTAGTCGCGTAGCTATCAACGCCGCTTGCAACTCCATTCTCGGAATACTTTGTTGCTTTATCGGTGCCACTCTGGCCTTAGCAGCGGCGAGTGCGACTCGTATTTTGCCATTTTCACCCTTCATTCTCCAGTATACTGCAACGCCGTAAGCGACCTCGCTGGCGTCACAGAAAACATGTAGCTGCTTTCCCGTCACTCCCCCCGTATGTAGAAGCCGGGGTAGACGCAGACTACGTAATGCCCTCAATCCGTTCAACCACTCATGGAACTCGCCGGCCTCGTAATCGGGTAAGGCCTCGTCCCATTCTATTTTTAACCGCCATATGCCTTGTAAGATGATCTTTGCTCGTATAGTATAATAACTCAACAATCCGAGCGGGTCAAATATTGACATGACCGCGCTCAGCGCCTCTCGTTTAGTAGGAGCGCGCCTCATTTGCTTCACATCGTCGTGTACGCGAACCATCTCGGTATTAAACGCCAACTCGTCTGTAGCAGCGTCCCATAGTAAACCGAGCGTTCTTCCCCATTGATGATAACTAGCGCCGAGCTGTCGGGGTGCTGTGTCACGGCTTTCTATTGGCAGCTCACGCAACACGCACGGTCCGTTAGAGTTATAACCGGCCAGCGTGAATCCTGCCTGCGCGTGAACCTTCGCGACCTCCTTTATTGTTTCAATCGCTTCTTGTTCGGTGTCGTAGCAGTCGACGTAGTCATCCATATAATGGTTCTTCGTAATCGCTTCGTATGCTCGTGGATACTCGGCAGCGTGCGCTTCGGCGTTCGAATCTCTCACGCTGTGCGCTAAGAAAGGTGAACTCTTCGCTCCGAATATCATTGACGTCATCTTGTAGCGCGTAGGTGGCTTCGTTCGATCGGCGCCCCTCCACAGAAACATCTGAGCGGGTTGGTCATCTTTACATATCTTAACTTGAAGAAACATCTCTCGTATGTCGGCCGTAATCGCGATAGCTCGTTCGCGAAATCGTAGTAGCAGGCCCGCCAGGTCGCGTAGTAAGTCGGGACCCTCCAAAAGCTCGTCATTTAGACAAACTCCGTTTGCTTCGGCGGCCGCGTCAAAGACAACTCGTAGCTTTCCGGGTTTATTCGGATTCGTTACGCCGAAGTGAGGTAAGTACCATAAATGCGGGCTCATTAAATCGCTCTCGCTACTTTCCTTGGCATAGCGTTTATCAAACAGATTCTCTATTTGATTCGTGTAAGCTCGCTTAAACTCGTCAGACTTGTCCATCTTTCGTTCTATAGATTTCAATCGTCTCAGTGCTGACTCGTAACTTGGCGGCAGCGTGACGTCATCACGTCGCCACGGTAATCGAACTTCGTATTTTCCGTTGACTTTCCTTGTCGTCGTATTAAACAACTCCACGGCGCGAGCATCACTCGGGCTCACTCGCTCTTTCTTCGTTATTCCCAGTGAGTCGATTTCGAAGTGCTTCTTTACCATAGCATGGAGTTCGTTGTCGGGTGAGAGAGTGCGCGAGATCGTCGCGCATTGCGGCGTGTTTACGTATAACACCGCAACCGTATTACTCTCCATCAGCACGCTTGACCGTGGCGCTGATCCGTGTATTACCCACCCCAGCTTCGTGAGCGATGCGATCGGTTCGTCTCGCTTGCCCTGTAGCAATCTTCGTGTGACTATGAGATGCCAATTGTCTGCCCCAATCAATATTTGAGGCTTGACATGTCCGTAGCAGACGTTGCTGTTTGATAACTCTCTCATATGTGCGTATTTCAAACAATCGTTGTGCACCGTCTGTCCGTTGAGTGATAAATCTTTCATCGTTCTAGCTTTAATGTTAAATCGTTGTTTATTCGTAGTAGCAATCAACTTTATATTCACCGTCTTGGTCTCGCACGTCGTTTGTGTATTTACGCTTCGTATTTGCAAATCGTTCGCCGGCCCGTCCGCGCCTACATGGTCCGCCAGGTCTTGATCGATCAGTGTGACAGTCGACCCCTCGTCGAGCAGGGCGTATGTGTCGACTGACCCCTTCGGTCCCTTGATGGTAACGGGACACACTTTCAGTAACACCTTAGTAGCATCGGTCGAGTGATTAACCGACGCCACCATCTCGGTTTCGTTCGGCCTGGTGCGGTGTTCGTGTAGCAAGGCGTGGTGGGGGTGGCGGCAACCGTCAACGCCGCACAGATCGCGTTTATCGCATTGTAGGCGACGGTGTTTCCCATTTGCACAACGGAAACACACTCCGCTTCTCTTTATCCATTCCCATCGTTGTTTAACCGTCATGGTTTTAAAGCGATCACATTGCGGCACGTCGTGACGTCCTCCACAACATAGACATTCTTTGTTTATGACGTCATCATTCGTTGCGTATACAGCTGTGCTTTTCTTTCGCTCGAATCGTTGCTTCACGTTCGCTCTCGTCTCGGTAATAACGTTCTTTCTCGTAGGGTTGTAGCTTACGTATGCATACTGTAGGGCTCTGTCGGCCTCTCTCATGAGAAAGTGGGATAGTGTAACGATCTCAGGCTCGGCATAGCTTCCGTAATCAGTTGCGTAGTCGCACCACCTTGAGCGTAGGTGCGGTCCGAGCTTGTCCATAACTTCCCGCGTTAACATCGGGTTTCGTAAGTAGCCTCTGTTATCGATATTATCGAGTATGCACACAATGTTTTGTAGTTTGATCGCGAACGTGTTCAACTCACTGGCCGTCGTGCCGGGTCGCGGCAGTCTTTTAATGTCGTCCAGCGCTCGATCGATTATCACTTCTGGCCGTCCGAAGCATTGCTCGAGTGTTTTCATCACAACTTCCGGGTCCACGGCCGTATATAAAAGAGCGGACACCGCTTCCTTTGCTTCATCTTTAAGACAGCTTCTTAATCGTGCCAAGTTCTCGGCTTTACTAAATTTAAATTGTCTAGTCGTATCGCGCATTGCCGCTTTGAACGGCAACCATTCGACCGGCGAGCCGCTGAATGTAGGCAAATCCAGCGCCTGTCGTGGTACCGGCCGATTATGCATCATTTTCTCTAGTGTCAGAGCGAGCTTAACCATTCCCGTGTCGTCATTGTTCGTTTGGTCACGGGGCATCGCCTCTTTCACTGCGTTTTCGTTTTCACGAACGTTTTCAATATATGGCGAATAAGTGAGGTGGCGACCTCTGTCCATCTCACTTGCACGCGCATCCTTTTGTCTCTGTCGCACATTTCCGACTTTATCCGTATCGGGTTCATGCGCGTTCCGACGCCGATCCAACCATTCATTCACTTTAAGTTGGGTTATATCGGCGGGTAAGCTCTCCGGTTCTATACCCCCTTCTTCTTCAATAACGGCGATTTCGTATGCAAGTCTCTTATTAATCATTTCCGCTTCCAATTGTATTTCTCGCCGGCGTACTTCGGCGAGTCGCTCCTCCGCTTGAAATTGCGCTTGTTTAATTCGTGAGGCGACGCTCGTTGTTGATCGTACCGACGGCGGCCCCGCTCTGGGCGCGTCGGGTGGGGGTGCGTCGTCGTTGCGTCTAACTTCCGTAGTGGCGGTTCCGCGTTCAGCGGTCTCTTGGAGCGGTTCCATTGGCGTCACGGTTGAGGCATTGTTTGAGGGTGATGCGGGTGGTCTGTCAAGCGTTCGTAGTCCCGTTGTCTTCTCGGCTTGGCGTTGATTTCGGGTGGTCGGCATCTTCTTTCTTGCTGCCCCTACTCCTAACAATCTCAAACGGGCACGCTATGTGGGGAGCCCGTCCAAGGATGGAGTTCGTGCGGGAGTGGAAAGGTAGGACCTACCCAGCAGAGAGTCGACGTAGACAACGGGGCGCTCGCGTATCGGTTGGAGTGTCCGACAGCTTAGGCAGTGCCTACAGAAAGGACCCCCGCTCCACGACAAACCGTACTGGCGTAGCCGGACTTAAGCTCGCCTTGAAAAAGGCAAACTGACGACCCTGTCCGATAAGTCGTCCCGCCTTGAACGGCGTTTACTCAGAACGCCCACCGTTTGGCACCGTTAGGTGGTGAGACGTTTTTGAGCCGCGGTCCACCCGCGTTAGACTCGTGACAGAACACAAGTATGTGGTATGTAGTCAATGCGTTGGTGGTTACGTTGGTCAATGCGTTGGTGGATCTTCAGACTGATGTTGATGGGCGAAAGCTTCAGTTCTTCAAATCCGGCTCGGAGGATCAAAGATACTGTTCGTGACTGGTTGTAGCCCCTACAGATCGGCCGTTGTGCTTCGATGTGGACTGTATTAAAACTCGATTCTTGATTATTTCTTCTTTATTCTTTAGCTGGGGTCCGGAGAGCTCACAAAAATCTGCTCTGACCGGCCGTGACTTAAACACATATTAGGTTTGGGAACTAGCGACGTTGTGGTACAGCTGCCGGCCCATGTAGGTAGCTTTACATTTTTGACCTAATCAACCTAAACCAACTACCTACATGAGCCGTCGTATTTTATGCAGCTGTCCCTTTCGCTCGGACCTCTCTTTTCCTTACGTATTAACATGTACCCTACGGTATCTCTCGTAATCTGGATACCCTACATATTTATAATTTTCTAAAACTTAATTACTTATTTTAATAAACTTTTCATAGTGAGGCATTAGGCCTCTAGGCACGTTTACCTGGCCCTTATAACTTTAGAAACCTTTAAATCTTTACTTTTTACCAATAAAAAGCACAAAATAAAAATCATTTATTATCAATAACAATAATACTTAATTAACGCAAATATGTTAACCGTATTACATCTATGCCGTTTTACTTGCTAACTAAACTTATACAATAGAGACTTCTGTCCGTAACAATATCAGTATAAAAATTATATAAATTAATTTTATTATGATGATTCAAATAGAGTATAATATGTTTTTATTATAACCAGGCTGTTTTATCATCTAAATATTCTTTGACTGTATAATAACCTTTTATGAGTAATAAAGATTTCACATGTTTTTTAAACTTATCTAAAGGTAAATCTAGTACAGTACTTGGTATTTTATTGTATTAGTGTATACCTTGCCCCAAGAAAGAACCAAGAACCTTTTGTAACCTAAACAGTGGCATTACAAGTTTTGTCTTATTTCTAGAATTGAAATTGTGTACGTCACCATGTTTAGTTAAGGAGTTGATATTGCAACGTACAAAAACTATACAATTATAAATATATTGAGATGCAACTGTCAGGACACCAATCTCCCTAAAAAGATTTCTTAAGGAAGTTCGTGATCGTAGTTTATAGATTGTTCTTATTGCTCGTTTCTGTGGAATGAATATAGTTCCAATATCAGCCGCTGTTCCCCACAGTAGGACGCCATACGACATGACACTATGAAAATAACTAAAATAAACTGTTCTAGCAGTTTCAACGTCTGTTAACTGCCTAATTTTTCTAATGGCATAAGCAGCAGAACTGAGTTTACCGGCCAATTTCGATATATGAGGATTCCATTGAAGTTTTGAGTCAAGGGTTATGCCTAAAAAGACTGTAGAATCTACCAATTCTAATTGATCACCGTTTATTCTAATATCAGTTGGTTAATTTCTGACATTTGGTAATATAAATTTAATACATTTTGTTTTCTTAGCGTTAAGCTGTAAATTATTAATAGTAAACCAACGGAGTACCTCTGAAAGAGCTTTATTTACATTTTCATAATTAGTCCTACACCTAGTTACATTAAAAATGAGTGAAGTATCATCTGCAAATAATACAATTTCACAGAAGTTCTCTACAAAGAATGGCAATTTCGGCTTCATCATCAGATTGACTCCAGACCTACATTAAATAGTAGTACTTTAAATACGTAATGAAAAAGTTAACAAACGAACTAGTCGCCACTACGATTTTCGAAGGTTCCCCTCGATTTATTTAGAGTTCCATCATTAGATCCTGACCTGACGACTATAGGACCACTTGCGAATTATATATACCCATTCAAACAAAAAAAGAATTTTCCAAATCGGTTCAGGCGTCTTTGAGTAATCGGGTCAACATACACAAATAACTGTGTAAAGTCAATAAACCAAAATAAATACAAGTTAATATGGGCAAGTACTAATACACAACTCTTTAATCGTCAGGAATTGTACCTTCCATCATCAGCTTAACTGAATAACTTGATAGTACACAACTAGCCTTCTATACGACCCTATAATATTTAAAGAATAATCCTCTAACTCCTAATCGTTGAGGAGTTGTGTCTCCCATCATCATCAGATCAACAATGTCATCGAATGATACATGAAGCAAATATATGATTATTATTAGAAATTATATGAAGTACATAGGTACGTGCCTATAAAATTTGAGGGTTTTCCTCGATTTTCCTGAGGTTTTATCACCAGATCCTGACTTGGTGGCAATGGGACCGCCTCAGAAGTATGCTCTTTCAAAAAAAAAAAGTTTAACCGGTTCACAAATGACAGAGAAATAGTATAAAAAATATATACGCGTCGAACATAGAACCACCTCCTTCTTTGAAGTCGGTTAAAAAGTTTTAACATTCTTGAAAAGGCGTGGGGCAACCAACAACAAAGGTCAACACTTTTTCAAGTTGTCGTCAAATTAAATTATATAAAAATATATGTATTTCAAATGTGTATTAAACAGAAAACTTACGAAAATAGTGTTGTCATGTGTTTACCACCAACACAAAACTTGTTATATTCTAAACATAAAAGCCTTTAGTGTGTAATACTCGTATATTAATTATTATGTATCAGCTAAACCAGTAAAGGTCCAATAAATGGAACGATTCTCTGAAAGCTTTTTCTACGGATTTTCTTATTATCTTCCTCTTTGTCTTTTAGTTTACGCAGGACCATTCTTGACAACAATTAGGTTGTAGTTTCCTTTTTTTTAATGAAGTATTTTTTTGCTTTCTTCAGACCATGTGAGGTCATAGGTACATTATCTGGGAGACGCTTCAATATCGTGGAGTTGTTGCTGTTGAGTTAAAGAATTACGAGTGGGTAGAACTTTTAAGCTTTTCGGTGATTCCCAAAAAAATACTTAAGGGGGTGCCGCGCGGAATTTCGAAAATTTACGTGTTTTTAAGTCACTGGTGCTAGGCGCTGAATAGGTCATATACATTAAAAGGACTAGATTAGGTTAGCTTGATCCTTTCACAAGGCCATGGTTGTCTTGGAATTTGAAACAAATACCCAGAAACTGCATAAACAATACGTAAAAGTAATGATATCTAAAAACTTATTTCTTCAGAAACTTTGTAAATATAGCACAAATGAAACAATGATCCGACATCAAAATGTTTGTATTGATATTCCGCAGGCCACTGTTGTCTTATTTTTCAATTAAAAAATATGAATATGAAAATATTAAGACTTTTATTATTTTTTACCCAAATGTCTATGATTTTACGAAAGTAAACATTGCTCTAATTAAATTACCAGTCTACTCTGTACAGATATTAGTGTGCGTGCGTATTCGTAGTCGTGCGCCGTTGTCACACCACTGCCACGCGCCACTCGCTTGCTATCTTAAGGAAATCTGAAACTCGCAGTTTTGCGTCCGCGCTGCACCCCCTTAATTGATATCAAGTAGGTAGCTAATAGTTTGTAATGTCCTTGATCGGCACTTGAGACAGTTACCAACATCAAGTCTCCTCATCCCCTGGCAGTAGAGACAAGGAGGAACCTGGGCTTGGCTGCGATACAAAACAAGGAAGTTTCCTTGTTCTGGATCAAGGCACATGCGGGTCTGCCGGGGAATGAGTGCGCCGACGAACACGCGAAAGAAGCGGCCTTAAAGTTGAGGAGAAAGCCAGACTACGACCAGTGTCCAGTTTCATATGTCAGGAGATGCATTCGTCAAGCATCTCTTAACATATGGAACGAAAGATGCCGTACACAGAACACTGCTGGCACCACCAAAATATTTTTCCCAGATGCCAAGATCGCTTACACAAGCTTTAACAGGACACGGCGGGTTTTCCGACTACTTACACCGTTTCAAGTGCAAGGAGAGCCCTCTATGTGAATGTGACACTGATTCCAACGAGACCATCCAGCACTTGATGTTAGACTGCCCAATATACGCAAAAGCGAAATATGAACTAGAATTAAAAATAGATGGTCTCGTGGACATTAACACAATAAGTGCACAAATAAGCAACAAAAACTATAGAAATGAACTTATAAAATATATGGAGCCAGTTGTTAGAGGTGCAAATCATAGGAACAAAAGTAAGTTATGTCAGTGTATAAAATGTGTAAAATAAATATGTGTGTTTCAATATAATATATAAGGTGTTTTAAATTTAAGTAAACAATTGTATTTAAATATTATATATAGCATGTAAATAGATAAAGAAAATTGTATTAGCCCTAAGAATGTTTACTATTATTTAGTAAGAAGAAGGCGTTCTAATAAAAAAAAGTCCTTGATCTTCCCTAGCTTTGATCTGAAGGGAAGTTAGTTAATTTTAATACGGTTTTGACGGATTTCAAGATTAACATTCCTCCGATTCACTTTAAAAATAGTAATTTTACTTTGTCGTAGTCGCTGTTGATTCATTGCAGTGGTGGAAAAACGTCTCGTAAATATTCATCACATCAACATGCATTATGTTAGATTAGAACTGCTTTTGTGATAAAACAATGATTCCCAAATTATAGCCTAACCATCTTTTATCGTTCATAGATATAGACTCCGCCATAAACTAACTGTTTAACGAGGTGAAAAGAAATAAAAAAATATATTATAAATGCTAAGTGACGATCCACTTAAAACAAGTGACATTAAAAATAAATTACAGGAAAGCAACATCTTGCGAGGAGCTATATCCACAACCGTTCCCTCTAAAACTACAATCGTAAAGCGACTGGGACCCCGTCTCGGGAATAACGTATGCTAAAAAATGCAAACAGGAAAATTTAATGGTTCGTGAAGTAAGTCAGATATGGAGCACTCCAGGATTGCCCCCATATTCCACTTGGGAGCGCAACTATTTGTTTTACTAGTTCTCGAACGAGACTCGAAGGTTTGTGAAGAAACATATTTTGTTGAGAGTTAAGAAGTTCTTAACCATATGAGCTGATATAACGCCTTAGAGATTAACTAGTTTAGAAATCGTAGTATTCTGTCTATTTTCAATTTTAAAAACATCAGAATCTGTTTTATTTGTTTGTCTAAATTAATCTCTACTATTTAAGATTTAAAAACACAGTTGCAAATTATGTCAAAGGTCTGTACTGTACATTCAGTATACGAATAAATACTATACTTAGAATTAATGATTTTACTAACTTATCTTGACACTGTTGCTCACAAAAATTACTAATTATTACTAATTATTAGTTTGACAAAACACAATATTCCTTCGTTTTCATAAGTACACTTCAAATTAATTGCTCTAAAAGCCCTTTTTATTTCACGTGAATTTATTTGTTACGGTTAAGGAGCATGATGTCTCATGTTGTCGTATTTAAAAGTTAAAATCTTAACATTTTTAATGCATAATATGAATAAATACATTAAATCGTTTATTGGAAAAATATTTTTTTAAATATTTATTTAAAAAAATATCTTATATGTTCTATATGTATCTTATATGTATCTAAAAGTGAGATTTTCGATATTCTTTCCAGTAAATTCTCTCAATTCAGTCCCATTCCCAATTAACTCTTATTAAAAATGATTCATGTACAACCTACACCAGTTACCTACTACCTTTTCAGTCTTATGTCATTTGACATAAGAACTTACCTAAAAGGGATTCTATTATCAATGCAAAAATTAGAATTTCTCTTTTAAGACTTGTAACATTGCTATTATTAAAAACACTATTTCATCTTTAGCTTAAAAAACTCCACTGCTGGGCACAAGTTTTTGCACATTGTGAAATCGGCTTAATGTGCCGTCAAAAATGACGTAATTATTAAACCTATCCTAAGACCGGGCATTGCAAAAGTTACTTGCACGTAATACTCTACATGCAAGATAGCCACCAAAACGCGCGCTGTGCTAATATGCGGCAAGGAGGTCATTCTAATGAAGCCACTTTTAAGGATCTATCACGTTTTGAACCCTTTGCAGGGCCGTGGTCACCGTGTAACGTCAGGATAAAACCAATTCGTAAAATAAACGCACGTAAAAGTGGTTTTATTTCTATTTGTAATGTACGCGTCAACTTCAGAAAACAATATTAAGTCATTCTAGCGGGATTCTAGTCTGAACCTTTTGAATTCGCTTAAAGTGCCTATGGAATACCAGCGCCGGATGTCTACGATGCCTGAATTTTTTGAATCGGACTCGTATTCGGTGCCACAATATTATCGCTTAAACAGTGGTTTAAACAATGAATATTTTAATGTACTTGTTTCTCTTCGTATTTAGCATTGTGTCAAAAACAAGCCAGTAACCCTGTTAAATTTGTTTTAACGTATCCTTGGTACTACTTATTATTCTAAGCTATTGACTTGAACATGAAAATTGCGTTTCGCATTGTTTATGTTGGGGAGGATGGCGAGGCATGTATCCAGAGATAAGAGGGAACATGAGCTCAATAAGGTAAAATTTGTGCACAACGTAAATATCATATTAACATAAATCACGTTAAGATTGAGGGGGTGAATTTTAATACGCGCACGTTACCGAGAGCTTATGATAAATGCACTGTCACAGGGTAAATTGTTTTTCGATAGAGTGTTGGGACTTGAGCACCGTGTTGCTTGTAATATTTATTGTAAATTAGAACCTCAATCGCGTAACTTTTATAAGTATTAAGGGAATTTGCGTATTTTGTTTTACTTTTATTTAATAATTGCGTACCGTAATGTTAGTGGCCATGATATCGCAGGTAGAAGCACCTGTGTCCGACTCTTTTTACGCAGTAATTGACATAGGTTTTGTCACTGAAACATAATATAGAATTTCATTAAAATTTTACTTATCATTTGCACAAATTTATGTTCTTACTACATACAAATTTTCATCAAGATCGGTAAAATTAAAAACGAGTGAGGTAGTTAAGGAAATAACGTAAGAAATTCTGTAATTTTCAAAAGTTTTATTGTAATATTAGCCTACCTTATTTAGTAACTGTTTGTCATCAAACCATCAATGTGAAAGTCAAAGTCAAAAGGTAATAACTGCAACTCAAAATTTGTAACATTGTTGTTTTCACATGTAGAAATAAGATAACGAATACCTCAGTGATTGAGGCTTCCGGGTGAAGTGCGCTTCCACTTACAAGTTACAACACCAGATGAGATTAAGGCCAAGTGCTTACCTGTAAGAAATAATAAAAATAAAAATAAACAATGCTTATTTCATAAAAGTTAGTGTTTGTGATGAAATTGGCTTAGTTAACCAAAATTAAGATCAAGGTTTTTAAGAATAACTTATTCTTAATTCTACGAGCCACGTAGTTTTTACAGTTAGGTTCAATAATAAATCTGCATTACAAACAAAAATAATGGCCTCAGGTGTGAATGGCCTTTTTCAAGTGTTACTTACAGTTATTAACTGTAAGAAATACTTGGAAAAATATTAGTACCTTGTCCCACAAGTACTGAGAGTAAATTTAAGCAGTCCCTATTTTAAGAGTCTCTTAGAGTTTTCTTAAGAACATTTGCAAAATGTTTACCCCGGTGCTTGAGTCTGTAATTAACAACAAGAAACACGCTACGTTTAAGAATCGGTGCAGACGAGCAACTTCGTAAAGTGGTTATCGAAAACTATACAATTCAGGCAGGCAAACACTATATAAATCAAAAAAGAGATGAAATGAAACCCTTAATGTAAAGGTTACCTCCAAAATTGTTTGTCCGTGGAATCCGTTATGTTTAAGGGACGACTTTAAAATAATTATTAATGTTTTTTTTCTTTAGATATTTTTTATTTTTAAATATATTATATTGCTTTTAAAATAGCAATATACCTACAAACATCAATGGGTAAACCCAAAAGAGTGTAAGTCTTCAAACACAACTATTATCATTATTAACCCCCTTCTAAATCTGGCTGGTAACAATTTTATAATATATACTAGCTGACCCGGCAGACTTCGTACCGCTTTGACAGTTTCCATCATTGAGTTGAATATATAGCAATGGTTTCCATGAAAACAAAATAAACAAATCATTTTGTGTTGGAAAAATAAATTGTCGTTTTTAGTATTTTATATATTTTTTTTAATATAGCCTATGTTACTTAGTGCTAATGTAGCATTCTAATGGTGAAAGAATTTTTTAAATCGGTCCAATAGATTTTGAGTTTATTCGCTGCAAACATACATACATACATACATACAAAAATACAAAGGTTTCCTCATTATAATATTATTATTATTATAGTATAGATACCAAAACTAAATTTTATAGAAAACTAGTAAACTCAGTTGCCCGTCTACCCAACTCAATGGCCACTTCGAATACGCTGGGCGAATGTCACTCCAGTATTTAATTAAAAAGCAAAGAAACTGAGAAGGTGGAGGGTAATTTGTCAAAATTAATTAAAAAGAAAACGAACGAACCTAAGAATTACATTGAATTTAACAAGATGACGTAGGCGCCGTTAATTCTCCAGCCTTGCCGGCATTACCTTTTTAACTAATTATATGTTTAATTAGTTACAGAAGATGATGGTGTGAGATGAATAATAATGCTAAGTTGTTTCGAATACTTAATGAAACAAATGAACAGAAAAGAATTAGGTACTGAAAAATAAAGTCATAAAACAAAAGAAAAACTATGTTAGATATTTGTAACACTTACACCCGCTTGCACTAAACTTATGAATCGCCTAAGTTTTGGCTTAACTATTACCCGGTCAAGTTAACTCGGCACCTGGCTCGAAAACGTTGCTTACACTCAGGTGACACAACTTGACAGGGTAGTAGTTAGGCAAAGACTTAGGCGATTTATAAGTTTAGTGGAAACAGGTGTTAGATTCGAATTCAGTCTCAAATGTTTCTAACCGCCTTCGTAGTCTAGCGGTTAGATCTTCGGTCTGGTTCGATACCAGAGGTCCCAGGTTCAATTCCCATTAAGTAATTGATTTTATTTTACTTGGTTTGTTAGAGTAGAACGGCTTAGTTGTTTTAAGTCCACCTGGCTATATACCACCATATATCAAAGGCTGACCCCATTACAGCTACCTATGTGAGTAGCATGGTTCTCACAGTATAGAGATAAAAGGCCAGTCCCTCAGTATCTAAGGATTCCGCTTCAACCTTCGGCCTTATCTTCACTGATGGACAGACACAAATGACACGAAGGCCGGGGACCGATAAAAAATATTGTGAAAACAATATCACTCCCTAGAATAATGGAACCGTCATATGGAAGGTTACGACCTTGCCACAAAATAGGTTTGACCTCTCGATACCTACCAATTATTTTTAATTGTTCAAAATATCAAAATGAAATTCGGTTACTTATATTTCCTTCCTCGCTATGCACCCACGCAACATTGATAAAGGCACATTTAAATTTTAATAGGTAATTAGCAACCAATTGTCAAGTTTTATATTTCTTCATATTTGCATCTTCCCAAACAGGTAGTTATAATCGTCGGTGAACTATCAAGAACCAAATTATTGACTGGATTCGTGAATTGTTTCTTTATTGCGACTTTATCGTTTTTAAATAAATTATTTGTATGCACAGGAAATTGTTGATAAACCTTGATCCTTTAAGATGATTAATCTGTTCTGATAGAGACATAAAATTATGTAAGACATTTTAATTAGTGTCGTGGTAACTAACTGTTTTTGTGGTCTCTTGGTTAGACCACTGGTCGCACACGCAAAGGTCCAGGGTTCGATTTTCAGCGGAAATATTGTATTCGGTTTGGTTGATGGTAGGATATGTTTTACCACCATTCTTAGTTAACAGAATAATTTAATTATCACATTTAATTTTATATATTAAATCTTAAACGTAAAACGTAAAAGGGGTGTAAGGGGTCCCAACCTACACCATTTGGGGCCCAAGCCAACCTCTCCTGCACGTGGTGCACCCTGCTGATCAATAGACGAGGCTCTGGCGACCGACTGATGGCGGGATACCTATCACAGCCCGAACGTAGCTAACAAAGTGCACAGACCGGTGTCGGGCAGCAGCGACACTGGTGCGATTAGCTACGCACTGCGATTGCCAACCCGCATGCCCAGCGTGCCAATTATGGGCGAACCCTCCGAATGACGACACAGGCTCTAAGGCAGCTTAAAAATGGAAAAGCCCCTGGCGAAGACGGTGTTACATCTGAGCTCCTCAAAGCAGGCGGTAAACCTGTATTAAAGGAGCTCCAAAACATCTTTAACGCCGTTCTTTTTGATGGGAGAACTCCGGAGACGTGGAGTAGGAGTGTCGTCGTGCTGTTCTTCAAAAAAGGAAACAAGACCCTACTGAAGAACTACCGACCCATTTCGCTCCTAAGCCACGTCTATAAACTGTTTTCAAGGGTCATCACAAACCGCCTTGCGCGCCAACTCGACGAATTTCAACCGCCAGAGCAGGCCGGGTTTCGAGAAGGATACGGAACCATAGACCACATCTTCACAGTGCGGCAGATTAAACAGAAGACCGAAGAGTATAATCGGCCCCTGTGCTTAGCATTTGTGGACTATGAGAAGGCATTTGACTCTATCGAAACCTGGGCTGTTCTAGAAATCCTGCAACGATGCCAAGTCGATTGGCGATATATCCCAATGCTGAGTCGTCTGTACAATGCTGCCACCATGGCCGTCCAAGTACAGAACCAGCAAACTAAGCATATCCCCTCGCATCGAGGTGTGAGACAAGGGGATGTGATATCCCCCAAATTGTTCACAAATGCATAGGAGGATGTGTTTAAAACGTTGAACTGGAAAGGACGTGGCATTAACATCAACGGTGAACATATCTCACACTTGCGATTCGCGGACGACATCGTCATCGTGGCCGAAACGTTGCAGGATTTACGGTACATGCTGAACGGCCTAGCTGATTCTTCTCAACGCATCGGTCTCCGGATGAACTTGGGCAAAACCAAGGTTATGTTCAACGAACATGCCATTCCGGGACCGATTGCAGTACAAGGCAGTGCTCTCGAAAATGTTAAGGAATACGTCTACCTCGGGCAGATTTTGCAATTGGGTAGAAACAACTTCGAGAAAGAGGCTAACAGAAGGATACAGCTAAACTGGGCAGCATATGGGAAATTACGTCAGGTTTTTACGTCGCTTATTGTACAAAGTCAGTTTTCTCGTGGAGCCGTTCGCGAGAAGGCGTATACATTGTCTCTGAATATCTTTTTATATTTATCGCAGTCCATTTTGCTCATTAAAACATTAAGCATTAGATTCAAATTTGTGTGTCTAAAGTATGCGATTGTGTCTCCCTACCACTGTTCCGCTCATCGAGCATTGTGTAGTGCAAGAACAGGACAGTTAACTATCACTGCGGCCGCGTTAAGCAGGATAGCTGACTTCGTCGCTTAATACTCTCGCTACTCATACGCAACGGCAACAATGCAGCGCTCTCCGCCATTAAATCATGAAAAATTATGTGTATTAAATCCAGATTTACCAACGACGGCCTTCACGTCAAAAGATGATGATTTCATCAACTTGCGTAAACGAAAACAACATAGCTTGGATGAGGACCTTTTAAAGATTGCCGAAACAAAAATAAATGATCAACCTAGCGCCTGGAAGGACAGGTTGGATGCGACAATCGCCGATTCTGTCAAAAGTGCGGTCAATAACGTACTTCAGAAAGAAAATTAGTAACTTATCGACTTCCATCAACAATACGCTTCAACAATTTAGCTCACGGTTGGATAGCCTTCAAGATACAGTGAACTTTGTAAGCAATAGACAAGATGCTGTTGAAACTCGCCTTGCATCGGTCGAAAAAAACTCCGCTGCCTGTAATAATGTTTCAAGTCAAATCACATCTCTTGACAATAAAATAGAACAGATGGAACAGCAGGCTAGGCAATGTAACATCGAAATCGCTAACCTTCCAGAGCACCGCGGTGAAAATCTGATCCTATTGCTTGAAAAAATTGGTACAGTTATTAAGCACCCGATCAATCCTACCAATATTGTGTCGGCTCATCGAGTACCATACATTGACCATAAAACCCACATCCGAAAAATGTTATTGTGAGGCTCACGTCAAAATTACTTCGAGATAATATCATAACGGCGGCGCGGGCGGTGAAAGGAGTTAAATCCGATCAGTTGTTGATATCAGGTACTTCGCGTAATATTTATTTGAACGAGCACCTCACACCAAGAAATAAATTGATATTTCGCCTTTGCCGGGAAGCAGCCAAAAAACAAAATTATAAATATGTATGGATTAAACATGGCACCGTACTGGTTCGTCGAACGGACTCATCTCTTACCTTCGCAGTGCTCACCGAAAACGATGTTGATAAAATCAAAGCCTAATTACGCACTATCTTCAGTATTTTGTATTTCTTATTTATGTATCAACAATACAGAACTATTAAACCTAAATTAAATATTCGCTATTATCATTTACACATTATTATTCTTAGGTCTTCACGAGTTGATGGACATCAGTTGCCATCATACAGTCACGAGTTACCATCATACATGTAAAATAGTATTGTGTATGCTATACAATAATAAATGTAACGTATGTCTAATATATTGCTTAAATTATATTCTCTTGATTTGTTTAATAATTTTACAAGTAATTAACCAGTGGGCTAACTCAAACTCAATATATTATGCATATGTAATAATCGCAATTATATCTACATATGAAACAAACCAATCTATAAAATCGATCTGTAATAACTATATTATTATATCTCTCTGTATTAGGGGTAACACCACGGTATGGTTATGCGACGTATTGATACTATTTTATTTTGTAAACAAAAAATATACATTCGGCTGCAAGTTGCAAATATCACTAAACACTTGTCGCTTATTATTAATGCCTCTAAATGGATAAAAGCTTACTACTTTATTACCAGAACTGCCGTGGTCTAAGAACAAAGCTGCATGCTCTGTTTATGAACATTTTATCTAACTCATACGACATCATAATTCTAACAGAAACCTGGCTACACGCTGACATGCTAGATGGTGAATTTATCGACGATAGGTATCAGGTGTTTAGAAAAGATCGAGATCGACAAGCCACCGGCCGGCGGGATGGCGGGGGCGTACTGGTGGCAGTGCTACGGACACTCGGTGCGACCGCGCGGACCGAGCTGTCGTCGTCCGCGCTACCATATGGCGACGACGTCCCCCTCCCTTCGATCGTTGACTATTTAATGTTAGATTTATGGATTGCTAATCGCAACTACTTGATAAGCGCTGTTTGTATTCCACCCAGCTTAAGTTACCATGTATATCACGCATTTTTTACCAAATTACAAAACTACATGCACGATTCAAATGCAACTTTTTTTAGTAGGAGATTTTAACTTGCCTAACCTACAGTGGAATAAAACAGTGCACTTGCAACCTCTTATAATTGACAATAACGCAACCCATTAATGGTTAAGTAATTTTATGTATTTGCATAATTGTCATCAACTTAACTCCATTTTAAATAAAAACAATAGAACTTTAGACCTTTGCATAACTAATGACACTAATTCGAGTTTATCACCCATATCAGTTCCATTAGTACCATATGATGAGTTTCATTCGCCATTCCAAGTGTTAATGCCTGTTCATAATGACGTAAAATTAATCGTAAGTAAAACATACTTGAAATATTGTTACCAAAATTCAAATTATGTCAAAATTAGGGAGGAAATGGAAAATATTTATTGGACTCAATTATTTTTAAATAAAAACGTGGAACAAGCGGTATTGTGCTTTTATGAAGAACTATATAAATTAATTAAAGAATATGTACCTACAAAAGTTGTTAAATCAACTCCTTATCCATGTTGGTTTACTGCGGAACTTATTCACCTTCATAATAAAAAAAATCGAACATGGATCAACATGAAAAAATATAACAGTGATTCTATTTACTACATATTCTCAATGTATAGAAAAAAGTTCAAGTTGGCCGCAGAACGTTGTTATAGGAATTACCTTAATAAAGTAGAATGTAGTATAAAAATAAATTCAAAATTTTTTTGGACGTATATTAAAAATAGGACAAAAAGTACAGGCATACAGACTACTGTTAACTATAAGAATGGAATTGCAACTACTCCAGAGGGTATCTGTTCCCTTTTTTCTGACTACTTTCAATCGGTCTTTGAACCGTCTTCAGTACCGAGTAATTTCAATATTAGTAATATCCACATACCTGATGCCGAAACTCCTAATATACTGCTTAGTGACATAGTGATGCTTAGAAATGATGTCCGGAAAGTGCTAAAATCACTCGATAGTACAAAAGGTGTAGGGGTTAATAATATTCATGCCCACTTTTTAAAGCCACACCCGAATCTCTTGACGGACCACTTTGCTTACTAATAAATAAGTGTTTACACGATGGAGCATTTCCTAGGATCTGGAAGACAGCTAGGATTGTTCGTATTCACAAAGGAGGTCCAAAAAAGGACATAGAAAATTACCGACCCATATCAATATTACCCACCCTGTCAAAGGTCTGTGAGCGTTTAGTGCATGATGTAACATATGCCTGTCTCCGTAAAACTATCATACCGCAGCAACATGGCTTCGTGAAACAACGATCAACCGTCATCAACATGCTTATTTATACAACGTTTTTATTCAAGGGGTTTGAATCTAACAAGCAAATTGACAGTGTTTACACAGACTTTCGTGTGGATCATAAAATATTGTTGGAAAAAATTGCTTTTAATGGTATACGAGGAAACCTTTGGCGCTAGTTTAAATCATATATTTCAAATAGAACTCAAAAGGTTGTATTACGGGGATATTAATCTGAATGTGTACATATTAGCTCAGAAGTACCGCAAGGCTCTATTATCGGTCCATTACTGTTCATATTGTTTATAAATGATATAAATAAATGCTTTCATAATTGTAATTTCTTGTTATATGCAGACGATTTAAAAATTTACTCTCTTATGGACAACTTCAACGACCATGCTAGATTTCAGGAAGATTTGGATCGTTTCTCTGTATACTGCTCTGAAAATAAACTTAATCTTAATCTAGAAAAATGCAAATTTATAACTTTTTCTAAGAAAAGGATAATAAGTAAGTTCCCCTACTCGCTCTGCGGTACTATCTTGAATCAAGATAGCAGTGTTAAAGATCTCAGGATCACTCTCGACTCTAAACTACATTTTGATGTGCACATAGAAAATGTTATAAATAAAGCCTATAAGATGTACGGTCTCGTCATGCGTTCAGGTGTCATGTTTAAACAACCGTCAACTTACCTTTATCTTTTTAAGTCACTTGTTAGGTCACAGATGGAGTATGCAGTTAGTATCTGGAACCCGCTATACGAGAAATACATTAGTAGGCTTAAATCAGTGCAGAGGAAATATTTGCGATGTATGCATTATAGGTGTGTCAAGAAAAGATTGCCCTATGTAGAACTACTGAGTCGTTACAAAGTACTGAATTTGAAATCAAGACACATTCAACTAGAAGAAATGCTGTTATATGGTATATGCCATAACAAATACAATTGTATTGAATTGACTAACGAACTATATTATAGAATGCCGATAAGAACTCATTTGCGATCAACACATCCTCATGAATTTTTTTCCACTACAACATGTCGAACTAATGCTGGGCTTAGATGCCCTATCAACAGAATGTTAAAGTCACATAATAAATTATTCAATGATTTAGATATATCTGCTGTAAACACTTGTACTTATAGGAAGTTGGTAACCGACATTCTCAATGATGTTTTACCTATTTTAATAATGAACTTAATATTTTTTGATATTTTTTGTAACTCATACTTTTGTAATTAATAATCTTATATATTCCCGGGTGCAATCGACGGCATTAAATATGTTTCATTATTATCATTTCATTATTATTCTACTTCATACTTTTACTAAGATGTCGCTATGGATTTGAATCCACCTGGCCCAACAATGTGCATGCATATTGATGTGGTTGACTGTACCTGATGTTGAGATGGTCTGTGGTAGCGTTTTATGCACTTGGCAGTACGGACACGGTATAGGTAGTTAAAACTCAGTAATAAACCATAATTTACCAAAATAGCAAAATGGCGTTTACACCCCACTTACAGCGTACAATGTAAATACACTTCCAAGGAGTTTGAATCAGCCAAAGTCCTACTCTATCCCTCCGGATGCGGTCTTTACATACAAAAGACCGAATTGCCTGCTCTGATTGAATTATACCTTTCCACCCGCCTCATAGAGGCGCGGCTTTTGTGATATTTATGTTGAGAGATTTCACATGCGCACACTAAACTTACGTATAAGTAGGTTGGAAACGATTATGAGTAGTTTACATGAAGGTATTAAATACTAGAATAGCCATTACAGTGAAATGACGTTGTGGCAGTTGTTTGCCGTAGGCTTTAACAGTAAGCACTCTTTTTGTTTTTAAAAATGTTAAATAGTCATACTTGAGACAAGGCGATTTACAAGAAATAGTAAGAAAATTTGGTCCGGAATACAAGAAGTGCAAGTTTGAATCTCGCTCGTGAAAACATTTTTCCATACTTTTTTCTGTAAGTAATAGGAAAATGACGAAGAGGTCACTTTTCTAAGGCTCTTCTCTAAAGGCACGCGTCGTAATAAATCAGTAGTTAAACCCATTTCTGATATAAGCTGTAGTAAGGTAAAAACAAAATCTTGTACCTAACTACATAAGCATTGTAAATGCGAACTCTAAAGTATTAAAAATAGGTATCTTACTTCCACATTTTACATACACTTAGTTCATTATTGATTCTATAATATGTCCCATGCACTCAATAACGTATATCTCAGTTCAAAGGTAACATAAAACGAGAGCATGACAGCTCAATCGTCCAAAGAGTGGTAACAAATCGTTTCTTGCGCAACAAAAATAGGTGTTTCGAACTCATTGCTCCCAAGTCACCATAGACAAATGCCCAAAAAACTCCTAAACAAAAGAAGGGAAACGAACTCGTCAGCAATGTGTCGACCGGAGCCAATTGAATTTCAAAGCCGACAAGCGTCTACCACAAAATTTATTCAAAGAATAAATCTGAAAATTTGTAGATCTAAAGGCATAAAGGAAAAGTGGCGCCGACGCGTCGACACAAAGGAATTTCTAAATTTCACGGCTTCCGCCTTGCCTGTTTGTATTATTTGTATATATGAGAGGGTAGGGTAAGATATGACAAACGGCTCCGGCTAGGGTGGAACTAGTAGTGGCCAATCTTAGCATCGCCGTCGACTCTGACATACGACGCAGCACGCCGCTTATTTTGTTAAAGCATTATCACCAGCAAGGGGTGATTTATGATACCAAATTTGTTTCCAAAGTGTTTGCCAAACTAGAATATTGTGCTTTGAATAAAGCTGAGTAGTTCCTAGCGATGATTGTATGAATGAATCAGTATGAACGAAACGCAAAAATGTCGTAGATTTTATAGTAAGTAATTTTATTTTTCTTCACAATCTTGGTTTTAGGCCAAATAGAAGTATTTTTTTTTTATAATAGAAGGAGGCAAACGAGCAGGCGAGTCACCTGATGGAAAGTAATTACCGCTGCCCATGGACACCCTCAAAACCAGAATCGCAGACTCGTTGCCGGCCTTTAGGCTCGTTTCTTGAAGATTCCGAGGTCGTAACGGTCCGGAAATATCGCTGCCGAGAGCTGGTTCCACAACACTGTAGTTCGAGGCAAGAAGTTTCGTGAAAAACGCACAGTAGTAGACCGCCATCCATCAAGGTGATGTGGATGGAATGACAGTCGATTGCGTGTAGTGTGGTGAAGAAAGTACAGCGACAGTGCTAGGAAAATTTTCAGACGATAATAAATAGTGCAATGAACAGTAAACAAATGGTTTTAGTTACATTTATTGACTTTAAAAAAGCATTTGACACGCTAGATCACGAGGGTTTGCTGCCGGCCATGAATGAGTGTGGTATAAGAGGTCCTATCAAAAGGTGGTTAAAAATATAATTACAGAATAGATCTCTAAAGGTTCGTGTGAACGGGGTAGATAGTTTAGAGGGTAAAACAAAATATGGCGTTCCAACTGGATCAGTATTTGGGCCAATAGGGTACATTATATAAGAGCGTCAATAGCATGGTGAACGTCAATAAGCATTGTCAAATATATATGTATGCCGATGACACGTGCCTTATGTATAGTGGTCATGACAATGAATAAACAAAATAGATTTAGATAGCATTGTGCAGTGGGCACATGACAATGGCATTATTATTAATGTAAGTAAGACAAAATGTATGCTAATCGCATCTCCGTACAACAAATTAACAAGAAAGGAGAATGTATTGTTAAAAGGCCATAACTACGATTGTCTTCACAAAAGCTATGTTAATATTTTCAGTGTCAACTAATCAAGCGTGTTAACACCTTCAAATATCTAGGATTAACAATAGATAATCGCTTTGCATGGGACGTTCATGTCGAAAATGTTTGTCAGAAACTAAGAATAATGATATGTAAGTTATTTATTTATTTTTTCTTTTTATTTTGGAACCAACAGTCATTACAAAACAAGCATCATAAAATACTACACACTGAACAAAGAAATAGGGCCGAAAAGTTACATACGAAAACAATTTAAAAAGAGCTTATCGTTGCGAGACAAAAGTAATGTAAAATATACTTATAAATATAAAACACTATATTAAACACAATACCATACGATACAATACAATACAGTGTACACGTAAACAACTACTACTAACTATAATAGTAGTTTAGTTTATGCAAATAAATTGCTATGACAAAAACAGTTTTGGTGACATCATATCACCACATGTGTTCTATTACATTTATATTAACTACTTACGTAATATACTTATATAAATTATATATTTTAAGTATTATTGTGTGTACTATACATTTAGTTACTAATTACAGAACAATACTTAAAACAAAAAAGAAATATAACTTAACTGAACTTAAAAAAACCAAAGAAATAAAAATAGCAAATTAAAAACTAAATACTAATATTATATTCCTAACATTACCTATACCTGCTTTTAAAATCATCTGAGGAGCCATTAAAAACATGAACGTGAAATAAAACAGTTTCGGATATAATTTTTATGAAGAACGGGTGCCACTAAAGTTTTAATAACACGTTGGGGACGAACAGGAAGGCGTACTTTGATAATGAAATAGATCTTAGCTAATAGCGCGGGAGAATCTACCTTACTACTTAAGATTTTGTGCAGGTAAACCAGGTCAAATTGTTTTCGACGGTTACTGAGGCTAAGTAAATTATGACTAGAGAGAGAAGCATCGTAAGAATCGCTGTAACGGTTACATCTATAATTAACAATTCTAATAAATTTCTTTTGTACCTTTTCTAGTCTATCAATATGCTTTTTGTAGAACGGGCTCCACACCATACAGCCAAAATCTTATATCCATCTTACGAAAGAAAAGTGAAGTACCTTAAGAGTAACTATGTCATTAAATGGTTTGGTTATTCGGTTAATAAAACCTAAGCTTTTGAACGCACGCTTTGTCACAGAGTCTATGTGTAAGGTAAAAGTGAATTCATCATCCATGAGGATGCCCAAATCACGCATTTCTTTCACTCGTTTAAGTGCATTAACAAGAAGTGTGTAACTATAACGGAGCGGTGCCTTTTTTCTGGTATATGTAACAACTTGACACTTATCCAAATTTAAGTAAAGTTGATTATGAGTACAATAGGTGGAAAATGAGTCAAGATCTAATTGTAGCTGGTGACAATCATCATAGCTTTTCATTTCTAGGTATAATTTAGTATCGTCCGCATACAGTAGATGATGACAGTTGTGCAGCGCCCGGCCTATGTCATTTATGTAAGTACAATGAAAAGAGTACGGGACCAAGGTAAGAACCTTGCGGTACCCCGGATGGAATAAATAAGTAAGTAGAGCAGTAGCCCTTAACGCAGACAGCCTGACTAAGGTAACGTATATAAGAATCAATCCATCTGAGCAGATTGCCATGCACACCAAGCCTCCATAACTTTTCCAAAAGTGTGTCGTGGTTTATTTTGTCAAAAGCCTTGGATAACTTTTCCAAAAGTGTGTCGTGGTTTATTTTGTCAAAAGCCTTGGAGAAATCTGTGTACACGACATCCACCTGACTGCCTTTGTCTAAAGCTCTAAAAAGGAAATCTGTGAACATCAGCATATTCGTGTCCACACTACGCGACTTAACGAATCCATGCTGGTTTTCATCAATATGATTACGAGCAGCATATGCCAGTTGACTTGTGACAATTTTTTCTAATGTTTTGCCTAAAACACATAATTTTGAGGTAGGTCGGTATTGAGTTATACAATCTAAAGCATGCGGTCAATAGGAAAATGTTATATATATTATATTATGCCCTTGAAGACGCAAATATAAACTACGGGTTGGGTGCTTAAAGATTAACGTTTCCAGTTCATTTGAATAAAATTAAAAATCTACAAATAAGACTGTCAAAATTACTTATCAACAAGAAAGATAAAATGGCATTAAAAAAGAATACAATAAATTATTTAAAATTTGAAAAATACAACCAATAGAAAATAAGGTAAAAATTCCAATTATACTAGAACAACACGATAAATCTAAACATATATTAAGCAGGGTACATAAGCACCTAATCTGTCAGGCAGCCCACAAAAAGATATATGAAGTACCTAAATATACAAACTATTACGCGCCATTATTGCGCTATTATTAGTGCGCTTACCGCGCACAAGACATTGGCTGACCCAAACGCTACTAAACGCATTACCGAAACCAATATTTGCCAAATGTGATACCATAACAAGAAATTGCTTAAAGAGTATTTTACGAAGGCATTATTTGACTATGTGTCCATAGTTTGACAAACTAGAGGCACATAGTTAAATAGTGTCTTAGAAATATCGATCAATGTTCTGTAAGTTAATTTTAATTGTTTAGTAAGTTATTAAAAAAAGTTTTTAACGCAACTTTTGTTGCGAGCAAATTACAAAATCACAAATGTAAAAAAAAATTAAAGAGCACCTGACCCGGTATGTTAGAAGGTTGCAGGTTCAAATCCTGCTCATGGAAATTTTTTCAACAGTTTTATTTTTAGTAAGTTATTGTTAATATTTTTCTATAAAACGTACCAAGTGCTCACGAAAACGCTGCCGACAAACCGTTTCACGGTTCATGCAATTAAAAGTATTACGTGCACAAAATACCATTATAAACATGTTTTGAGAAAATAAATTTAAATTAAGACTTTACAAAAGCGCTTTTTATAATTTTAATCCCCCTTTTCGACCCAACTATTCCATGCAAATTTTATAAAACTAAATAATGAAAGGGCAATATATTTTTTTGAACTTTGATGCTACACATTTTTACGTAGGCGCTATGAACACTTTTTCAATTTATTTTCAGTTATTTTGTTTGCTTTTATCAACCATCTATAAAAACAAGGTGAAGCAAATTAGTTAATTCATATACATGCAGGTTTGTATTACTTACTTACTTACTTACTCCATTGGCGCAGGGACCCAAAGTGAGTCTTGGCCTCCGAAACGAGAACTCGCCACTTTCCCCTGTCCATTGCAGTCTCTTGCCAGTTGACGGCTCCGAGGTCGCGCAGGTCAGCTTCCACCCTATCGCTCCAGCGGTACCTGGGGCGCCCAATCGGTCGCTGTCCGATCGGTCGACCCAAGTATGCTCTCTTGACGCTTCGATCTTCCCCCATTCGCAGCATGTGACCGAGCCAGCGGAGTCTGTGTGATTTGTATTCTCCTATTATGTTAGGCTCAGCCACGAGGTCTTCAATCTCTGCGTTTTTTCGGACTCTCCAGCTACCATCTTCCCTCCTTATTGGACCCAGGATTTTCCGAAGAACTTTCCTCTCTGCCACTAGAAGCTGATTCTCCTCTTTAAGGGTTAGCGTCCAGGCTTCAGAACCGTACATAAGGATGGGCCTTATAACAGTTTTATAAATGCGCACTTTTGTTCTTCTGCAAAGAAGCCTGGATACCAGTACCTTATGTAGTGCAGCACTGCATCGTAAAAAGTTCTGGATACGTATTTGGATTTCTTCTTCACGGGTGTTCGTATCTGTGATAGTGCAACCAAGGTACTTAAATTTGGCCGTCCCTTTAAAGGTGGTATCCCCAACGTGTAAATTTTGACGCTGGGAGCGGCTGCTCTTAGACCTCATCATATGGAGATACTCCGTCTTATCGTGGTTAACCCTGAGTCCAACCTTTTCTGCTTCCTCTTCCAAGACTTTAGTGGCCTCTGCGACTTCTTCGCGACTTTCCCCAAGCAGAGCCAAATCGTCAGCGTACCCGATAACCTTATGCTTTCCATTCAACGTCAGGCCTGTATCCAGTGCAAGCACTTTTCTGAGTACATATTCCAGGACCAGATTGAAAAGCATTGGCGAAAGAGCATCACCCTGTTTAAGACCGGTAATTATCGCGAAGTCCTCAGTAAGTTCGCCTTCTATTCTCACTCTCATCTTACTTTCGCTAGTGGCCACGGCTATCATATCGATGAGCTTTAGTGGAACTTGGAACTCCCTCAGAATGGTGTACAAGGCACATCGATCAATGCTGTCGTAGGCTTTCTTAAAATCAATAAATAGTGCGTGTATAGTCTGAGCATACTCCCACTTCTTCTCCATCAGTTGCTTTAGGAGGAAAATTTGGTCAACGGTACTACGGTTTCGGCGGAACCCACACTGATAATCGCTGATGATTTGTTCCGCATATGGCTCCAACCGTTTTAGAAGCACGTATGACAAGACTTTGTATGCCGTAGGTAGTAGAGCTATTCCTCGATAATTTGTACACTTCTTTTTAGACCCCTTTTTGTGGACAGGGCAGATTACTCCGGTACACCACTCAGTCGGTTGTTTTCCAGTTTTCCATATGTTCAGCATAAGTTCGTATAGCGGCGGTGGTGCAGTCCATTTTAGACTGCACCACCGCCGTATTTCCAAAGCTCAGATGGAATGCCGTCAATACCTGATGCTCTGTTGTTTTTTTGCATCATGATAGCCTGTTGAACTTCCTCGAAGGTGAGTTGTGGTACCGCGGCATTATTGTCCTCCTGAGTTCGGGTTATACTTTCTTTGGGAGGTGGGCAATTCAGCAGAGTTTTTATTAGGTTTGTATTAGATTTAGATATTCTGTCTGACGCTGAGCGTCGAGCTCAAAAAAACGGGTATAGAGAGATATTCCTGCGGTAACCGTTGGCTTCCTTGAGTACCTAAAGCGCGTGCGATTCATGAAAAACTAATTTTAAACAACTTGTATATGCATCGGTGGTCGAGTGGTTCAGCGCTCGAACTGATATTCGGAGGTTCTGAGTTCCATTCCTAGGTCGGATAAAGTGCGTTTTGGATTTTCTGAGCATAGCCCGGATTTGTTATCAACAACCACCCCTCTCCCCCACGACCTGGTCCACCCAAGTGGACGTCCTAGCTTTTAGACGCGCCCTCGGGTTGTTCCACTCCCGATTCGGCCAAACCCATCAAACAAATCAAGTAGAAACCTTCCTTTGGCAACCGTACTGAGTAAACTAATACCGTGCCCAGCTATTAAACAGTATTGCCAACTATAGACAACTAGTATATACATATATATTATACTAGCTGACCGGCGGACTTCACACCGCTTTGACAGTTAACGTTTCCATGACAACAAAACAAACAAATCATTCGTCTGCTTAAGAATACCCGTATCCCATGATGGACCCATAGCAGCGCCACCTACCGGGTCCAACTGTAAATCTAAACCATTCTCGAATCCACTTGAATACACACAGAAAATTTCATTCAAATCGGTCCAGCCGTTTAGAAGGAGTTCAATTTCATACACACGCACAGAAGATTTATAAAGGGGTGCCCTTCGGTTCGCCTAAAAATTTTAGTCCTAATAGCACATGGCCAAACCGTATTAGCCTAAACTTAAAATGAACAATTATTGTTCCGCCTAACTATTGTTTTGCTACCATTATAATTTGGTCTAAGAATTGAAAGCCCTAATTTAAGGATCTATAATGTGAAATACCCAAAAATATATTGGCATAACGTTATTTTGGCATTACGATGATTTCGCTTAATATATAAAAGCTCTAATTTTAGCATATCTAATATGAAATGTGCCAAAAATGTATCAGCCTAAGAAACGAATCGCCGAACGAAAGCATGGAATTTCAATTCTTCTATAGGACAAAAACAATTTTATTGAAAAAATTTATTGACAGAAGCGAATCGCTGCAAAACCGACTCCACGTAGTCTTGTCTGCCCTACCCTAGTGTGTAATTTAAGCCCGCGTAGGCGCAGAGGGGCGAGGCGACCCAGCAAGCCGATACTGCGGTGGTGAGCGAAAACCATCTGCGACGATAACCTCGCGTGGGACCGCCGGAGTCCCGCAGCGCCGGAGCCGTGACAAAAACCATCTTACATGCTTGCTTGCAGTTGCATGCCTGCTTGCATGCTGCATGGTTGCTTGCATGCTGCATGCCTGCTTGCATGCTGCATGCCTGCCTGCATGCTGCATGCCTGCTTTCATGCTGCATGCCTGTTTGCACGGCATACCTGCTTGCATGCTGCATGCCTACGTTAGTATTTATTTATATTTATTTATGTACATATTAATAATTAAATTCAAGTTACTTTGCCTTATTAAAATGAGTAGGCATTTTATACTTTGTGATTTTTAATTTTGTGCGAATTAATATTAGGTAATTGCAAACTTTAGGGATTACGAATTGTTCCGCCAAATGTCGCATTTGGTAAATAACAATATGGCGATAAAAAGTTAGGCGAAGTGAAATTAGACCAAACACGATTATGAAGGGTAAAATTATGCGAAAAAATTTAGGCTAACCGTTTGTGTGCCATTGCCAATTAGAAGTACAAAAAATTAGGCGACCCGATATATACCCTTTATAAAGACTAGTGGTCGCCCAGTGGTCGATATTCGACCGTAATTTTATTAAGGCTGCACGGATTGTATCCTAAGCAATGGAAAATTAAAAAAAATAGAAAATGAGTTTGGATTGGCATTGACAAATGTCGGCGGCATTAATAACAAATAATACGTGTGTATCAAATACATAAGCGTGTGTGTAAAATACATGGTAGTGTGTGTGTGTAGTGTTGTTTTTATTGACTTAATGTATTTTTATGCATGATTTAATTAAATATTAACATTTGGATAACCTTTTCTATATAACTATAAGTGTGCGAAATTTCATACTCCTCCGTCCGCGCAATTTTCGTAAAAACGGGTACAAAGTTTTTGCTTCAGGTATTAATATAGACTAGTGGTCGCCCAATGGTCGACATTCGACCATAATTTTATTAAGGCTGCACGGATTATATCCTAAGCAATGAAAAATTAAAAAAGATAGAATGTGAGTGTGGATTGGCATTAACAGATTTCGGCCGCTTCTCTTCCATTTTTGAAATTTTTGAAAAGAGTATAAGATGCGTGTGTGTCAAATACATGGTAGTGTGTGTAATGTTTGTTTTATTGATTCAATGTATTTTGTATGAATAATTTAAAAAAAATATTAACATTCTGCAATCCTTCTCTACATATATAAACTATAAGTGTGCGAAATTTCATACTCCTCCGTCCGCGCAATTTTCGGAAAAAGGGGTACAATGTTTTTGCTTCACGTATTAATATATAGATAAGTCTTACATTTGAAATCGTACTCTTTTTATAAGACATTGTAAATGTCAATAAGTGAGTACTCAAAGATCTCTATATAATTATCTAATATTTTTATTCGATGTTTACATACCTATTTCAGGTGACATTATACACCTTAATGGTATATTATGCTCACATTACCGTCATGTGTGTCTCGTATTTGAAGCAACTAAGGACGTGGCAGATCAAACGGATGTCCTTGCGGTGATCCATTAACTTAATAGAACAAGACTGGTGCATTAGGCATACATAATATTAAATGTTTGCAGGTTTAAAATTCAAATATAATATTAAGATATTGCAAGTTATTATACAGATTGTTAGCAAGACCGAATGTTAACTGCCTCTTTGGTCTACTGGTTAAGACTACCGCCGGTGTCAGACCCAGAAGTCCAGAGTTCGATTCCCAGCGGGGGGTACATGTTTGTGTACTCGGTTTGGTTTATGGTAGGGCTTGTTTGTCCACCTGGTAAGCTACCACCATCTTATCTAAATATGACGCTATACCATCAATGTTTACATCATTGTTGTATTCCGGCAGCTAGAGATAAGATATACAGTGCCTCAGTAGTTCGAAGGTCCCAGGTAAAGCGCGCTTCCATGCACATTGAACTTAACACCATGTTTTTTTTAATGTTAAAAGGAGGCAAATGAGCAGGCGGGTCATCTGATGGAAAGTAATCACCGCCGCCCATGGACACTATGGTACTTTCACTCACCGGATGAAACACAACAGCTACCAGTGCCATTGTTTCACGCCGATATTCTGTTAGAAGGTGGTATTACGCCGGGCGAGCCGGCCCATTTCGTGCTGCAACGCAGCGTGGCTCTACCACTCAGACTCAGACTCACCATGTGAGGTAAAGGCACTGTGCTTACCCGTAAGCTATAAAAAAGAGAAAAGGCTGCGTACAATATGTGAATCATCATCATCATCATTAATCATCTCAGCCAAAAGACGTCTACTGCTGGACAAAGGCCTCCCCCAAGGATCTTCACAACGACCGGTTTTGAGCTGCTCGCATCCAGTGGCTTCTCCCGACCTTTACCAGATCGTCGGTCCACCTTGTTGGAAGCCTGCACACACTACGTCACCACTCGAAAACTACTCCGCCCCAGCGGCCATCAGTCCTGGAAGCGATGTGCACCGACAAAAAAAAACAATCTTAACCACAGACCATAGAGGCAGTTAAAAATTTGTTCTTGTTAAAGAATCTATTCAATTATATAGGAATAAATATATTGAATAAGGTTAAATTTTAAAATACTGTTAGCTTTATTAAATGAAACAACTTTTCAACTAAAAAAGTCTAGCCGTATATTATTAGTTTTATTATATGAAACAGCTATATAAAAACTATTATATACTCGTAAAAACCGGACTAACATAAAAAAATAACAGGCCGTAAAATAACAGTGTTGAATGATTTGAAATGAGTATTTATAAATACATTGAATATTGATATTGTCGCAGGCGGGGACAATCACCAACCAAAGAGAGTAAGCCGCTTGGTTGATGATTGTCCCCGTCTACGACAACTATCAATATTCAATGTATTTATAAATACTCATTTCAAATCATTCAACACTGCTCAAATTGAATTCTGGGATCGTAGAGCTTGTTTTTTTCTTTTCAGTTTTTCTCCTTGCAGTTATTTTTTATGTTAGTCCGGTTTTTACGAGTATATCATTGTTTTTATATAGTTGTTTCAGCAGTCGGGTTTTGTGTTTTATTTTAATAATTTGGTGTATTTCAAACTTTTAAGTTTTGTAAAGTAAATAACCAAGCATTTCAAAACCTACATGAAATAATTATATTAAAACACCTTACTCTTTTAAATAGCAAAGTCATGGCGCATACACCAATTGTCAATAATATGATAAAGGCGTAAAAACGAAACTTGACGTATAGTACTTTTGACTGACAAGTTCTTTAAGTTTTTTAAACATGAGAATAAAATCTGCTAATATTCCGGAAAACAAAACACCAGAAAACATTGCTGTAAATGAAAAAAGAAAAATTGGCCTATCCAATAAATCATCATCATCATCAGCTCATTTTACGTCCCCACTGCTGGGGCACGAGCCTTTCCTATGGACGGATAGGAAGAACGGATCATAAACCACCACGCAGGCCCAGTGCGGGTTGGTGATTGTTAACGACTGCTAATGCAGCCGGGATCAACAGCTTTACGTGTCTTCCGAAGCACGGAGGAGCTCGAGATGATACATTTTTGGTCACCCATCCAATGGCCGGCCTTTACGAAAGTTGCTTAACCTCAGCACTCGCAGACCAGGCGCGTTAACCACTGCGCCATCGAGCTCCTCGATCCAATGATATCCAATGATATCCAATGATATCCAATAAATATCTTTATCCTTATCAATATCCTTTAAATTCCGTAGACGTACCTAGTAGTTTGCTTAAAGAATTTTGATCGTGTGGTCGATCTAACAGTTTTTTGGGGTCAACATTACTAGTAGCTAAACCGGCCAATTTTTTTACTTTTTTTGTTATGTATTTGATTTTTTCTGGTTTATTTTTATTTTTTTATAGCCTATGTCACTCCCACAGTCAAAACAAATCTAACGACACCTAATTTGTGCTGTTTGGGCTGTAGGGCGTGCCAAAGAAACAGACATACATACATACATACATACATACATACATACATACATACATACAGTCACCCTCACATATATACATACATACATACATACAGTCGAAAAACATAACCCTCCTTCTGACGCAGTCGGGTAAAAACAGAGAACTGGGTTAATAAATACAACAATCTACTAAATGGTAATAATTTAATATAATAACAAAGAAAGTCAAATAATTAATACTAACCACCAATCATATTTCGCATGCTCACTTCTTTTATCCAATTCACAAAACGTTTACGACTGCGTGTAATTAATAAAATATTTTTTATTTAACAGTATTGGCTTAACCCGAATTTGAATGGTTCGAAAATACAGGAAAAGGTGATCAATTGAAATAAAATAAATTTGTTAAAATGTTACGTAAGTTCGCGAGTTTGTAAAGTCATCAGTGCAATTCAAATTATAACTAGGGTTATAAAAAACTATAATTAAAAATTCTATAAGTGTATCGTATTGCCAATGGAAGTTATATATTCGACTCTAGGGCGTTAAGTTCCTGCTTATGACAGAGATTAGGTAAATTTTGTAAGCCACGTGCATCAGGTAATCACTTAATATCTAGTTCTATTTGATTTAACCGTCTCTGTGGTCTAGTGGTTAAGACCACCGGTCTCGGGTTCGATTTCCAGCGGGAGGTACATCTTTGTTTTTTTTTATATTAAAAGAAGGCAAACGAGCAGGTGGGTCACCTGATGGAAAGTAATCGCCGCTGCCCATGGACACCCGCAACACCAAAATAATCGCAAATGCGTTGCCGGCCTTGAGGAAGGAGTTGT
The DNA here is from genome assembly GCA_963082485.1 of Eudonia mercurella. Taxonomy (NCBI): domain Eukaryota; kingdom Metazoa; phylum Arthropoda; class Insecta; order Lepidoptera; family Crambidae; genus Eudonia; species Eudonia mercurella. The sequence continues at coordinate 13,268,530 of OY720023.1, read as the reverse complement.
ATCTTGAGAAGGAAGTAGGAATTGGGAGGGGGAGGGGTGAGAGATTGTGTACTCGGTTTAATTGGTGGTAGGACTTGTTTGGCCAGCTACCACCATCTTATTTAATATGTCGCCATAACATCAATGTTTGTAGCATTGTTGTGTTCCGGCAGCTAGAGATAAGATAGCCAGTGCCTCACTAGTTGATGATCCCGGGTGCATGCACTTCCACCAAATGGCCTTATCATCACTTAACATCAGGTGAGATCAAGGCACTGTACTTACCCGTAAATATATATATAAAAAAAATATCGATAATAACGCCTCACATTCTTCGTCAAGCAATATCCCACTTCTAAGTTTATGCCAATGCACTTCAAGAACACTTTATACATCACCAACTCATTTTATGTCCCTCCTGTTGGGGCACAAGCCTTCCATATGGATAGGGAGAATAGGCCATGAGCCACCACGCTGGCCCAGTGCGGATTGGTGGTTGTTAACGTCTGCTAATACAGCCGGGACCAACGGCTTTACGTGCCTTCTGAAGCACGGAGGAGCTCGAGATGACACATTTTTGATCACACATCCGATTACCGGCCTTTGCGAAAGTTGCTTAACCTCAGCACTCGCAGACAGGGCGCGTTAACCACTGCGCCATCGAGTTCTTCATTTTATTATCTCATGTGAAATAAACTTTGACGTTTACGTTTATCGTCCACCTTAGTGGCCGAGTGAGCCCTTGGCTCTACATCAGGAGATCCTGGGTTCAGTTCCTAAGTTGGAAAATGTGTTTCAAATTATTCGACGTATACGCAATAACGCATAGGTACGCGTTTACGAAAACCAACCCGCACTTAGCATTCGTCGTGATTAAGCTGATACTTATCACCTTAATGTAGTGATGTCTTAATTTGATTAATAGAGGCCGTTGACCAGCAGTTAGCATATAGGCCAATTAACGCTGATGTGGATGTTTGGATTAGGCGCGTGTTTTTGCCTTTATTGCATAAGTGGTGAGATTACAGAACCTGTTCAAATAGCTACTACGTTTATAGGTACCTTGATTCGCCTTTGGTACCTATAATGTTCTCAGTCTCAGCAGTCCCCGGGTTCGATTCCCAGCGGGGTTTTACTCTAACCTTTACTTCAATAGTTACGTGTTTTAATAGTTTTTATTAACAAAAACTTATTGTCTGTAAGATAACTATTAAAAACGATAAGACCGCCAAATTGTAACTTCGTGTTTATTGTAAGTTACGAGTTCGATGAAAATTTGTATGGTGTTGAAATAAAGTGTTTCTATTATCTACCGCTCTAATATTTATGTATTTAATTAAATATTTCTAATCTCCTAAACTATTATTAGGAGTAAGTCTCATTAAAGCAAATGTCAACACATTTATTTCTGTTTAACTTTTATATTCAATAGTAAAGCACCGCGCACCGTCCAAATGATTCTACTATGACTTGATGTTTACGACTGTCTGGGGATCATTTTTTATTTTAATGGCGGGAAAAATATTTAAATAATACAAATAGAACCTTAGTTATCCATTTCGGTCGCGCGAGAAAGCACTGCACACAAATTATAAATTAATTTGATACGGTGTTAACATTGATTTTACACTGTGGGCCACAGAAAGTGGCTTATTTGTATTTACCGCGGGTCTTTATTAAATTTAATTTTAGCCTGTAGATTTGAACCGTTTTGTCGGTCAGATAGATCCTGAAAGCAGCTTGAGCCCCGAGACAGAGAGGAAATATCAATCTTCATCTTATTTGTTGCGTAACATCTTTCTTATTCTCTTCGAATGCCTAGATCTAGAAAACGTAGCTGGTATAACCAGGAAGAGTTATAGGAATCTACGCAGTATCTGAATGACACCCTTATACCTAGTTACGGTTCTGAAACTCCACTGTAGTACTGACATCTGCACATCAACCTATCTAGAACTGTCAAATTTCTTTAATGAATATTCAAATTTGACAGCTGGTGGTAGTCTGACGTGCAAGCGTGTGTACCTTTGCTGTCTCAAGCGTCTATAGGCTGTGGTGGCCGCTTTACATAAGGTTTTTTTGTTGGTTCAATATCATAAAAAACAATGAAGGAGAAATTTAAAATAGACTATTCTTCAAATTGCGTTCTTTATTTAGTAACTTTAATTTTTCAATTTTTTAACGGTTATTTACATTGTTTCATTGTGATTTATTTTCTACCATCTTCATTCAAAAACTTCAGTTGCTTTCTATTTAAATGTAAGTTGATTGTAGCTCTTTTTGAGAAATATGTTTAAAGCAAAAAATTTGAAAAATGCCAGTAGATCCATAAAAGACTTCAGAAAGCAATTAACCAACCTGGCTTTAGAAAATACAAATTTCCGTGCTGCGTTTGAATGTAAACAACAACTCAGTCCTGAAAGTCTTTGATATCGGCATGTAGTTTTAATTTTGCTCTGATTAAGGTAATGCTTTGTTTTCTGAGGGATTGTGTATTGTTCCTTGGCACGATGTGTATCTTACAGGGTTGTCAATATTGAATACTGAAACGTCAAAATATTATTATACAACATGCGATATCATTCGCAAATAATCATATTTAAAAGTTACAATATTTTTTAAGATCTTACGGCACTAAGGCCCAAGGTGGAAGCGCATTTCACCTAGAATCCTTAACTACTGAAGCATTATTGATCAAGGCAAGTATCTACTTTATTGTGTATTTAAATTAGGTGTTACTTATTTTCATAATAATAAAACATTATTTAGAACTGTCATTATGATTTTTTGTAAGTAGATAGTTACAAAGCTACTTATCACTTTTTCTTGCTACTGCTAATTTCCTGATGATTGATTGATGATGATGATTCTTAACATAAAATTAGTTTTTTTCTACTTGACAGTTTTACAACTGCGTCTCGTTGTTGTCGTATATTAAATCTGTGTCAGGTTATAAAAATATTCTTCTTCTTAACTAGCATTATTTATTTACCCATATGTTTTCACTAACAGTACGTTAATCAAACGTCTGACACCCCTAACACCAGGGCCAGACTCGCCGACGGCTCCGCGTTACAATAAATCAAAAGAAATGACGCCGCGCGTTAAGCAGTCAGCATCTCGCTGGGTGGTCGGACTCAGGAGACGTTATGCTTATTTCATGCCGCAATGTACAAATGTACAAATAAAATCAAACGTGCGAACAGGGAAATAGTTCACACTGGATGGTACAATGTTGCGGTAATGTCTCTCTTGGAAACTGTAAACGTGACGTTGCTTGCAAGTTGGAACGACGGCTCATAACTTTGGTCTGCGTTCCTGTAAAATTACCTGCCGAGAATTTAAGCTGCTTAGCTAATTTGACGAGCTGTAAGCTATTTGTTGTAAGTAGTTCTAATTTTAACAGCATTTGGATGCTGAGAGCCAAGAGCTATGTCTAAAGTGGACAAGGTTGAAGGTCAACATCAAACCCGAACTTGACTGACTAACGGACCCCACGGTATACATTTGTAATATCTAGCTTTAAAAAACGAGACAGTAAATATATTTTATTTTGTTTTATTATGTATGAGCTGATGATTTGTGTATGATGATGATGAGCAGTTTAAGACAACCCAACTCCACACGACTTTAAAGTTTATACTGACACTCCCTACCAACCATAAGGTTATAAAGTTAAAGGTGTCAGACATCCTTGCGCAAGCACAAGGGACCATCTGCGTCAGGTCATAACGCCAGATTAGAACCCGCCGAAGCGCATTCTTTATCTGGTACTTTTAAGACTAGTGTCTCAAGCTAGTTGCCCCGTGGACACGTAAAGTCCACTACCTAATATCCGGATAAGTTACCGGAGCTGTAAGCTCGCTCACTTCTCGTTGCACTGAGAGTACAACTCGCAGTTCCACTGCTCGGGTCGTCAACTCTAAAATCGCCTACCAAATGTCCTCTTTGGTGTTGGAGTTGTAAGCCCACTCACTTCTCAGTACCCATCCAGGCACCTCGTCAATTCCTAAGTCCTACGCGGCTGACTTAACCGGAGACTTTGCATCAAGCGGCAGTTTAAGACAGTTTTAAATTACAAGTTAACTAAATTAAATACGAAATACACTTATGACCTCCGGATATCGGGCCGAGCGCGATGTCACTGTGGGCCACCACGGACGCGGTATATAATATAATAAATAAAGAACAAAGTACTTAAATATCAATTATTTCATTAACTAATTAATAATATTTCATGATGTATAAACAATATTAATGCAAAGTTCTTACCTTTTGAATATTTCATTTATAAGTAAGCATACACAAAAATGCATTCCAGTTTCTCTATGAAAATATCGCATAAAATTACACCAAAGGAGTTGATTCCAAATCCGGTTGCGATACGACAACAGACAAATTGATTTCTAGGCTACGTGAACTTAAACACGATATTTATTGAGTTGGAGTCATGCAACTCAGAATTACTTTAAGCCTTTTAAGTGCCGACATAACTTTGTTGGCTATGCTTTAATATCATAATAACATAAATATTTCATGTTTTTTTAAATAGTCTTTTAAAATCTATATTTACTCTTCTTTTCTATTAAATTCTATCATATTTTAATTTATTAGTGACTAGCTTTTGTTCGCGTTTATTCGTAATAAAAGCCAAACTTATTAAAGGTAAATTATCCTAAGGGTATAAGTAAAAAGTGTCTAACACAAAACAACGTAATAAAGATCACTCTGTTTAAGTAATTTTGGTTCATTTTGAAACCTCCTGTACAAATTGTCATCCCCTATTTAAGGGATCATTTTCGAAAAATCCTGAAACACTTTACAATTTCTTCCCAGGCCCAATACCGAAATTTAAAGAATGACAGATTTCCATACAACTTTCCAAGCTTATTTCACCTCTCTAGGGGAGATTTTCGAAAAATGCTAAAACACGTCATTCTTTATTTTTATTTAAAAATCTATAGATCGATTAAATTATTCATTTTGATAGTTATTACTTAAAAAATAACGATTTCCCGAAATAAAACTTCTTCCCTTTTTTACTCTTTTAAAAGAAAATAAACAAAATTCCTGAGACACGTCATTCTTTGTGTCTTATCAAAAAGCCAAATACCAATTTTCATGTATTTTACTTTAAAACTGACGGACTTTCATACAAACTTTCACCCCATATTTGACCCCTTTAGGGTGTGATTTTCGTAAAATCCTTTCTTAGTGGCTGGTTACGTCACTCAATTTACCCACAGTCCGAATTTCATCTAATTAGCTTCAGCGGTTTAGGCTCGGCGATGATGAATCAGTCAGGCTAAGTCATTATATGTATATAAATTACAATTTTACACAATTATATCAATAAATTACTATACAGAAAATATCTATTATTAATTCACAAGGACATCAATCTCAATAAACAATACTTTGAGGACATCTATATAGTAACTATTCGCTTGACTTATTTGCTATTTTATTGAAATCCGTTGATATCAATACCAAGGCCAAGGAAAAAATAATTTGTAGTATTTGGACAGATTGCAGCGGCACGCATACGCATACGCATTATCGGCAATGCAGAGGTCACTAATGCTCTCGAGCCCCTGCAATTGCGTAGAGATATAGTGTCACTCAGCGTCTTCTACCGCTTATACCACGGCGAGTGCTCTGAAGAACTCATTGACCTTATCCCACCTTCTACCTTCCTCCATAGGAGCACGCGTGCTGCTCTCTGGAGTCACCGCTGTACTGTCTCGAACATTCCATCGCGCACAAAGAAATTGGATGACTCGTTTCTTTGTCGCACTTCCAAAAGATGGAATAGTCTACCAGCACACGTTTTCCCTCCTTCCTATGACATGGGATCCTTCAAACAAGGCGAGAAGAAGCACCTTGTGGGCAGGGTGAGGGTGACTGATGCTGCGTTGTTTTCACGCTGCACCAGTTGTCCTTGCGTCTGGACTCCGTTTCCACCTAACATCAGGTGGAGTGGAGTCATTTGCCGAGCTATGAATCGAAAAGCTAAACTAGCTATAATCAGAGCGTATAATACCAACTAACTAAATAAATAAAAAATATGTTTACTAAAATTTTCTCGAACATTACAAATTTAAAATATACTTAAATTATACATATACTAGCTGACCCAGCAAACGTCGTTTTGCCATAAAAAATTAAAAAAAAATTTAGGGGTGGACTACCCCTAACATTTAGGGGGATGAAAAATAGATGTTGGCCGATTCTCATAGATACCGGATGACCCGGCAAACGTTGTTTTGCCATAAAAAATAAAAAAAATATTTAGAGGTGGACTACCCCTAACATTTAGGGGGATGAAAAATAGATGTTGGCCGATTCTCATAGATACCGGATAAGCACAAAAAATTTCATGAAAATCGGTCAAGCCGTTTCGGAGGAGTATGGCAACGATAACTGTGACGCGAGAATTTTATAAATTAGATTTTTGTATGGTCACTGTCTCTGTAAAAATTATATGCGAGTAGTAAACCCCTTGAAAAAGACCCTAACAAAAAATCATTTAAAAAACATTACACAACAAGGTACAAAGTATTTTGAAAGCAGTAAAGCAAGTTATTTCTTTGTGTTCATACAAAGTGTTATTTAAAGGTGAATCCACATTAAGTAACATGTTATAAAACATGTAGCGAAACTATAAGTAAAAGGTTGTTTTATTAACACTTATCGCCGAAACTAACAAAACATGCTCCATATCAAAACATATCTTGTCTAATTATATTCTGGACTCACATTAAAGCTACACAACACTAAGATACAATGTGTTTTAAAGAGATTTCAAATTACGCTGCGCCTTCATTCAGTGTGCCTCAGTGCCGTTTTTGTTGCCCATTGCCAGTGAAACGAGTGAAGCCTTCAGCGAATAGTTCATACCATGGCGAGTTTTTAATTTCTCACTGGATTTTAATTTATATTCATTGCTTCGAGTTCGTAGTGGGAATCGTTCGAGTGGTTACGCTTAATTGTCTGCTGGTTTTTGTATGATATTACTTTCATGGTGTTTGTCAATTGCTTTGTAATGTTTGTATTGCTTTGTGTTGTTAGGGTTTTCGACTCATGAAAGGGTTTAAAAGCAACAGTGTCTCGTATTGTTTAGTTATATTTTCTATATTTAAATATCTTTCTATCATTTCATTTATTAAAAAAAAAAATTCAAAACCAGAAAGATATTTAAAGATAGAAAATGGTTAGATATTCAAACGTCATATTCTTCAAAATGGTATAGCCAAACTTGAATACTTGCGTTATAATTTTTTAAAGGATTTTTATAGTCTGCAAAGTGTGAGTAATACCTCTAGTGCTGCAAACGTTCAATGACTACAATAACCGCTAATCATACGGCGGGCCATGTCTGATTGTTAATTTAATTTATAAACTTAAAAACTTTTCTTCTCTCTCGCTCTCTAAGCAGTAAAGTTTGATCACAACACCTGGTTATACGGTATACAAAGACGTAATATACGGTGTCATGAAAACCTAGAGGTGGCGTTCACTCAGTAAAAGTATTCATCAAAAGTAAACGAAGTAAAAGAACAAGGAGCAGACAGCAACAGAAAACGTAAATTACATATTTTTCAGGTGAACAACAAACAAGAGTTCAACTTAAAACAATTTTCGAACGCGCCACTCGAAAGTGTTAAGTGAATTTGAAAATGTTAGCAACGGAACGGGGTTTTAGTGATGGACAGCAGCACGTGCGATAATCGATAAAAAAAGTCGACTTAAAAAGTAAGCCCAACACTTTTCTTTATCTAATGTATTGTTGAAAATTACAAAAAACTAAAAAACTGTTAATGAAATAATATGAAATAGATAAGAGTAAATTTTTTTTTTGTCATTAACTAGCACAGTATCTATATGGGTTAATGGCTCTATAGGTGTAGACCAGTATCGCTACTGTCAAACATATAACTGAAATATTTTGATTTAATGCACTGTGAACGATTAATAGCAAATAAAAACTCTACGAGTAAAACCTAGGTATATACGTACACATAATTTATGTGTACACTTAAATTTCAGTGTTTTCAAGTCTATGAAGTGTGTGTAAGTACATAAATTAAATCAGTTATTTAAAAAATACGCTTAAAAAGGCTTCCTAACTACATCTTATTTTTAAATTAAATAAATAATTAAAAAAAAAAACACCTATTCCGCAGTGATAACCTGATATTAATTACAAAACTACTAAGCATGTCATTTAATTGCCAACAGAGTGTTGTCTACTTCCCTCGTGAACATATTTCGCATAGTAATTGAAAAATGCATAACCCAGCAACACTGTATTGTATACTGCAAGTTAATTGATAATTTACTTATAAAGTTATAACTTACCTTTCAGAATCGATTTAAAATATCTCGATTCTAAACAGTAATATAATTGTTATAACCCATCACTAGGCTTCAAATTGAGTTGAACAAACGAAACTCATCGACAAGATTCTATCGTGCAGAGTTTAAGAGCAATTTTTCTCTTAAAGCCAAACAAATGAGGCGCCATTAGATGGAGTGAGAGCGCTTAATCTATTTCTGACGAGTTCAGTGACGCCGACAAAGACAAATCGACATTAGCCTACCCACACGGCGAGAAGGCGTCCCACTTCTGTTTCAATTCCACTTTTATTTGCGGATTAACTTCTTATTAGTCATTGTGCCGCGATGGGGCTCCGGGCCTGCTATCACAAGCTTTATGAATGGTTCAATTATTTTGGCGACTCAGTACGAATTCATCTAGACAATTCAAAACGAACTAAGCATGACTTATTCGATATCGGCCACATTCTTACTCTCCTTCTTTTGTTTAATCTTTTTATCCTTTGTTGGTATGCTACTAAAAATTACATAAATAGCGGCACCCTTTAACATGTGTAGGTCTTTAGTAAATCCAGTAAAACAAGTATTAATAAACTGACAACGTATTTATGCTCTCCCACTGGCAGATATAATGATCTCAATAAATTTCAAGTGATAAATTATTCGAAGCGTTAGTGTCTAGGAAGCGCTATAAATAAGATTGGTATAAAGTTATGCTAATATGTTATTGGATTGTTTACATTTTGAAAATTGTTGTACTAATTGAGTTTTAACTCGCGGTGGCCTCCATAGTATATCTGGAAATTAGATTTACATTGACTTTTGTCTCGTTTCGTTAAATAAGAGAATACGCGTTGCGTAGAAAATCAGTATTTTCGGTATTGTGATTACTTGCAAAATAACTCTTAACTTTAGAGTAGGTAAGGTTTATAATCCTTTGTTCCAATGTGATAAATCAGAGTGGTACTAAACAGTGACAACCAAAAATAAATATAAAAAGGAAGAGCGAGTATTTCAGAACTGACAAGTTGAAGAATGTCGAAATGTGTCATCTGTCAGTCGGTATTTAAAACGATATGTTATTGTGGATGTGTCGGGGGCGTTAGGCGTGTTTCTAAATAGGCAAGACAGCTGTCCCCCTGTAAAGATTTTCGGAGAAACCAATGAAAATTCCAATGTCTTTGGAATTACTTTTAACTCTGGTGTAATTCACGAATGCTTTTAAAAAATAAATCAAGTAGTTGTAACCAAAAATATGTGTCGCTGGTTTAAAATTTAGAAGTGTTATTTACAGAAATTCATTAGAAAAAATAGCGTATAAAGTAAACCAACCCACGTTTGTAAACAAATCCGAAATTTGATTACAGACTTTCAGTCATTCATGAAACGAATATCATTGTTTTGTGTAAGATCATTCCTGACGACCTAAAAATTTGTACTTTTACGTATTGGCTACCTATCAATTATTATAATTATATAAATCATTGGCTTGATTGCATGAATAGATACTATGCTACGTATTTGTGCAACCATTTTTACCATATTTATAAGGATTTAAAAGTTTCAGGAAAAAAAAATGTCCCATTTATTTTGCTTTTTAGCATTGATTCAGTTTTCACGAAGTGTAGTTACGCTCAAACTGACCACTTCCACCATCAATGGAAAGCATTAAGTTGCATGCTCAGCACACGGGACTTGGAATGCCCAGGTTATTTGTGTGGCAAGTAATGGAAGCCAGCGATTATAGACACCGTTTTATTTACACTATAGAGTTGACCTAGAAAGAAGAGCTCAATGGCGAAGTGGTTAACGTGCCCGGTCTGTGATTGCTAAGGTTAAACAACTTTGGCAAAAGCCTGTCATCAGATGGGTATTGGCAGTCGTTAACAACTACCAATCCGCACTGGACCCGCCGCGGTGTGGTTTATGAATCGATCTCAATATCCATGCTTAGGAAAGGTTCGTACTCCAGCAGTGACTGTAGAGGTTCTCTATATTGTCTCATAATTTTTTTATCCATAATCTAACGTGTTATAATATATTGTGATATAATCATCATGTGTCCGAATGAAAAGAAGCCCTAACTTAATGTATCATAATATTACTTGCCCTAAAATAGAAATCCCTAAATATAATATGACCTAAATTTTTTTGCTATAAATATTACAATCTTTAATATTTAAAAAACAAAAGGCTTTACTATAATAGTTGTAAATCCTAGCCTAATGTCTCATAATATAACGTGCCCTATAATCGACAACTGGACAACAAAAATATCTCTTGGGGGAAAAGAGAGTGGAGAGGGGGAACCCCCCCACCCCAACAAGAGCTATAAAAAAAGATATTTTTGTATGGAGCTAGATTTCTGTTGTCTAATACCTAACCTATCACGTGACCTACAGGAGTAGGGCAGCTAGCATTTCTGTTATTATAAACCATCATTCAGACTAACAATATTATTATAAACCACCATTCAGACTAACATACATTATACAATATAACATTTAGGACATGTGACTTTATAGCAAGAAAAATTAGGATATCTAATTATTATAGCACCCGATATTATGACACAAAAGCATTAGAATTAAAGACGATTAGGTAAAATAAAATTTCGTATACGCGAACATTATGGATAGTGATGATTATAACAAACGCGTTAGGGATTTTGATTTTCGGACGATCGATATTCGGAGAAAAAAGGGACTACCTTTAGCGACATTCTAGTCACACCTATCAAGTTGTGCTTGTGTTTGTTAAATGTCACTGTTTTCTTACGTAAACTAATTGTGGAGCTCATATTCCGTGTGATTTACATACGGGAATGAAAGTTGGTGGCATTCATATTGCGATCCGCGTAAAGATTTTTCTATATATTTATCCGACTATTCTGTTTTAAAAAAAATCTATACAGTCCACATTTTCATACCAACGATCTTATTCGCAAGGTGGCTGGCAAGAGCTGGATGAGAGTAGCCGCGGATTGTGCTCGGTGGCGTGCACTTGGAGAGGCATATGTCCAGCAGTGGACTAGTGTAGGCTAATGATGATGATCTTATTCGTCCCAACAAGTAAAAAAAAAATGTTACATTAAAAAGCAAACACATTTTCTAAATTTATTTTCTACTTATATTATATTGAAATAGACTACCTACATACGAGAACAAGATAATAGTTTTTTTAAATGTTTTCTTATAGAATAATATCTTTCAATAGTTTTCCGCTATAGCTTTTGTATTATAAATACTACTTCTCAGGGCTGTAAGCAATAACGATTTTCCGCAAACTTCGCCAAGTAATAGTTGATACGAGCTTACATCGAGTGCATCGTGATTTTTCCTCGTTACCTTTCTTTTGAAATTGTAGAAAAAAGTTTGTACACCAATATTACTACTTTGTAACTGCTTGACATAACAAAGTGTATGAAAATAATATCTCTATGTATAAAAATCTTCTGTACGTGTGTATGTTATTGAACTCCTTCTAAACGGCTATGTTGGTACTGCCATCTTAAGAAGACATCCGGGAACCAAGGCTTAACTAATATTTCAAAGAATGGAGGACCTTAAGATAATCTAATTTGGTCTCCAATCCGTGAATTCCGCAAACGCACATGCCGCGGCGCTAACGAACTCAAACTTATTACTTTTTCATAACTAAATATCGTCATATTCGGCGTTTGGAATTTTTTATTATAATTTGTAAGACAAAGTGCTGAAAAAAATTCCACGAGCGGGATTCGAAACCGCACCCCATATAATGCCGGGTCAGGTGCACTACCAACTATACTATCGTGGCTAAATCCAACTCACCAAAATTAATCAACACTATCTACTCTTACTCTGTAAGCCAAAGGAGCTATTCAATGTTAACAACTACGTCATCAACATCCGATATTAATATTTTTACAAATATTAAAGATCAGTTAAGAATTAGCTATATTTATGATTATCTTTATATATAAAAATCTTCTGTGCGTGTGTATGTTATTTAACTCCTTCTAAACGGCTGGACGGATTTGGATGAAATTTTCTGCGTGTTTTCAAGTGGATTCGAGAATGGTTTAGATTAACAATTGGACCCGGTAGGTGGCGCTGCTATAGGGGTCCATCATGGGATACGGGTGTTCTTAAGCGAACGAATGATTTGTTTGTTTTGTTGTCATGGAAACGTTAACTGTCAACGCACCACGAAGTCCACCGGTCAGCTAGTGGTTATATAAAATTTTACACAAATATTGTTGCGAACAAATTACAATTTGAAAAAAGATTAAGATTCTTTATTTAACTTACTATTTTTAAAAGACCTTACCCATCACTTACTTGTACCGAACCGATATGTATGCACTTTGACTCTTATTCCATTGTGTTAAAAGTTACAATTGTTTACATATTTTTAGTCGTGACTGTACATGTTAGCCCCATCAGGACTATACATTGGTGAATTAATACCTTGATGACCGAGCGGATTTTACAGTAAAACGACGTTTTCTAAAAAAATTAAACCTAGCTAGATCGATTTATTGCCCCCGAAACCCCCTGCATACTAAATTTCATGAAAATCGTTGGAGCCGTTTCCGAGATTCAGATTATATATTAAAGAATTGCTCGTTTAAGGGTATTACGGTGCGCCGGGGTTAGTCCGCCATAAAAAAAAACGGAAGTTAACTTACACACAACTTTTGAAAACTAAAAATATTTTTAAGAATAATGTTATCTATATTTAATGCATTGTTATTTTACGGGCTTTTATATCTATTTGTCTGACTTTTAATAGGCGGTAGATGATAAAACAAACATTCGAAAAATATGACTCAAGGTCGACAGGGAAAGATCGCCATAGTATGGGGTTAGTTCGACTGCGGAACAAATTTTCCATCGTATCGCATGTGGGCTTTAACGGGAAAGATCGCTAAATTCATTGTGAAGTAATGAAACTAACAGGGGAAGTTCGATACCCGATTTTGTAAATGGGCATAGAGTTATGAAGTCAAGACTGAAGTCTGGGGTAAGGTCGACACCAATATATGACGATCTATGATGATCTTTCCCGGAAGGGGAAAATGCATAGGATTAAATCAAACAATAAGTGAATTATTAAGTCAAGTTGTTTTTAACACATTCTTTTTAAACTTTGGCAAATGTTTACTTACTTTGGTTGAATTTATAACAGCTAATGAATTCAATTTATAAAATAATCACTTAAAAGTACGAAGAAGTATACAAATTAAAAAATTACTGCATATTAAATGTATCGAAATTATATTGAAATGTGACTTCTCCTCTGCGGCTTATAGTCGGTTTGGCAATAATACAATTACATCATCATCATAAACAGGGTAGCCAGCAAGGCAGCAAGTAGCTAGAAAGGCAGATACTTTATCAGTTGGTAAGATAGTGAAAGTATCATCTACGTACCGCTTGTCGAACCTAGGGGTTACCGGAGCTGAGCTCAGGGCCCTCTCCTCGAAGTCTTCCATAAAGATATCGGTGACGACGGGCGAAACAGGGGACTCCATGGCGACACCCTCTACTTGCAGGTAGTAAATGTCATTCCACAAAAAGTAGCCAGATGTTAGACAATGCTCTAATAGTACTGCATATTTATCAGGTATATCTTGTTCTGCTAGTCGTTTTTTGGTAATTTCAATGCAATCCTGTACTGATAGGCATGTAATTGCCAGACCAAAAGATAATGTAAACTCCTTCTGCGTAAAACGGAACGCACCTGGTTATATTTAAATGAGGGTATACAAGCTACTAACTAATTATGAGACGACCAACACCTCAGTCTCCCTGTGACCACGGACCCTGCAAAGGGTTCGAAACGTCAGGATAAACATTATAAAGTAATGTGTAAAAAAAACGCGAGTAGATCCGTAAAAGTTGTTTATTTTTTTTTTATTTTTCTTAGGTGAATCAACAGTAACAAAAAAAAAGAGTAGCTATGCAGTTATACATCAGAAAACCAATGACAGATTCACACTAATAGACTTAAAATAGCATTTCATTCAAAATCATCAATAGTTGAACTAGTTCCGGGAATTGGTTCTGCAGCATCAGTTGAACTAGTTCCAGGAATTGGTTCTGTAGCATCAGTTGAACTAGTTCCAGGAATTGGTTCTGTAACATGACCACCACTCTTTGTCTCTCATTTTCTTTCCATCTTTTTAAGGCATCCGGATCGAATTTATCATCACTTATCACATTTGCGTCAAATGGATAAATCCCGGCTTTTTAAAATCCATTTTGAATAATTGTAGGGTCGAGTTGATTGAATATGTTAGTCACTATTAAAGCAAATTCTTTTTTCGGTAGTGCTGTCCCAATATTCATCTTTGCCATTCGACCAGTTTTTTATCCCATTTCATTTTTAAAGATTTCATCACAGAAAGGTCCAACGGCTGTAGCAAGTGGCTTGAGTGGGGAGGACTTTTTAAAATGATAACATTTGCTTTTTTTGCCTCTTCAATTAATTGGATGTCAATATGGGTTGAATGTCCATCATAGACAAGCAGTATGAGTCCAGTTTCGCCAACTGCTTTGAGGAAACTCTTAATGAAGTAGTTTCTAAAAACGTCCTTCTCCATCCAACCATATTTTGTGGCAGCGTAACAGGTTTGGTTATTTGTTTTTGAGGTCCAATCATGCCACACGTATTTCCCTTGAAACACACTCAATAATGGAGCCTTATCTCCGGCCGCACTGCAGGCTATTACACAGTAGTATTTGCCTTGCCTGATGTATTGGTTGGTCTAGTACATTGATATCCTTTTTGACCGACTACTTTAGTTCTGGGCGGATCATGGCAAAACCTAGTCTCATCTAGATTCCATATTTGCCCGGGTTTATCTACCAAGTTTAACTCATTAGTTGTGCGTTGAAGTATATCAAAGTAATGTGTGATGATAAAAGGGTCTCTAGCTTTTTGCTACGCTATCTCTACAGCCCGCGGTTTCTTTATAGATAGTTCGTTTCTTCGAGCAAAGGCAGTAAACCAATCCTCTCCTGGAAGGTTCCTTCTAAAAGATGTTGTAATGTTGTTGGATTGAACGTATTCACCTACTAATTTAATTACTTCTTTGCGACTAAGCCCGAACCCATATTTCTTCATAACATGAAGGTTTTCTGCCAAGTTTTTTTCGATTTTCGGTGACAGTGCTGTAGGTTTCCCCATTGTAAGTGATTTATGGCCATGACGTCCCGAAACGTGGTCCATAAGCGTAGTCCTAGGAATGTTATATTTTAATGTAGCTTGGTATCCATTAAGCATTCCTTTTTTAATCTTGTCGATTGCTTCGGCCAGCTGCTCCTTTGAGTATTTTTGGCCGCGTTCAGACTTTCGAACATAATTTTGCGGTATTTTGTTGCCGGTAAACCTAAACCAACAAACAAATAAGTAAGTAAATAGATTTTTTTAACTTTATCGTCTTTGAGTTGAAGCTTTTGGTAAACTGACAACATCACATACATTGCTCTGATTCCAATCAAAGTAGCTAAAGCACTTGTGTTATGGAAATCAGGAAGAACAGAGGTACCACCACCACCCAGACCAGAATAAGTTTGTTTTCTACAATGACCCGACCGGGAATCGAATCCGGGACCTCGGAAATGGCGACACCAGACTCGACCACGGAGGTCGTCAATATGAGCAAAATAATAAGCATGCGCAGCAATTTACAAACAAAAAAAAATACAGTTGCGAAATTAATTTTAAAGGTTTTAGTAAAAAAAGTTGATTTTGTTACGAGGTAAGTTCGTCATAGACATATAGCGGAGTAACCACACTTCTGTTGACACGACTGGGGTAAGATCGACTACCAATAATTTAACGCTTCTATAATGAGATCAAGGGGCAATTCAATAATACTTGAGTAATTATGTAATTTACGTGACACTTACCTGAAAACATTTGAAAAATACGCAAGATTTATAGACGAATTCGGAGACACTGTCGAACTAACCCAGTTTTGAATTTGGTCGCTAATACACTGTTCGTGCAGCCGCCTCTCACCGCGTCAGGTGGCAGACTAAAGAGAATAAAATGGCGGCAATTCTTCGCTACCGAGTCCGGGCGTTCGAAAATCGCCGCTATTTGCTTCTAACTTCAGCGAATACGAAATTATAGATACTAGACGATGTAACCCCGCAGACGATTTAAACCCGGCACACCTTAAATCAATTTCTCAACTTTTGTTTATAAGTTTAAATAAGACTTGATTTCAATGAATGAAGCCTTTGCTTAGCAGTGGGACAGTTATAGGCTATTTATTTGTTTATAAGTGTAGTATTATTATGATGGTAAATTTAAAAAAAAGTATTTACAAAGCTGTTTCATTTTTATTCTCTCTCTTTTAAAGAGGACAACTAAACAATACTATTTAATATAATATTATATAATATTTCTTCTTCACTTGCTTGCTATCGTGAAAGCGACAGTTTTACAGGACCGGCAAATAAAAAAATTGGACGAAAATCGTTCTGACTGGCAGACAGGCAGGCAAACTGTCAGGGATTCATAACAGGCTTGGAAAAACACGGAATGTTTTTTGGAGAATCCTTAAATAATTTCGTCAATTCATATGTAAGGTACTTTGTACAGATCTACTCAGATTTATTTTGCCTTGCCTGAGAAAAGATTTCGTATATTTTCGTAAAAGCTCTAATGTAGTGTAGAAAAAATTAAGAATTTTGAATTTTTAAATTGCAACTACAGACGAGAAAAAGCTCATACTAGGTTCCTACTACATTACTTAAAATCACAAGATCGGGCCAAGTGAAAAAATTATGAAGAGACACCATACCATCACAAAAGTGTGTAAATAGAGGTTGAATCTTCTTTAGAAGAAAGAGAAGAAGAAGAAGAAGACAACATAAGTATCCTTTGAACTATGGGTTGTAACACACATAGTTACACATAGATGAACATTGATCAATATTTGAACTTCTTTTCCACAGCTAAAAAAGATAAACGTCCTGGATGAGTAGTAGATAAAAAAACGTATGGACGATTCAAAAGCACTTTTCGTAAGTTTATTTGAATAAAATTTTTTGACTTTAACTACAAAAGTAAATTATTACAAATACTCGTTAATAAATAAATAATAGACAACATCCCATACTTAGGTTCTAATCCCAAGTAAGAGCTAAAGCACTCGTATTATGGAAATCAGAATCAACGAGGTACCACAACCACCCAGACCCGACACAATATCGACAAGTTCGTGTTCGACATTGATCCGACCGGAATCGAACCCGGGACCTCAGAGTTAGCACCGCCCAAAGTCGGGCGTGCAAGCTACTTGGCTACGGAGGTCGTCTATTATACCTCCATTATTGTTACAAATTATATTATAATAAAAGTAAATTCTTTAACTTATAGACTTCTTAAACATTTTGCAATTGAAAAGCCCATTCCGAATTAACGCCTTTAATTCAGCTCATAAATTCGAAGGAAATAAAATTTTATGAAGACTAATGCTGAGTTCTAACGTAGGTATTGAACGGGCAATGAATTGAAACAACTTAGGAAATTACAGAGTTCAGTTATCAACAAAGGGCTGACGAGGGCACCCCCGTAACTAAAGGCTTAGCTTTGTGTACTGACATGTACGATTAACGTAACTTTATTAACACAGATGTTAAGTTTATTGGTTTGTAATAAGTTGTAATTAAAATAAGCATTTTTTTCTCAATGTTTTGAAAAACTACACAATATACACATGGAATTATTAAAAAAAGAAAAATACGACTGTAAACCTAAAAAAATATGGTTATACGAGTATATTATACTCGTATAAATTTACGCAAATTTTGTAGTGAATTAATCAAAAATTTGAAAAAGTGCTAAAATAATTCCACGAACTGGATTTGAACCCGCACCCCATGACATAACGGGTCAGGTGCACTTTACACTATGATATCATGGCTCTGTCCCAACCGCTGAAACTTTTTAATAACACGATGAACCTTCACAAAAGTCCGAAGAGGGACACATCACCCGGTATCCTCGAACATAAGACACTGACTATGTTATCGCTAACTGTCGGAGTATACCAATGCTACTAATATATTTCATATAGCTTATACACTTAGATAAGGCGGACTAAGACGATACCGACCAAACCGAGTATCTACAATGATCGTGCCCTACGCTGAGAATTGAACACGGGATCTCTGTATCCGAGCACGGTGATTTAACCTGTTCGCATACTAACATTTTATTTTACACTTTTATAATATTAAGTAACCGCCTCTGTGGTCTAGTGGCTAAGACCACAGGTGTCAGACCCTGAGGTCCCGTTTTCGATTCCCAGTCTCTCATTCTTTGGTTGGTGGTAGGACTTGTTTGTCCGCCTGGCTATAGCTACCTATATCTTATCTAAATATATCGCCATAGCATCAATGTTTGTAGCATTGTTGTGTTTTTCAGCTAGATGTAAGATAGCCAAGGCCTCAGTTAGTGAGCTTCTCGGGTGAAGTGCGCTTTCACTATTCGCCTTATCTATCATAACTCAACATCAGGTAAGATGATGGCACTGTGCTTACCCGTAAAATATAAAAAAAGCTTGAAATTAATTAATTCGGTATTAACGAAATTTCAGCAATGTTTTATATTTAAGAACTCACAAATTGTATCTTCTTTACACAGGAATTGAGAAATAACTGCAAATTGAAATGTATCTTTCGGAAATTAAAATGTAAAGGAAAACGCAAGACATTAACGTAGCGAAGTTTTTGAACTGGCGTAACATATTGTAGGAATTGGTGGTAGCTGGCCAGGGCTTAAAACAACCGTGAGAGGCCACGACCAAAGCGAAATTTGTCTCAAAAGTTATAGACAAAAAAGTGTTGTCAGAAGACACTGTACCTAGCTATTACCTATAAAACAGTTTCGTGGTAACGTATTACGCGTTTGAGAAAAATTTGAAAAACTTAATAAAAGTAGCAAAACAATGAAGAACACTTACTAAGCTGTTCTTATTGATCCATTTCGCGTTCGACTTATTGTTTGCCGTTGTGTGTGCGAACTGCAACTATACCGGAATATCGACGATGCTGCTAAAATAGCCGGTGTCCACCATTGTTGCGTCGGCGTTGGCCGGCCAGACGCGTGCGTGGCATGACGCACGATTTATTAGCTCGGAACTAATGTTTGGACGGCTTTAGGCCGAGCTTACTCTAGATATGAATATTTATCGGTGTCATATCAATGTACTACGGGCATTTACTGAATCGTCAATTTTGTTGCTTAGTTTTTTTATGTTTAGCGGTAACGTTAATCACGTTTGAGAAAAGTTTGAAAAACTTAATAAAGCAGCAAAACAATGAAGAACTCTTTCTAATTGATCTATTTCGCGTGACTTATTGTTTGTCGTTGTGTGTGCGAACTGCAATTACACCGGAATATCGGCGATGCTGCTAAAATAGCCGGTGTCCACCATTGTTGCGTCGGCGTTGGCCGGCCAGACGCGTGCGTGGCATGACGTACGATTTATTAGCTCGAAAATGTTTGGACAGCTTTAGGCCGAGCTCACTCTAGATATGAATAAGTATCGGTGTCATGTCAATGTACTACGGGCGTTTTACTGAATCGTCAATTTTATTGCTTAGTTTTTCTATGTTTAGCGGTAACGTTAATCACGTTTGAGAAAAGTTTGAAAAACTTAATAAAGCAGCAAAACAATGAAGAACTCTTTCTAATTGATCTATTTCGCGTGACTTATTGTTTGCCGTTGTGTGTGCGAACTGCAACTACACCGGAATATCGGCGATGCTGCTAAAATAGCCGGTGTCCACCATTGTTGCGTGTCGGCGTCGGCCGGCCAGACGCGTGCGTGGCGTGACGCAAGATTTATTAGTTCGGAAATGTTTGCATGGCTTTAGGATGCACTCACTTTAGATACGAACTTGTATCGGTACAATTCCAATTCACTGTGACAATTTTTGTGAATCACCAATTCGCATAACTTTTGTAGTAAATTTGTAAGCTCGAATGTGTTTGTACGGCTACGTATTGGTACAATCCTAATATGCTGAGGAAATTTAGCTAAATCGTCAATTCAAATAGTTTTTTCCACTATTTAAGTATATATCAGCAATTCAGTAATTTCTTGATTAGATTTTTATTTCTTTAATTTTCGTTAGTTTCACTCTAGCACTGAATTTTTTTAACGCCTCGGTGGCCGAGTGGTAGAGCGCTCGGCCCGATACCCGAAGGTCCCGGGTTCAATTCCTAGGTCGGGCAAAATGTATTTCGGATTTTTCGATGCATAGCGCGGGTTTGTGATCACCAACCCGCATTTGGCAAGCGTGGTGATTAAGCCATTACCCATTAATTGTAGCGATGACTTGATTTCAATGATGGAGGCCTTTTCCCAGCAGTGGGACAGTTATAGGCTTATTACTTACTACTTACTTACTTACAAAAAATTTTAATTAGCTCTTAGGACACGAGTTAGTTAGTCGAGTTGTGTGTCTTCTTATTTTTTTTACAATTAAAAATACGGTATGTTTATTGGGAACTTGTTTTTTTAAATAGGAAGAAGAAAAAAAAGTAACATCGTTTCTATCAGTACTTTAAAGTAAGACTCTGGTGTCTGGTCATACGAATTGAGTGCGCTCAGCGTTTGGGAACTTTCGTGCGTTTTCGTACTTACGCATGCAGAGTGAGCGCGGCCTTATCCGATGCGAAGCAAACAATGCGTGTTTTGATTTCATTATTATTGCCCCTTTTTACATAAACGTAGTGTTGGAAGTATGGTATGATTAAACTGTTTCAACATTACTAATTGGGTACTTTTGTTTGTTTGGATAAGATTGGCTAATGCAATTAGTTCTCACGATATATTTTTAATGTGTTGCTATTTTGATACTCCAATGTAAACATTGTTTTAGACGATTTTGGAAAATAGATAAGTTTGTATTAGTTTGTATTAGTTTTAGGACTTTTACATTACAATTTAAATCAAGCTTCCTAACCATTTTATTGTGAAATTTACTGAATTTTCATGTGTATTAAATTTTTTAGATATTTTTTATTCGCCATTATCGTCCAAGGCTAGGAGGCTTCAGAGTCACCGCTGTACCGTCTCGAACATTCCATCGCGCACAAGAAATTTGATGACTCGTTTCTTTGTCGCATTTCCAAAAGGTGAACTCTGGAATAGTCTACTAGCACACGTTTTCCCTCCTTCCTATGACATGGGGTCCTTCAAACGAGGCATGAAGAGGAACCTTGTGGACCGGCAGGGTGAGGGTGACTGATGCTGCGTTGTTTTCACGCTGCACCAGTTGTCCTTGCGTCTGGACTCCGTTTCCACTTAACATCACGTAGAATGGAGTCATTTGCCGAGCTATGAATAATAAAAAAAAGGCTAAATAATCAATCAAGTACTTATTGACCTGTCAAAGGTGATGTGAGTTAGGGTTTCATTGTTGGTGTCGGATACGACGGATAATTTACACCAAAAACTATATTTAGTGGCAATATTATATAATAAATCCCCCGTGTGGTGCCGGGGTTATAGAATTGCACCACCCCATCTCTTCCCGTGGGTGCCGTAGAAAGCGACTATGGGACCATTCCAGAGGATGGGCAGCAGCGTCTCTCTGTGATTATTCTCACCTTACTGCGATCGCCAACCCGCCTGCCAAGCGTGGCGATTATGGCAAATTCCCCTCAAAATGATTTATACTTGAGGGAGGCCTTTGTCCAGCAGTGGACGACTTTTTGGCTGAGATGATGCTGATTATATAATACGAGTATTTTGATACTTTATATTATATTATGTATAATATACACAGTGTAGTAGTAACATAAAAAATATATGAAATGACACACTCTTCTATAAAAAAGGAACTAGCTACAACTAACTACGACTAAGGTCCGAGTTCGCCAACTACAACATAATAAATGATTACGTAATCGGTCCGTTAGCATTAAATAGATGTTTAAAATCACTGCGAATTTTTGGAGTTCATCATATATTTTTAATCAACGGTTAACTAACCGAACGATTTTGAATGAATGAGTCAAAATTGATCGAATGGTATAACATTACTTGTGAAGATGGTAGTGTATCTGCATACCTTTGCTTATAATTGAACGACATCATAAAATGGTAGTTTAGTAATTGCCATGACCGTAATGGGAACGTCTTTTTATTTTGCATCGTTTCTTCTGTCAATGTGAATTGCTTTGCAGCTTTGCTTGTCAAACTCGTGTTATTTTTTCGACGTAAAAGTTTTTCGTTCAGTTCAAGTTTTACTTACTGGAATAAATAAACAGGAGAAATAAATATGGAAGATAAACGCAACGCAAGGCACTACTTTTATATAAACGAAATCTTGTACTAAATGCTTCTCGTCATACTCTTCGACATAATTGCGACGTATTTGGAATATACGGGGAGCGCGCATTAATCTTTCGATTTCTTCAAAATCATCTAACATATTACTCTCTTCAAAGATATAATTCAAAGCGTCTTCCATTTTTTATTTTATTACATAAAGTGATGGTTACAGCCGAGTTGGATGTCTGTCTGTCCAATAAACCAATGTTTAAACAAGGTTGGCTACTACGTTTAAGTTAATCAGGCGATTAGAGTACCTTCTTAATCAATGTTTAGTGCGTGGTGAACAGCAAAATATTGTTAAACAGCCGATTATGAGTTAAACAGCTGTTTACAATTTAAACGTCTGTTGGTGAAATCGGGCCTAAGAAGTTGAAATATTCTCTGTATTATGTGTGTAAATCTTGTAAATCTTAAAATTAAGGTGCATATTTATTATAACTCTTTGTTATTAGGTAAGTATACGGTTGTTTTTTAAAAATAACTCTCGATTACGACCTACGATTCATGCGTACAAAGTCGAGTCGAAGCTAGTCAGCAGTGAAACTTTTTAAAATTTCACAATCGACTTTTTTATAGTAGCAGTTTATAATTAGATTTATTCGACAATATAATCTATGTACCTGCCACCTTGATAAACATTGTTACAAAATTCTAACATTTATTAAAACTGCTTGTATAAGTTTCATTCATATATAGCTACAAAGTATGTACAGCACAAAGCTAAGTTTTCTACGAAGAAAAATACGAAAAAGTCGTGAAGACTTAGTCCTATCAGAGCCTTCGATGTCAGCGGTCGCAGTTCAGGATTTCAGCTATTTATTGCGATCCTACGGGATTCCGGAATTTACGCGAACCACGATAAGGCCTCGGCTCTTGGGATGTGCGATTAGTTGTTATCATTTGCCTAATTCGGCGTTGTGTTTAGCTAATAATCACAAGCGTTGTTAGTTTGTATCTGACAAACATTAATAACTGGAGATTCATTCACTTTTTGCATGTCAGTTTATAGAATGGACAAATAGGTAATAAATAGGTTGTAATGATAACTATGTGTCTTGTGATTAAGATATTAAGAAAAATTGCTAATCCAAAAACAAATATCTAGTCGCCGTCGTACAAATGGAGAGTCCTTCTGAAGCTGACAGATATACTGTCATGTAATTGTTAAATTGGAAACAATATCGTAAGACGTCTAAGTACTGTTATTTAAAACTTTGATGATTATCTTGTTTATTTGCGACAACAAATTACGAGCGGAGGATTACCCTATAAGCGACACGCATCGAACCAAAAAGGATAACACGAGTTCGGTATGATCGACTGAAAATAGATTGGGATCCTTATCGATTTTGATCTTTATTTATAGGCAGTTAGGGTACCTCTTTTGGCGCGACAAATAAAGTATGAGAGAACAATGCTCGACGAGCCAGTGAATAATTTTAGCCCGTCGTACGTGCGACGCGGAGCTAAAGTGACGTGGAAGGGACGTGTAGAGACGTGTGGACCCGTTGCCACAGTACACCCAACTGTGCAGAATACATAGTTAAATTGTGTTTGAAACATGGTCTGGATTCTGTTTTTTAAAAATGTCTTAGTGGGCACATTTTGACATTAAGACTATGGGTGAAAAGAATGAAAAGTTTCCAGCTCGACACGTGACTGACATAAGATTTGTTACAAACTAGTGGCCCGCTCGCGACTTTGTCCGCTTGAGTGAACAACTGTATTACAGAGCAATTGTGAATCAAAATTATCCAGACACCCACTTAACTACACACAAAAATTTCATCATAATTATATAGACGAGTAAATGTAAAGATATATTTTCGACTATAAGTATTCTATTTTTAATGATAATCATTAACGCACTAATATTTGTTCTATTAGCTAATCTATAAAGCTTGTGTTAAGTATGGGTTCACTTCAGTAATCTAACGTAGCTTAGAGAATGAATCACGATTTTTCGTATTCAACCCAAGGATATCTATGTATTCGGCGACTGATGCTTTCTTCAATCTTTTTATGAATTTATGATAAATTAAAATTCTGAAAAGGCTTTGTTTTCTTATGTCAAGTGTTACCAGAACGTTACCAAAGCAATGAATCCAGTTTTCAGTTCAACTATGAAATTAAGTAATTTTCGTTCATATAACCAGAAGTGGTAGTTAGGTAGGTACTCCTATTCCCAGTTGCAATTTAGAATAACTTAATCATAAAAACTAGTTCAGTTGCGGCTGCTGAGCGTAGAATTAAAAACAAATGACATCCAATGATAACAATCTCGAATAATGTCGTCAGCTTTTGTTTCATAGACAAGAATACATAATATAGAAAACAGAAGTATCACTAGCGATTCCAGCGAGCGTCGCCTCTTCGTAGACTGCGCTATCTTTACCGCCCCCCGGGGAAATAACGTACTGTCACGCAGAATATACGGGACCGCGCCACAATTAGAGATCACCAGAAATTGCGTAATTAGAACCCACTAATCGATCTTCCATACAAGGAAACTTCCCTATTTGTAATGTGAAATATTTGGCGGCGTTTGGGGGATATTTTACAGAGTACGGTTTTGTACACTGAGCATTTAAATTGTTGAATATAGAAGCAAAATGGTGGTTTATACTAATCTTAAAAATCGAATACCAGATTAGTAATATACTAATTTCAATAATCGAATAAGTGTTACTAATTAGTAATAAAATCGAACGATTATTGATATTGAAAGAAAGAAAGCTAAAATGTACTTTAACGCCACAGCATAAGGCTCATAGCGGTTACCAAGAGAGGCCGACTATAATCGAAAATTAGTTACTTACGTTATCATTCATTCATTATTAATGAATGACCATTCAGTTGCAAAATTCTGTATTCGTTAGTGGTTGAACCCTACTACTGACTTTAATAGTGTTCTGTGCTACTGACTGATTAGCACCCGATTTGTACTGCTAAGTAATTAGTAATACATTTTAAAAGTCATTCGAATTATTCGAATGAATGTAATTGTAAGAAACACCCGTACTTACTTATTATAATTAATTTATATATTAGCACAATAAAACTCACATTCTTTTTAACAGGTGTATTTCTCCCAACAACCAGTACAGCTCAAAATCAACCGTCCACTCCGAACGCCCAAGCAAAAGTGACCGTCATTTAGTGACTCGATCCGCCATGTTATTTTCCCGCTATTCGTTCCCGCCAACACTCAGTGTTGCCAGTGAAATAAAAACATTAAGTTCGTTCGGAATAGAGTATCAATTGGGATATAAATTACTAAACTATTAATCAACCTAACATAATAATCGAATGATTCAGTTAGTATCATTCATAATCGCGCATCGCTAGCCGCGTTGTACCGTAAAGAAAACGTAAAAAACACGGCAATGGCTTTTTCGGTAACGTGTTGCAATACAAATAAAATACCACAAAAAAAATTCACTAAAACATTTTATGCATTAAATAATGTTTTGTAAAGCTATACCAAAACATGTTTGTAAAATATTACTGTTAATAAATAACAAGTACATACAGCCTACCTAGATGACCGGTATTTTTTTTACGGATAAAACGACGTTTTCTAAAAATGAAACCTAGCTAGATCGATTTATCGCCCCCGAAACCCCCTGCATACAAAATTTCATGGAAATCGTTGGAGCCGTTCCGAGATTCATATTATATATATACAGGAGAGCTACGAATAGTTTTATTTTAATAACGAATGTGATGTATGTATGTATTCTTATATATACATATATATAAGAATTTCTCGTTTCAAGGTATTAGATAACCAAATGGTTAACGGAGTTTATCACAAGATGTTAACTTTTTCAACGTTTCGTCTAAAATAAAAGGAGAATACAGCAGCTGAACTTCAAACGCGCTCGAACAACGCACATATAGACAACCTCTCACACACACAAATCTCGGAACAGCTCGGAACAGTCTGAGCGCAGCTGTTGCGAGATATCGCGTCCGTGCAAAGGGTGTATGTGAGCGTTGCTCGAGCGTGGTATGTAGTTGTATGTTCTGGATCTTCTTATTTTGTGGTAATTAGTCGTCAAGTTGACTCAGTCTGACTAAAAAAGTCTCTTCAAACGTTGTTTTTATAAAATTGAAATCAATCACTTAAAATGTATAAAGTCGGATTATTATAAAATCACTAATACTACGAGTTTAGAAATCAAATATCTTTTGTGCGAACCCCCAACGACTTGACGTCACAAACACTTATGCCTTCCCAGCATGCAGTATCACCCTACGAATGCCTTTATACCTAACAAGCGGCCCGTCCCTGCTTCGCACGGATGGACTTTTTTATTTTTTTATTTTATAATATAGCCTATGTTACTCAGCGCTAATGTAGCATTCTAATGATGAAAGTATTTTTTAAATCGGTTTTGAGTTTATTCGTTGCAAACATACATACATAAAACATACATACGTATACATACATACAAAAATCAAAGCTTTCCTCTTTATAATGTTAGTATAGATTAATATTTCATGATGAATAGTCTAACAAATTGTTATGATTGTTACTATGTAGTGTTTTTCTTTATGCAAAATAGTGTTAATTACTTATTACAAAAACAACTAGTAGAAAAATTAAGCTTATTGTTATTAAATACCTATGTTTTACAAACAAATTGGCGCCTTGTTTAAAAAAGCAAACATGTTGCAAAAGAAAATTAATTGATTCTATTACATCAGAAGTGGTAGTACTTAAGAAAAAAGTTTGATTTATTACAAAAATTTGATTCTTTTATATACTTTTACTATTAGGTACTTATCTTTATGTTATAACCAGTGGTCGGAGTAGGTATATTGAATTAAGGTCACTGACATCAAACGTATATGTTAATATGGATACTCCTCCGAGTTTCCGGATTATTATGATAAAAATACCGAAACATCGAAATTATTACATGAAACTAGTTAAAAATGTATCAATACTCTCAACGCTATGCTGCTAGTGGTGTAGATGACCAGAATTTAATAGTAAAAAATGACTGGTGTGTAAAAACCTTGTTGTAGTAAAAGTGTTGGAGTAAAAGCCTAAGCATGTATAAAATGATATAATAATAATATTCATTTCAACACACGACATCCGGCAAACAGGGTCTTTTGTCCTCTTATCTCTATGCTCAACGCATCTGACCAATTAGAATCAAGTATCCAGGATGACTCATTGACTGTTTGTTCGAAAACAATGCGCTCGCACCGACATCCAGACCAAGTGGCTCACTCACTTATTTCGGTTCGTGGAGTGCGCTTATTTTATGTGTTGTGAATATCTTGACTTGACCCTGGCTTGTTTACTGTCTTCTGAAATCTACTTAAAACGACGAATTTGGCTTATAACTACGGACATCGATTTATTACTCTTGGATTGGGCCCATTTGAAGTTGTTTTTGTACGGGTAAGTTTTAATTATTTTCACTATTTAAGAAGGTTTTAGAACTTGGAATCAGTTAAAAAAATCACTTTATAGCAATCATCACAGCGCATGAGAGTCCGGTACGCACACCGCAGGGCTATCACCGCTTCAGTTAAAAAAAACACTTTATATGAAACAGAATTTCATTATCGACTTTACAGTTGTGTATGTATATATTGTAAATTTAAATCATTGTTTTAGGTGAGATATAAATAAATATGGCAAAGGTCAAGGCTGAAACAGTGCAAAAGTGGTTATTGCACTATCCTGAGCTACTTTACGATAACGCTAGTGGCACTATATACTGTACAAAGTGTGAAAGTCATTTGAAAGCTGTGAATAGAGGCAACATTACCAAACACATTGAAGGCGCTGTACATCAAGGAAAATTTAAGAGACCGCAAGAGGAATTTTACTTCGACCTCATTAAGTTCCTGATTCTATGCAATATTCCTTGGTCGCAAATGAAAAATCCAGCGTTCAAAGAGTTTTTTCAGAAATATATGTGCAGTACTTGTTGTTGCGTTTGTACCAATCGTAAAGTGGTTGACGAATCACAGTTACGAAAAGTTTATTTGGAGAAGTTTTATAGGAATAAAATCAATTCGATTTATGAAACTAATAAAAATGAGAAACTATGGATATCGCTGGATGAGACAACAGACATTTTTGGTCGATACATAGTCAATTTCCTAATAAAACCATTGCATCCTAGTAATAGTGCAGGCCGGCCTTATTTGATTGCTTGTAAAATGCTAACAGCAGTAAATGGACAAACAATAACACAATTTGTACTGCAATGTCTAGAAAATTTATGGCAAAACACTTTTGAAGCGAAAGTTGACAATATTTTAATGCTTTGCACTGACAGTGTAGCGTACATGCTATCTGCAGGGCGAAATTTAAAACATTACTTACCTGAAATGAAGCATGTGACATGTTTGGCGCACGCTCTTCATCGTGTAAGTGAGCAGATAAGGTCAGAATACAACGATGTTGATATTCTTATATCAAATGTTAAAAAAGTATTTTTAAAGGCTCCTAGTAGGGTAAACATTTTAAAAGAAAAATATCCTGACTTACCGTTGCCTCCGCAACCAGTCATTACCAGATGGGGTACTTGGTTACAGGCAGCATCTTACTACGCTCAACATTTAGATAAAATAAAAGAAGTTTTATCCTGCTTGAGCAGTTCTGATGCTATAGCCATACGAAACGCAAAAAACATTTTGGAAAAACAAAATTTAGAAAATGATTTAAAATATATTGAAGAAAATTACTCTATTATACTACTAGCCCTAAAAGAGTTACAAAAACAAAATTTATCTCTAGCTGATTCACTTTTAGTATTTGATCAAGTAAGGGCTACGCTTAACGAGTGCAATAATGAGAATATAAAAAATAAAATAGAATCAGTTATGGAACGAAATCCAGATTTAGATACAATTAGAGAATACAGCGAGAGTATTGAAAAAAGCGTAGCAAATAATCAGAAACTTTATTTCAAATTCGCTCCATTGACATCTACAGATGTTGAACGATCATTTTCCACTTACAAATGGATCTTAGATGTTAAAAGAAATAGCTTAAAATTAGAAAATATTGAAAAAATTATAGTTATTTATTTTAATTGTATAGAGACAGAAAATCAAAATGTAGAACTTGTAACCGATGAGGATTAAAAATAATTATTTTTAATAAAACTGTAATAATGATTATTTGTATTAACAATAAACAATTTTGTTTGCTTACATATGGTTTTTTATTTTATTACTCTATTTACCAAATTTTTGGAAACTCCGGTACATTCCGGAAGAAATGCATGTCCATGTTATGATATCATGACGCAAGTATCTAAAATCAATATACCTACTCCGACCACTGGTTATAACCTAATTAAATGTTTCTCAATAAGCCTTGAAAAGACAGTGAGAACTAATCGCTCTCATAAATTGATTCGAAGTTACCCACCATGTTACACAAAGGAATTCGTCTTACCGCCATGAAATATTTGACATTAAGTAATTTGGGACTAGCGTGTTTGCGGCAAATATAACTGTTGTTGGAGATGGTTTAGTTATGTGTATTTTGTGGATAGCTAACATTGTATATGTGTATTGTGTGATTTTCAATTAAAATGAGAGAATATCTATAATATTATATGCAGTTGAAAAATAAGTAAGTAAGTGTATACTTATACATATTTGTTTCTCCACTAAGCAAATAGATACATTTCTATACACAGAATCTATTGTTTTTTGATAATCCCTGTAACTGGGCGCTTATTTCTTAACGACCATAATGTCAAACAAATCAATCCAACTATAAGTTTTTACATTGACTAGATGAACCTAAATAGTATTCGGGGTTGGTACCTAAAATCAACATTCTTTAGATCAACTTTCATTATATCAACACCAATAGGTGAACAGTGTAACAGGTCAACCATTTATTGTATCAATTATTTGTTATATCAATGGTTCATTAGATCAACAGATTATTTTGTCAACAATTAACTACATCAACTGTTTACGAGTTCAAATAGGTGTCAATTACGAGAATATGAGAAAAAAGAAACACTTCATATTATTATAAAATCAACCTTTATTTCACCCCAAGATCTACAGAAGACCTTTTTATAAATTTTTAAGTGAATTAAACGTTGATTTTTATAATAATATGAAGTGTTTCTTTTTTCTCATATTCTCGTAATTGACACCTATTTGAACTCGTAAACAGTTGATGTAGTTAATTGTTGACAAAATAATCTGTTGATCTAATGAACCATTGATATAACAAATTATTGATACAATAAATGGTTGACCTGTTACACTGTTCACCTATTGGTGTTGATATAATGAAAGTTGATCTAAAGAATGTTGATTTTAGGTACCAATCCCATAGTATTCATCGTATCAAAAAAATTGATGATATAACAGCGGCTTTTAGTAGGTATCTACCTACTAAAAGCCGCTGAATTGATTTAGTTTCTTTTTCATTAAAATTACTTAAAAACTATGAACGTTTAATAAAATACTGCTTCATTTGATTAATATTGCTAAAATCAGAGACAAGATTTTCAAAGAAAAAAGAATAAAGAATATATTTTTTATTTTTGTAGCGTTATGATGATTCGTGCTGACATTTCTCACAAAATGATAGTGCATTCAACTATTTGAAAGGGACGCAACAAACCTGATGGCATAATCGCCTAATCGGAAGTGAATCGGAAACAGTTTCGACCATAATTCTATATGTAGCGTCTGCACACTTTTTGTCAGCATTACTTACCCTAACCACAGTTGGGCGGTCAGGGAGAGAGTGATGTTGTAGTCCAAGAGCTGAATGTGCTCTACAGTAATATTGACGGGACATTTTTTTAAGAAAGTACCTAAGTGTATTTTTTTTTATTTGTTTTTTTATTGGGCAGTTATCAGAAACATGGTATATGTTTAGGTATCAAAAATGCAGTAGGTTTAGAGTGAACGCAAGACTTAATCCAAGTACAGTTATCTATTAAAGTCAGCAACAGCATGGGATGTGAACGAAGAGTTGTAATAACTTAAATTAACATATTTTAATAATCTTATCATATTCTATTATATATTTGCATTATATACTACTTTCAGACATCTCCATCAATAGGGTTTTTATTTATTTATTTATTTATTTATAAAATATGTACACAATACAAACAAGTACAAGGGCACTACATGTATCAGAATGAAATATTTTTTAGCAGGCCCGCAGAAAGGATTTATATTTTTTAATATTACATAATGAAAAAATATGTGACTAAGAAAATGTCTTTTTTTATGTTAAAAGGAGGCAAATGAGCAGGCGGGTCACCTGATGGAAAGCAATCACCGCCGCCCATGGGGTGTCCATGGACAAAACCAAAGTAATCGCAGACGCGTTGCCGGTCTTGAGTAAGGAGTTGGGTCTTGAGGAGGGAGTAGGAATTGTGAGGGGGGACCGGACGAAACACAACAGCAACGAGTGCCATTGTTTCACGCCGATATTCTACGAGAGGGTGGGCGAGCCGACCCATTTCGTGCTGCAACGCAGCGTGGCTCTTCCACTCAGAAACTGTCTTGTTTCTGGTTAACTAAGCTTTTTGCGTTTACATTAATCACTCAAAAACCAGCACAAACTGTAACAGTTCGTTAACAACGCGTCCCCTAGCCCCGAAACTACATCTAGTAAATGGCAGGAAATTACCGGGCACCTTATCGTCCAATTCAATAAGTCCGATGGTCCTGAGGGAGAGGATAATGAAACTGCAACTACGCTCGTCCGATATGCCTTTGGTTGTCCAGTCAATGGATGTAATTGCCGCTTATTCCAGTCTTTTCGCGTCCAATCTCAATCGTACAGGATAAATGGGTCTGATGACCCGTGATAAATAAGATGAAGTGTCCGAAATGTGTTAGACTTTTAGTTTTTGTGTGTGTGTGGTTTAAGTGTTTTCAGCTGGTAAGCTCGCATTTTTATTAGATACTCTTTTGTTTAATATGTATTTAGGAAATTGCAGTGTATTGTAGTTTTCGAATTACAAATAAGAAATTGTGTAATTTCGTAAATATTTTATTGTTTTGAATTCATTTTTAAAGAAGGGTACAAACATGCTTTTTTTAGTCATTAATGTTAGTAAGTAGGCATATTTATTGACACATTTCTAGTTACCTTAAACAAGTGATACTACAGTAAACAAATTTAGTGAATTAGTTTTTGTGAAAGCATAGTAATAGGACATCATAATAGTCATACTGAATCGTCAATCGTAATTCTTTTTTGTTATAAAGAGATAGATATGAAGGTATTATCTTGCTCCGCACGACACATTTCATTACAATATTACATTGAACATGTGCCAAACATTTTTTATTTGCTAAGATATATAACATAATATTTATATATAATCATCATCAGGTCATTTTATGTCCCCAATGCTGGGGCACGAACCTTCCCTGTGAATGGATAGACAGAACGGGCCATAAACCACCACGCGGGCCCAGTGCAGAGTGGTGGTTGTTAATGACTGCTAATGTAGCCGGGACCAACGTCTTACGTGCCTTCCGAAGCACGGAGGAGCTCGAGATGATTAATTTTTGGTCACCCATCCGATGACCGGCCTTTGCAAAAGTTGCTTAATCTCAGCACTCGCAGACCGGGCGCGTTAACCACTGCGCCATCGAGCTCCTCTATCTATATAACATATAACGATAAATTGTATTGTTACAGTTTTATTTCTTTACATTGGTAACAACAATTGGGAATGTGTAGGTATGGGTTATTTTTCCAAGCAAGAATATTACCTACTATTATCAGATAAAGTCCAAGGCAGTTTCGTTAGCCAAAATGGCTTGACCTTTCCACCGTAACCTTGGCTCCATATTTCAGCAATTAATTGTTTACGATCTCCTTCGAACTTTTAGCGCGTTACACCTGTAGGACGTGAATAAAACTCAATATATGACGCGTACAGCAGCTTTAGCTTTCAATGAAACGTGTTCGGCATAAGTTAAACCCAATCTTTGGGTACATTTGTTCAGTAAAACGCGTGACGAAATTGCTGGTAACGCACGCCATTGCTAACGTTATCCGTGACCGTACTACGAGTTCATGGAAATCGTTTTCAAGCAAATGTGGCAAGCTAAAATGGGCCGCGTCTATAAGTAAGCTGGTAGATCGTAAGGTTTGCTTTGCTGTACTTTCAACTTTTTCAACAGAATATTGTTATAGTGGTAAATGTTAAGTACCTTTTGTTCATCGCTAGTGCAAGGTTTGTAAAGTTTTGCTATGCTTTACGTTGTCGCAAACGAGTCGTGTCGTAAAGTAAACTGGTGGTAGGGGCTCCGATCGCTCCTTCGCCCCGACACTTAGCCTTCCCTTTTTCACCAATTTCGGCTCCACACATCAATCTCGACGTATTATGTAAAAGTAATACGGTGTAAAAGCGTCACAAACGAGGTCGATATTTGAAGGGTGACGTCGATGAGTTATTTAATCATGTATTTTGTTAAATAATATTCTTTATTTTCATGTTTGTGTTGACACGGGGGACGATACCGTGGGAGTCTGTATTTAGTTGTCATGTGTTCTGTTAGCTCTTGAACATTGGAAAATAGATGATAATGTTATCTTTTAGATGATTCTAAAATTGTGTTTGAGAAACCTTATAAATAGGTAAATGGGTAGGTACTTAGTAGGTAACTTTATACATGGTAAATTACATAAGAATATCCTTTAGCGGTGTATTCATTATTCGTGATCAGTTGCATACAACTGTGCCAAAAAGTCGGACACTCTGGGATGAAAAAGCATGGTGATGATCCTGTTATATTTATTATTCGTCTATACGTCGAGACAATTAATTTTAAATTTAGTAAATTCTTATCTTTTTATGTAAAAAATTTTTAGCACTAGCATTTTCTAAATAAAATAATTGAAAATGTTGCGACTGGTACCTTGGTTCATCTTGGTGATTACCACGCCCAAGGTGCCTTAATTTGCCTGGCTAGCTTGGTAGCTAGCCAGGCAAATCACACCATCTTATCTAAATATGTCGCTATAGAATCAATGTTTGTAGCATTGTTGTGTTCCGGCAGCTAGAGATAAGATAGCCACTGCCTTACTAGTTGAGGATCCCGGGTGAAGTGCGCTCCCCTCATTAGCCTTATTATCACTTAATATCAGGTGAGATCAAGGTACTGTATCTACCCATAACATATAGTAAAAAAAAAATTTTACTTGTCCGCATACAATTATGCATCAAAAACTTTCGTCAAAATCACGTTCGTTTATATTCATTACTATCACACGTTACCCAAACACACGACGATTAGTTATCCCAGCAACACGAGCGCGGAGCCCATCGCGGTCCGTTCTATTACCCTAACGACGCAATATTACGTTTACCCAAAAATCTTTATAGCGCGCGCGGCCATTCCGGCCCGGGGCTAATCAAGCGACGCTCCTCGGCGGCTGTAACTCGCTATACGTATAAGGAGGACCCAGAAGGTAAGCTTAACGCTCACACGTTTTTTTTTATATTATAAGGAGGCAGACGAGCAGGCGGCTCACGTGATGGAACGTAATCGCCGCCGTCCATGGACATCCTAAAACCAAAGTAATCGCAGATTCGTTGCCGGCCTTGAGGAAGGAGTTGGATCTTGAGGAGGAAGTAGGAATTGGGAAGGGGGAGGAGTGAGGGGTGATTAGATCGATGGCGCAGTGGTTAACGTGTCCGGTCTGCAAGTGCTGAGGTTAAGCAACTTTCGCAAAGGCCGGTCATCGGATGGGTGACCAAAAAATTAATCATCTCGAGCTCCTTTGTGCTTCGGAAGGCACGTAAAGCCGTTGGTCCCGGCTACAATAGCAGTCGTTAACAACTACCAATCCGCACTGGGCTCGCGTGTTGGTTTATGGCCCGTTCTCCCTATCCATCCTTAGAGAAGGCTCGTGCCCCAACAGTGGGGACATAAAAATGAGCTGATGATGATGATGATGATGATGATGAGGGGTGAGATATGGCCCTCCGGCACTTTCACTCACCAGACGAAACACAACAGCTACGATTGCCATTGTTTCATTCACACCTGTATTCTGTGAAAGGGTGGTTACGCCGGGCGAGCCGGCCTAATTCGTGCTGCAACGCAGCGTGGCTCTACCACACAGACAGTGTCACGCATTTTGTAAATATAGCACAAATGAAACAATGATCCGACATCAAAATGTTTGTATTAATATTCCGCAGGCCACTGTTGTCTTATTTTTCAATTAAAAAATATGAATATGAAAATATTAGGACTTTTATTATTTTTTACCCAAATGCATATGATTTTACGAAAGTAAACATTGCTCTAATTAAATCACCAGCCTACTCTGTACAGATATTGGTGTGCGTGCGTATTCGTAGGCGTGCGCCGTTGTCACACCACTGCCACGCGCCGCTCGCCCTTTTGCGTTCGCGCTGCACCCCCTTAAGTCTAGCAATTAGCACTTAAATTAAAAAAAAGTAAATATTTACTTTCTGCAGTTTTCTTATTTTGTGCTATACGCGTCCACATGTATGCGGAAGCTGGTTTATGGTAATCTATCGCTTCTCTGTATTAATGCATCATTTTTCTAGTTACTTTCTGTAACATAATAAAGTGTTATTTCTGAATTGGTATCTGCAGTCCCTGAAGGGAAAAAAGGTACCTATGTGTATACCTCTTCAGTGTCGATCGACCACCAGGTGGCCGATAACAATTGAAATTCTATTGTGTCTGGTATTTGCACACTCAAGCTCTTATTATTGATAACTCTAACAACGATGAGGTAAGGTAATGTGGAGAAGGAACGGAGTCCATACAACACTTTTGGGCCTCAAATCTACTACGTTTCAATAGTGTGGCAGAGGCCTGATTAGGACATTAAGACTATGGGAAGAAACATAATCAGGTCCGACCCATGATTGAAGAAATTTACTATGTCTACAATCGTGGGTCAGTAAATAGAAGAATCGAAGCTCGGTCCGTATGTGACTTTCTTGCTAGAAAACGAATGGAGTCACCAAATTCTTAAGCCTCAAATTACTAATTATTTATGATTAACGTCTCCACTGAGAAGAGATAGGTAATAGAATGATACCAACGGGACATACTGAAATAGGGAAATCTCTGCATATCTTACTAAGATGGGTTATTATTACCTATAAAAAGCCATGAGAATCTTACTGCTTGGCAAACATCCTTTACATCCCTCCCCCCCTTGATTCAAAACTTAAATGGAATCCTCATATATCGAAATTGGCCGGCAAACTCAGTTCTGCTGTTTATGCCATTAGAAAACTAAGGCAGTTAACAGACGTTGAAACTGCTAGAACAGTTTACTTTAGTTATTTTCATAGTGTCATATCGTATGGCCTCTTACTGTGGGGAACAGCGGCTGATATTGAAACTATATTCATTTTACAAAAACAAGCAGTAAGAACAATTTATAGACTAGGTTCAAGAACTTCTTTAAGAAATCTTTTTAAGGAGATTGGTGTCTTGACAGTGGCTTCTCAATTTATTTATAATTGTATAGTTCTTGTACGTTGCAATATCAACTCATTTACCAAACACGGTAACGTACACAATTTTAATACTAGAAGTAGGTAAGGTAAGGTAAAACTTGTAATGCTACTGTTCAGGTTACAGAAGGTGCTCGGTTCTTTCTTGGGGCAAGGTATACACTATTATAATAAAATACCAAATACTGTACTAGATTTACCTCTAGATAAGTTTAAAAAACATGTAAAGTCTTCTTTACTTAAAAAGGTTATTATACAGTCAGAGAATATTTAGATGATAAAACAGCCTGGCTATAATAAAAAACGCATACTTTACTACTTTTTATAATAAAAAATTATACTGATATGATGGCCTTTATAAACAGTGTCCTACAGATAACAAATAGCGTTGCATTAAACATTTCAATTAGTTTTGATTTAGAGTAGCTTGGGTGTGTCATGCTCTCTTTATTGTCTCTGCGGTGGTGGCATGTGTGTCGGGTCGTTACATACCCTAAAATATGTTTGAGCGAAGCGTTGGCTGATTCATTATGTCATACTCGTGAACGGGTGCCGCCTGTGGAGGCTGGTCTGCTCTTGCATACTTGTCTTATTTTTATTATTATTAACTATAGTTTAACTTTGTTTTTTCTTAGACAGGTTTTGACTTTTACTAGTACTGTATGACATTAAAAAAAATTCAACTGGTAAATGATGTTTTTGCAAACTTAAATATTTTATTTATTTATTTTTCTTTTTGTGTTTTTTTTACATGTTGTGATTAACCTTTATATTATGTGTTTTTATTTGTGATGGAAAGTGTCCTTTTATGATAGGGCATTTTCTAATAATTTTGACGCTGTAAGGGAGAAAAGATCTGGACACTTGCTGAGTTTCTTGCCGGTTCTTCTCAGTACAAGATCTCCCGCCCAGAGTAGACTTACGAACCGATGGCATAATGACGTTCATAAGAGCTATTTGTAGCCTAAACTGAATAAATGATTTTGAATTTTGAATTTTTGAATTTTGACATCCATCACTCCTCCATTCACTTAATTCATTTTGCTATTGATGCCAGCACATTTGTCGCAACGCCCGCTCGAGTTTGTCTTCGCACCTTAAGCACCATGTGACCGACAAAGTTATTGTTGAAGTTGAATTTATATTGTGTCTGGCCCCGCGGCGGTCAACCTGTTAAGAACCATATGAACTTGTGTTACATTTAGTCTTTTTATACATAAATAAGTAAACGAGCCTAGTCTGCGATTGCTAAGGGCCAGTCATCGGATGGGTGATCAAGCCTCTCCGTGCTTCGGAAGGCACGTAAAGCCGTTGCTCCCAGCTGCATTGGCAGTCGTTAGCAACCACCAAAACGCACTGGGCCCGCGTGGTGGTTTATGTCCCATCCTCCCTATCCATCCATAGGTAAGGCTCGTGACCTAGCAGGGAAGACATAAAATAATTTGGTGATGATGATGGTGATGATATTTAAAATAGAACCTTTTTCAAACATTTAGTGACTGTTTTAGCCATATGCAGCGTATAACAAGCATTTTCGTTTTCACAACAATGGTATTTCTTTCAACACCTAGCAACCATCCTGTACTAAATTAAATGTACAAAGCCAAAAGATTATCGTTATTGTTTGCCAAAAGTATTTGTAAGGGTAAAACGAATGGTTATTATTATTAGACTTCTATAAAGAGACACTTAGCAATAGGCGGGGCATATTTGTCGTATTGCCGATGGCCATTGGGGCAGGCATTTTTGTTTTTTAATATAGTTAGCACAGTAAATTACTCCTCTCCACCTGATGTTAAGTGAAAATGGAGTCCAGGCGCGAAGACAACTGGTGCAGCGTGAATATAACGCAGCATCAATCACCCCCCCCTGCCGGCCCACAAGGTGCCTTTTCACGCCTTGTTTGAAGAACTCCATGTCATAGGAAGGAGGAAAAACGTGTGCTGTTAAACTATTTCATCTTTTGGAAGTGCGACAAAGAAACGAGTCATCAAATTTCTTTGAGCGCGATGTAATGATCAAGAGAATTAATAAATTAACTTATAAACTTTTTATTCAATCATTACTATAATTTAAACATATAAACTTATAAGAGTTGGTTACATTATTAACAAAAACCCAAATAGGTTTACATTAGGAATGTTATCGCGTTGCTAAACATTACTCCAAAGAGACTTTAATTACTTTACTTTGAGACGATGAAGTTAGGTCAGAAAATCAATTATTCAGACCAAATTACTGTATCTACCGTAAAAGACAAATGACAAAAGTATTATATTTACAAAGACTAATTGAACTAAATAATGAATTTGTTAAGTGTGTCGTTAATATTTGCTGTCATCCACACACCAAGCGGGCATTACATAATGCGGCTATTATCTGAATCTTCCGACCCATCAGCACGGAATAGCCACATCCGCTCGTGATAACACAACTTTATGGCTTATGGCCCCCGGATTTTTGGGCGAAACAATGGAATTTATAAATCCAATCATGCTTCTTAAAAAGGAAAGTTAACGTATTATTAATTTGCTTTTAGCTGATTTCCTTGATAATTTGAAAAGGAAATTTTATAAAATAATGACTGTTACGAAAGGAACGTTATTTACGGTACTTACGGTGGATGTTTAATGTAAGCTCTATATACTACAATCATGTTTTTTTTGTAATCATGTTACCGAGTCAGCAAACAAGCATATTGTTGCTCGAAGAAAAAGCGGCCAAGTGCGAGTCGGATTCGCCCATGAGGGGTTCCGTAGCAGCATGTTACATAATATAAATTGCGGTTTACGATTTATGACGTATTAAAAAAAAACTACTTACTAGATCTCGTCCAAACCAATTTTCGGTGGAAGTTTGCATAGTAATGTATATCATATATTTTTTTAGTTTTATCATTCTTTTATTTTAGAAGTTACAGGGGGGGGGGACATACATTTTACCACTTTGGAAGTGTCTCTCGCGCAAACTATTCAGTTTAGAAAAAAATTATATTAAAAACCTCAATATCATTTTTAAAGACCTATCCATAGATACATATTGGGTTTGATGAAAAAAAAAATTTTTTTGAGTTTTAGTTCTAAGTATGGGAAACCCCCAAAATTTATTGTTTTTTTTTTCTATTTTTGTGTGAAAATCTTAATGCGGTTCACAGAATACATCTACTTACCAAGTTTCAACAGTATAGTTCTCATAGTTTCGGAAAAAGTGGCTGTGACATACGGACGGACAGACAGACAGACAGACAGACAGACATGACGAATCCATAAGGGTTCCGTTTTTTGCCATTTGGCTACGGAACCCTAAAAACGGTCATCGCTGCCCATTGACGCTTGTATCAACACCAAAGGTACACTGCCGGTCTTTAGTTCTTACACCTCCATGTCCTGTAATTTTATTGGATCTAGTAACTCTTTTAGACCAAAACACAGCAAAGCGAAACAATGCTGCTCAGCAGCTGAAAAAGGTGTAAGGGTGTTCACCATTCAGTCGGATTTTGGACATAACCTTATCTCCAAACTAATTGTTGAAATGAAGCTCTAGCGAAATTTCACTATCCAGCATTAATATTATAGTTTGTATATATGATATCGTTGACGATACGACGACGCTAAGTCCAACTAGGTACATAATATTTTTGATAGCCAAGACCAATAACCCGATACATCAATTGGACCGCTACTTATTAATTTCTTTTTCTTAAGCCTCATACACTGCGTATAAATGAATTTTTCATGAAAAGCATTCATCTGAAGACGAACTTGCTTGTATTCACAACCGCCCCTAACAGTTTCCTCAGAGCTTATCTTGTTGGTGGATCTAAATTGAATCGTGATGTGGGGTGTGGAGTCCATAAAATGTCCCGGTCTATATCAGTTGTAAATAGCCTGTTTTCAAAGATAGCTCTTCGAATGGAGTAAATAAAACCTGACTTGAAATCTTATAAGTAAAAACCTTAACTTCGAAGAACAGAAGCCTACACATCAACCTATCCAAAACTGTCAAGCTTCTTCAATACATTTCCAAACATATGCCTAACGCATAAAGTTCAAAATCTATTGAGGAAAGGAGATTGACCATTTTTGTATGGACGTTGGACCAAGTGCTGTCCAACATTGAATCATAGTGCATAATGTTCCTTAGACTAATACTAGTCTGTAACCCAAAGCGCTTTAGAATCTATCCGAGAAGTATTGAGAAAAAAATAATCTATTGTATAGGTTTTACATTAACGAAAAATAATAACAAATGGCTTATTTCTTAAATAAAAGAAGGTATATTATAAACAATGGATTTTATAAATAGAATAACACTTAGTTAAGAATAGTCATTCAATCAATCAATCATATATTCGTTACATAGGTTTACAACATAATAAATGATTCTCTATGTTAGGTCTCATATAAAAATTAAAAATAATACCAAATCAATAGTCATCCTCATCGTCGTCTATAATTATTGAATCTAAAAATAAGTAAGATAATAATATTATTCAACGTAAACGACAACGTTAAAAAATATATCAAAAGTAAAAGCACCAAAAAGCCATAAGATAAGTTTTTAAGTAACCGTAAATGTTTTTTTTCATTTTTTTATTTTTTTAATATCTTTTCATGTAAGGAAAATAATAAAAGTATTCCCATGCTTGGGCAGCATTAGGTCCAGACCGGTCAATCTCCTTTGACAGTTTGTGGTAAGTTGATGTGCAGTGCAGGCGTGTGTACAAATAACTATCATCATGCAATTTGTATAGGTATATATTCATCATCATATAC
This sequence comes from Eudonia mercurella, assembly GCA_963082485.1. Lineage (NCBI taxonomy): Eukaryota > Metazoa > Arthropoda > Insecta > Lepidoptera > Crambidae > Eudonia > Eudonia mercurella. The sequence goes on along the minus strand of OY720023.1, from coordinate 13,226,579 downwards.
GTTCACTGCTTGGCCTTCCCATAAAGATAATATACATCGTTAGATCGAGTCACAACCCACTACGCTAGCTCAGTATATAACTATGAACCTATACTTTGCAATATCTGTAGGCCATGTTTTTATTAAAATCTGTCTATGGTTAAAAATATATAAAAGTATTATGTATTATTTGAACATTTGTAAAGGAATAAAAAAATGCAGCAACAGTCAAACTGTTCGAAATTAGTAATTTGAACTCAAATAAAGAAAGACGAAAAATTCCCACAGAAATCCTTAAGACTGAAAAACTCATGTATCGAGAGAAGGAAAAAGCCAATAATGAAACTTCACTGCTACCATCCATTCGAAGAAATGGAACGATTTGAAACGGAACCAAGAAATAGCGCCATTATTTAATTGAAAATGAAATATCTGAAAGCTCATTACTCAAGTAAAGTCTGGCGCAGAAGGCTTCAGCGGCGATCCCCAGTGATCATTTGTTACAGTCACCGCGCGAGATGAAAGAGGCCGATACAAAACGTCTCGCTTCACGTCTCACTAGCCACCGCGGGCGGACACCATCGGCTGGCTATTGGCACACTGGGTGTAATGCACAACACAAGTTTCAGCTCTACATAGATATTTAAGAAAAAAGTGACAGATTTTGCGATAGACAAGATAAGATGAGTTAGATACTGAGACTATAGTGAGTGAAATACTTATTTGGAGATAGGCATAGGCCTAAATGTCGTATGGGTAGTAGATAAAAACATGTTTGGACGATTCAGAACAAATTTTTATAAATTTATTTGAATAAAAAATTTTTACATTTTGCTTTGACTTTGACTTTGTCATTTCTCTATAAAAGCTGTAACCAAAAATAATAAATTAATAGGTCCAAATGTAAAAGCAATTTAAGTGTCATACATAACAGATTTTGATACGTTGAACTGTAATGAGGAATGTTTGACTATTGTTTTCGACAGAACTTGCCATTTTCGCCGCTTTTACCGCGTGACCCGAAGTGAATTTGGAACGTTCAGAAACAATAGTCACCTGATAATACTTGTTGCTCGGTATCAACACAGCCTTAAACATCGATGCGATATCTCCATTATTGTGCAGATAAAACTTAGATTTGATTCTGTGCGACTCGCGAGAGTTTCCTTGCATTTTGTGACATTGAGACCTTTGTTACGCCAACTTGCCTAAACTTGCTGAAATATGTTATTGAACTAACTTTTCCGCGTTCCGCAAATTGCTCAGATGTTTGACTCGTTTCAGACAAGTGGGAAGTGTATTAAAGTTTGCAATTGAATTCGTCTTTCCTTACGATAAGTTCTTTATTAACAATCAATTCAAATATGTCTCAGTCAATCAGTATTAGTATTAAATAATGTATAGGAGAATATTTCTGTTAATTCGTCAAATAATACCGATAGGTATAAATATTGTGCTTTGTTACAAATTATACTAAAATTTCGTAATACTTCTTTATTCCCTTTACCTACGAATCATGTTAATATCAGGTTAAAAATATAAAATGAAACGCTCCGTATTTCAGCAGTGTCCGCGTAAAGATAAGATAACAAAATAAATGAAACTGAAAAACTTCGTTTTTATAGAAATTTACAAAAAGGTATAGTATAGGTACAAGATACAAGATGTATATCTATACAGGCTATGACCCTTCATGCACACTCGATTATGCCCTCAGTCCCTCTAAGGGGCGAGTGGTAGAAGCGAGTGTAATACGAGTATGTCAGGACCGTAACAAGTCATGGTTTTCATCCCTACATACATCTCTGGGAAACAGGCGTTATAATATTGTATATAAGCATATTTTTTATAGTATACATAAAATATATATTTTAAAACTTTGGTTGTTGTTTTATTATTGTTTTGGCAAGAATTTATATTCTTTATTTAAAAACAAATAATTATATAAGCATTTAAATATAAAATGTTCAAATAATTTTTAACGCAAATTTTGTTGCGAACGAGATAGCTCAATTAGAAGAGCACCTGACCCGGTATGTCAGAAGGGTGCAGGTTCAAATCCTGCTCGTGGAAATTTTTTCAACATTTGTGTTCATTTAAATATAGTTATAATAAACTGACATTTTATTTCTGTCGGCCCACCACAACCACTATACATTGAACCGAAATGAAAATGTGAGACATTCCGACTGAAATTGTAAAACTTGAAAATCTTCAAAGGTATTAAGAGGATATGCACAAATCCTCTAGTAATTTTTGGTGAACAAGTTTATCCTTAGTGAGATCAGCAGTGTTATTTAGTGGTTTCGTTATCTACTACAAAACGAATTTTATAGACATTGGCGAAAGGGGTCGGAATGGAATCCGAGCTTGGGATGTAGCTAAAATCGTTTTCTTTATTAAAGTTCAGCTTCGTGATAGGTGCGTTCCCGGTTCCATAACGCGGTCGTCCCTCAGGAAATAAGTGGAGAAAACGACACGATCGGGATGCATCCAGGGTTCTACTCTAATAGGAAACAAGAACAAACAAACGAATTGGGACAAACAAGGACTGACCTATTTAGTGTACTAGCTAGATGTCTGTTTACTGCCAATTGATATTTTTTAAAGACAATTTTAATGATGTCATATTAGCGTAGGTATTCATTTTTTCTTTTATAACAGTTTACGAGTATTCTCATTCAAACGTATTTAATAATCCAATTTATTTACTTAGTTTAATAATACTTATTAAGGACATTTTGTAAATAGACTACATAAATAAATTTTGACTACGCAAATTAATGTTATAAGGTAAGTTTTCTACCTTACACAATATCTTTGTTTTTAACAGTTGCTTGCACTGAAAAATAATGTATGTGATAAGATAAGATGAAAAATAATCGTTTCTCTTCTCTTTTATTCGATACACCAGACGTATTTATATACATACATAGTATTTATACTAGATCGAAGCGGGGCCACTTACTGACAAAGTGACATCAAAATCTAAATCCAATCAAATCAAATCCACAATTACAGTCGACTTTTACTCGATCAAGTAGTACAAGAACTCGAAATAGGCACTGTTCGATATTTTTGAGAATTTTGGACAAAAAGAAACCCTTAGTCCACCCCTGTGCTATCTGCGACACGTCTCCACGGATCCTCGCGATGGTTGGTTAGATCTTACGTACAAGTTTACACTCACTTTTATTATTTTCATAACACGCCCTGCGGAAATAGTATCCAGTTTCTGCTCAGGTATTTACGCTGCATCGTTAAGTGCCAACGAGGTAAAATCCGACGGGTTTATGTTTTTATTCTGCGGATACTACTTACCCGGGCTTTAGTAGATGCAGTGTCTCTTGGGCGTTTTTGCAATAAGTGGTATAAAGTAGTTGTCACAAATAAGCGGAGCAGCGTTGTAATGCAAGGTTTATTTAAAAATAAATATAAAAAAAAAAAAACAAAAAACCCGCCTGCGTAAGAAATAATAAGTAAAATAAAAGACCGGAACAAGATGAAAATTCAATTTATGCAACATCATACATAACACATAGTCGGAGGTACGCATAAAGTGAGAATGATTTGACTTATCATTAAATTATCAGTTAAATTAAAACTGATGTCATTCAGTCGCACTCAGCCATTCTAAGCTAAAGCGCTCTAGCTAAAAGTTACAGCTGCTTAAAAGCTAAAAAACGTTATTTGGTTTCGAAAACTTACTACTAGTTCTATGATTTTCTTCTCTTATAATCTCAAACCGTCATAATTCTCGTAATACCCCAATTCATATTTCATCGCAATCATTTCCTCATAAGCACATCTCGCTATTTCACATCTGCCAGGAGTACTCTCCACAAATTCATTCATAAGGCGAAAACTACCGCATCTCACTCAGAGGAGTTTCAGAGTATTTTTTCTCATTTCAAATTCTGCGTGGAAGAGGCGAATCGTAAAAAGCGGATTATTCCGGCCGGGAAAGACCGAAGAACCGAGTCGGCAATATGGGCTGCTATATTTACTCGTACTACTAAGCTGCATATAATGAAACGCAGTGCCGCGGGGTGTCAAATGTCGCCGACACGCGACAATGAAATACTTAGTAGAGTGACGCCGCCGGGACTGTGTCGTCATGCTATTTGGTGGTGAATTGTTTTGGTAATTAATGATGTTACCGAATTTGGATGATGTTTTCCTACTATTGTGGTAGAGAGGTTTGGTAAACATGATTTTAATAAAAGTTGGCTGGTGGAAATCCGTTTTATCCTTCTGTCTTTTGCTGAAACGTATAAATTTGACATACATGAGAATCCAATACAGCATAATAACACATTAAATCCGTATCTCATAGAACTTTTTAGTTCATTGTGGTGTACTGAATATAAAAATGTAAGTAGCTACAAAAATTTAATGGGCTAATATTAATTCTGCGGTCAATTGCAAAATGTATTTACTGCAGTCGTACATTTTTAATGGAGACGTGCCAACTTTTTATCGGTTTAGTTCTATTTTTCTCCTTTAATACCCAAGTGATATAAAATGTACGCCTGAATGTGCAGTAGGTATCTGCGCTGTTCGCAACTTAATCTCCTAATCTTCAGTAAGCCTCTTTCAAATTCCAAACTTGATTTCAATCTGGATAGAATTTGTTTAAGTTTTTGTATGATTTGGTACATACGGATTAGTAATAATTCAGAATGAAAATGTACGTAAACCATTTTATTTTATTCACAATGGTTTCTGAAAATACTTTTAGCATTGTAAAGTGTGTTATATGAGTTGGATTATCTAACACAAAAAAGTTAAATAATAAGAACGAGAAAAATCTACCTTAATATGACATTATTTAAGAAAATAACCATAACGTAAAATAAACGTTAGTTGATCCGTAAAAGTAAACAACGAAGTTATAGGGGGTCGAAAATGGCCTAAACTATTTCGAGAAAAGGATGGTACGGCTGTGCCGCTTTTTTGCTCGACTTGGCGGGGGCACTACCGTGCCCCCAGATTTAATTTCAATGTGTAGTGTTCGCGTTAACTTTATAAGTCAAATAACGCTACTTTCACGAATTCTAATATACATGCAGAGAACGGGGACAAGCACTAGTGCTTGATGCCACTCCTTCTGGAATACCTCTGACGGTGTTTTGTTTTACACGGCTTGAGGAACCCTTTAAGGTTCTCGCCACCCCCAAAAAAGTCCGTTGACGCTGAAAATGCCGCTTAAGGTAGTCAGCAAACTCTCTTCAAAAAACCTAATATCCTTTATGTAATACAAAAGCCACAATTGAAATGCAAATTTCATGTTCACAAAATTAATGTTTAATAAGCGTGCTTTCAAATCACAAAATGTACTTTACAAATTATAACAAATACATAATATTCATTTAGCACGCCATTGTTTTGTCAAAACTTGCTAACACATGATTTGTATTATCGCGATATCAATATAGTTTATTTTTTTAAAGTAAAAATCTGTGCTGTAACATATAATTAGCGTGCCATGGAACTATGTTTCATAGTGTTTTGTGCACGCCATTGCAGTGTGCAAACAAACTAGCTTTTTATCCATTACTGTTTTTAACGAAAATTAAAAACAGAATTTGTTGAAATCGGAAGTTACAAAAGACTAATAATTCTCAGACCAGAACTTTGATTGCAAAGTCATAAGTAAATGAAAAGAAAAGAGACGATATTATTATTAGAAAAGAGGCGTTATTTAGTATTTTTCAATGTCAAGATGTAGAATAAATAAATTTAAAAAGTGCTTTCGATATGACCGAATATTGAAAAGCTCTTTCTTTAAAACCTCTTAATCTACCTAACATATTTTTAAAATTCTGATAATTTTGCTAAATTTTATTTTATAAATTGTCGAAGAAAGCTAGTCAGCACAATTCAATTGCAATTAGATAGAGAGCATTACGTGCAATTGTGAATGAGGATATTTATGAGCACTTGAGTTACTCGTACTAGTAATTTGTAAAATGTTCAAATAATTTTTTAACGCAAATTTTGTTGCGAACAAATTACAAAAACACAAATGTTGAAAAAATTTCCACGAGCAGGATTTGAACCTGCACCCTTCTGACATATCGGGTCAGGTGCTTTTCCATTGACATTGAATGGGCACCTTTGGCTTTCAAAGTAAAAAGTGTTGAATAATTTCGGCGGGCTGGTTAGAACCACGATAGAAGGGTGCAGGTTCAAATCCTGCTCGTGAAAATTTTTTCAACATTTGTGTTTTTGTAATTTGTTCGCAACAAAATTTGCGTTAAATAATTATTTGAACATTTTATAAATAGCTTGCCTTCTTTTTAACGGATCTTTAATATTTGTAAAAATATTATGATCGGATGTTAGTGACGGTAGTTGTTGACATTGAATGGACGCCTTTGGCTTTCAAAGTAAAAAGTGTTGAATAATTTCGGCGGGCTGGTTAGAACCACGATAGCTCAATTGGAAAAGCAGCTGACCCGGTATGTCAGAAGGGTGCAGGTTCAAATCTTGCTCGTGGAAATTTTTTCAACATTTGTGTTTTTAGTAATTTATAATTATATTACTTGTCTGTCTGTCAAAAGTTATTTTATAAAATGTCAAAGAAAGCTAGTCAGCATAATTCAATTGCAATTAGATAGAGAGCATTGCGTGACTATTGTAAGATTTCGTATGTAAGAGAATCTATGCAAAGTTAAGCAATAATACGACGTAACATAATTTGACTTAGACCCTAAACTTAATCTGAATTTGCTAAGATAAATTATACTGTAACCCTAACTGTTCCATTGTTACGACAAACAGTACACCGCTTAGCATATTATATTGTAGCTTCAAGAAACGCTGATTTTTATAGAAGCTTGTGAGCCACATAGATACGTATTTATTTAAAAATAGTATCATTTTAAACAAGAAGAACCCGTGTAGACCGGGATATCGTGAACCCGGTGCTTACGTAGTCAGCCCATGACCACGCCTGTGGTGCAACTTGGTTGAATCGTCGAAAATTGTAAAGGTTGTACCTGGAACAGTGGAACACCTACACTTAATAGTTCCTTATGCCCCGTTTAAACATTATATGTAATTGTTTAGAAATATTTTATTAAATCAAGTACTAAGACCAGTGAATCCGCTCACAGACTATATACGTACAGCGCAGTTGCTTATCCACACACGTCGCATCTCTTGACACTTGTCGCACGCGACGTCGCTCCCTTTATTGCCATGAAGTCTTGCAACACCCGTCCTTTATTCGAAACATCTCTTCTTCCTCTAATTGGCTTAATGCGTTCGAATGGTGATTCTTTTATTTTTAATGTAAGGTTGTTATCAGTGTAACTTATTTGCCAAAGATTACGCTCTTCCAAACTCACGTAAACTGACAAGTGAAGGGCGTCATTGTAAAATGATAAGACTAACTTTCATTCCTCCTTTTAATCATCATAATCATCATTATAATCAGCCCACATCGGTGTACCTATTGTTGGACATAGGCTTCTCCTATTGCATTTCATTAAGCCCGATCTTACATATATCTGATACTCTCTTAGTTTACTACCTTAAAAGTATATTAACCACGTACTTGTAATTTTTGTTAACGTTGACTACGCAACTAAGTTACAAATATCAGCAAACGATAACCTGGCGCATTTCTACAAAGCAAAGCAGGCACAACAATCAAAATTCAACGATTCACTCGACACAGAATACCAGAAAGGCACGACGAACTCCTCCGCAACAATTTCACGACTGGCAGCTACTTGAATAAACCGCAGAACACAATCCGCAATACAATTTTATATGCGACAATAAATCGGTTGTTCCAACAAAGAGCTGAAAGCCAACTATCGCAAGCCTCATATCGGTCCCTATAAAAATGTTTTATGTTAGTGGCTAATAAATGACATCAGCAAATTCAGTAAGACAATATGAGAGGCGCTCTATGCATTTGCTTCCTTTTATTCTTTCCCCTCGCAATCATTGTTTCGGATAAGAACGAGGGCGCCGCCTTGTCGCTTGGCAAAAGCCCCGCTAATAATATTCCATTGTTTTTGTTAGATGTTGCCACTGTCTGCGAATGTTCTGCTAATTGGATTGCTAAGGGTGATAAAGTTAAATAAAAATCTTATATACGATGTCACACGATTCCCTTGAGATGGATATCGGCTTAGCGGTCAACGCAGTGCTGGTACCTTAATTGAAGTGTTTATTAGTCTGTCTGTCTGAGTTGAAATTAAGGATCATCATCATCACCCCGTAGATATCTTACTTCTACCTAGCGGAGGGAGCTTGAGCCCTCAAACCGTGCAGCACAGATTAGCATCATAATCAACCACTATCAGTCCTTTGATACTATTGATTATCATCACTAGGAGAGACTTATGTCTGTGATGCCTTATCAGTGCACAGATATCTTAGGAGCAATCTTGCATTAGGCCTACGTATGCCTCTCATAATACATGGCACTAAGCCTTCTCATTGGCTTTTCTTATACAACTACTGCCAACCACTTTAATTATATCTTAACTCCACCTCGTGCTAGGGCGTCCTATATTACATTCGTTCGATAGTGGTTCGTATATGCGGAGATTTTAATAAACATTATGACATGATATAAAATACATTAAATAAATAAACTGTCTAATCAAACAGTGAAATATTTACAAGCTGATTATGATGATGATGATGATGATGATGAGGATGATCTTTAGGAATGCCCTATATTAAAGTTGTAAAACTTTTATTAGTGTGTAAGTTCACAAATTGAATTTTTATATAGCATAAAAACATTATTTCCATCTTCCACAAATCACTCGGGTGTTTGAAAACTATTTTCGTCGCAGCCCGTTTTACAATCCCCATTGTTTGGGCCCTCCCGGAGCTTTAGCGAGATTGGTTCAACTCTTTTACTGCTCCTAAAGTTATTGTTCTAAGGTCACACATCATTATTCAACGTCATATATCTCGAATGTGAGCACTTACAGCGAATGGGGTGGACTTAAGTGTATTCCATTAACCATCAATCGTCTTTCGCATTTCGACGATCGTAAAGATACGTCGTCGGATTGTTTCGCCATCATCTTATAGGTTTAGGACCCCTGTATTGACATTTTCTTAGGATTCCAGACAAGGTGTGTTTGTCTTTTTATTGCCTTGTAAAATAGCTAGACATGCGGAATGTTTATACTGACACTTTCTTAAAGAATTCCATGTAGGTAATCTTGATGTAAGATTGTATGTTTATTTAGTAGTAATTCTGCCTTAGGGCTTTCGTTTATAACTGTGTAAATATATTTATCATTTGTATCAAAGCTGACAAAAGTTTTTGAAACAAGACGAGGTGCCTCAGTTGAGACTTGAACCTACGACCTTTTGCAATCTGGACGACAGCTTCTCCAAGTGCGCTATTAAGAAATCGGTTACTCCGTCGAAGTTATCAAGTGTCATCTTCAATTTCAATACAAGGAAAGCTCTGTTAATGATTTAAAATAATAAAGATTAAAATTTATAGAATTTTGAATAACTTGTTTGTTTTTATGTTTTCTATCTGTTGTCTGTAATTGTGCCTTAAGAAATAAACTAATGTTTTTTGTTTGATAAATAAAAGTAGTTTTTCTATTGATTTTGGCAGTTGCACCTAATATGCTGTTAAACCCCTACTTTACCACACGAGCGTAATAAAAATTCATCGCACACGCCGAAAAACCTTTAAGAATGAAAATATCCCGGATTCGGTCCCCAGTGTTTGCTGTTCGTGGTTAAGCTGCATCTAATGAAATCCCCTGTCAGGATATAGTTGCACCGACTGCTACAGCGAACGATCGGTTTTGATAATATAGAAAAGAAATGGGCCATAGTAAAAAGTATTATGGCTTGATATATTAACACAAAGCTCAACTAATGGGTGACCAAATAATAATTTCTTGAGTCCTTCAAAGTTTTGGAAGGCTTGTTAAGCCGTTTTGGTGACGGTTGTTGACGTAAGATGGCAGTCAAAGAACGGTACCAACTTGATTGTTTTTCTTTATAATGACGATGAGAGATGATGATGCACCGAAATTCAATTTTATTTTACATTCATGTAACACATATCTGACAATGTTGTAATTTAACAACAGCATACATTTTTGGTACGTAATAATAACCAAAGGAGTTCGCAGGAATTGTAGATATTAGTAATAGTAGTAAAATATAATATAATATTATAATATATAACATATTATATAATGGGCTTAAACGTAAGTAAATGCATTAGACACCAATCATATAGATTATCAAAGCGTAATCTGATTCTGTGAGTTCATTGGGCGTGAAATTTTAAACTTTGAAATTATTCGTGAAAGTGCCGGTTTAGCTTATTTTTGTGAAATCTAAAGTAGGATGTTTTCTTAATAACATCGCAAAATATTTACCAATACAGCCTTATCTATATTACAGTTGAATCTTATCCAAACAAAAGATAAGGCCGGCATAATCTAATCAGGGTAGCTGTCTCCAAGTTTGTACGGTTAAGGGTGTCCAAGGAATCTCAGAAAGTAGCCAACTGTACATATCTTTGAATAAAACCCTCTACAATTGAACAATGGGACGGCCGCCCTGGCGGACATATAACGCTTGACCAATTCTCTTTTGTACGAATGCCTACGATCGGGGAATATCAAATGGACAAGTCTGAGTGCTGATTGGGTCTCTTTTCTTGGGAAACCATTGATTTTGGCCAATTCACTGAACAATATTTTAGGCCGTTATTGTCGGGTTGTGTTTGATTTAAAGATTGGCCGTGAAACCGTATTTCTTCTTCTGTAGGAACTACTAGCATTATTTCAGTTTACTCTCAGATCAGTTTCCAAAAAAAAATTAACTTTTATGTTGCAATAGGGTAAGCAGAGATTACGGATCTTTCTTAAATGCGGTAATTAACAAATATAAACGACTAAACATGGCAGTTTGGACGAAACCCATAATAGCAAGCGCTTTCCACTCAATAATTTCCCAGCTTTTACTTTTCGTCTTACTTTTATTTCACCATCAGTCAAACATGCATAATCGTTATCATCTTCTGCAGCTATTTTACGGATGATGCTATATTGTCTGTTGACTAAAAGGAAACAACTGAAAAGCACCTCTTTCATTCTTAATCCACATTCACTCTTAAAGGCAACAGACAGGTTGTCCATGAATAAATTGAACAACCAAGCTACACGGAACGGAGCACCACAAAAATCTTCACCAAAGTAATATAATTTGAATTTTCCACACTCGTGTTATTGGAACGTGTAGGTTGAGTGCTGCTTGTGTAATGTTTTTACGTGTTAAAAGCATTCCCCTCCTCCCTATTACGTGACAACAACGTGTTAAGTAAGTTAGTCAGCGGGTAACGTTGCGTCTGTTTCTATATGCAGTTGGGGTTTACCGCAATATTTTGCTGAAAATATGGCCCCAATCTAAATTTACAGATGACCTATTTCGACCTGGCAATAGAAATCGGACTCGGTGGCTGGAAACTGCGAGCATCTGGTCACAAATCCTGAACTACGAAATTTGTATTGATATAGAGGCATTTGTTTGTTAACCTGCATCCCAAGATATTTATGTATCTAGTATGAATATTATGTTGATTTTCTTCTTGTATGTAGTCTTCATTTCTGTAAGCGAACCATCATATTTGTATTATAGAAAGCGGTTATCCCGGCACTTGCAACGCCATTGGGGATGTCACGCACTTTGCCTTAATTAAGCTTTAGTTAGAGTGCTTTTATGCTCAGTAATTAACACTAGATCTCAAAACCGGCCCTACGCCATGTTATTCCAAAATGTGGACTTTGTTGAACCTGGTTTTAAACAGATAGTGATTCATTATATTTAAAAACTGATCAGTTCAGCAGTTCTAAATTTAGAAGCAGTATGAGTTTCAAACTTTAGAATGAACTTTAGTTCATATTTTGAAGTAACAGTGTCGATACAGTGAGCTAGACCCTACCTACACTCGCTTGTGAAAAGTTTTTCTCTAGAGCGACGGACACGCTTACTTAATACAGAAATGATAAGCAATTATAGAAAGCAGTAAAAATGCAATGTTTACTTTTATGTTATTCGTTCAATAAAAATATCCATCCTTTTAGGACAAAAACATACCTCTTTTGTTTTGTTTTAAAGAATTTAAACAAACATCAATACAACACAATTAAAAAATTAGACAATAATAAACTGGCGCAATGCGAAACAACCCCGTTGCGGAAGCTACTAATTTTCCAATGTGCCAGTTGCGTTCGCTGTATATTTATTTCTGTGGGATTTATTCTTCTATCCACGGGATCTGCGGCGCGGCGAATGATTTATACAAGCCACGCTCATCCCAGTTTATTTACGGGAACCGTTCCGTAGAGTAATTACAGGGACGCATAAACGTTTGCGAATGTTAAAAGAAGATAGTCTTTTTAATGATTACGACACAATTGTGCGAGGAAGGAGGACATCGATTGGGAAAAGTTAAGTTTGTTGAGTTCTTGAGTTTACACTGCTCGTATTATTAAGGATTGAGGATGGTAACTGCTGATGATGTACCAGATCACACTGAGCACACAAGTGCACAACAGACGGGTATCCAAATTGTAATGCTGATGGAAGCTCTCCGCTATTCACCGTACTCGCCAGACCTTGTGCCAAATATTGCCAACAACTGAGCCGAAAAAAATTACTCCCAGCAAGGGTCAGTAAAAATGCCTTTGGTGAACTTATTGCCTTCAGTACTACCAACTTTAACTAAAGAAGACATTATTATTATTCTAAACAAACTTAAATACAGAACGTAACTATAAAAAAACAGAAAAAAAATTATTGGCAATTAAAAACTAAAACCTATAAATAAAATATGTCCAACTGTGGGCTCGTGGGAACGGTCCCAAGAATGCTGGCAACATTGCCCCTTTGGATTGCCAAACTAATACGCTGGCAAAGGCCAGCCTTCCTGTCACCGGAGGCCTCAATAAGGCGAGCACTTAACTCTTTGACCAGCTGCTTTGCCTCCTGCCCCCCTATGGACCCATTGTTTCCACCGCAAACGGAACAAATAAATAATTTCGACCTAGGTTTGCGTATTTGTGCCGTTTGCTATTTTCAGCGCTTACTGCAGCAGCCCCCACATGAAGTGAAGTGGCGCGAACATGCGAGGGAGCCACTTTGTCAGCACAGGTTGCATCCCACACCAACGGCCTGCCAAGCTTCCAGGGCCCAATAGTCATTCCGTCAAGTCTCTTGCCATCGCTGCGAGAGATACCAGCTGGCTCTAAGACAGCTGGTAAACCAATGGTGGCAAAAGCACTGCGGATGATGCTGTTAAGTGTCGAGTGACGCATCATACGGCCAGCACTACGAGCGCAAGAGAGGCCGTGTTGGCCAAACTCGTCAACAGCCTCCCCACATACACAGCGGTGAGGGTGGACTAATCTAGCGCCTAAACGGAGGCAGACCGCTAGAGTAAGAGACGGCCCGTCCAACAAGGTACCGACATTGACAGATGGCAAAGCCTAGAGCCAGTGGCCTGACTCTCTCTCGGAGACGGCAGTGAGACGAGCGAGATCGGCCGTATCAGCCGATGTGGATATAAGCCCCTCCAATATTTGCTTGCATAAGGGCTCGTCCCATTGCTTCTGCGATTGTACTACCAGTAAGGGTAGGCTAGAATTTTGACAGGCGGATAACCAAGCGTTACTAGCATCTGCCTTGCCCGACAACTCTACGGAACACAATGATGGGTTGATAAACTACTGAAAGTGTAAATATGTCACTTGTGTCTAAAGAAGCATTATTAAATTACCAACACGCTGGCTAAGTTGCATTGAGAGCACAAGCGAAAACTTCGTATAATTTAAACTAAGAAAATGAATTAAATAAATTGTTATGATATGACCCGGATCCACCGTGGACGTGCTACTGAGAAAATGTAGAAGGGCCCTAATAGTCAGTACCGATAATAACACTTTATTCGGATCTATTCGCTTTTAATGAACATACTTAGTTATTTTATTCTGACATTTCTAAGCCATTGCATGTTGCGTGGTCACAGGGAGACCGGTCTCCAAATCATATTTGTAATAAAAGTAAGTAGATCCATACCAAGTGTTTTATTTCAATATACGCAACATGCGTAGGCGTAAAAATAAAAAGAAAAAATATAAAAATGCTATTAAAATAATATGTAGTGTTAAATCCGTTAACTTATTCGTTTATGAAGCTTTTATGTAGTTTTCACGCATCGCTCTCCAATATCGTCCGCAAATATGCACATGCTGTCTTAACAATAATTTTGAAAACACCAAAGCACACTAAAAATGTAGCTGTGTCATACCTAAACCATATAAGGTCACAAACCGATGGCTACGTAAGCAGAAACAATAGAATCGCGAAACCAAAGCGTTAACTTATATTTTTTGTGAATAAATAAAACATATTAACCCGCGCTCCGCGTTTGCCGACCGCCAGCCATTGTTGCTCGCGGGCCATTCAGGCCGCATCGGGTAAGCGGAAACTTCGAAACATCCAAATTAGTCCATTGTTATTTATTTTTCTTGTAACCGTTTTTCGATGAAAGACCGGGCGGTGTGAAAGTAATTTATGGAAAATATTTGCCAATTGTTTTCGTTGAACAAAAAGCGTATCATGCAGTCATAACATCAAATATGACGTGTACTTGATTGAAGAGCAGATATTTTCAGAACTGGCTTTTAAACGCGTTTTTTTAACTTATAACTCTAATAAAATAATTCTATATGTCAAACTATTTGGCAATATATTTTATAATTGTTAATTCTTTTCGAAAGCCGTACTTTATCTTTGTCATTTTTAAAAACTTATTAGTAGGTACAGCAACAGCTTAACACGTTGACTGCCTCAAAACCAGACACAATAGAAATTTAATTGTCGCCTAACACCCGTGCGGGCTCCGGCATTGAATGGGTTAAAGTTGCAGCCGATTTTATGTTCTGTTGATCATCCACTGTGACCATAGACAATAAAAATATTGGAAAAGTCGGGCTTTATCCCATATATTTCACATTATAAAAATATCAATTGGTACCTACACAATATCACAAAAAATTGTTTGAGTGCAGAAAAAAAACTTGCAGTACATTTTACAGCAGTCCACAACAAATGCATAGGGTGCCATTGCAAAGCCAAAACCATAAATAAACATGTTAATGTAGGCTTTTCTCGAAGCGTACTGTAACTTGCGCCACCACTCCACTGAGAGAATAAATAAACAACTCACTGCCTATATAATGTATTGGGAGAAATGCAGTTTGCAATTCATAGTGGCTTCGGAGTACATTAGACCTTAAACTCGATGCGAGCTGGTAATCGTATTTACATTTACAAAGTAGCCAACACCTAATGGTTTCCTAGACCGCAAAAACAAAAGAGTGGCTTAATGGTTTTTAATGCATTAGGACTGGTCTTTATTCGCGACTTTGACCGTGTGAGGTTCGTACGGCGACAAAAAGACATACATTGCAAATTTTAAAAAGAGCCATATTTCAATATTTTTTATTTAGTACAGAAGGTTAACATATTAAATCTACCGTTCTCAGTTACGTATCTCAGTTTAAAATTCTACAGACTGAAATGAACAGCGCTCTTTTATTACATTTGTATTGGCAAACTTTTTTGAAACTTTTCTTATGTGTACATAAAATAGTAAAAATAATTTTGTAACGAGAACTAGCCAATTAAACACTCTAGTGTTAAAGGAAAGCTGTTGAACATTGACGCCTTGCGGTCGGATGCAACCCGCAACCATTTCGCCTGAATTCTCTGTCCTGTTAAGGGACTTTTTGGATTACAAAAACAAAAATCTATTCCACCTCAGGATCATGATTTTTTTTTGAAATGCGACTTTGGGTCACTCTGAGTACCCCTTTTTGGGAGAAGGAAACTGTCTAACTGCTGGGCAAAGGATGATAGATCATTGAAATCAAGCCATCGCTAAAACTGATGGATGTCGGCTTAACCTATTAGGTACTTACATGACTTTTATTTTATACTTATAATACGGTAAGGTCGGTTACCTTAATTCATAATTATTTGAAACTGTAAGGAGACTTGATTTTGAGAAATAGTAATGTCGATTTAGAACTAAAAAAAACTATGTTTTAGAGTTATTATAACATATTGCAAATTTGTATTGCAAACGTCCTACCGTTTTCATCAATGGGACCGTACGCTTGTTTGTCGCCTACATAAAGCTACGAACACAAGCGTTGATTCATTCTATGCACATTATACTATGGATTTTTAATTCAGCGGTAATAGACAGAACGCAATGGACAGTGTACTCACGCGCCGCGCTGTCGACCGCTTATGTTCGTAGCAAAATAAGAAAGGAAGCATCTCAATTCCAGAAGTCACACCATGCAAGCCAGTTTACTGCTGCAAAGATAAAGAAAGCAAAACAAACATGAAACAAATAATGCGCAACACAGTCACATCCATCAAAATCAACAGAAACCCTCAGCATCACAAAGCGAGCTTTCATACAAAACACATTAGAGGAAAACTTGTTAGGGGCCCACAAAAAAGTAAGAAAAACACCTTGCGAGCGCGTAGACGCCGAGGGGTCATTAATGCACCCTTCACAACCCCCTCATTCAGATAAGTAAGTAAAACAACTTTATTTGATGTCCGTCGGATGGTAGAATGACGCCTGATAAAATGCCAGGCGACTCGGGACGCGGGTTCCGTGTGTCGCTTTGAATCCATTTGACTTGTAAATTGCTGTGGTTTCGTTTGCCTGCCGCCGATTTGCTGAGATGTTATTATTTAAGTGGTCGTGGCAGTCGATATGAGCAGAATTTTAATTTGTATTAAGTACTTAATCTTTTACTGGAAGAGTTGCATGGCTTTAGTATATATGTAGTAATCATCATCATCAATAGAATAGAATAGAAAAAAAAATATTTGGTACGATATATCACACATACTAATATTAACACAGGAACAAAGCTTATGAATGATATGAGGAGCTCGATGGCGCAGTGGTTAACGCGCCCGGTCTGCGAGTGCTGAGGTTAAGCAACTTTCGCAAAGGCCGGTCATCGGATGGGTGACGAAAAATTTATTATCTCGAGCTCCTCCGTGCTTCGGAAGGCACATTAGCAGTCGTTAACAACCACCAATCCGCACCGGGCCCGCGTGGTGGTTCATGGCCCGTTCTCCCTATGCATCCATAGGGAAGGCTCGTGCCCCAGCAGTGGAGACATAAAATGAGCTGATGATGATGAAAGCTTATAAATAATACTTTTAAATAATACTTATAAAAAACTAATATCAGCTTATAAACTTCCTACTACTGTGACGTTAACACTACCACAGTCTTGGGGAGATCCGATCCAATTCAGCTTTTTTTTAAACGACTACAATCGTGTCACTATGAACCGATTCTGACATATTCTCCATAGTCCAAATATCAAAATAGAGTCACTTTTTGTGGATTCTAGCCCTATGCGTATTAGTTGGTTTTAACGAGAGCCATGGACAATTACCAGAATCAACGGGTTACCATGCCTCCCAAAACACAAAGTTATTGTTGATATTAATAATATCATAAGCTAGGCATACTTTGTATAGCTGACGTTTCTAGGTTAATTATACTAAGAAGTATGCTAAATATTTAATGTAAAATGGAACGCAAAAGTATATTTTAATGATCTATCGTAAAGCCTTATTTTTATTTACTCTCACTTAAGTGAAACAAAGTGAATGCTAAGTCTGAAATACGCTCAACTCAACGTGAAGTAAACACTTCACGTTGAGTCGAGCGTATTTTATAACCGTTAAAACTATGTACAAAACCCAATTAAGGTTGCCTTAGGGGTCGCGATGTGACAAATTGATAAATGGCAATGTACGGTGTGAAGTTTCCTTGTCAACTAATTTGTCATATTAGAATTCCGTAACCTTGTTACGACAAATACATTACGACTATTATTTCATTATAGATTATATTATTATTATGCTCTTTATTTATCTTTTTTCTTAGCCTAGGTTTGTTTTAATATTAATATAAAAGTAAAATACAAAAGCACATACAAAACATAAAAATATTATAACATTTGTGATCGAAATAATAATGTTTTTGTAATCCGTCAACTATCGCAGTAAATATATATATATACTAGCTAACCGGCGGACTTCGTACCGCTTTGACAGTTTCCATGACAACAAAACAAACAAATCATTCGTCCGCTTAAGAACACCCGTATCCATGATGGACCCCTATAGCAGCGCCACCTACCGGATCCAATTTTAAATCTAAACCATTCTCGAATTCACTTGAACACACATAGAAAATTTCTTCCAAATCGGTCCAGCCGTTTAGAAGGAGTTCAATAACATACACACGCACAGAAGATTTATATATATATAAAATATATATTTTAAATATCTTACGGATACAAGCACAGTGCCTTCATCTCATCAAGGCCAATGGTATAAGCGCACTTCACCCGGAAACCACAACTACCGAAGCAGCTTTCTTATGTCTAGCTGCCTACAAAACACTACAAATATTGATGCTATGGCGACATATTAAGATAAGATGGTGGTAGCTAGCCAGGCGGACAAACAAACCTTGTACACAAAATGCACTCCCCGCTGGGAATCGAACCCGGGACCTCTGGGTCTGAGACCGGCCTTTACCACTTGACCACATAGGCGGTTAAATAGTTATTACATATTGTATTTGATTAACTTTTCTTACAGTAACTGTTTCTGAAATTTGTATAAGCAAGTAGAGCTAGATTGTGTTAGAAAAAATCGGTTATAATCCCTATCTTTATATTATGATAGTATATTAACTTTTTCAAAATTGTAAACACGACAAACGTCTCGTAACATACTTACCATTTCATGAGTTACATTAACATGTCCAAAATTTGTAACCATCTAAATAAAAATGTATAATCAATAACAAATATTGTTTTTAACTTTTATGCTTCTTTAAAAAATTAATCAATAAATAAAAATAACCAATACCTCCTGCATAGAAGAAAGGAAGTGTGAAATATTAACATACTGAATACAGGACGTATTTATGATATTAAAAATATTATTAAATAAATTGGCCACGCATTATGAAAGTTACCGTCCACAATCGCTACCCAAAGTGCCGAACGCGCTAGTCAGGCGCCAACGAGCTCCCCAGAGCTATACAGAACCGAAATACCAGATTGATTTTAAAGCCTTGAAAAAGTAGTTCACGTATAATGCCCTCTTTTCGCAAATGCATCGCTCGCTCGATAGCCTATTTCCATCTAAACTGAAACCTCTCTGCATAGAGACAATTGTGCTTAAAGCTGCAGTCACTTAAAATGTCCCACTTAGCCACACAAAGGGACTTTTATACTTTGACTACATCTACGGAGACTTGTAATTTGCCCTGCAGTGTTTGGCGGAATGGCGGAGTAGTGACGTTTGTTATTTGTGAAGGAGGTTGACGAATAAAATTTGGGCTCGAGTTAGTTGAAAACTGGAATTTGTTAAGTATTTCGAACTGATTACACAACTATAAACATACAAAGTTATACCTTGTACCCCCAATTTTTTACCATTATAAGTGTAGCCAGCCACACTCAAGCCCTCCAATCCCACAATGTATGTGCAAAACATCACGTAGATCTGCTGGTCCGCTTTGACGTATAAGAAGCACAAACAAATACACTATACTTTCGCATTCATAGTATTAGTTATTTAATTATCTTTGAACTGAAACATGCTGTAAAGCTTGCAAAAACTAAAATGCTTCTTAACTTCTAGGACCTTCTTAGATAGAGCTCATCTTGAAAGGTATTAAGTAATCTTTACATGACAAGCTAATGAGCTACTTGTATACCGTTTCGTAACTACTTGCATCAGATGTGTGTAGGTACAGTCGCGAACTTTAATTTAGGATCCATCTAAGGTCGAATATCGTCTGGCAACAGAAACCTTTAAGAGCTACTAAGATATTATTATATCATGTCAGTTGGTAATGTTGGTAATCGCGTTGTTGTTTATGTATTACTAGGGGCAACTGCTCTTGCTATGCAAATCCGACGTAACGGGAAGAAACGATCATTTCCGATTTTTTCCGACCGTTTGATAGAAGTAGAGAGCGGGAACAGTTTTTGACAGATGTCTTCTTAACTTCTCAATTTGTGGCATTTGATATAAGATTTGAATAGATTGTGTGCACTAAGTAGAGTATTCAATTAATATAAAAACCAGAGGTCTCAAGCATTCGGCATTAAAAAAAATTACAACAATTTTTGCAATCAATATCTTTATTACATAAATACCAATAAAACGAAAAAAAAAACAAGTTCTTTTCGACAAAATAACCTACGAGTAAAATAAATAGGTAAAATAACATTCCAAATAAACGAGTTTTCAAGTTTTAGTATCGCGTGTATCCACTGTTATTTTCGATGACAGCCAAGAGATGTTTATGCATGGATCCAACCAGTCGCTCGCATATGTCAGTCCCACGGAAACCTTCCCAAATCGAATGGCAGTGTTCGACGAGTGCTGCCCTGTTCCTTTCATTTCGATTGCTCCACCTTTGCACCATCAAGGCCCATAAGTTTTCTATGGGATTTAAATCTGCAGACTTGGCCGGAAAGGGGGCGACCATTAATTGAGGGTGTTCAGAGAACCAGCTCCTAACAATCAGTGCCGTGTGAATTGGAGCATTATCTTGCACAAAATTTATTATTGGTGTTTCATGCTTAGGATAATAAATTCTCAAGGTGGGCAGCACACTTTCATTTAAGAGATCGACATAAGATTGAGCAGTCGCTTTGGGAGGCAAGTTGACCAGTTCTCCCACACCATCTGAACACATCCAGGCCGAAATGTTGGCAGTGATATGACCGGACGCATGGTTATTAATAACGTGGTCTTGCGTATAACGCATGTTGTTAATTCGCCACAGATGTAACCTGCCTGTTTGCGAAGACTTAAACGTTTTTTCATCTGTAAAGGCAGTCGAGCCCCAGTCAAAGTCTAAATAATCACGTGCAAAGTTAAGACGAGCTGTCTTGTGATTTTCTGTTAAAGCGATCTTTCGTGCCGGTCGCCTGTGATGCAGTTCCATACTATGTAGGTGTCTTCTAATTGTTAAAGGGTGGACGTCAAACATCTCTGCAAAATTCCTTGTAGGCGTGAAACCATCTATTTCATACTGATTTCGCATGAGGTGCCGTTGTTCTTCCGATACGGCATGAGGGCGATGGTTGTTTTGCCGCCAGTCATCGATATTCCCTTCCGTTTCATATCTTCGAGCCCATCGACGAACCATCGCTTTGGTTACGTTACATTGTCGTGCTATTTCACGTATCCCTAACCCTTCCTCGCGTAATTGGATTATTTGAACTCTTAACTGTTCCCGATTTACTGCAAGCATATTTATTTAAAGATATATTTAAAGTTATATTAAATTTTTTTCAAATTATTTTTTTTGACACTGACACATGTCATTAGTCGGGTAGTCAGGTAGTCAGGAGTCGGGGGGCTTTCGGGACCGGGACCGCGGTCCCGAAAGCCCCCCGACTCGTCATTAGATATAAGTCACAGATTATTCGATGTGATAACGTTTTTGAATAACCATTTAATAAATTTGATCATAATAATGCCTTATCTGTCTTTCGAATAGAAGCTATTGATTTAGCGTTTTCGCCCTTAATGCGGATAAGTGATTAAACAAATGTTCCGGGAAGTGGGTCCTAAATTAAAGTTTGCGACTGTACATAGCACTATATAGCCCATGCTTTCAAAAAGATGTAGAGCTTTTGATTCGTTTTTCGTAAGATCCTGATGAACAAGCATGATAACTTATGAGCTCACAAATTATATTAGGCTATTTCTATTTTCTTTGAAGTTTGGTTGGAAGCGCCTTAGCTGACCGTGTGAGAGATAATTCGTTGTAAACGATTTCAGGTAATATTATTGTTACTGTGATAAAAACGTTAAATAATTTAACTAAAGTACCTACTTGTTTTCACATTAATTCTTTTTGTTAGTTAAGCATAACGGTTGCCATAAAACAGTGTGGTTATACTTGAAAACAATACGACTACTCTTCAGACTCTATTTCAAAATGTCATCAACTTTGTAACAACCGCAATATAGTTTGGAAGTTACGTCGTAACCCTATCACGGTGAACGTGACACTTTTCAAATAGCACCACCAGATGGCGCTGCGGAATCCGGGGTAATCCCGAATTTATTATCTGTTTGCAACCATTCTGTTGCGCTACAAGCCCTAGGTATTCGGAATGGATGTGCGCGAATTCACACCGATACGATACCGTACCGGCAATGCTGAATTGTACCCTGGTGGAATATCTATCGTTTAACGCGTTGCCCAATCTGGCTGAAATGTAAACGACGTGGCTGGCTTAAAAATTGTTGCGTGAAAATTGTATTGTCACTTTGCCAAACACTTTTTGTACGGGTACAACAATTTGAGGTTTTGTTATAATGATTTTATAACAGTATTGTTTGAGTTGTAGATACTTTGAATGTCACCTTTAGATAATTTATAATTATAGGTACTAATATAATTAAATAAACTACAAAGTATAACATGTTAAATTGAAATATTGTCTGTTAATTTAATAGATCCATATTTTTCTTAGGTATAAAAAAGCTCATTAATTTAAAAAACATCGACCAGTGATGTGTAAGCCCTCTGATTGCACGTCAAACTTTTACAAAAGACGAGTGTGAAGGTTATCGTGGCGCTACAAATTATTTTACAAAGTTGTTGGCTATATACCGCCGCGTTGTTCGACGGGTTAAAACTTTTAAAACACTCGGAGAAAAAGCGATGAATTGTTGGAAAGTGCTCCGTACGCGCACAATGTCTTTGGACACAAAAAAGGGGTTTGTTATTGAAACTTCTCCCTTTACTTTGAAAGTGTACTTGTTCACAGTTGTATAAAATACTAAAAAGGAACGGCGTTGTTACAGATTTATGCAATCAAGGAAAGTTTGTTCGGTGGTTATAATCACTTTTTCTTGGATAAATAACAAAGTTTTGAACGTTATTTTTTTCATTCCTTTTATTGGTTTATTTTGACAAAAAAAGACCTTTCCAGTACTTTAGAATTATTAAAACAGCTTTAAAGATGTGATTCTTCAGCTCAAATAACTAGAAATTTAAGTTAAAATTCAGCTAATCAGTAAAGGAACTCGGATACTTATCTTGTAAAACCCCGTTCAAAATATTTTATTTAAAAAAATATTATAACGATTTTTGTGTGTTTCGAACTGGCGCATCAAATAAAAACTAACCGTTAATCCGTCTAGTATTTTTTTAAGGAAATTTTAAAGGTACCTACATAATTTAAATTAAAAATGGTTTAATGGTAGAAATTCCCGCGACTCAGATGCGGCTGCGAATCCGCGGTAAGTCCCCCGGCTTAGTTTGTGTTGCGCAGACTGTAATCGCAATGGTTTTGCACTTGAATTATCGTACAGTTTAAATACAATTCCCGGTTAACGTCCGCATGACCCGCATGGAAATTTATGAGCAGCGCTATTTATAATTAGTTCGCTCTTTTGACGAAGATAGATGGTTCAATAGTTTGTATGAAAACTTTCTAAGCTCAAGAGAAAAATTACAGCGAGTTTTTGTTAGATACTTTTTGAACTAACATGGTCATTAATAAATTGAAACAATATTCCACATCGTCGTCAAACGACCTACTGCTGAGTTCAGGCCTTCTCATAACCAAATACCACCAGGGCTAGGTCTTTCTACACACACACACATACACACAAACATGCACACAAACCCTTTCTTATATACCTAATGTTATTAAAAATGTATACCATAGATATAATTACCTCTGTTATCTAAAGTTATTATGTAAGGATCTGCTGTTATAGTGTACCGAACCCTCCTCAGTCTTGGAGGTAGGCGTTGGCAACTACGACACAGTCATCCTACGAATGCGGTTGTTATCGTTCACATTTAACTTTATAAATTGAAATGGTGCCAAATAAAGATTTTTATTTTTATTATTATTACATGGTGCTTGCCCAATGCAGGTTTTAGTAGCTTTTACATAGAACCCACCTGCACAAACCTACATTATTTGTTTCTGCTAAGCAGCTTTACTTAGGGCGTTTTAGTTAAAAAGCATTTAAAATGGATTTACTAAATCCATTTTAGTAAAATTGCACAAGCACAAGCACAAGAAAGCACAAGAACTGAAGTGACCTGCTAGTTTGAGGCACTGTAAATTTTAAAATTTTAATTCCATTGCTAATACTATCCATTACTAGAATAAAATTGTATGGTTTTTTTTTCTTTTATTTAGTATACTATTTATGTAGGTATATTGTATTGATAAATAATTTCGCAATATTTGCAGCTGACTAAAAGTTTGTTATCAGGCGCATCGGGCTACCAGCAGTTACACGTAGTGTGAAATTCACATTCAATCCAGGCCTAACGCGAACTTCTAGTAAATAGCAACATAAACAAAGCCTGAGCTTAGTTTATGTTACACGCTCTGAAAGGCACTTAAATTGCAGGAGGATTAAGAGGACGTTCGTCCAGAATAGAATTGTATAGAAATGCAACTGTAGTTTGTTTATCTATAAGTAGTGAAAGTTAGACCGCTATTCTAACCCTCGAACCATAGCGTCCATCAGCGCCATAACCCAGACTGTGGAATTAAGGTGAGAAATATTTATTTTTATTAATATTTTGAAGTTACAAATAAACGTTTTGTTCCCCATTAATAATGCATGCAGCAGCATGCAGACGGACGGACGGCGGAGTCTTACTAATAAGGTTTCGTTTTACCCTTTGGGTACGGAACCCTAAAAATTACCGAGCCTTCGTATCACGCACCGAACGACATATAATATGAACCCCTCACCGAACACCGAGACTACATTTTATTAGTATCATTCTTAATATAACAAAAACTTTAACAAAATGTAATGAAATTTAAAAATAAATTAAGTTAATCTTTATTTTATTAAACTTATTACCTACCTACCACCTATTCAGAAAGTCTTTTAGCTGCGTAGAAGCCGGCCGCAAGAAATTGTACAGCTTTATATACAGAAGTAGCGATATTTACAAAATTATATGCCTTTACCAAGTTATGCATACACAAGACTACTATTACATACAAAAATTTCAATTAAAATACGTGTTGGAGTGATTGGAATATTTCAAACTCATGCTGTTTTGTCATCTGTGAAAACAGACACTTTATAATAAGCTTTCTTATAAAGCTTTTCTTTAATGATTGTTTTAAGTTTAGAAAAAAAAAATGTCTTAAAAATAAACAAGTTACTATCGCCATCGCGCCATAATGCGCCACCCATGAAAAGCTTTGTTTTAGCTTGATACTCTCAATTACCATTACATCCTCATAAAATATTCACTTACCCGTCATGTTCAAATCTTGTGGATTATAATGTTGCCTGCACAGACGTGTAATAATTCCGCACCCCAAGGGTTAAATCATAAGACTTAAACCTGATCCCAGCACCTTCACAAGAAACCCATAGAAATAGCTTTTTCGACAGGCAAATAGATCACACTAATATTATAAATGCGAAAGTTTGTGTGTATGTGTGTACATTTGTTGCTTCTTCGCGCTGCAACGGATGGATGGATTTGGATGAAATTCGGCATACAGATACTTTATAACCTGGATTAACAAATAGGATACTTTTTAACCCAATATTTTCACGGGAACGGGAACCACGCGGGTGAAACTGCGGGCCGCTAGTAATTCTATATTTTTGTTGCATTAGGCCAGTATAGTGGGCTATGGCCCGATTTCATTACTTTCTATTGTTCTTGTTGTATAGTGTATAGTGTGAGCAAGTAAGAGCTCAAAAATGGATATTTATATACTGATGATGATGAACATATTATTTTCCGACTTCGATTTAATGACAAAGGCTTTTTAACATGCTTAATAACCTTAACCCCTTGAGCGTTGATCGACCACCAGGTGGCCGATAGATGCCAATTAAAATTCTATTGGGTCTGGTATTCGCGCGCTCGAGCTCTTAATCTTATTGAATTTTAATAACGACACCGTATCCATACGGAGGGTTATGTTTATTTTATAAATTGTAATAATTTATGTATAATAAAATAATAATAAGGCAACACTCCTGGACACGGCACACATTGTCAGAAGGTTTCTTTCTGTGCAGCCTTAATCTCTGGTAGCTTGAGTCTTGCTCCGCTGCTGGCGGCGTTCTAGGTTTAAGTTATTGTAAAAGTTCTATTTTTGTATGATATTTTGTTATATTTTACTTTTTATATAATTTTTATAAAACCTAAAACTAAGATTTAAAATAAATAAAGAGTTTACTTAAATTCAATTCAATTCAATTCAATCATTTATTGCTCTTCATAAGTATACATGAGTTACTTAATAATAATAAACATTATTTGCGCACAAAAAAACCAGATACAGACAAATTGATGATAAGATGTAGTACAAAATAGGCGGCCTTATAGCTAACAAGCAATCTCTTCCAGGCAAACTAACCTAACCTAAAATTAGAAAGAAAAAAAAAATGTATGCTCTGTATTCTTTTAAACTTGCGCATAATTAAATAAATAAAAATGTTAACTAGGTTTATTGCAGACTCCCTATTAGGTATAGTATAGTATAGTAGTATCCTAGGCACCCAACGTGACCTTATTATGTATATAAAATTCAATTTTATATGTTTGGCGGCGCTGATCAGCGCTCGCGCATTCAAAGGTTAAGGATGCGTCTTTTATTTTGCGTGTTAGTTTGTCCTCTCAATTTTTTTAATATAGTTTTTATGAATTTTTTTATCACGTATTTTTATCAGATTATTTTTGACAAAAATGTAAACCAACTTTAAAAGAAAATATCAAAAAAGTATTATGAATAACAAATCATCTTTTGAAAAATAAAATGTAAAAATTGAATTACTATTCAAATTTCTTGGCTCTGTGATGTCTGTTTGTGGGAAATAGAAAAAGTAGATGCATTAGAGGAGTTCCTCACATGAAAAGTGTATTCGGTCCCTTCAAATGCAGTGCTCATGAATATTTGAGAGGTGCCGTAACGAAAAATACCTTACCAACGCGTTCTTATAATTTAATCTGTACATTTTAAATTTGGCACTTTATTTATTATTCAATAAAAAATGTACCTAGAATAAAAACTTCTTACGGTTTTTGCACATATCGACTTATTTTTTATGTTAGCAGCTGTTCAATGTGCGCAGTTGAGAAACTCTCTCTTTGAACTTATTGGCGGGAAAGTGAAGAGTCATGTCTGAGGTTTTGTTTTATTTTCTAAAATTTGTGTTATGTCGAATATTAATGTAAAATAATGGTGGATTATTAACCGTTAAGTGTCCGTGAGTATGTGAGTGTGTTGGCAAATGAAACAAAACAGTGCAACGTCACTTTTAAAATTCTCTCAAGAAATCCGCCCGACGACTTAGTAAAGTCCCACATCTTTACTGAGATACTCGAGGGGTTGGGGGGGTATATCATTTCTCACTTTTTATTTCTATTATCACGAAAGAAATATTGTTTATCGTATCGTAAGAAAAATTACTACACTGGTTAAATGTGCTAATCGCACGAAGCCATCAACTATAGGGAAAAAAACTCTCTCTTTTGTCTAATTCTCTTTAAACTAATTTCTAATAAGCTTTTTATTAATGTGGTTATA
This sequence comes from Eudonia mercurella, assembly GCA_963082485.1. Classification (NCBI taxonomy): domain Eukaryota; kingdom Metazoa; phylum Arthropoda; class Insecta; order Lepidoptera; family Crambidae; genus Eudonia; species Eudonia mercurella. The sequence continues at coordinate 13,198,878 of OY720023.1, read as the reverse complement.
AAATTTTTGTTACATATTTCTCGTATCTTCTAGACGAGAATCGAATCTAGAAACTCGAGACCAACATAAACTTACTTATAAAAATCTTATCCAAATATGTCGCCAAAGCATCAATGTTCGTAGCATTGTTGTGTTCCGGCAGCTAGAGATAAGATAGCCAGTGCCTCAGTAGTTTAGGATTCCGGGTGAGGTGCGCTTCCACCTTTGGCATCATCATCAGTAATCATCTGGTAAATAAAGGCCAAGTGATTACGTAAGGAATAAAAAAACCATTAACTTTTTATCTGTTTTTGTAGTTGTGGCCATCAGTCTGAACGTCTTCGGTTAACAGATTTCCTTATAAACGGTGCAAAGACGCGTGTGCTGGATCCCTTCGGTCGCCACTGAATCCTCACTAAGCCGTGACACAATTAAAGTTTAATTGAATCTTTCACGCAAACCTTGTCTTGCTTTTATACACATTATTTTGCTACCGCTACAAGGTCTAAAGAGTACTTTCAATAATTGGTTGTGTAAAAGAACATTATAAATAAATAAAAAAATACATAAAAACATCATAATGATAAAAAAGAAAATGGTTGGAATCGTTCACTATTATGTTATGAAACCCCTAGCACCACAATTACACATTATTTTGTCTTAGAGTTAATAAGTTTGGGGTTGCATTTTCTAATAGTTTTAGTTTTAACAATAAAATCAACATTTAAATAAAAATAAACAAAAATGATTAAATAAAGTCTAAAATCTAATAAATTAAAACACAAACTATAGAACGTCAAACAAATTTTTATTCATAAAATAAGAGTTCTCTCTTAACAATTCCATCGATAACATCTTTAAGCTGTTCCGAAATGAAATTTTTCTAAAGAGGTTGGAACTAAAGTAATTTGGTTCCTACATGACTTTCTTTACGATCGACTGAACACGAAATATGAGGGTCCTGCTGACATTATTTATGTCTGCCGATAAAATTTATTGGACGCAAATTCTTAGAAACTCCCAAATGCCTGTATACTTTTATGTTAACAACCAAATTATTGATATCAACAAGCTTATCTGAATAGCTACTAGCTACATACTTTGTTATCAGTTTGCTTACATTAATAATGATACAAGGCCAGTCACCATCCACTATTATGATAGGAAAATTACGATTTATTGTAAGATTGTAGGTAAGTATATCAATAAAACGCGTTTATTAATTAAATAATCATTATGAATACAGCTGTCCTAAAACTAAAAGTGATCATTCCTGGCTTGTCGACGCTGCACAATGAACATTATAGTATTATTATTATTATGGAATATTATATCTAATCTAATAATAATCCTTACTAATATTATAAATGTGAACGTGAGTTTGTTTGTTACGCTTTCACGCAGAAACTACATAACCCATCATCATGAAACTTTGTACACATATTCTCTAAGGTATTGGAAAGGATAAAGGATACTTTTTAATAAAAAAATATTTAAATAAAATACTAAAAACGACAATTTAATTTTCCAATACCAAATTATTTGTTTGTTTTGTTGTCATGGAAACTGTCAAAGCGGTACGAAGTCCGCCGGGTCAGCTAGTATATAATAAATATATGAAAATAATAAAAATAATAATAATAATAAAGGCAGTACTCCTAGACACGGCACGCATTGTCAGAAGGTTCCTCACTTTGCAGCCCTGACCACCGGTAGCTTGGGCCCTGCCCCGCTGCTGGTGGTACTCTAGGATTAGGTTTTTATAATGTTTTATTGTTTTTATATTAAAATATTGTAAAAATCTAGTTTTAAGAAAGAAAATAAATAAAGGAGATAATAATAACAATCTAATACCTAATATTATTATTATGGAATATTGTTGTAGAGTATTATTAGATTCTAAAAATGTATATAGTTATAGTACAGTTATAGTTAGGTATATTATCTTTGTTATGTCTCCTTGTTGTATACTAGCCGTTGGTGAACCATAAATATGTATACTAAATAAATGATAAGAAATTCGTTTATTTTAATCCATTAATTTAAATTAGTAGTTGACTAATCTAAAGTGCTTGCTTAGTTAACAACAAATAAGTTGTTAACTAAGCAAGCACCTCTGAAATAATCCTAGCAAAATAAATATTAAAAATATACTTATTTGTTTGCTCCTATTAACATGAATCATGATACAGCAACTGAAATGAATACATAGACACTAGGACCTAAACAACCTTTCTCTGTGAAAATGCTCATTCGCATGTTGGTACTGGCCACTAATGCGCAATTCAAATGAATAATGCTCAATGTATTACAGAAACGCCAACAGTTTACTCGAATACTTAACTAGAAAGGCTAATAAAATGGATAAGCTGGACTAATCACATCAAAACACTGAATTATGCAAGGCTCTTGTCGAGCAAATAAAATCCTGCGCAATTAAACATCGCACAACAAAATTGTTTTTAAACAAAAGCTTAAACTCGACAGGCTAATGTAATGGTCCATTAGTGTTATATAGGCTCATTTGGAGAATGTTCACGGTTTGTTTTCATTATGTCTATGTATTTTTTTGTCCCTCTGTCGCCTCGAGTTGTATATAAAATAGGAGTGAAACTCGTCTCGTCGAGCTTGAAGAATTTTCGCATTAGTTTAATAGTGAAACGTAAATTTTATGTCTCTGCTTTGTCTTGTCTTAAACGCTGTCTGAGAGCGTTGAAAGTAGAAACAATGATCAGAGAGACAGTGTACTTAAAACCATTATGATTTGTATTTAGCAATTATTTTTAACACGTTTGAATTTATATGAAGTAAACTTAAACAAGAAGTATGATGAAACAGTGGGATATTTATACGATGAAAATGATGATGGTTTGCAATATATATATATATATTTAATACTTACGTCTATATATACTTATTTAATACTTGCGTCTCCCCAACTTTGACTTAGGCACAGAAAACATATCATCATCCTGTCGGAACATAACTAGTAGGTACCTATGTATACTTCCTCTACATGCATTCAATACTAAACGCTTCTTTATCGGTTTTGGATGCCACTACAAGCCCTTACTTCATGTGCTAACAAATAATTCATCATTCGTTCGACAAGAAAACCTTCTTCGTTTATCTCAAACTACGTCATACTAAGATCTTGTCTCAAAAAGGGATGTTACAGTTTCAAAACAACGCTGTTTATAGTTCCAACCAAAGCGATAGAACAACAACAGCACTGTCACTACAAATCAACATGTTTCCCGTACCAGTCTGTTTAATTATTCATCTCATTAGAGAAGTTTCTAGGCGTTCCTTTGTAAACTAGTTGGATCGTAGTGCACTGCCGATAGCCCAGTTTCTAGCCCAAGTTGAGTGCTTCGGAAGTTTTGTGAATATGTGCTCTGTCGCTAACTTATGCCGGGTGTATATGTACGTATGTTAATTTATGACTAGTTCTTAACTTGTCTTATTTATGAGACCCAATACTTGGTGGAGTATTGCTTCTCATAAATAAGACAGGACATTATTGTTATACTTATTAAATTAATAGAAGGAGCTTGATGAGGGAAAATGGTAGAAGACATTATTCTGCGCAATACCACAGATCTAGTAGATCACTATATACTAAAATATTTAAAGTTATCTAAAGTATAACAATAATGTCCACTGTCTTATTTAGCTGCTACAATACCTCACTAGGTATTGTTGCCGAAAGCAGCTGAATGGTATGAGGATGCGTGTATGTATAGCATAGAGTGTATAATAGACAAGTAAATACCTCACTACAATTTTTTTGTTTTATTGGTTATAGGCACCTGCCTATGCCTATTTGACCACAGCTCACCTGATGTTAAGTGACGGAGCGGTCGAGGATGGAACATACCTGCCTAGAAATAGCCTATTCACTCTGGCCTTGAAGAGATTATATCTTTCAGGGAACACACTCGCAGGCAGCGCGTTCCATTCCCTAGCTGTACGCACTAAGAAAGTTGAACCGAATCGGCTCGTGCGACAAGGTGGCATAAGGGATGGAACTATAATGAATAGGGATTGTATTATAAATACGAAAGTGTGTTTGTTTATACTTTCTTTACAAAACTAAAATCAGATAGGAGTATTTTTTACACAACGATAGTAGATATTGTAGGGCGACCGAAGAGTGGCACAGGCTACTTTTTTTCCCTAGGGGCACGCGATAAAGGTTTTTGCGGTAGACCGAATTTTACGCGGACGAAGCCACGGGCGCAAGATAATAAATAATAAATAAATAATAAATATCCTCAAACTCACACCAATTATCTAGCCCAAGAGAAGCTTCTTTATGAAACTCGTTAAATGGGTAACTAGACGACGGATAAACATACTTATAATACTTAAATACATACTTATTATACACAAGAAACACCCAGACCCGAAGCAATTTAGAAAAACAGTTATTTCCAAATTGATCCGACCGGGGTTCGAACCCGGGACCTCAGAGATGGCGACACCATGAAAACCGGTGTGCAAGCCACTCGACCGAGGAGGTCGTCTAAGATAGCGCTTTATTAAACAAATGACTGTAACTCGAGGCCCAAATAGGATATTTTAATACTGGATTTACGTCCTTTTGGTAGAACGAAAAGTTTGAACACGACAACGGCTCTTTGACCCAAGTATCTCACTTAAATTAATATATGGAGTTTAAGATAACTCTCTGCATTGCAGATAGCAGTGTTGAAACAATGAAAGTTGAATGTTCTGAAAGTTTTGCTTACCGAAAATTGTGTCTAATGTTTGAGTTTCCTCTTAAATTTCATCACACTTTTCATTGAGCACGCGTAGTTAGATATTTGAGTTATTTTTTAGGAGGCAAACACGTAACTTGAAACTTGTTCAAGACAAAACACAGAAAAAGAAAAAAACTTATTGTTTTTGTATTTTCTTCTGACTATTGTCAGAGAGAATATTAAAAATTATTGATCCATAGAGTTGTTGTTTGGAACAAATATCAAAATGTTGATAAAAAATTTACTAATTTCAAACATTTTCATAATAATACCGTGAACGCCGTTTAAAATCAAACCACATCATCATGATTTTCCATTCCAAAACAGATAATATGATTTGAAAGGATATATTTTAACCATCGATTTACATGAACATCAACATGCTGACCATGTTCACTCAACATCAGGTGAGATTGTGGAAGCGAGTTTCAAGTTTCTTTAAGATAGCGAGCGAGCGGCGCGTGGCAGTGTTGTGACAACGGCGCACGGCTACGAATACGCACGCACACTAATATCTGTACAGAGTAGGCTGGTGATTTAATTGGAGCAATGTTTACCTTCGTAAAATCATAGTAAGTAAGTAAGCGTTTGGGTAAAAAATAATGAAAGTCTTAATATTTTCATATTCATATTTTTTTATTGAAAAATAAGACAACAGTGGCCTGCGGAATATCAATTCAAACATTTTGATTCCGGATTATTGTTTCATGTGCTATATTTAAAAAGTTTCTGAAGAAATAAGTTTTTAGATATCATTACTTTTACGTATTTTTCATGCAGTTTTTGGGTATTTGTTTCAAATTCCAAGACAACCATGGCCTTGTGAAAGGATCAAGCTAATTTACACTAGTCCTTTTAATGTATATGACCTATTCAGCGCCTAGCACCAGTGACTTAAAAACACGTAAATTCCGCGTGGCACCCGGGAGGTGTCAGGAAAATACAATGCCATCAAAAACATACTTTTTTACATAGTGTAAAAAAACCAAGTCTCGCAACTCAGTTCTTCTACCGTAAAAAGTTGTGCGATACATGTAATACCAAGTCGGTTAATTTATTCAGTCCCTACTTAAGGGACCTTCTGTCTTAAGTTATTACGCAATTAGCTAACCTAACAATATCTTATAGTGATCATATCAATATTAAAAATCTTTTATGTTTTAAATAAACAGATTGAATTGGCCATAGATAGAAAATGACAAAGAATGAAATAAACACGAACCATCGCCAGGTACAGGGACAACCCAGTGTGGGTAAGGATGGTCATTCACATACAGTATTTCCGAAACCGTTTTTTTTGTGCAGGAATACGATTAATAGATAAACGTGGGTTTAAAGTACTTAAAACGTATTAATATATTTTAAAATTATCCAAACAACGTCCAAATCGTTGGCAAATAACATAAATAATCCAATGAGTAAGTCTTCCAATCGTCAATCGAAATTATGAACGAAAATCGCAAACTTATAGGTAAGATTTCTATGCACATCCGAACACTTAAAATAATAATATGTCTTGTTTTTATTTTCAACTAGAGGACCCGGCGGACTTCGTACCGCTTTGAGAGTTTCCATTCATTCCCGTGGGAAAATCGGGATAAAAACTATCCTATGTTTTAATCCAGGTTATAAACTATCTGTATGCCAAATTTTATCCAAATCCATCCATCCGTTGCAGCGTGAAGAAGCAACAAATATACACACAAACTTTCGCATTTATAATATTAGTGTGATTTTAAATTTACAAAATGGCGCGCACTTTCGCGCTTCCGACTCCGTATATTTTTTTACAAATCTTATAGAGAATGCAGTAAATACTCAATAAAAGATATGTCCTACCGCGCAATTTATGAATGCAGTTAAGAACATGTGAACAGTTTCGAGAAAATAGATCGTAATGTCAGCACCTCAAATATCACAATCACAAACACAGTAAGTTGTACTTACTGCGTTCATAAATTGTGCGGCAGTGTCACACCGGTACACTGATTGTTAACTGCAAATCATTAACTGCAAATGTAACTTTGTAATCCTCTACATTTATATAGAATTACAAAGTTATTTATGCAGTTGGTGTATCTATAAAACTGAACCGAAATTTCAAAATAATTTAATTTTTCCTTGATTTATACACTAAGCTCTAATTGTATTCTAAATTTGAAGTTTCTATGTCTGCTAGAAGTGCCTTAGAGTTTTGATGATCGGTCAGTCAGTGAGTGAGTGACAAAATTAGAAAATTTGACTAGTTATAATTCTTAAACTACTGGTTCAAATTGAATGAAATTTAAAATATACCGTGTATAGTACAGTAACAGTAAAGTATAGTACGGCCGTGCCGCTTTTTTGCTTGACTTGGCGGGGGCACTACCGTGCCCTCAGATGGAATCAGAATTTCGCAATTCAAATACAAAACAAATGAATGACGGTCTTAAATATATTTTGTGCATAACACTCACCCTCCTGCGTAACAAGTGAACATCGCACGAGTCTGTCAAAGTTCGTACAGGCATGACGTATCGGCGCGGCGTAAAGGAAACTGTGCAAATAGCGACGGCTTTATTAGTCGAATACTCTAACATTATTTAAGCATAAAGGCATTTATCTCGTACATAAATGATATAATGTCAATTCATCTCCAGAACAGTGACGTAATTTGTTACGCTGATGATACGGCCATTATATTTTACGGTCAGACTTGGAGTGAGGCTCATCGCTTTGCCGTATTAGGTATGCAGAAAATACAGAAATGGTTAAATTATAATTCTAACTCTAGAATAGAATAGAAAAGAAAAGATTTATTAATGTCACAAGTAACTAAGTATTACAAATACGAGTATCACAATACAAAATAAAACAACACATGCAACACAATACAATTTAAGTATGGCACTAAAAGGTGTCCACTCAGCATGATGTCAGGTCACCTAAAAGAGTAACCTGACGCTGGTCTTCTGCGAACACCTTAGCGTGAGAGCATAGCAGTAACAACTAAATTAACCAATTACAAATTAAGATTACACATTTAAGAATAACGCACTAATTAGTAGACGGACGGACGTATTAAACACAATTTGACAGGAATACATAAAAAATTACTAACCTAAAAACCACAAAAATTATACAAAATTAACTATTTAAATCTATTTTTCTGCAATTCTATCAGATACTGTTTGCATTTATCTCTCAATAAACGAACGTTGAACGTGGTGGTAAATTATTCCAACATTTTGTAGCTAGATATCGGAAACTGCCTCTAAACGCGGCAGTGCTGTGTCTAGGGCAAACTAGACAGGTAGCCATTCTTACACTACGCTCTGAAAACTGTAGCTTGTCATACACATTTGATGGCATACGCAACTGCACAACATCAAAAAGTAAGCAATCAAAATGTAGAGAACGTCTCGATTCCATCGTTAAAAGATTAGATTGATTGAGGTAGGGAGTCACATGAGTCCTGCTTGGGATGAAAAAGCAGTAACGAGTACAAGCATTTTGGACACGTTGAATTAGCCTTTTTGTGTAACTGTAAATACAGTTACCTATAACTGTATCAGCATAATTTAATTTGGAGAGTATCAAAGATTCACAAAGCTTAATTCACAAGTCCTCACTCAAATAATTGTGCACCTGGTACAAGACTTTCAGCCGGTAGAAGCAGTTCTTGACTGTTTCTAAAACATGATTATGGAATTTCAATCTGCTATCCATAATAAAGCCGAGATTTCGGGCGTCATCTACCTGTTCAATAACATCATGACCCTTCAATACAGGAACGTAATCATTGATTCTTTCTATTTGGCTTTTAGAACCTAGAATAAGAAATTTGGATTTAATCGGGTTTAAGACCAAGCAATTTTTATCAGACTCTAAATATAAATGCAAGCAAAACTCAATTTCTGTGCTTTCATAAAACGGCAGCATCTCAGCTTCCTTCATTCCTTTCTAAAAGTATCCTAGTACATAAGCTCAACTATACAGCTATGGAAACTGATTCCGTAAGCTCCAGTTGTAATTGCAGTCAGATAAAGAGAACCCCTTTTTTGAAATATCTTGACTTGATGAGAACCTTAACTTTAAAAAGCATATTTCAGTTACTTCAGCTATGGTACGCAAACTAATCCGAATTATGAAACAGTAAAGGGAGGTCACTCATAGAAATGTTCTCAAATCAGTGTATCTGGCGTTGTGCCAGTCCGCGATTAATTATTGTATACTTGCATGGGGTGGCATTATCCTTTCCATTTTGATAGTACTAGAAAGAGCACAAAGAGTGGTTCTGAAGGTGGCTCTGCGTTGATCAAGGCGATACCCCACATCGGATTTTTATAGGGAAGTCCAAGTCTTGAGTGTCCGTAGATTGTTTTTGATGAGAGCTTCAACGGTTATGCGCAAAGAAGTTGTAAAGTTACTGAAGTATAGTACTACTTAATAGGAGAACTTTCAAGGTCCCCACTATTAGAGTAAAGACCACCTTTGCACGTTTTAGAGCATTTCTTTTCCCTCACATTTATAATAATCTGGTCAAAGTGTGTGATATAAAGCATTGTCAACTTCAACTAGTCAAATCAAGAATTCTGTCCCTGTTATTGACTTGGGATTACGCTCAATCCGAAGAAATTTTAAAAGTTACGGCCTAATTTGGCCTTCCACCAGGTAGTGGACGGTATTGGTGCTTATCACTGCTGCCCGATCCCAAGATCGCAGGGCTACCTTGAGCCACACACGCACTTAACTGATTCTTACATACATGCACTCCACATTTATGCATTGCACCGTCCAATAATATTTTTTTTATTATTATTGTCAGAATCATACTGTTAATCAGAATTGTTTGTAACGAATAGCCACATTGTTACCCTGCTAACCCTAGAGAATTGACGTGGGGGTCAAGGCCTAGCCTAGTGTGGGTGTCGTTGTACACTCCTGTAACACGGCTTACTATAATTTTTGGTAAATAAACATTTTCATTTCATTTTATTTTATTTATGAGGAGCTTAGTGGTGCAAAGACCGGTCATAAGACGGGTGATCAAAAATGTATCATCTCGTGCTCCTCCGGGCTTCGGAAAACCCGTAAAGCTGTTGGTCTCGGCTGCATTAGCACTGGGATTGCTTGGTAGTTTTTAGCCCGTTCTCCTTATGGTATGGTTTCCATCCATAGGGAAAGCTCGTGCCCCAGCAGTGGGAACATAAAAAGGCTGGTGATGGCTATGGTATAGGGAGATATATGAAACATATTAGTTTCAAGTTTAAGTAGAGAGCCTCAATTCTTCAAGCTTTGTTGGATGTGGGATTTGGTAGTATGCTGTAAAAAACGCTAACAACCAGTTTATTGACCTTCAAATTGTCCACTGCACCTATTCGTATGTATTAGAAGCCACCCTCCGCGTGGTCCTGTCATGTGGAATAAGTGAGCATCGCATTGTGCTACTTTCATCAATTTAGGCGGAATGTCAAAGTTCAGCCGGGCGTAACGTATCGACGGTCGTCATGGTCAGCCGGTCGCGTACTGTATTGGAGACAGGATACAGATTCTAAGAAGTTATGGGAAAACAATTTTTTTTTCTTAAAAACACAAAATCTTATCGTCGATTTTATGTGTGACTATATTTTAAATTTACATTCGATGAAGTGTTTTTTGATCGTCAAAACAACATTGAAACTAAAATCAAAATTTTTATTGTCATTATTATTTATATAGTGCACACAAGACAAAGTAAACTTTGTCCAAAAATGTTGCCTTTCAAACAATTTTTATACATATTTAGACTTATTTAGACTATTACTAACTAAAACTTTTTGAAACGTTTATATTTTTTGTTTTTTAGTTAATTATGATAAAATTCATGCCTCTTATCTTTAAGATGTCTTCATCAATATAAATCTATATATTAATAGGTGAAGCAAAAACTTTGTACCCGTTTTTACGAAAATTGCGTGGACGGAGGAGTATGAAATTTCGCACACTTATAGTTTTTATAGAGAAGGTTATCCGTAAAAATACATTAATGGTTCGCGCACATTATGACGGGCCGCAGCGGGCGGGCCGCATCGCAAAAATCCGCTTAAATCGCTCGTATGTAGTTTATATGAACTAACGGACACTATGCCGGGGCGCAGCGGGCCGCATATTCCACCGCGGTTATGGTTGCGTGCGATGCGGCCCGCCCCGCCCCGCTGCGGCCCGGCATAATGTGCGCGAACCTTAAATCAACAAAAACAACATTACACACACTACCATGTATTTGACACACACGCATTGTTTGTCTTTAATGCGGCCGACATCTGTCAATACCAATCGAAACTCACATTCTATCTTTTTAATTTTTTATTGCTTAGGATACAATCCGTGCAGCCTTAATAAAATTACGGTCACGGTAATTTCGACCACTGGGCGACCACTAAAATAAATAAATGTATAAATAAATGAGCGACTTATATTTGACTGTTACTTAATCGCGTATATAAAAATATATTAATATTTAGTGAATAACGGAATTAAAGGTTAAGGTATTTCCGATTCTTTGTTTTTTATAATTTTGCTAGTAGCTTGCATAACTTCATCTAGCTCTAGGCGTATAATATCCTGACGAGGGGAATGTCAAGAACATTGACGGAGCTCTAAGTCGATTCCCTTTACAATACAATTCCCTTGAAAGATATCGCTCGCGATATAAGGAATTACTATTTATTATACAGACAAAACATTTCTTGTTTTGATTCTTTTGATTATAAATTATGTGGAACTGTCAAAAGCAAGAGTCTAATAGTAAATACAGATAAAGTATTGTTGGCGTTGGTAAAATATCTGATACTTAACTAATTATATTGATAAAAACTTCTTTTGATTTTATTTCAAATAGCCTTACATTTATTGACTATTATTTATATAAATCGTTTGGCAGAGTTATGGAAGAGAACAGCATAACTATTATACACATAATAAAAAGTGATTAAACTAACTCTTCATCATCATCATCATCATCAGCTCATTTTTGTCCCCACTGCTGGGGCACGAGCCTTCTCTATGGATGGATAGGATAGGGTCATAAACCACCACGCGGGCCCAGTGCGCGTTGGTGGTTGTTAACGACTGCTAAAACGGCCGGGACCTACGGCTTTACGTGCCTTCCGAAGCACGGAGGAGCTCGAGATGATACATTTTGGTCACCCATCCGATGACCGGCCTTTACGAAAGTTGCTTAACCTTAGCACTCGAAGACCGGGCGCGTTAACCACTGCGCCATCGAGCTCCTCCTAACAACTAACTCAAACTAAAACTAACTCTTAATATTGCCCAATGACTAGGTAAGTACTTAATCTTGAGTGTATAAAGAACAAACTTTATGAATTGTTTTGGCTTAGTTAAAAAAAGAGATCTCACGTATTATTCTAATTCTAATTCTAATTATAAGAATAATATATAATACTTGTAACACTCTGCGCCTAACGCAAGTTACATATTTCGCATAATTATATACTTATTAATAGAAACACGGTGTTCTACAATTTTAATTTCATGAGCAGCCAATGTTCCCATCAAGCAAATTAACTTTTACCCAAAATAAACTTGCACAACCCTACGCGTGCCGAATTAGATACAATCAACGTTTTAACACGCCACGGGTCCCATCCCGCGAACAGGACGAGAGCAAACAAGTTCCGACGTGCAAGAACAACAAGGCGAGACGTGACAAATGACGTGCAGGTGTCAGAGCAAAAGTGGTTATCAGCACGCCGCAGCCGCAGCCGAATACTGAATCTGGGGCTGATACAAGCCAACGTAATTGGAAAACTTGGCAATACCGTATCAGGGCGGTGGTATGAGAGCTCGCTGTCCAACATATTGAGTATTGAAGACGCTGTTCGCTTAGAATACGCAAAGCACGCTTAATCGTGGCCTAAATCTTTTGTTTTTCTTAGACTTTTATTGAAGTTAGAAGATAAGTATTTAATATTTTTGTAAAATCACACCGTTATAGCGCGCCTGAGTGAGAGGGGGGGAATGGAGATGTCCATCAGCAGCGGACTGCAATAGACTGATGATAATGATGCTAAGACAGGTGGCGTAATGACTTGATGTCATTGCACCACCTGTCTCATCACTAGTTGTATTATTATTTATCCGTTTTGTATACCTAAATCTGAAAATAAATCGCAATGTCACCGGAAAGTTGGAAACAATATATTTATTATCTTAATTTTACAAGAAGTCTGAACTGAACTACAAATTAAAATGAAATATTTTATACGGAGCTACTCACGTTTATTTTGCTGCTGCTTTTAACATTATATTAATTTCAGTGGTGTATAATGAAAAACGAGATATTTGGGTTCGACGAGCAAAATTTAATGATGTGTTAACGATTATTCAGTATTCAGCATACCGCACACCGCACACAGACGAATACTGAGACCAGGATAGAAGACCACTTAAATGGAAAAGTTGGGAAGATTGTGTCAAGCAGTTCATTGGGTATCAATAAGTATTTTAACTCGGCAGTGTTCTTGAAATAATCTCTGCGGCCGCTCGGTATGTAAACACGCAGTAGTACGTATAATGCATCCCACGGAGAGTCAAGCGGTTCTTATTATATGCTATACATCATTTTAATACATTATCGAATAACCGACTAATACGGTGGGGAAACCCGTTCTGTAATCTCATAAATATCTACCCTCAAAAACTTTAGTACGTCCGTGATCATCGCGCTTACTAGTGTAAGCGCCATGTGTCATGTCCGAAATTTCGCCAGAGGTGTGCTAAAATCTAAGAAACTCAAAGACGAAGATGATGGTAATATTTTCGTTAACAATTACTGTTATATATTAGTAGCCGTGATTGTTTAAAAAGTGATATTGAAGATTATTAAAAATCAAGTCTAACGGAGAGCACGAATAATATAGCACGAATAGTTGCAGAAAAAAAAACAAAAAAACAACCGAATAACTTCCACAAAAGATTGAAAAGGCTCCACAGACGTAAACTGAGTGCATCAGATACGTCACTTCGAGATAAGTATGGTTAGTTCGTTGGCCGCCCGGGGGCAACAGCGACGCGTGACAAATGACATGCGGGCGCGTCGCGACTTTCCCGACATCGAGCGTCGTATCAGACCGTTCAGACCGTAGCTGTGACAGAATTCACCCTCTGGCCGGGGATATGCCTACATGTTCATGTATATATTTATACGTGAAGTAAAATTTTTGTGCCCCTTTCAGGAATATTGGGCGCACGGAGGCGTGTAAGATTTGGTAATAGTTAAAGTTTATTTGGAAAAGGAATTGCGAAAGATAAAAAATGCAAGTAATTTTAATCTGTCAATCTATATCAGGTTTTTTATTAGCTAAAAAACAAATTACGGTTGAATTTCGACCACTGGGCGACCACTAATTTGTATCATTGGATGATGACACTTGAAATGATTGAAATGGATGGAGGTTGCATGCGTCACGTGATAAGAACAAAATATATATCTAAATAGATATATATATTTTTTGTAAAGTTTACGTGAACACATTGATTTAAAAAATATTATTTTACATTATTATTTTACCTTTAAGAACACTTTTTCGGTTCTTTGCTTACAGGGACGCCCTATTTTCAAAAGTCGTATCAGACCTCTCAGTCAATCCGAAGCTGTGACAGTATTCACCTTCAGGGGTATCTCTTTTATATTATTGGATGATAGGCACTGAGTTATTCGAAATGAAAGGAGGTATGCGACACGTGATAAGAACAAAGTATATAGTTTTGTAAAGTTTTCACAAAAATTTATTTGAAGACGATTATTTTACATATTATTTTAAATTTAAGAACATTTTGCAAGACCGGTGGTCACCGTAAGAGTCGCCCTATTCAATAGTCATATTATCAGACCGCTCAGACGAAGTTATGACAGTATTCACCCTCTGGCTGGCACACCCCACAGCATGCCTACAGATTTTGTACCATTGTATGCTATAAGCACTGAGTCATTAATTCATTATTTTTATAGTCATAATTTTACATATTATCTTAAAGTTCGCTTTCCTTTTAAAGAATTTATGGCTACAAGGAGTGTTTCTATTTATGACAAAAGAATGTAACCATAATGGTCTTGTTTTTTTACTACCGGTCTTTAGACCCAGAGGTTCCAAGTTTGATTATCAGCAGAGAGATATTGTATGTAGAGTACATTACGAGTTTAACTAACAATAAAACCAGGCATGGTCAGCTAACTTATTTAAGTCTGTCGTCATAACAATAACTTTAGCAGCTTTACTAAGTACTAACAATTATATACATGTAGGTACTTTCAAGCCTGTACAACCAGTTTCTTAGTAGCTCAGGATTCCATTAAAGCTTATCCGTCTGTAATTAAATACAAGATAATAATAATATACAACTGAAGACTAACGAAAAAATAACGAAATACTAAGATACATTTTTGAACGTTTAAAAAACACTAGTTAACTTTCAAATTTGATCGATTCGATCTGGACGTATGGCATACAACTATGGGAATCAGCCTGCAACTCTAATATCTCTATCATACAAAGAGCACAAAACGCCATCCTTAGAAATTTGTCCAAAGCACCATGGTTTCTGATGACCCATGAACTGCAGCGAATTGGAAGTCAGCACGGTCAACGACGTATTCAAAGAAATACAAAGCAAGACCACACGCACACCCGAACCACCTAGCATCGCTGTTGACCACTATCGGCTACCCAAAGAGGCTACGCAGACAACACATCATGGAGCTCGAGGAACTCTACCATCATTCATAAAAAAGGGAGAAATGCTCAGTGGACCACCTCCCTTAAACGCCTAACTACCCACATCGAACCTGCTCATAGTCAGAAGACTGATTGCAGATAAACACAGAACACAAAAAAAAACTTTCAAATTTGTTTTAACTTTTTTGAACCCAGTGCAAAAGGATAAAAGTGTGAGAAAATTCCTCTGTAAGCTGACGATATCGCTTTAAAATATATCGAAGTTGATACGTCTGCCCTAAGTCTCGTCATGGCCTTATCAGCTTGTTTGATAAAACTTCGTTGGCAGAAGCAGCTGTCTTGACGTGCTTTTGCAGTTTCAGCTAAAGCTTTGTACTCACTGAATTTTTCGTACAATATACATATAAACTTACATATATCTGTATGTTCTCCGTATTTGAAAGAAATTTTAAGTTTTAACTTTTTTCTACAAAATTATAAAGTGATATAATGTTTTTCTTAGTCCTATAGCCTAGCTAATCGTCGTAGTAGTAGGAGTAGTAATCCTTTTAAATTAATTGTAGTAATTGCAAAACAGTTTAAATATGTTTGACATTACTAGTACATAATTTACAATGCTTTTTAGGGCTTAAAATATATTGGTAGACAATTAACGAAAAGTCAAATTTATTATTGATAATGTTTTAGCCTAATTAAAATATTTTTATTATATTTTTATTTCCAGCGCTCATTCACAGAGCAGTGCTTTTATTTCATCTGAGGCCTATTTACTAGAAATATGGTAGGCAACACAAAAGGTGAAAGTGCACTTTATCTGGAATACAAAATTTGCAAAAATACCTACTTTAAAATTATACTTATTTTTTGTAAAGGTAAGTAAGTACTGCAGTGCAGCCCTGCATTATTTTGGTAGTTTTTATACCGCAGCCATTTCTGTCCTGGAGGTAAGCATTAGTATTACGACTATTGCAAACTGATATTATTAATGTAATGATAATGATGAATTATGAATGATTCCAAATAAAGCTTTATATAATTATTTATCCTTCACAGTTTACATTCGTAATCAATGGTTGTTCGAAATCAATGTGCTCCCGCCCGATGGGTATTCATAAAGGGATCCTAACGTGAATAATCCATATGAATAATCCCCGGACAAAGTAACGTACCGTACGTCATCAAAAAACATACGTTAATTTACAAGCATAACAACGGCTATCGAATCCAACGTCACAAAATAAATTGGTACAGAAGGGTGGCTCCGGCCGATAGCGATTTAAATTACCTACGCTCGGTCGTAGCGCTAGGGTCTTACAAGTCACGACATAATACATACTACAATATATATAGGCTGGCGCCTACAATATGTTGTGGTTTAAATAGTTAAACAATAGTAGGCAAGGCGCCAGTCCTCTCTCTATGTGTGCGTGGGGTATAGCTCGTTTGTACAGAGCCTTTTGTTGGAGAGAGTTTGCTGATTGCCTCTGAAGGCATTTTCAGCTTCACCGGGCTTTTTTGGGGGCGGCGAGAAACTTAAAGGGTTCCTCAAGCCGTGTGAAACGAATCACCTTCGGAGATTTTCAAGAGGGAACGGCATCACGCCCTAGTGCCCGTGTCCCCGTGCCCTACTAGATTCTTCGAAGAGTTCGGATCGCATCGGGTTGTATAGAGCCGCCATTCTGTCCCTATTTATTCTGTGCCTACGCGCATTATAATATTATGCAAATGCGACGGAACGTTCAGAAATAATGTGTGTTATTTCAAGTGACCGCCCGCTGAAACCACGGGCGGGCGTTATCGCCAGGCCCATTCGCGTTTAATGTTTTCTTTGGCGTTCCGTGATTATGCCATATCGTTATAAATTTAATTAGCTGTGCAGTATCTGAAGGGTGTTATTGTTGAAAATAAAACCTATTGCTTATCTCATTGTAGTATAAACGGTCGTAGTGGTTGAACTATTCTTAATTTGACTATACAGTTATATCAATTTTGAATGAGCGGGTGATTATAGATAGATATGACCTTTACTCTAACGTGTAAGCAATTGGCTTTCACCTCACCTAATGTTAAATGATGATATAACCGAAAGTGAAAGGGTACTCTACCCGGAATCGCGAATCCTCAACTACTGTGGGACCTGTTTACACGCGACTGCGACAGTGCGGCGACTTGACGCGACGACAGGCTGCGGCCGACAATTTTCATATATTTTGTTCAAAGCCCCGCATACTTGGCGTCAGTCGCAGAGTCGCGACGACAAGCTAGGGGAGTCGCGAAACTGACGCTCACAACTGTCGTATGATTGTCGTCGTCGTGTGTGCGCGTGCTGTACGCGACTAGACGCGGCGACTAGACGCAGCGACAAGTCGTCCAGTGGGCGGAGCCATTTAGTTGTACTAACGTAGTTGAGATGAAGACATTCAAACATGTTATAATATAATAAATATAATAATAATAAATAATAAATAAATATAATAATAATAAAATAATAATAAATAAGATAACAAAATAACTTAAGAAAACATATATACCAATATTTTACAGCATCAACTATGGCAAACAAAAGAAAAAGGAAAACAACGGAACGTTGACAGCTAGAAAAATATAAAAAGTCTATATTTACAAAGGAGTGTTTACTGCGTAACAGGTATCTTACATTAACACAGTTAGAATGTTCATGAGCAATTTTCATCCCATCCTAATGGTATTATTTACCGACAAAAGTTATCCAACCATATTGTAAAGACATTATCACCGCCGATGCAGCCGCTGTCACAGTTTCTGATGTATTGTCATCGGCCAGAAGAATTACCTTCGATTCGGTACATTTCAAGCGAAACAATGGGAGGCTTTAAATATTGTTGATGACCTCCGACTCTCGTATCAGTCATGAGCCAATAAACGTCGAGTGGCGGTTGACGACTGCCAACTGCCAATACGTCAATTGACGGATCGTCGAGTCGAGACCCGTGCTCTGAATTATTAAATCGCATGCAAACACGCTTGCTCTTTTATAAAGTGTTTTACTGAAAGCCTTTTTTAAATACGTAATGTGTTCTCTAGCGTAACGTCATCGGTAAAGGACTGTTGATATACTAATATATAGATTTATCGGATTAATATAGGTAGTGGTTTAAATTTGTTTGTCGTTATTGTACCACTAGAAGGCATCTAGGTATATTAGTAATTTAACATGTTCAATGGATGTTAGTAAAATGAGAAATCTTTGGTTTTATTCTTAATTTATGATTCAATTGATCTAATTACAAATCGATTGAACCAATGAGACTTTCGTAACTCGGATAGTATTGTCAAGTCGTTGGCGTCTTAAGACAAAAGTCGTTAAAGTATTGGGTCAGTGTGGTTAGTTATGTGCCGATCTATCCACGTGCTATTGTTTATGTAGTAACCTGAGCACAATCATGTGAATTTTATAGGCTAATGATGATAATAATAAAGATTTAAATGGTCGTCCGTACAGTAAATGAACATATATTATTACTTGACCGGCGGACTTCGTACCGCTTTGACAGTTTCCATGATAACAAAACAAATAAAACGTTGACAGTTTCCATGACAACAAAACAAACAAATCATTCGTCCGCTTAAGAACACCGTATCCCATGATGGACTCCTATAGCAGCGCCACCTACCGGGTCCAATTGTAAATCTAAACCATTCTCGAATCCACTTGAACACACACAGAAAATTTCATCCAAATCTGTCCAGCCGTTTAGAAGGAGTTCAATAACATACACACACACAGAGAAGATTTTTATATATAAAGATTATCACATCACACTAATATTATAAATGCGAAATTTTGTGTGTATATTTGTTGCTTCTTCACGCTGCAACGGATGGATGGATTTGGATGAAAAACGGCAGATAGTTTATAACCTGGATTAACACATAGGATACATTTTACCCCTATATTCCTACGGGAACGGGCACTACGCGGGTGAAACCGCGGGCGGCCGCTAGTTATTTTATAAATATAATCTCATGTAGGTCTGGGACTTGAAATTATGTATCATCTGCTTAACTTCCCGTGCTTGTTGTAAGAGCCGACTGAGGGACAATAGTTCCAAGGTGCTCGCTCATCAGGTGATCGGCTAGCGACCCATCACTAATGTTAACTATTTCAATTTCGGATGCTCTTGCTCTGTCTACCTCTTTTTGGAAGAAATGTTTTTATTCTCAATTGGTACTTATTAAAATCGGACAATCATAATGTAAGAGACAACTTT
This sequence comes from Eudonia mercurella, assembly GCA_963082485.1. Taxonomy (NCBI): domain Eukaryota; kingdom Metazoa; phylum Arthropoda; class Insecta; order Lepidoptera; family Crambidae; genus Eudonia; species Eudonia mercurella. The sequence continues at coordinate 13,179,162 of OY720023.1, read as the reverse complement.
CCACCAACAATAGTGTATCAACAAACCTGTTACTCTCTCCAAAATCAGATCACACCCACGATGTTAGCCCGTTATCGAATCAAGCCTCATATCGCACCCCCGCATCGCAGCAAATGACCATACCCATTACAAAACGCAACTAAATGAAACAACAAACAACAATAACCCGGCAAAAGAATACACAGTACCCCGGTAGCTAATTCGAGCGGCGCCCGCTGTATTCCACTCACGTAGTTCGTAAGTAACGGCGTCTCCGTAGCGAGCATGTGACACCTAGCGTTAGGTGCCGTGAAAAATGGTCCATTTTCCGACGCAAGGATAAATTTATCTTCGCGGGACTATTGCGAGCCCGCGTTATTCGAGTGTTAATATTCATTGCGAAACAACAGCGCGCCTCTTTCGGGTTGCAATCTTGGTGGTTTATTTGCGTTTCTTTGTAATAACATGTAAGTATTTATAGTCATTTTCTTTCATTTCATTAAATTCATTTTAGCAGGAAACGCTTAGCCTCTATCTCACATAATAATAATAATAAGTAATGATAACGACGAATACACATAGAAGAGCACTTCACCTAGAATCTTACCTTACCGAGGAACAATCTATCGTTTCTCTAACTGTTAGAATAGACAACAATGTAACTTAAATTTTTGTTATGGCGACAGACTTAAGAGTAGATGGAGATAGTTAGCCAGGTGGACTTTAAAGAAGCCCTACCATACCACCAACCGTTATAATAATACTATGTTCCGCTACTAGCAATTGAACCCGGGATCAAGTTAGTTAGCCACTAGACAACAGAGACGAATCCCAAAAGAATGAATATTTTTAGAATCCTGATTTTTCTTCTGCCTTACCGTATAGTCAACTCGAGGCAGCCTCGGGTTCATACGCCCTGGCGAATCTTTTTAAGAACGGCGGATACGCTTTTGTGATGCCAGCCCCTAGAAAGCCTCCGGGAATCGTTCGGTATAGGCTTGAGGAACAATAAATTCCTCCCCCTTAATCCCGCCTATGCTAAGCTAGGCTTAAGCAGCCCACAAAAAATCTCTACAAACAAAGTAGTACTAAAACGGCCATGAAATAATCACAATAATAAAACGGAACGCGAATTATATTCCATAATAAATGAAAGCCTATCACCATATAGGTAATTCGCAAAGCGTCCATTCCTTTTATCCTTTCAGCTTTATTTATCATCGTTATTTAATTCGCACAAAACGAGCCTTGTGGAAAGTTTTAAAACCGTCGACAAAGGCAATGCACCGAAAATGTCATGTGGCCGCAACGCCAAACCAATTAAGCGTATCTGCGGGTACGAATCCCCTGCTATCATGTTCGGGAATGACAAAAATCGTGCACGAACCAGACGCGATTAATTCAATTGTGTCCGGTCAGAATTGATTAGTGGTAGCAAGATCAACGCGAAATCTGATATTTGGTGGGGACGACAATTTCCTTCCCCTAATGCATAGAGGGTAGCCTTAGTTAACAACGCTTGCTATATATGTACATCTATGTGTTAATAAGCTTATTAGTTTGCACGAGCTGACAGCCGAATTACGATAGATCGTTAGTCTGTGATCTGTCGCCTAATTGCAAAAGATCGTAAGTTTGTGATCTATCTTAGGCAAGTCGTCTTTTTTCTAGAGTTATTACAAAATAAATATAGTAAATTGTAGATGCTAATAATAGTTTAAAAAAGTTTATATCTTAGTTATTTATAAGTATGGTTATAATTCTAATCTTATTTAGATTTGATTTTTTGATACTGTCGTCATGCCTATTAATGTATATAATACCTAAATGTAAATAAATTTAAATGGAAAACAAAACAAAGACTTTTAAGCTAGAATTCATTTATTGTTTTTTTTTCTCAGAAAACATTATCCCTGTAATAAACCCTGTAAAGGGGATCGAAAAGTTAATAGTATGAAAAAATTAAACGTGAGTAGATTTGTAAAAGTATTTTATATAAAAGTAGAATTTGTTCGATTTGATTAATTGCGATTTTTTACTAAAATGTAATTTTAACCGAAGCCATATTTTAGAATGCGACGGTGGCGTCACATCCTACCCAATCAATTATTACTTATACTTTGTAACGTTAACGTTTTTTTTCTTTAGTTATAAGTATGGAATTGTTACCTACATACTAGTTTTTTTGAAAGCAATAAACGTATTTATTATTATTATTATTATTAATAATAATTAATAGACTATAGCAAAGCATTATAACCGCATAACATATTTATGAAAACTCGATTTAATATAGTTTTTAACAGACTCTAATTCTGAATCTGAATTTTATTTTGAGTTACGTAAATAACAAAATATTTAAATAAGTATTCGATAACAAATATGGCTTTCTAATAGATTGGGGAAAAACTTATTTCGCATATAGTATGTATGAACGTGTAATAAAATCTCTTTGGCTATACTTCTTGTATCTGGCTGGTTTTGGTATCACTAAAGGTTTAAATTTTAAAGAAGATAATTCCAAATTCAAATTAGGAAAAAGTGTGATTTTCATTTGTTTTTCTTACTGTCACGATGAGTGAATCTAATGAAGAAATTCGATACATTTTAAAATTTTACTACAAAAAAAGTAAAAATGCAAGCCGCGAAAAAAAATTGCGATGTTCATGGACCTAGTGCAGTGTCTGTGAAAGTAGCACAAGTTTGGATGAAACGTTTTCAATCCGGAAATTTTGATGTCAAAGATTCACATCGATCTGGTCGCCCTATTACGGATAAAATGGATGACATTTTTGAAAAAGTGGAGCAAGATCAGCATATCACTAATTACGACGTAGCTGTAGAACCTGGAATTGACCACAAAACAGTTTTGGCGCCTTTGAAAAAAACTAGGTACACAAAAAAGCTCGATATTTGGGTACCTCACGAGCTCACTGAAAGAAACCTAATGAACCGTGTACTCATTTGTGATTCTTTATTACGACGTAATGAAACCGAACCATTTTTGAAGAAGCTGATAACTGGTGATGAAAAGTGGATCACGTACGACAAGAACGTGCGAAAAAGGTCGTGGTCAAAGGCCGGTCAGGCTTCACAGACTTGGCGAAACCCGGGTCAACTCGCAACAAGGTGATGCTGTGTGTGTGGTAGAATTGGAAGGGCATTATTCATTATGAGCTGTTACCACCAGGCAAAACCATCGATTCTGAACTCTACTGCGAACAACTGATGAGATTAAAACAAGAAGTTGAGAGAAAACGGCCGAAATTAATCAACAGAAGGGGTGTGGTTTTTCATCATGATAACGCTAGACCTCACACATTTTTAGCCACTCAGCAAAAATTAAGAGAGTTTGGCTGGGAGGTATTAATAATGCATCCGCCGTATAGTCCTGACCTTGCACCTTCAGATTTCCACCTGTTTCGGTTTCTTCAGAATTCTTTAGGCCGTGTCAGGTTAACATCACGAGAGGACTGCCAAAACCACTAGTCGCGGTATTTTGATCAGAAGTCCCAAAAATTCTATAGCAATGGGATCATGTCCCTATCTACAAGATGGCAAAAAGTTATCGAACAAAATGGCACCTACATACTTTAGTTAAATATAAATAAACTATATTAAAAAATGTTTTGAATTTTCTTAAAAAATGCGAAGAAACTAAGACATAGTGCATTATGAAAGGTTCACTACGGTACCCTAAAGCTATAAAAGTACATTTTTTATTTTTTATTTTTAAGTGCTTATTGCTGCACTCAAGCTGAATTAAATATTTATAAAATATAAAAGTACAGTCACGAGCAATAACACTATGTTATTGTCTTATGTAATTAACATATAAACACTTTTGACTAGTGTTGATTCTTTTTCCATTGTATTAAGAGTTACATTGTATACAAATGTTAATGGTCGTGACTGTACAGTAAATACATTTTGAAACCGTTCTGTTTTCCCATGAGAATCAAAAATTCTCTCCTATATTCCAATCACTAGTGGCAATGTAGGGTAAACACCCCCAATGCGTGCAAATTCAATTTTAAGCCTGGACAAGTGAAGAGCACGTCGACATCCACAAATTAGTCTCATAAATTACGTTAATCGTCAACAAATTGTGGTTTGGATTACATAATTAATTTCGAGGAGCTCGATGGCGCTGAGGAGCTCGATGGCACAGTGGTAAACGCGCCCGGTCTGCGAGTAGTGAGGGTAAGCAACTTTCGCAAAGGCCGGTCATCGGATGGGTGACCAAAATTTATCATCTCGAGCTCCTCCGTTCTTCGGAAGGCACGTATAGCCATTGGTCCCGGCTGCATCAGCAGTCGTTAATAACCACCAATCCGCACTGGTCCCGCGTGGTGGTTTAGGGACCGTTCTCCCTATCCATCTATAGGGAAGGCTTCTGTCCCAGCAGTGGGGACATAAAATGAGCTGATGATGATGATGAATTAATTTTTAAGTAGGTATATACCTAAATGGCCCTTACTAATGCAATTAAAGATAATTCTTGTTTAAACAAAACATTACTGTTTGGGATAATTAATCGATACTTTAATAATAAATAGTTATAATAGACACCTTTATGGCACAATTTATAATTTATTATTTTTACAATACGTACATAAATACTTGTAGTTTAATTGAATTTATGGCAATGGTTATTACGAGTATAAGTTCAACAGTGATTATTACAGATAACATAAAGAAAGAGAATTAAAAATAAGTGTGTAACCCAGTCAGTGTGTTGGCAATGTGAAGGATTTTTTCAATATTATTACTACGTAATTTATAACATACTTATGTAAATTTTTACTTTTATTTTTAAGTGTTAATTGCTACACTTAAGCTGAATTAAATATTTATTATATAAAATACAGTGAACAAAAAAAGCAGTGACAAAATTCGGCGCTTACGTCAGCCTTCCCGGTAGCATAACGGTCAGTGCAGCCGCCCGGATTGCGGAAGACCCAGGCTCGAATCCTGGCTGGGTCGGGTGGACGTTGAATTTTTTCACTGTATTTTATATAAATATTACATACTTATGTGCTCGGAAGAGCTAGTGCAGATTAACAAGCGAGGCGAGAAGAGGCACTTTGTGGGCCGGCAGAGTGAAGGTGACTGATGCTGCCTTGTTTTCACGCTGCACCAGTTGTTTTCTCGTCAAGACTCCATTTTCACTTAACATCAGGTAGGCTACTCTTGACGCAAACTCAATCTCAATACAATTCCAATCCCAAATCTAAAAAATTCAAATGGCACTCTTAAAAACGAAAATAGCGCTACATTGGAATTAAATTGCGTGGAAATTGAGTGAACAAATTATTATCGAGATGGGGCGTTCCGAAATTGCGAAACTTACCCCAATATCGATACATAATAATCGCATTGGAATTGTATTGAGATTGAGTTTGCGTCAAGAGTAGCCTACCAGGTGGAGTGGAGTAATTTGCCGTGTAATCTATAAAAAAAAACAATATTAGTTACACGTGTGTTAAACAACACAAGGTGCTGTGAACTCGTGGAACGTATCAAGATATCGGTCCCTTACTATTTACCTCGACTACCAATTACTACAACATGATTGACAAAAAGAATGAAAACATAGATATATTCCACGATTCACTACCTAAATTGAGACTGAAGCTGATTCAGGGTGATTCAGCCCTAAATAGCGACTTGATGCACTTGCTCCACTTTTCAGGTTTTTATTTTATTTTATTTGATTTTTATTTGATTCTGATAATGGATTTTATTTGATTTTTATTGTATTAATATAGATTATGATACGTGAAATTACTTTTATTTAATTTGGTTTTAATTAAGTTAATCATTATTATTGTCGTTGTGTTTATTTTATTAGTATTTTCTTTTTTTATGACATTGTTTTAGTAATCTTTTTTTAAGTAATTGATAATTGATGTAGGTACGTCTACAGTTCACTAGTGTAGTAGCAAGTTTCACAAACTCCTATGGTATTGATCTAATTAATACTCAACGTTGCTTGTCGCTCCATCAGCATTTTGATCATTATTGTGGCAGTGCGTTGTTTGCTATAACCCCTTTGTTAGACATCACGAAGTTTCTATTGTCATCTGAGATTATAAGTTTGTATGCGTGAGTTTGGGCATGGCTTTAGTTTCAATTGACTACTGGATTAGCTTGTGAACTCCATTCAGCATAAACAGATTGTTTGATTTGACTAAGAGTCGCTTGAAGGTTTAAGTGGTAAGTTAACTTTTCCGGCTTAGAATTTCATTTTAAAACTTTTTTCTTGTTATTTTAAAAGAAGATCACGTGTTCGAATCCCAGCGTGAGGTATATGTTTGTTTACTCGATTTGGTTGGTGGTAGGGCTTGTTTGTCCGCCTGGCTAGCTACCACCATGTTATCTTAGTATGTCGTCATAACATCAATGTTTGTATCATTGTTGTGCTCTGGCAGCTATAGATAAGATAAACCAGTGCCTCAGTAGTTGAGGATTCTGGGTAAAGTGCGCTTCCCCTTTTTGACTTATCACTACTTAATATCAGGTGAGATGAAGGTTTCACCTGATGTTAAGTGATGAAGACCAGAAGGGGAAGCGCACTTTACCCGGAATCCTCAACTACTGAGGCACTGGTTTATCTTATCTTATCTCTAGCTGCCGGACCAAGTAGGTACTTACCCGTAAGACATTAAAAAAAACGTACAATCTTTGTGATTACCATACATTTTGCGTAATTATCTGCGATGTGTTGTATATTTACAGATATTTTTTATTTTTTTGAACTTTTCGTTACGTTTAAGATCATACGTTTATATTTTTGCATACACACTATATTACATCACGCTATGGTTAATAGGAGTGGAGCTTAACGCGGGTGAAACCGTGGGGCACAGCTCGTATAATATATTTAAATAAACAAAATAATAATTAACCTGATAACGTGGATGACACAACGGTTGCGATCTTGCTAGTACTTTAACACCATCACCAGATAGATGACCAAATAATAATACCTCGTGATCCACCCTGCTTCGGAGGGCACGTTCAAATGTGCGTCCCGGCTATTATCGCAGGATGGCAGCTGCAAAACCCACCAACTAACATGGTACCAACGTGGTGTTATACTCGTATATCATCATCATCAGCTCATTTTATGTCCCCACTGCCTTTCCTACGGATGAATAGGCAGAACAGGCCATAAACCACCACGCGGGACCAGTGCGGATTGTTATCGACTGCTAATGCACCCGGGACCAACGGTTTTACGTGCCTTCCGAAGCACGGAGGAGCTCGAGATGAAAATTTTTTGGTCACCCATCCTATGATTGGCTTTTGCAAAATTTGCTTAACCTCAGCACTCGCAGACCGGGCGCGTTAGCTATCGCGCCATTGAGCTCCTAGTATATAGATACCTTTCTCTATATGTTCTCTCTTAATGTGGGAAGGCCAGAACACAGAAGTAGGAAGTTTATAGACTGAAACTGAATAAGTCAGCAATTGACCCCGAAATTATTAATTTGCCCACGAATAGTCGCCGTTTGATGTCACCCACATAACGCGCTCAAAATTCCTTCGGCGTACATAAATTCCATCAAACAGCCTCGCAAAACTACCAAGACCTCTTTAATTAATGGAGTAACTCCGCTGAATTAGTTTCGGAGGGAACTGGAGTTACGCAAATATTTACGCTGAGACTGAAATTATGTCTGACATACCTACATAAGTCTTTAATAACCTGCCTAAGTCAATCTTAATGACTTTACTTGAGTTCAAGACGTTAATTGAATGGTAAAATCATTATTAATTTACAAAATTATAACGGTCACGATTACAGTACATATTATTAAGAAGACTCTTTTTTCGCTTGTTTTTTTTTATAGACAGCTCGGCAAATGACTCCATCCCACCTGTTGTTAAGTGAAAATGGAGCCCAGACGCGAAGATAACATAGTAAGGAGGGAAAACATGTGCTGGTAGACTATTCCGTCTTTTGGAGGTGCAACAAAGTAACAAGTCAACAAATTTCTTTGTGCGCGATGGGATATTTGAGACAGTGAAGCGGTGACTCCGAAGAGCAGCACGTGTACTCCTATAAAGGAGGGGAGAAGATGGGATGAGGTCAAAGATCTCTTCAGAGCACTCGCCATGGTATAAGCGATAAATCGCATAGTGACGCAACATCTCTACGCAATTGTAGAGATTCGAGAGTACATATAATGCTTTCAGCGCGACGCTGCAACCAGTCCAAGGCATCAAGGCATCGAGAAGGTACTTTGAGGAACCGTCCCAGACGTGCAAGCAATACTCCACGCAAGACCGTACCTGTGTCTTGTACAAAAGGTACAACTGGTCCGGCGTAAAGAGTCGCCGCACTCTGTTCAGAATACCGAGTTTTCTTGAGGCTGTTTTGATCACGGCTTCGATGTAGTCCCATTGGTTCATATCGTAGCGAATCGTCATACCGAGCATGTTGATACTGCTCTGCTGGCTTAGAGATGTACCCTGAAGAGTTGGAAAGGTAAGGAATGGTATTACTTATTATGGAACCCGTATTCGCGATCGTGAATTATGGAGTGTTCTTCTAGGTAGTGGACAAGTTGTTTATTTAAAATGCGCTCTATTACTTTGCACAAAACTGAAGTTAGGGGGCGGTAATTCGTTGGATCGGACCGATCTCCTATTTTGGGGACCGTTTCCACATTAGCCTCTCTCCAAGATTCCGGCATACAAACTGAAGAGAGCGAGAGACGGTAAAGGCGCGTTAACACGGGGAACAACTCCGCTGCACACATTTTTAGGACTATTAGAGGGATGCCATCAGGGCCATTAGCTCTCCGGACATCGACTGACTGCAGCTCCGCATGAACATCACACTGCCTGATTTTAAAATCGGGCATTGTGTGGCCACAGTGAGAAATTGTAGGTGGCTGTGCACTACAGTCATCGATTCGGGAGTTAGCCGCAAAGAGTTTGGCCAGGAGACTGACCTTCTCCTGCGGCTTGTGAGTTAAAGTTCCGTCAGGACATCTCAATGGTAGCAGCGAGGGTTGGCAGAAGTTCGATTGCACGGCTTTGGCCATACGCCAGTAGCTAAGGCTGCCCGTAGGATGCGTCAGTAGTTCCGCTCCGCTCTAATCTAAGCTCTTTTACGGGACTTGGTGGCATTATTATAGGCTGCTTTCAGCGAGCGAGTTTCGGAATTCCCAAGAGCTTTACCCCTGATCCAAGCGCGGTATGCCGCCTGCTTGTTATCAACAGCGTTGGCATACTCGCGGTTGAACCATCGGTTGTGCCTGCTTTTGCTGATGAGATAGGAGTGCGGGATATAGTATTCCATCCCTAAAACTATCTCATCAGCAACTGTAGTCGCACTAGCTGTCGGGTCGTTCCCACTGAAGCAGCGCTTCCCCCAAGGAACGGATGCGTAATAGTCCCGCATGCCGTCCCAATCTGCCGACGAGTAGTGCCAAATTTGGCGTTTTGATACTGCTGAAGGCGGTAACGGGACCAGAAGCACTATACTGGATATCAAGCAGTGATTCGAAGTTTCTAAAGGAGCTCGGACTTCTACTCGGTAACCAGCTGAGCGACTCGTCAACAGAAGGTCCAACAAAGATAGCGCGTGACCGACTATATCTGAGATGCTGGTGGTCTGGTTTACCATTTAAGTCAGGTCGTGCGTGAGAGCGAATGCGTGGGCAGTTCTACCAGCATGGTCAGTTTTGGAGGAACTTAACCATAACTCGTGGTGAGCATTGAAGTCCCCCAAAAACACAATTCCACCGATGGAAACCGCTCCTGCGCATCATCTGCCACCCGATTAAGGTGTTCCATAAGTCGAGTTGTCTTCATGTGATCGGTTAACGCAGACGTAGACACGGCTATGAGTGCTCAAGTCGACGTGTGCCACAAAAGTTCGTCCGAACAAAAAAGCAAACCCCGGCTTTGGCTTTAAAGGATTCTTCAAGCACAAAGCCGGAGTAGTGCAGGTGTCGACCGGACAGATTATTTGCGTCTCCGTCAAAAAAAACATTTCTGGCCGTGCCGTCTCAAGATGGTGATGGACGGCATTGAGGTTTGCATGGAGTCCGCGGATCTTAGCGAACATGACCTCAAACGGTATGGTTGTGGTGGGGGTGTGCACCGCTATAGGACTAGTTTTAATGTCAGGTGCTGTCATGGTGGAGAAAAAGAGGGAGGCGTGAATCGAGGAAATGCTACGTGCTACAAATGGTCAAAGTGCGGCGGCCTGTTAACCCGCCGGACGGAAAGCCCCCCCCTCCCCCTCGGGAATGGCTACCGGGACCCCACCTTCCGGTCACCAACCGGCACGACGAACCATTCCGAGATTATGCGTGGTATGGTGAGACAGCCTCACGAGCTGGTTATCCTCAATTGCTGAACAGTCATGTCATCTTTTCTCTCAACTGTCAGAACACGCAATGCTACTAACATTGTTGTTGTAAGGATATACTTAGATACAGCGGTGGTTACTACAGATAGACTTTGAATAAGCCTTAACACAATTTTGAAATTTATTGTAGGACATCTGGATCTGAGACGGATGGTCTTACCACTACACCTATGAGGCAGTCACGTTTTTACCTGTAGGAAAGTAATAAAGTTACAATTAATAAAACCAACATAGGTACTGAGTACCAAAATTGATCGGTTCTTACTCAAGAATAGTAGCTCAGTCAGCAATTCGATACAGTTCTTATGTTTCAAAGCTGTTAACAGTTTAAACTGAACTTGTAGTAGCAAAGTAATCTAGTTAGCTAACAACCAGCTAGAAGGGCTCTTACGGTGAAGTTAGGGCAATTCCTTTTACTTGGACTCAAGTTGTCAGGACACTTAAATTCAACCGTAGTATTTCACTTAACTAACTAACATATTTGATTTAACCCACATTATTTCCTTTTTATACGTATTCGTCTACTTACGACATACTTCATTGGTCGTTTTATGAACATGCAACTTAATAATAAAATATTATTTTTCAAATCCTTAATACATAAAAGTTTTTATAAATTTCGGTATCGCAAACAAACTTCAAAATTTAAGTTTTTCTAACCAATAAGAAAATTGTAATAAAACTTTCAAAGCTTACGGGAAATATAAAGATCTATTAAGTAACATGCAAGTGCAGGTCTATGACGTAATGTGAGCATTATTAATAAGGTTTATCGATTTTATGAATGTGTGTCTGCAAATCCTTACATACCCTTTGGTAGTGCGTACTCTTAGGCGGCTTAACCCTACAGTTTGTTTGTTAAAGTAAACAATATAATTATGCCACTACAACACAATCCGCACAAGCGAAGCGACGCTAATCTCAGATGAATTTACTCCTTCGGGCTACATCTATCGACTTACTTGATTTATATTCAGACTGTCACAGGCCTGTGCCTATGACACTACGCAAAATAAATTCAATGTAAATATTCTAAAGAATTCCGTCAATTCGTTAAATTACGTTAAGTCATTGTCCCGGTTGTTATCGTTAGCTGGTATTTGTTATTTGTTAAACAATATCAAGCTCAATTGGAAGACCACCTGACCCGGTATGTCAGAAGGGTGCAGGTTCAAATCCTGCTCGTGGAATTTTTTCAACATTTGTGTTTTTGTAATATCTTGCTAAATTAATAACGCTGCAAAAAGGTATACAAAAAAAGCATTGACATATTTTTTATTATGTATCAAAATTAACGGCGCGTTGCCGCTCAAAGGGAAACTATTTCAATTTTAAATTAGTAACGTGGAGGCTCCCTGTACAAAACCCAATTTCATTCAGGAATACTTCGTACGTGAATTCCCAAACAAAATTAATTAGATACAACAACGGAAACATACACGACTTATATTAACGTAAAAGACGTCCAGAAAGCTATATGGACGGACCAACGTCAGTCAGCCATGTTGTAACAACATATTTCAGTGCAGTGAAACTTTTCAATTGGCATAAAGTTGCACCAGGCTGGGCGCTTGATCGAATTATTACTATGCCGCGGCTCTTCACTCCCTCCAATATGTCAGAGTTGAACCACAGTTGCACGTTTTCAATATCAACGTCGTATCGACTACACTTTCGAAGAGTGATCGTAACTTGTCATAGTATTCGTTAGATTTATTTTCTTGAGTAGAGTTTGTAATTATATCTTTAGTGTAGGAAAAACAAACAAAAAACACTTAAAATTAATTGATTCTAAAAAGGCACAATTAGTAACAGGTAAGAATAATAAGTAGGTACAAATTATTATAGGAATTTTTGAAACTTCTTCGGTACTGTGATTATCAATTAAAAAGTTCCTTAGCAGTGTCAAACTGTTACAAACTACAAAAGTGCTGCTACCTTTTTAAAGAGATCCAACAAAGAAATAAGTTCAACTTCTAATCCATCAAAATTCAGAAACTCATTAGCAATTCAACACACAGTCACATGACCTGTTTTCATAAGTAATTAATTGTCCCAAATCCAGGTGAACGTGATAGTTAAAACCAGGATTACACTATGTTCACATTAGCTTTTAGAATGCAAGTCGCAAACAAGTAGCACACACCTCAAGGCCCTTAAGAGTTCCCTCTTATTATAACTTGTGTGTTTCCAGATCCGACAGGAATGATTACAGACTGTGTGTGGGAACTTCTTAATAAGTCTTTACAACATTTGCATTGGCGACGTGGATGGTGCAAGTCTCCTCTTGTGAAATGTACACCAACTTTGCGAGTCTTGTACTCTTGCTGAATATATAAGTTAGTCAACTCTCGGTTTTCAGTTTTGATAGAGCCAGACAAGTTGAATATTAACGTAAGTGTTGTCAGCCGTTCATTCGCGGGTTTGTAACAGTTTGCTGGTCTTTGTATTTTTAGATTTTTATCTACATATTTGCTTTTACGGATTTTTTATTTCTGCCTTTGTGATGATCTTGTAGCAAAGTTACATCATCATCATCATCATTAGCCTATACTAGTCCACTGCTGGACATAGGCCTCTCCAAATGTTACATAACTAAATAGAAAGATATTTCTCTTTTGATTTAAAAAAAAGATAAAATCAAACTTTTTTTAAAGAAAACAGTAAAGGCTTACGAAAATGAAATTATTGAAACGATGAAAATATGAAAAGAACCCGCTCGGAAAGTGTAATCTAAAACCCTTGTTCCGAGTCACGTTGGTGCGGAAACAGGGATAGCGAATTAAAAGTCTTAAACTTTTCCCTTTTCATTGGAGCCGAGCGTGGAACAACCGAACTGGAATTTCTCGGGCAAGTGCGGTGTGTCATCAGTCAACTGGAGTGCTCCTTGTTCAGGAACACTGAGTATGCACTTTCACTTTATGAATTTAGAATAGATATGATTTAGCACCTTCTTTAATGTTTTGCTATACTTAATTGATTTATAAATTTATTTTCCTATTTTATTTTTAAGTGCTAATTGCTGCACTGACGCTGAATTAAATATCTATAATATACCTACAGTGAAAAAGTTAAATGCCTACCTGACCTAACCTGGAATCGAACCTGGGTATTTCGCAATCCAGGCAGCTGCACTGACCATTACGCTACCGGGAAGGCTGACGTAAGCACTGAATTTTTTCACTGTTTTTTAATATTTGAGTGCTTTTTAGCGGCAGAGTGCCATCTATCCAACGGTTATTGCAACCGATGGCTATGCAGATTCATCTTTAAAGATGAAATACCACAAATTTGATAACACAACGCTATAGTAAATTTTATTTTTTATTTTTACTTTTAATTTAAGTGCTAATTGCTGCCACTGAAGCTGAATTAGATGTTGAACCTGGGTCTTCCGCAATCCGGGCGGCTGCACTGACCATTATGCTACTACTGTGGAAGACCCAGGTTCGATTCCTGGCTGGGTCGGGTAGACATTTATTTTTTGCACTGTATATTATAAATATTTATTTGATAAATTTATGTTTATAGTTCATAAGGTCCTTTTTTCATTTGTATCAATAAATACGGAAGTTTGCTTTAATATTTAGCTGCTTGTTTTTAACCACCATCTTTGTAACCACAACATTTTCAAAATTTTTTATTTCAAGATTAAATAAACTTACTAATCTTATGTTTAGTTGTATAAGTAACAACAAAGTAAAACTTATCCTTGTCGATGCAATCTTAATAGCTTAATTTATCTGTGCGACCTAAATCAGTAGAACCAATTATTTATTTTAAAAACAAAATATAAAATTGCATTTGAAACGTTTTATTAAATGAACAACATTGTCTATTATCAACAATTTGAAAAAAGACAAAGTGTTGAATGAATTCCACGAACGGTGTTCGAACCCGCACCCAATGGCATGCTGGGTCAGATGCACCACCAACTATGCTGACTATACTACGATAGCTTAGTTGGTAGTGCATTTGACCCAGCATGTCATGGGTGCGGGTTTGAATCCCGCTCGTGGAATTTTTTCAACACTTTGTCTTTTTTCAAATTGTAATTTGTTCGCAACAAAATTGGTGTAAAATTATATATAACCATAATCATATAATAACAGTACTATTAATACAACTTAGTGAGTGCACACAGAAGTCCAGATACTCGTATATATCCACACTTTCGAGTCATCAGTGAGAAATAGTGCGGTTTCTCATGTTGACAAAGCGGTGCTGGAATCCATCTTGGGGCTTATACCGTCGCCTTGTACGAGCACTAGATCTACGCTCTCGTATTTTATGAACTGGCTGATAAATGATTGAAAAGGATTTTCATTATAGCCGTAAATCATATTGGTACGTTTAGTTTCATAGGGGCATTAAGTCTGAAATGTTATAAACTTTATTATTTCGTTTCCTGTATCTAAAAGAGAAAGTCTTTTTATAATTAGGCATAAGGGAAGATGATGGAGATTGTCAGACCATGTATATTTTTTTCAACGCTTTCTCAAATTGTAATTTGTTCGCGAGTAAAATTTGCGTTAATTATATTTAAGGAAAGATAAGGTCATATGCCACTAAATCAGGTTGCGTCAACAAACGGAATGATCCATGCATTACGAAACAGAGGAGCTGAAGATACTTAAATAATTATGGTCACCCAACCGAGGTGCCAGCATAACGAAAGTGGCTTAACTTTCACGATCGTAGCCCAAACGCGTCAGCTGCTGCACAAGAAGCCCCAATAAACTATGAAAATTGCAGCTGGAAATACACGACAATATTTTCATGTGCACGCGAGCCATCAGTGGAAGGGTCTACTTACATTGATAAAGGACACTAGAAGTCGCGCAGTGCTTTATTGCTTGACTTTTTATCTGGTGCACCAACAAAGAGCTTTGTTAGAAGAATTTATTTCTACAACACGCTTTATTTAACACTAGTTTGCCCAACTAGTAACAAATAAAATACATATAAATATTAACCTTATAATACAGAATATAATCACTACTTTTAAATAGAAGAGGCAAGCAGAGAGAGGTTTAGAGAGATCTTTGCTTGTTATGGTTCTATTTTTTTTGCTTAATGGAATCCCATCAACTCCATCATGTTGACGCATGTCTATTCTTCTGATATTCTGACCTGGCCAATTTAATCACAATTGTCTACCTGATTTAGGTGTTCGCCATTTTGTTGTTTCTGAAAGCATTTTCTCTCTGGAAATTCTTTACGAGGAAGTCTGCGGAGTATACGGGACTGTTCGTTCTTAGTTCTCCTGGTAGTCACCGAAAAGCGATAAAAGTTGTAAGGGATTATGTATTTTGTAAGGTATTTATATATATAAAAGTTTAATAGCACGATTATCAGCCATGTTATATATAATTGCCCCTTTGACGGAATAGCCCCACGAATACATAGTCACTGATGCAAAAATCAACCTTGTAAGCTTAAAAACAGAACAAAGTATCTGTGCTTTATCATACTTAAAAAAACTTAGCACGTTGATTTTGTAAGTAATGCAAATTGAAAAAAGAGAATTCTTCATGTTGCCTATCCTGTAACAAACTCGACATCAAAATAAAACGAACCCTGAAAAATTACACGCCATATATTTGGTTGACCTTTATTTCCGTTTCAATTTCTTGTTGTGAATGACTAGACATTTTTTTTCACTATATTTCATTACTCTAATTTCGTGTAGGCGCAAGTAAAGAGAACCAAGTTAAACGTGAACTAAAACTAAAACAACTGCCAGTTATCATCAAATTATAAGGTAAACCTTGCTGATTGCCTCAGATGTAATTCTTAACGTCACCAGATTTTGTGATATTGATGCCATCTTACGGAAGCCGGACATTGGTCCGCTATTGAGCTAATAAGCTATTAAGCCTAACATGCAATTCGTAACCGAGAGCACCATATCAAACAGTCAAAATAACTTTACATAAAAAACTACCTTAAACTGCTTCGCGATTTGAACGAGAACTAAGACTATCTCGAACTGCATCCCTTATCTATGATGTCAAGGCCAAATTTTAAGTCCAGTTTTATATTCCGGCCTTAAACCAGCTACGCTTATCTTGCAACGGCGATGTTAAATTGAGTTTAACTGCTTGCGAATAAAGATGTTCTTCCCAGATAAAAATATCGGAGAGGGGAGGAAAGAATTTTCTCTAGTTTTCTACGGAACGGTCTCGATGGCAGAGGGTTCCACGGAGTGACAATAAAATTAGATAAGTAGAGGATAGCCCCGCTCGGTCCGGCGTCCGTCTTGCGGCTTGAATCAATCGCAGTAAAACATGGTGCGGAAAGGCAAAGCTTTCTTGCAGGCACGTTGTAAATTTCACTGGAAATGTAACCTTAACTCTATCGCGTTAAGAAAACGTTTCTTAAAAAAACAGCACGAAAAAAGGTTGCAGTCGTGTATATCTGTTCGCTTTGCCGTAATGACACGAAACGAGTGGACTTTGAACGAAACGAGGATATCAGAATGGATTACGGACATCTCCCGCGAGTCGACGAGACGAAAAATGCACTAAACCAACGTTAGAATCGTACATCTAGTAGATGCATTTACCACTTTTTTGCTTTCAGTTGACAGTGAACGCATTCGTGTTTGTGTTGAAACTAATGTTGGTCGTTTTCTATGAAGTTGACTTTAAAGTCTTTGTTTTTTATAACAGAGCAACTAAAAGTATTGCTACAACTTTACAGAATAATTATTTTCTCTAGTAAGCAATAAACAAGGTTGTCAATTTATGTATGTAAAATTGTTGTTGTTGTAAAATGTTAAATAATAACTTACTTTACAGTGTAACCAAATTTAAGAACGTGTTTGTTGGACAATATAATATCAGTTTATGTTTAAAATAAGTAACTTTGAGTATGTAACAAGAAATGTCAAAGAAATAGTCCAGCAGACTTTCTATTCTCACTGCAGATAGGGTTGACTGAAAGAGATCTTTTTTAGAGATAAGCTCACTTTGTATATGTCTTGTGCAATGTGTGTTTTAATATGTTTTTGTATGTAAAATGAAGGATAATAATAATAATTATAATAAAACGTTAATCTGGAAATGTTAATCGAAATATGAAAATTATAAAAGGAAATGGTACTTAACAAAACGTGTTGTAAGTGGAATTCAAACCCGCAAAGACAAAAAAAAATTAAAGTTTTAGTTGTTTTAGATGTGATAAAATAAGTGATGTCCAACCACAAACTGTTTCCTTTCGAAATAATATTTGACCGACAAACGTGTTATCGAACAGAAATGTTGAACACCTTTTAATCAACGTCTCCACCTCTAAAAGCTGAGCGCTTCAATGGCCATACAATTTAATGCACGTGTCGAAAAATGAAATTGATTTTGCCCCGCTTCCTTTTGCGTGCCGTATCAGCAGGCTCGGAGTGGATGGGGCGAGGCAGCTCTAATAACCACGGCAAGAGCCAGAGATGTTTATTTAATGGCGAACCCATAGACGCCTTAATGGGAATCTGCGATCATTTCCACGCCTCTATTGGAAGTATGCAGAGGTCAAATTGGAACAAACTTTGGTAACGCATCGCAAAGAGGGGTAAAAGTGTATCTACGCGCTCTGCTCAAAGTTGCATCGCGGTTTCGATGTGGGAAGTTGTGAAACAAGGGTGTTGTCGAAATTTTTTATTATTACGTTCGTCGTCTTGATAATATTTGCGATTCGGTTTTCTTTTCTACATTGTGTGTTCTGTTTAATAATATTGGAAAATAATACTTGGTATAATAGTAATCTCTCCACTCTTAACTTTCTCAAAACTCTTATTCATCCATGTTAGACTTATTATTCATATCCTTCTGTCAGCCTCAAATAAAGACAATATACTTGAAAATAGGCTGCATAGGCATAGGACTGTACTGTCGCACTGCTGGGTAAAGGTACTAAATAGATAAAATAAATACATTCCATAGTAACTAATGGTTCATAGGGGGGGGAACGGAGCAAGAAACGACTACCGTCAAGAAATACCTATGCTTTCAATCGATCTTCTTGGCGGTAAACATTTCTAGCTCAATACCGCGTCACACCTCCACGCGGTCCCCCCTGGTAACTGCAGTCCAGTAGTTCTCAACTATTCAGTCGAGAACAAAAGGATTGCAGACCAATGTGGCAGGAAGACTAACCACGATGCACTAGCCAGCATGGTATTTACAGCTCAACCCTTCCTTCCAACATGAATCACGACAAAAATCAGCAGCCTCACTATTCCTGACTCCGGTAACGGCCATGGTGACGGTGGGTCAGATGGTGCCAAGAATCTCCGGCAGAGACAAGGCTGCCACACACACACGATAAATTTGGCTACATATAATACACGGACTTTGAGCAATGATAAACGATTAGGAGAATTGTTAGAGGAATTAAATCACATAAAGTGGAACGTAATCGATCTGTCTGAAGTACGGCGGAAAGGAGAGGAACTACTGAGGCTCCCGTGTGGAAGCCTGTTTTACTATAGGGGCCACGAGGACTCTTCCTACGGGGGAGTAGGCTTCCTCATAGAGGAGCCCTCGCTTCAGCTGTCCAGAATATTAAAAGAATCTCAACTAGAGTTTGTTACCTAGTTCTGCAGCTGAACAAACGATACGCCCTTAAAGTGATCCAGGTCTACGCGCCTACCTCTAGCCACGGTGATATCATCATCACCGTGGCTAGAGATAGGCGCGATCTCATGATCGAGGAGTTCTATGATGACATGGAGAGGGCTTGCAATGAGAACCCCTGCCATTACAATGTGATTCTTGGGAACTTTAACGCAAAGCTTGGTTCCCGACAGAGTGACGAAAAATCGGTTGGACAATACGGTCTTCGCAACAGGAACTATATAGGTCAGACTCTAGCTAACTTCTTTGAAAAACACCAACTTTTTGCCATGAACACTTTTTTCAAGAAGCGGGAAGCAAGAAAGTGGACGTGTGTCTCCCCAGATGGCTGTACAAAAAACGAGATCGATCTTGTAATCACCCCTAACAAACATACAATTACCGATGTGAATGTGCTTAGTCATTTTAAAACCGGCAGCGACCATCGTCTAGTGAGAACTGTGTTCGGTTACGATCTGCACAAAGAAAGAAACAAACTGGCTCGAAAGCCCAACATGAAATACAGCAGTGCCGACTACATGTGCCTGGAGAACGATTTTCAAATTGATCTGCAGAACCAGTTTGATGTTCTACAAGAGGAACATCTGGACGTGGACTCACTGAACGGCAGTCTCTGCAAAATTGTAGTAAATACTACTCGATAGCACCTAAAGGTACCTACCAAGAAACCTAAACAAAGCCGGCTTTCATCGCGAACACTCTCTATGATATCAAAAAGAAGAGAAATTAAGAAAAAGACCACAACAGATCATGCAAAGCTTAGAGAATTTAATGAAAAAATACATAAAGCTATTAGGTCCGATTTTAGAAAATACAATTTTTTGATTATCGAATAAACTATTAAAAGCAATAGAGAACCTAAAATGTTTCAGCGTAAAATAAACCAAGGCAAACAGCAGATTTTAAAAGTTAAAAAGAAAATAGGGGGGGCCATTGTCACGAATCATGACCAGATTGTGACGGTTGTCGAAGAGTTTTACACAAAGCTTTATGCATCGACATCGTCTGAACCAGCATTGCTAGAAGCTAAAGACTTCAGAGCAGAACCGGTTGAGCGCCTGTGGGAGGGCGACCTGCCACCGATCCAGAAGGACGAAGCTTCGCTTTAAGGAAAATGAAGCGCGAGAAGGCTGCTGGCCAAGATGATGTCTACGTAGAGATGCTGGCGGGGTTGCGTTGCTTAATATATTAACTAAATTGTACAACAGAGTTTTACAATCCGCACTAACCCCAAGTACCTACTTGGAAAAATGCACTACTGCATTGCATTTTCATCCTACCACAAGAAAGGTGATAAGGCTGATTTAGGCAATTACAGACTCATTAGTAAGCTCTTTGCCAAAATCCTATGCAACAGGCTAACCGTGACACAAGACGAGTACCAACCTATAGAATAAGCTGGTTTTCGAAAAGTGTACTCAACTGTGGACCACATACATACGGTTAAACAACTGATGGAGAAGTGCCGAGAGTACCACCGACCCCTTTGTTTCGCTTTCGTAGATTATGAAAAAGCTTTCGACAGTGTCGAACATTGGGCGGTATCTCTATCTCTCCATCGGAGTAATGTTGACAGTAGGTATTTGGATATCCTCCGAAAGCTATACAGGTTAGCCACAATGCAGGTGCGGTTGCACAAGTTATCAGACCATGTGAACATAAAGCGGGGTGTTCGTCAGGGTGACACTATCTTTCCAAATCTCTTCACTAATGTTCTAGAGGACATGATGAAGACTTTTTCCTGGAATGAGAGTGGTATCAAGATGAATGGCGTATACTTATCGCACCTGGCTGCGCTTTGATGATCTGGTTATTTTGGCTGAGGATGTCTCTGATCTCCAGGATATGCTCGCAGAACTGCATGAAGTGTCCTTGCGTGTTGGCCTTAAGATGAATATGTCGAAAACCAATATACTCTATACTCTATCGGTAAACAAAACGTTCTTGTTGAAGATTGTCCGATACAAGTAGTGGACAAATACATTTATCTTGGACACTGTTTGTCTTTTGGCCCAAATTCGCAGATGGAGGAGATCAAGGAGACGTATTCAGCTGGGATGGGTCGCCTTTAATCGTCTGAAAAACGTGTTTAAATCCAAGCTTCCACAATGCCTCAAAACCAAGGTTTTTAACCAGTGTGTCTTGCCAACCCTCACATACGGTGCCGAAACATAGGCGCTCACTAAAGTGGCCCAAAATCTATGGAGTGCGCTATGCTAGGCATAGATCGAGTTCGAAATACCGTGATTCGGAACCGTACGAAGGTTACGGACGTCGGTGAACGGATCGCACGACTCAAGTGGAGGTGGGCAGGACACGTGGCTAAACGGGAAGACGGCAGATGGACCCGGTCGGTAACAGAGTGGTGACCAAGACATGCTCGTGGATCGGTAGGCAGACCTCCAGTTCAGTGGTCGGACGACCTAGTCCGGGTGGCGAGCAGGGGATGGATGAGGATGGCGCAGGACCGTAAAGAGTGACGTGCGAGTGAAGAGGCCTATGCCCTGCAGTGGGCGGAAGTGGACTGATGATGATGTTGATGAATTCTAAACTTCAAAATTAATTTTCCATTAATGCCCTTATAACGCTTTAACAAGTTTTCCCTTTCCACGGACCAAATAAAAAAACTAAAAACAAGGCAAAATGGGCTAGCTGCGACCCCGTGCATAAACTTTAGTTGACACTGTCTATCTATTTATAAGCCAAAGTAATCATTATTCAATGTCAACAACATCGTGACATTCGATATGAACACTTTAAACAAATATCGTGTTTAAAAATGAGCAAAATTTTAAATCAGTTTGAACTGCAGAAAAATATATCTTTTATAGCCTATTGGAAAAACAAATCTCCTAATTGCACTATGGAAACTCATATAACGCAATATAATTAGTTTAAATCAAGGCGAGGAAACACACACGGTGTGCTGCGATATAGTGTAATAATACACCTAAATCAAGGTAATGTGACATTTCTGGCATGGGCCTGCCACCGCTCTTCCGCAACAGTATAGCTTTACATGCAGGTTTCTAACTGAAACGTGCAAAGTTTTTTTTTGCCGGAAAGATGCTTTTTACAGCAAGAAACATTTTAACATTATTTTTTTCATAAATGCAGATAAAGACAACATCTGTTTAAAAAGGTATTCACTTTAGCAGCGTTTATCATTGACATAATAAATATAGATATTTGTTTTAAAGCGATCATTAAGTTTTAGATTAAGTTTAGGTTAACTAACTAACCATCGGTCTCAGACGTAAGTTGACTAAGTATACAGGGTCTAATATTTAAAAAAATATTTAGTATTAAGTGTAGATACTTTAATTTCTCGAACAGTACAGACGCCTCAGACAGTACATACATTGTCAACCATATGCCTTGAGCGTAAAGTTCAAAGTCATTTGAGAAAATAAAATATAACCTAACCCAGGATATTACCTAACTTTAAATAATAGACAATTTTTACAAAACTCAAGTGGCAGTCAGGCATACTACTTATATAGTAAGCGATTACCGTATACCACTGACGATATATGCAACACCAGAGGTATTACTCTCGTTTTACGCCGACTCGGAAACTGTTACTTTTAATTTAAAATCACCGGTAAGTTTAAAATGTCACAACCCTGAGCTGAGCATCTGTAACACGCTACCCTGTGACGCCGCTACACGAATTATTCGCAAAGCGTATGCCCAGATTATCATTTGAATGTGCCCTCAGACGATTGTTGGATCTCATGACAGTAGTACAATGGGGGAAGGTGGCCTGGAGCGAAATATTTTTACGGAATATAAAAGGTGTTTTCTGTATCCGACGAGATTACATTTATATCAGGCTGGTTTCGTGTTTTGTCTCTTCCCACCTACGTAATAGAGCTAAATTGGTGAGAGTTTTGGTTGGTTTGTCTCTCCTTCACGACAACACGGAGCGACGCACGGGTCGACGTGACAATGAAAATCGCTTAAGTTACAACATTGCAAACGTAGCGCGATAGACGCTGAGTCGTCTAGGTTCTAAAATGTATCTTATAAAAAGTACCATTGTATGAAGGTATTTATTTATTTATTTATTTATTTGTTTATTTATAGGAAGACCAACAGCTATGATACAACTTAAAAACTTAAAAATAGTGACATAAAGCCAATGTGATGTATAGCCTATATATTGCCACACTGTTGGGCAAAAACTTCAATATAATCTCCGAAAACAAGAAGAATTGATTTCAGATGATAAAAAACACTTATTCATGAGCGAAGTAGCGTCTTTGCTATGCATCGTTTATATTTAAAAGCAGATAAATGCATATATTTCGTTCAAATTTAAGTAAGAATTTACACATGGGCCTTCCGTCCTTGGGGAGCAATAGTTGAATCAGGAGACCAAAGAGGCGGTGATTCGTTCAAACAAGCATACAAGTATATTTTTAAATAATAAAAGAACAGTTACCTACCTCTTTAGTCATTCTCCTTTCCCAGCATCTATCTCTCTGAAATAAAGGCATCGAGCGAATGAAAATGCTGAAATTGATTTTTCCTGCGGCCCAAGGCTTCCCATTACCAATTTTATTACCGCTTTTGCTATGTCGTCTCTCACTAAACAAGAGTAATAAGTTTCCTTGAGATATTTCATCAAAGAACCGCTGACCGGTATCATACCAGGGATATTTTATTATGGCTACCTGGTTCAAACGCTGATTTATTAAGGCAAGGATATCGAATATCGGTAGTTACCTAGCAATGATTATAGCGACAGTGTTAAACTTCTTTTTTCTCTATGTAAAGCTTGTTTACAGATATTTTTGTTGTACATATATAGCTAGACAGTTCATACAGGTGGCTAATTATCTCCCCCACCCGTAAGGAGGTGGCGGCTAAGCCCCAGGCGCCTGGAGTGAAGTCCAAGTGAAGTGTGAAGAATAGGTGTGTGGAACATGCCTTTAAAAATAATAAAATTTAAATAAAATTTGTTTACGCTCACACCAATTATCTAGCCCAAAACAAGCTTCTATTGAAACTCGTTAATATGGTTAAACTAGATAACGGGTAAATATACATAAACATAGAAAAACACCCAGACCCGAAATCAATCCAGAAAAACAGTTTACTCTTAATTACGCCCGACCAGGAATTGAACCCGGGACCTCAGAGACGGCGCGACGCCAGACCCGGCGCGCTAACCACTCGACCACGGAGGTCGTCAAAACTTGCCAACACTTGCCAACACTTCTTTAACATGCTTCCACTAGCGAGCCGCTGCCAGGATAAACTCCAGTGATTTCCTAATAAGGACCCGGCCGTCGCCACAAGGCACCTTGGTGGCAAGAGAGGGGAAGTGCTAAAGTTTTAGTCCCCCCTGAACCCTCGCCGCCACGCTCTGGAGAGCTCTTCAGGACTAGTTATGGCGTTAAGGAAGGGAAATAGAGACTCAGACCGCGTTCTCTCGGGTTAAGAAAAGGAGATTAATCAAACAGAAAATTGTACAGAGTTGAATTGGTATGAATAAGATACTCCTTCTTATATCAATAAAATACCTCAACTACCCAAAAGGTATATGTGTCCTTTATAGATTCAGCAATCCTTTGTTTGGATCGGCCTCAAATGTATGCCGTCCGCGTTTTCACTGTTTATTAGGCCCAGTTGTCAGATACACAGATGGCTTTCAATTTTCAACTGTACTGCTTTAAGATAGAGGCGTTTATATAAATTATTGTTTCAAGTAAAATAGTTTTGTCCCTTGTCGTCGCAGAACGACTGTCAGCCTCAATCTTTGATTACTGAATGCTGATTTTGTTCAAATACGTTTGTTTGCTTAGGTTTCTTTAAATTTTAATAAAATAATATAAGCTTAGATAGAGAATATGTTTCTGAAAATTTCAGACTCTTCGCTTTAAAGACATCAAGCTAATGGCAGTTGCCTTCAGGGATGATGAAGAGTGAAGAGATGGTGTGATAAAGAAGATACTAATGAAGTACAATGGAGATAAGGAAATCTCAGAGAATAGTGATATCATGGTGATCTCCGACTCCTGTTACTTAACACCATCCAATTTGTATGGTAAAGTGAATCTTATTCAACAGTACAGACGTATGTAGTTGTACTACCTTTTCTATTTGTTCTTGTTGAACATGAAACAGAAGACATTCGCTTCGTCCTGTTAGATGCAGCTTAGATTATTATACTGAAAAAAAACCCTCCTTCTGACGCAGTTGGGTAAAAAACTATGAGAGCCAAACAAACAATTAATTATTAAACATTGAAAATATTAAAACAAATAACTAACCAGGCATTACGAAATGCCCGAAAACGGCATTCGAATTGGCGTCTAGATGAAAAACAACCGCGCCACCGGCACCGCCGCGCCGCACCAGTCTGCGGTCGCCGAATTCATTTTACACAATTTATTACGTTTCGATAATCTGTTATTTTCGTTGGCCCGTACCGAATTTCAATGATGGCCGGCGGGCCAATTTGACGGACAAATATCTCGCGGTTTTTTTTACAATCCAGGAGGGTGAGCACTTGAGCAGCCGCCTTTTTGTCGACTTCTGTGTTTTTGCTTCGAAGGAGGTTGAGCTATGATTTTATTCATTGTTTATCCTTTTTTTGTGGATTCTTTTGTTTTACACATTACAGGTAACTAGCAATAATATGACAAAAAAATTGTTGGAATTGTTATGTAACTTTTAAAGCCGAAAGATGCTGTACGCCATAGTGAAGGCCTACGCTACACTTCACCGAGAATTCATAATTGACGTGGATTAACTGTTGCTAGCTAACATAGCTTTGAAAAAGCTCTATTGACAATTAAACCGTACTCCGCTGGGACTGGAATTCGAGATTTCTAAGTGTGACCAGTGGTGTAACCTCGAAACTTTAGAGGCGGTTAGGTAAGTTAATATTTTGAAACAAGTAAAGTTTTCTGCTTTTATACGAAAGTTATTTTACATGCTTTTATGTTTTACTCGTACATGTTAATTATTTTATATGTAGGTACAAGTAAAACTAGAAAAGTTTGTCTTACGTAGACTTTAAATCACAGAGCTGTCGCTCGTAATAAAATACCTACGCCTTATGTTAATGTTGGTTCAATACAAGAAGCTACTTTCTTCTACTGCTACTTTTTATTTTTTCAACATTTGTGTTTTTGTAATTTGTTCGCAACAAAATTTGCGTTAAAAATTATTTAAAACATTTTACAAGAAGCTAAAACAACTCAAATCGCTGCGCCTTCACATAACCAAGGGAATATCAGTCAAGTAATACCGCCCATGTCCGACCCTACGTGTAAACTATCCGTCATCGCGATAAGATAATATTCCACAGAAATCATGAATTATTCCAATCTGACGTCGGTAAGGAAGTGCAGAAATAAATTATTTTGTCCTAGTCTAGAGTACCTGCACATTTCACGTGATACTCGTTCGCTGCGATTTTTTTATCATGCAAGTTTTTTTTCGTATTTTGTACATATTAGTTTAGAAAGTGATAGGTAGTTAGGCAAGTTAAGTTTTCAATTTAAGAAACAAAAAAATATTACTTATTTATAATTCTACCAAAAGTTAAGGCAATATTAACTCTACACTATGTTTGTCGACGTAGTGTAGGACGCCCTCAGACTAGGTGGAACGACGATCTTCGCAAGGTGGCTGGCAAGAGCTGGATGAGAGTAGCCGCGGATCGTGATTAGTGGCGTGCACTTGGAGAAGCATATTATTTCCAGCAGTGGACGTGTGTAGGCTGATAATTATGATGAAGATGATGTTTGTCTTGTCTATATACACTGTAAGTCTTACCTACCGATAATCAAAACAAAAAACTGTGATAATTAAAGTTTTATTTTTAACTATTTGCCATTTTAATTACTTATGACGAGATGCACATACATTATTTGTCAAATAATGGGTTGGGTATATGATAAAAAAAGATAAGTGCACTTAGTAGAGTAAGAGTCATCAACACTCGTTTTGTTTTATTTAAGTAGTCTGATAGCAAATTTATTACATCCTGACTTGTAAATATCATCATCATCATCAGCTCATTTTATATCCTCATTGCTGAGGCACGAGCCTTCCCTATGGATGGATAGGGAGAACGGGCCATAAACCACCACGCGGGCCCAGTGCGGATTGGTGGTTGTTAACGACTACTAATGCAGCCGGGACCAACGGCTTTACGTGCCTTCCGAAGCACGAAGGAGCTCGAGATGATACATTTTTGGTGACACATCCAATGACCGGCCTAAAGTTGCTTAACTTGTAAATATAGCTACTTAAAAGTTCTGTATTACCAAAAGATTTATATATTGGTGGCAAAGTCAATGTCGCCAATTATGTGTACAGAAAAATGATACCGAAACTATTTTTGACATAGAACAAGCCCTACCTTTCAAGTGGGTTAATTGGATGGATAAATCCTGTTGGCAATCGAACCTAAGCACTCTGGGTCTGAGACCGGTTTTCTCATCAAAAGGCTACAGAGGCAGTTAAAGAATAATAAGACCGAAAGAGTTTTTATTTATAAATACCTAATACATAATATCAGTGACAGTAAAATGAACCGTTAAAAAAATACTCTAGCGCGCCGGCCGTCCACATCTCGCGCCTGCACTTAATCTGTGGAAATAAGCGGATCACGTCAGCTTATTTGTGTTTGTTATGAGATCGCAGCCCCTTGGCGCCATCGAGTTGCAGTTGTCTTGCAATTCTGCCCTTCCATTGCACTAATAAAATAGGTTCGTGCTGAGTAATTGTGTTCTACGGGCCCAAGCTATCATCTTGTTAGACGAATAAAAAATTGTTTTAGCAACTCTTGCTGCCTGGTGGCTAAAATCACAGGGCCCGCCCTGTCCTGTTGGGTCTGACAGACCCGAAATTAATTAATAATATTATTTAAAAAGTATTATTAAGTAAGTATTTAATTAATGTGTAAATGTGAGGGTGTAGATTTTAAAGGTTTCTTTGGATGGGGCAGCAAAATGGTCACTGGTCATCGCGAAGCTACTTAGAAGTACCGCGCGTTTGGTTTAGTATTTGAACAAAATATCGATAATTCCTTGAAGTGACAGGTCTGTCAGGCACAACAGGCACCTCAAGGGTTAATATTGAATTATTTTAATACAGTTTTTTAGGTTGTGCGAAAGTTTTCAACGCGTGATGTTCAAAATATCCACCGCATAGGGGAGTGTTCCCATGATCGAGGGCCGTTGACCCTCTCTTGAACAACAAGTGGCGCTGTAGCATTTTCTTTCCTGTTGCTTAGGCTATAAGCCGACTAAGTTAAATAAAAAATAATAGTTACAAAGCACTTTTAGTGGCAGGTGGTCCTTAAGAAGTTTTCAGAAATATAAGCTTGAGGTTACCGAGGCTTGAAACTTATCAAACTTAAATCACCCGTACCTAATGGTTTAAAAAGTATAAGCCGACAAGGCTGAGTGCAAGTTTTGTTTGCCATTTGAAAAATTAGAATTGGTACAGCAAGTAAGCGGCGACTCCAGGTGACAAATGATGTGATGTAAATGTTACTATACAAATTCACGCTAAATTAATTTAATGGTCAATAAAACTTGCACTCGACTCTTGACAAAAGAGGAATGTTACAATTTTGCCATCCAAATCCTTAGTTTTGGTTAACGTAATTGAATGGTGGATAAAATTCGCACAGCACTAAGTAAATATTTGAATAAAGAAACCTTCTTTCATCCATTGAACTTGTTTTATTAACGCCCTGTTTCGTGAAGTCTAGTGCGCTCTAAGACTAACATTCAGGTCACATGAGGTAGTAAATTTATTCAGTGTGTCTTAGGCTAACATTTAGACCGGTTGGCTTTGAACTGAGCTAGACTCAGTCTGGCCTCTGGCCGCTTGGAGATAACTGAACTACCTACGGTCATGTGTGACTGGAATTTAAACTTGCCCGCAACGTGGTATCTTCTTTACGGGTATTTTAAAATAAGTTTTCTCTAGCGAGCTTATTTTAGTATGTAAGGTAAAATAAATAAGCATTTTGTAAGACTATTAAGATTATTATTGTTGGCAACAGGCCACATATAATTGTAATATGTTAAAACCTTTTCATACTATGAATTTTAATTGATTGTTATTTGTTCGGTTTTTTGCTGTTTGCTGTTGATTTTGACGTATTGTTCTGTCTACCTAAAATTATTTTATGCATCGTTGTTTTCTTCTTTACATTCCTTGATTTAATAAAGTTCAGTGTCTTAACTCCAAGCAGTGTTTAAATGTACTCGCAAACTCTAAACAATATACCTATACAGTCCACTAAAGTATCTACTAATTCTGTTATAGCAAACAAAAACTTACTAACTAAAAAATCACTTAATAATGAAAACACTCCCAAAGAGTTTCAAACACACAAAACAACTCCTTTATTTAAGAAAACGTAAAAGAAAACCAGTTTAACTCTCACAATTATGTCAATCTCCAGGCAATGATTACAAATATCATATATACAGGTAAGTTTAAAAAACAATCAACTGACAATTTCATACTCGAAAGCACGCGACAATAGGTGTATAAGTTATATGTTATGTATGTTGTAAACGTGACGGAGGATATAGCTTCTTCCAACAATTCTATAACGAGTATGATGTGACTTCGTGGAATATCAAAAGTTTACTAGAAAATATTTGAACGTCTAAAAGAGTTGAGTTTTATTTTGTCTACGGTTAATAACTTTATACCGTCGACCATAACTCGAACCGACAGGACCTTTTCGGTTCAGGACCAGTCTCATCACTCTCTTGAACGTGAAAGTCATATTACTTAATGTAACTGAATTAAATATTGATTCATTTGTAAAGATGAATCTGCATAGACAATCGGTTGCAATAACCGTTGGATAGATGGCACTGCTGCCGCTAAAAAGCAGTCAAAAATCAAAACAGTGAATAAAATCAGTGCTTACGTCAGCTTTCCCGGTAGCAAAATTGTCAGTGCAGCTGCCCGGATTGCGGAAGACCCAGGTTCGATTCCTGGCTGGGTCGGGTAGGCATTTAATTTATTCACTGTATTTTATAAATATGTAATTCAGCTTAAGTGTAACAATTAGTACTTAAAAGCGTTTATGCCACACACTAGCGCCGCCAATAAAAAAAACATATCTAGTAATTAGAGATAGAAAATCAAATTATGCTCAACCATCTATTTGAATGAAGTAATTTGACGACCTCCTTGGTCGAGTGGCTTGCACACCGGTTTTCAAGGTGTCGCCATCTCTGAGGTCCCGGGTTCGATCCCCGGTCGGATCAATTTAGAAATACCTGTTTTTCTAAATTGTTTCGGGTCTGGGTGTTTCCTATGTATAATAAGTATGTATTTAAGTATATTATGTATGTTTATCCGTTGTCTAGTTAACCATATAACGAGTTTCTTAAGGAAGCTTTTCTTGGGGCTAGATAATTGGTGTGAGTGTGGGAAACATTATTTTTTTTTTTTTTTTTTTTTAATTTAGCATTTTTACGTCATCATCCCCGTGTGGTGCCAGGGGTAAAGAATTGCACCACCCCATCTCTTCCCGTGGGTGTCGTAGAAAGCGACTAAGGGAGCATTCCAGAGGATGGGCAGCAGCGTCTCTCTGTGATTATTCTCACCTTACTGCGATCGCCAACCCGCCTGCCAAGCGTGGCGATTATGGCAAATTCCCCTCAAAATTAATTATCCTTGAGGGAGGCCTTTGTCCAGCAGTGGACGTCTTTTTGGCTGAGATGATGACGTCATCATACGTGGCCGTTTTCAGCTGTAAGTTACAGCTAAAAACGGCTACTTTTAAATATAACGCCATATTTAACTAAACAATAACATAACGTCTTATTTAACTAAATGTTACTACATATGTTGTATGTTTGCAACGAATAAATTCAAAAAATACTGGACCGATTTAAAAAATTATTTCACCATTAGAATGCTACATTAACGCTGAGTAACATAGGCTATATTAAAATAACTATATATATAAATAAAATACTAAAAACGACAATTTAATTTTCCAATACAAAATGATTTGTTTGTTTTGTTGTCATAGAAACCATTGATATATATTTAACTCAATGATGGAAACTATCAAAGCGATCGCTTAAACGGTACGAAGTCCGCCGGATCAGCTAGTATCATAGAAATTGTGTAATGACGTTATAGGTTGATAGTTAAAGTTTTAAAGTAAAAGTTTATTGTTTTCTTTTTAGCGCATTTAAATAAAATATTGTTTTTTAAAAAGGTTTTTTACTATCAATTTATTTTCTACTTTTTAGTTATCGCTGGACACGTTTCAAAAACTTAGCCCGCAATATTGGACTTAGAGTGACCTCACTTTATTTCGAGTTATTCTCAGCAAGCCCTTTTATTTGATGTTCATATTATAGGAATGCATTAAAAATAATTAGTCTGCCATCTTGGGTGTACCGCCATGTTGGATTTAGAATGACAACACACAGTTATCCATGCATTGTCATCCAAACTGAACGTGTATACAAAATTTCAGCGCAATAGGTTGAAGATATTTGCTTCAAAATTAAGTTTCAAGCTTTAGAAATCCGCCATATTTGAGTTTAGAGTGACGTCACTTTATTTTTCGAGTTATTTTCAGCAAGCCCTTTCATTTGAAACCCACATTGTAGGAATGCATTGGTAACTGATGTAAATTTGCAAACTTAGGTATTTAATTTTTTTTCTCTCTTTTGTTTGATGTTACATGTTGTGATTTGTCCTTTATATTTTGTGTTTTTATTTGTGATGGAAAGTGTCCTTTTATGATGGGGCACTTTCCAATATTTTTTATCTGTAAGGGAGAAAAGAGCTTGACATTTGCTGTTTCTTGCCGGTTCTTCTCAGTACAAGTTCTCCCGCCCAGTGTAGACTTACGAACCGATGGCATAATGACATTCATAACAGCTATTTGTAGCCTAAACTGAATAAATGATTTTGAATTTTGAATTTTGAATTTTGGTTAGGGAATAATTTTGCACGAATTGCTTTAATTATCGTATAAAAGTACTCTCATTTATGTGGTAGAATACAATATTTATTTAGCTATCGTACACAAACATGACAATTTATATTACATTAAAAAGTTATATTAAGTAATATTAAAAATTTATATTACGCCGTGCCAGCTGTCTACTCTCCATCCGTCTTAGGAATTTTCGATCAGGTCACGTGTCCTGACGCGAGTTTAACATTTTTTACCCATTCCAAAAAAAGTGCACAACGCCGCTAAAGAAGTTTTCACTTCAAAAATCAGGGATAGATTTATTACTGTAAAAGTGTTTGATAAAAACATCTCTTCATTCGGAACGGTTTCTTTACTTTCGTTTAATATAAATGACACGTCACCGTCTAACACATTAGGGTACTACGAACGAGTAATGGATTGCCCCACTGATATGCAAATCGTATAATGTTGCCTTTATTAATAAGTACCTACCTTTGAAGAAGTAAGATCATTATGCAATTACCTTTTGTGGATAGGGTTGCATGCTTTTTAACATGAATATATTTCAAAGCTTTTATATGGGAGCGGATGGACATGTTTTACAATAATTTATAGGACTGTTTAATAATAAATAGGTACCAATATGAATTGTTATAAAGATAGTAAATTACTAGCTTAGCCTTTTGGGCATGTAAATTTATAACACACGTACGTACATTATAAAGAAAAAAAATGTTTGTTTGTATTTGCGGGTAACCTCGGGAACTAGAGAACCAACCCTTAATGTTATTTCGCGATAAAGCTACACTATCTTTTAGTAACATCATAATATAGCCTATTTTTAACCGCGATAGGAAACAATATTCTCAGGAGCACTCGATAAAGACTTTTGTGATAACTGAATTAAACACTTGGAAAACCGCGAGACTTCTCGAGAGCTTTCGCTAGTAGTAAATAGTGTTTGTCAAAGCAATTCATGTAAGCCAAAAAATGGTATCTTAAGTTATAATTGTAATAAGAAATAATTTTTAAAAGCTAAATACAGTGGCGCCGTAAATAGAGTGATTGAAGATTAATAGTGTCCATTTTTATCTTACACGACGATTCCTTGCCTTTGGTAAATGCTCTCCCACCAAATCCACAGTCAAAACAAACACACTAAAAGTTAACTTTGTTCAATTAATTACCTACAACGGTGTCGTAAACGTGTTTAAACAATTCAAAAAACGGGTATACGTTAAATTAGGAACACTTTTATTGGTACAGATCCGTTTTTTAAGTAGATTGTAAATCAATATGTCATTAATTTATCAGTGTTATTCTAAGCTGTAGTGGTAACGTTAGTTTCGTTATTTTTTTTGTATTATTAATAGAAATATTCACCAAACGTGCGATGTTATTAGAGTAACGGTCTCAGACACAGATGCCTCAAGTTCGGTTGCCATATTTATTGTGCTTGGTTGGGGTAGACCTTGACCAAAGTTCTTCTAGTTTACCACCTAGAAGCTACCATCATCTTATCTCAGACTGCCGACATGACAACAATGATCTTTGTTGTGTTCCGTCAATTAGGAATTACATCATACCCCGTGTGCCTCATTAGTTGAGGATACCAGATGAAGTGCGCTTCCACCATCGGCTCTATCGTCGCTCACAATCAGATGAGAAAAGTCCAAGAGGTTTTACGCACAAAACATTAATCAAATACACCGTTGTTCTTGTTCAGTAAAGTATTTTATTTATTTATGCCGAATGATTCGAGTAGATCCTTAGTGGTAAAGGATTCCGGCTGGAGTGCGCTTCTATTTCCGGCATTATCGTTACTTACCTAATCCGAGCCGGGTGGTGGAATCATGACTATTTGAAAATGCTTCTGGGAGTAAGCTTAACTTGAATAGAAACTTTTTTATTTATAATTATCAGATGAAGGCAAAAAAGACGTAGAAACATTACTGTGTTGTACAAGATAAAACAACAACTAAAAGAAGGAGCAATTAAAACGCTTGATTCAACTTTAAATCTGCTTATTTCACCCCTGGCATTTCCATTTCAATTACTTAAACCTACCATAAGTACAAAACAAAAAACGACTCACAAACATTTTAAAACTAAATCCTTTTACAAAACAAATGCCATTAAACTGCACCTCCACCAATTAGTGGTTGACAACCCTATCGGTAACGTTTTAACAGAAGTCGGTAACGAACCGAAGCGGCCCCCTGCACAAATTTGCAATTTCGATTGGGACTATTTGGTGTGTGTACGAGTACCTGCATTGTATAACAAGGGGTTATTACGAACGTTAACTTTTTAAAAATGCGCTCATATCGCACGCACTTAATTAGTCGGCCATATATCCAATTTATTTTTGGAATTGCCGCATGCAAGTTTTATTGTTCTTCAGTACTTATTGTTTCTTATGATTGTATACGCTATCACCTTTCAATAATGGAGATTTTTTGATTTTGTCACGATTGCTTTCCATCATTCGAGATACAGGTTAATTCCTATGCGCGATGGTCGGCCGTTGACTGCCAAATCACGTTAATTACTGCAAACAGTTATTATTAAAGAGCTTGAGCTACCGAGGCTCAGCGGTCAGAGCATTAGACCGGTTATCCAAAGGTCGTGGGTTCGATCCCCACTCGAGCTTCCTGAGGCTGGATGATTTTTCTAGTAAAATTTTATCTTGTAACTATTATATTATATCATTGTGAATGCAAAATTCAAAATAATAAAAATATGTTATTATTAAGCTTTAAAAGACACATATTTTATAGTTTTTTTATGTAAGAGATGTCAAACGATCTATTAATTGTATCACCTAATGACATGGACATATGGCGACGCATCACGAGAGAAGCGGTGAACGGGGAAGTGACCAAGAGAGTGGTCGTGGTCACGACTCTATCAAGAGTGCACGACTAGGAAGAAGATGACATGGACACCAGCAACACCAAAGGAACCGCAAATGCGTTTCCGGCCTTTGAAGAAGCAGTAAGAGCAAGATAGACTTGATTTCAGAAGGCCTTTGCTTTAGTATAATATAACAAGTAGGTATTTTAAAGAATAGGTAATGATTACGCCAACAAAGTTGTGGAATAAAACTAAATAAAAAGTAAGGGTGATTCTTCTTTAGTAACACACCACACCGTGTAGGGAATTTGGGACTTTAATAAAATTAGGGACGATCTGAATACTGTTGAAATGCTAATATTTGAATGAACATGCCCTTCATCTTTTTTAATATATTTTGCACGAAAAATTACTCCACTTCACCTGATGATATTATTCTTCTCCTTATGGTGCCTCCCCATTACTGAAGATCAGCAGTCAGCTTACGAAATCTTATGTTATCCAGAGCAAGTCTGAATAATTTTATTGTTCCACGGTTTCGACATCGGTCCATTCTCGGATGTAACGAAGCCTTTTCTTTCTTCCAACCTTCCTTTTGCCATGATAATTATTATTACAATGTATCGTTTTAAGCTAAGTAAATAAATTTTAGCGCCACACATGTAAGTAATTTTAAGATTGTAAACTCACCATGGGTCCATGTTCACTTAACATTCAATTCAAATTCAAAATCTATATTGCTTGTAACACGGTTACCACCGGTAGTGATAAGACGCGAAGACAACTGGTGAAGCGTATATGAGGAGCACCTTTAAAAATTAAGCGCTATTTCTTAACACCTCACGCGATATAAGCTACTTTTATATAATAAAATAAGTACTGACGTAGAAGTAAATAGTCTATAACTGTCCAACTGCTGGGCAAAGGCCTCCATCATTGAAATGAAGTCATCACTACAATTGATGGATAAGGGCTTAATCACTACGCTTGCCAAATGCGGGTTGGTGATCACAAACCCGGGATATGCATCGAAAAATCCGAAACACACTGTCCGACCTGGGATATATCTACCTGGGACCTATCTACTGACCCTGATAGGTAGGGTATGGGTCCCTATCTACTGACCCTGATAGGTAGGTTATGGGTCCATATCTACTGACTCTGATAGGTATGGACCCATAACCATTGAGTAGTTCTCCAACATCTCTGGTACTAGTCCGGATAACTAGTAGAGGCGCCCGCTAGATGCAGCCTCCGGTTAAGTCAGTCGCGTAGTATTGTGGAACTGACGAGGTGCCTGGATGGGTACTGAGAATTGAGTGGGCTTACAACTCCGCCACCAAAGAGGACATTAATTTGGTAGTCGACTTTAGAGTTGACGATCTGAGCAGTGGAACTGCGAGTTGTGCTGTTAGTGCAACGAGAAGTGAGCGAGCTTGCAGCTCTGGTAACCTATCTGGATATTAGATAGTGGACTTTACGTGCCCACGGAGCAACTAGCTTGAGACACTAGTCTTAAAAGTACCATATGAAGAATGCGCTTCGGCGGGTTCTGATCTAGCGTTATGACCTGATGCAGATGGTCCCTTGTGCTTGCGCAAGGATGTCTGATACCTTTAACTTTATAACCTTATGGTTGGTAGAGGGTGTCAGAATAAACTTTAAAGGCGTGTGGAGCTGGGCTGTCCGACCTGGGAATTAAACCCTGGACCTGCGGGTATCGGGGCGAGCTCTTTGACACTCGGCCACCGAGGCGTAACTAAAATATATACGTACCGATTATCACTTAATACTATGAATAATTAAATTCCTTAACAAAGGTCACAAGGACACTTGTCGTGACTTCGAATGTCAAGTTAAAATACTTTTTGAAACTCTGACTAAACTAACTCTCAAATAGACGACGTTCATTCTCCATTGAATTGAACATGCAAACATTTGTGTTTAACTATAAACTTTTAGTGAAAAAGCACAAATTGAACACTCAAATACTTACCCAGCAGCATGTATCAGCATCGGATTAACAGTTAAAACGTGAGGCGAATGTTAATATAACCCAAAACCAACCTTTAACGTAATAAACGAATCAATACTATTCATTATTATTAAACCGGCTAACTAAGTACGGTCCAGTGGGTAGCGATAAAATTGTAAGAGCAACAAGAAATAATTATTAACGATATTATTACTATGTTTTTGTTGTTGGTCTATCGATTGTTGGTCTAATCGAATGTTTCGGAACAGTTGTATGCGCCATGATCACGGATGTACTGAAGTTACTGCGGGTGAACATTCATCATCACCAGCTCATTTTCATTTTCCCACTGCTGGGGCACGAGCCTTCCCTATGGATGGATAGGTAGAACGGGCCATAAACCACCACGAGGGCCAAGTGTGGATTGGTGGTTAACGTCTACTATTGCCGGGACCGACAATTTAACGTGCCTTCCGAAGCACGGAGGAGCTCAAAATGATACATTTTTAGTCACCCACTCGCTGACCGGCCTTTGCGGAAAGTTGCCTAACTTCAGCAGTCGCAGACCGGGCGCGTTATCCACTGCACCATCGAGCGCCTAAGGATGACATTACATGTTAATAATCCTGTTAATAATGATTCTAATGAAAGGTGACCATCATAATTTAAAAAGCTATATAGCGAGAAATAAGTACCTACAAAGTTAGTATTAAAATGATGTTTTTCGAAAACATGAATAAAACAGAAGCACTACCTATGTGCAGAGATTTAAAGTTTCCATTTCATCCATTACATTATTTTATATCAACTTTTCTGCTAGTTCAGTTAATTTCAAGTCTACCTAAATCATTTTAAATTATATTAAAATTAATGACGAATATTTGTATCATAAAACTACTTTCCGGCAGAAGGCATCTTGTTTTAATTATTGGCTACTTACAGAAGAAGTGTTTTTACAATTTATAACAGAACATTGAGGTATTTTTCGTGTTTTTGACAAATGTCTCCCTGGGTAAACGTCGATCGCGGACTGAATATAAGCAGCGTTCAGTTGAGCACAGATGGGCTTATTCGAAACGTTTGAAGTAGGTGTACTTGCGTAATATAGGTCTGTGATCCATACGTATCCATCAAATTGGTCCCTCCAAAATACCAGCGCTGCTGCGGCTTTGAGCTCAATGCCACAATAGCTTAACTGTGGTATGGACCTAGTTGGCTTCACACCATGGCTGTTTATAGAATAAAAACATAAATTTGGTTTTATTTGAATTGTTTGCTGTTAAGGCGACAGCAAACAATTCATATTCACGAACATTCAAAAACGGCTGATCCTTACAAGCACTGTCATAAGATCGAAAATGCGTAGCGCCCCCGACGATTGAGACCGCTTAGAAATTAACTAAATTTTAAAATATTTGGAAATGAAATTGGTTTTAGTTGTTCAAATAATTTTGTAACGCAAATTTTGTTGCGAACGAATTATAAAAACACAAATGCTGAAAAAATTAATTGTTAAAAAATTATTTGAACATTTATAATTAGCTTGCTTACTTCTTAACTGATCTTTAATATTTGTAAAAATATTATGATCGGATGTTAGTGACGGTAGTTGTTGACATTGAATGGGCGCCTTTGGCTTTCAAAGTAAAAAGTGTTGAATAATTTTGGCGGGCTGGTTACAACCACGATAGCTCAATTAGAGGAGCGCCTGACCCGGAATGTCAGAAGGGTGCAGGTTCGAATCCTGCTCGTGGAAATTTTTTCAGCATTTGTGTTTTTTTTTTGTTTTAGTTATCAAAATATGCAGCTACTAAATTACGAATTTTGATGTCATCAATGTATTTGAGTGGTTTCCAAGCATATATGCTTAAGTAATTTCGTTATAATTTAAACAACAGTGATTTTATTGAGGTATTTTCAAAAATAATTATGATTGAATCAAAATTACAATTCGTGTATTTGATGTAGCTAATTCAAGATAAAGACATGGATTCATCGATATCAAAATTTCAGATTCGTTAGTCATAATAAAGTCTTAAACTAGTCGACGAAAGTTAGTGCATTTTTTCAGTGTGTCGTGTCGCCTCAA
This sequence comes from Eudonia mercurella, assembly GCA_963082485.1. Taxonomy (NCBI): domain Eukaryota; kingdom Metazoa; phylum Arthropoda; class Insecta; order Lepidoptera; family Crambidae; genus Eudonia; species Eudonia mercurella. The sequence goes on along the minus strand of OY720023.1, from coordinate 13,140,294 downwards.
GTTTTTTTTAGCGTCTAATCTATAGTGTTCCATATTTTTATTTCTATTTCACGGTTTATGTTCTTTGTTCTCTTTTATTATTTTGTTGAATACAATGAATTTTTTTTTCTTTCTTTCTTACCACCACCATCGCCGCCAGCCGGCGTCACTCTTCCACTCGCTCGCTAGCCACGTCCACGTGTAGACGTATGCCTACCAATTTAACTGTAACACATGAATTTCCTTTCTTTTTTTTGAACAGCGCAATGTAGGCAGGCTTCAAACAAAATGGATTGACGATCTGGTAAAGGTCGCGGGATGCCGCTGGATGCGAGCAGCACAAAACCGTTCGATGTTGAGATCTTTGGGGGAGGCCTTTGTCCAGCAGTGGACGTCTTTTGGCTGAAATAATGATGATGATGACAAGAACTTACATAAAACTTCAATCAAGTTACCGAAGTGTTTTATTTAGCATGGCTGCCTTTTAGAATAGGAATCTTGCATTTTTTTAGTTAGTTATTGGGATGATTACTTGATTGTGCAGTGACTTGTGCGATCGGGATACGATTATGATGATATTTGAACGATCAACTCTATGCTTAAGCTACTAGTTTAGTTTAACAAAACCTGCGTATTTCTCTACATTGTTCCCTTTAAACATTTTAACATCATATTATCTAACGATTTTCTGCTCCATAACGTAATTGTTTTTTAATGAATGACCTAAGTAATTATCGGATTTTCACACCGTATCTTTTAATTTAAATAATGGTGAGGATTAAAAGGATTTCCATTGAGATTACGGAATTTAAAATATTACGAATGATGATCGATGTTTAATGAAAATTAAAATGCGTTACATGACTGAAATGAAACAACTTTTACGGATCTACTCGCGTTTATTTTACACATTACTTTTTAATGTTTATCCTGAAGTTTCGAACCCTTTGCAGAGTCCGTGGTCACAGGGAGACTGAGGTGTTGGTCGTCTCATAATTAGTTATTTGTATACCCTCATTTAAATTTAATCAGGTGCGTTCCGTTTTACGCAGAAAGAGCTTACAGTATCTTTTGGTCTGGCAGTATGGTGTTGGGGCTGGGATTTAATATTTTGTATGATGGGATCTCAGTCAGGTGGTAGATTCCAACCATCTTCTCTATTGAAATTAGGATGTTTTTTAATTTTAATATTAGCCTCGCATATCAGGGATGAGTCGTTGTTCTCTAGCGAGTATTTGTGGTTTATCAAGTCTGATGTAATGGTTGGGCCCCTCTAGGGCACGTTCGCATACTGCAGACTTATTTTCGCGCCTATGCTTGACGTCGGCTATATGCTATTTAACGCAGGTTCCTACACTTTTCTTTGTTTGCCCAAATAAACGCAAGTAGCTCCGTAAAAGTTATTTCATTTCAATGTGTAGTTTTCGCGTAAGCTTTAGAAAACAATATGCGTTATATGATTTCATAAAGTTTTAATTAGATTTCTTGGAGGGAAAGTGAAGGGACATAATTTGCAGTTTTGTTATATTTTCTATAAATTGTGAATTGTTGAATAATTAATGTACATTGTACAGTAATGATGGATTGTTAACCGTTCAGTGTTCGTGAACGCGCACGATGTGCATGATAATTGGCAAATAAAACAAGATTTTAGGTTTGGAGAGAAGGAAACATTTCTATTATCATCTATGATACAATAAAACTTTGGCATTGGCTAAATGTGCAAACCAAATCAAGCGCTTGGCCAACAACTCGCCTGATTTGTAGTGATTTGAAGTAACAGTGAATGACATCATTTTTAACAAGAATATTATTACTTTGTATAAGTTTGTGTTAGTGTTTAAGTTAAACATTAACGCTATATTCTCAGGACTTAATATAATAAACGTCAAAATCACTTATGAAGATGTTTAAAACTATTTACTTCAAGTAGTTAGACAGTTCCAACAAAAAATATTCATGGCTATGCCTACTCTAACAGTCTGTTTTTCGCTCGTTCTTGCAAATAAAGGTTTCTTCCCACTACAACGTATTGTACACTTTATAAGCTTGTAAAAGGACTGTTTTGGGTACGTAAGAAGTGATTCAATACACAATATTGCCCCTGCAACGCATTTACAGCATATTATATTTATTTTTTATTTATTTTTTTATTTTATTATTATTTTTATTATATTTTATTTAATGTTTAATTTTTATTTTATTTAAATGGTAGTTATCAGTAACTACCACTTAAATATAAAATGCTGACATTATACCCTTAAAACACAAAATATTATGCTAATAATCCAGTTAACAATTACTCTATTTACAGAGGTCTGTTTTAGACATATAACGTAAACGACATTAGCATTCGCTTATATGTACGTTACTACGGTACTTAAGTATTACTAAGCTTAAGCTCTTTAAGTTTGATTACTACCTACAGTAGATACTAAAAAGTACCCATGTTTTAGTGGGTAGATAGATTATCTACCCACTAAAATGTGGGTACTTTTTAATCTATTATATTAATACGTGAAGCAAAAACTTTGTGCCCGTTTTTACGAAAATTGTGCGGACGGAGGAGTATGAAATTTCGCACACTTATAGTTTACATAGAGAAGGTTATCCGAATGTACATTTTTTTTTTAAATTATGCATAAAAAATACATTATATCAACAAAAACAACATTACACCTACTATGGTAGTGTGTGTAATGTTGTTTTGTATTTGTCATACACGTATTGTTTGTCTATAATGCGGCCGACATCTGTCAATGCCAATCCAAACTCACATTCTATCTTTTTAAATTTTTCATTGCTTAGGATACAATCCGTGCAGCCTTATTATTATTATTATTTAATAAAATTACGGTCGAATTTCGACCACTGGGCGACCACTAGTATTTATAATACTGTGACGTTACAGTTACAATTCATATCTACTAACAATAATGTTTTGTTTTCCGGTCCTAATACATAGTGTAGTAAGCAGAGACCTTAAGCATAAATAAATATAAAATGCTTATATCACAAGAGAACCTTTTTTTCTGTAAGTCACAATTACTTTGATGTACTGTTTTATTCATGAAATAGTCTTCGATTCTCTTTGCAGTGATAAAATCGTAAAATCATTTTTATGTGATCTCTTGAATATTTCCTTTCCCATAGGATTTTTGTCACAATGTTGTTTTTACGAGCCGAATGTAAAATGGAGTCTTCATCCTGATAGTAACTTGAGCATAGGGATGGGGGACATAAAATAGGTGATTTTAAATTATACAATGATGGCCGCGTTGTTTTGTTACTTTGACAAAAGTTTGTATTAAATGCAGATTAATGAAATGAGAATGCGTGCATTTTATAACCTATTCAAATATATGTAGATAGGTTATCTATTGTAGTAGAATATCCGTAAATACCAGCAACAGAACTTAACTTTTGCGAGTTCGAGTTGCGATTTTGCAAGTTCAGCAACATCTTCAATGTTAGGTAACCTGATGGGTGGACTACTTCGAGCTTTGAAAGGCACGTTAGGCAGTTGGCCCTCGTGGCTGTCGTGAAATGGCAGTCGATAAAACCTAACAACAAGTTTGAGTCACCGTGGTAGATAGGTACACTACGCTGTAATTCCGAGCTAATATCAACTGATTCATATTCCCAAAATAATTGATTGAATGATGTGATTACCAAATTTTTTAATTACTTTGGAGCTTATAACAGTGACCAGCAGGTAAAGCTTTAAACATTTTAACATCATATTATCTTACGATTTTTTCTTCCAGAGCGTAATTGTTTTTTTAATGAATGACATGAGTGATTATCTGATTTTCACACCGTATCTTTTAATTTGAACAGTTTTTTTTATATCATTGATCGTTATACATAATCATCATCTCAGCCGAAAGATATCCTCTGCTAGACAAAGGCGTCCCCCAAGGATCTCTACAACGACCGGTTTTGTGCTGCTCGCATCCAGCATCTACTTGTGACCTTCACCAGATAATTAAAGAGATTCAATTTAATCTGGTGATTTTTTATGATATAGATTATATTGACAACACAATCAGAATTTCAATATATCTCTTTAAATTGTCGGGCAACTGACAGTTATTTCGCTAGCGAACTTTTATAAATAATAGTGTTATAAAATTGGCAGTTTCACAGTGCTCAGTCGTTTGGGAAGTTTAACAATATTTCAGCCGGCCGTCATGCTCGGAACGTTTTATTTTATTGCGGGCGCACGATCGACTGTCATTGTTTTATTTCCCATAAAGCTTTCCCGAAACGTTTCGATATTTTAGATAGCGATTTTTGAAATCAGCTACGCCATACCGACGTTTTACGACAGCAGAATGTTATACACTATAGTACTTAAATATCGTATTCGGTTTTTCGATATATCCATAGACTGAAATACGATATACCTACTTGCTGATTCCATGAATATTTGCTGATTTTCGACTTTACTTACATCAGAAGAAGTATCATTCGTATACGGTTGCTTTTTGAATAACGATATGGTAGCAATCATATCATTGTCAGTCTACAACTGCCCTACTACTGCTATTAGACGACCTCCTTGGTCGAATGGCTTGCACACCGGTTTCCATGGTGTCGCCATCTCTGAGGTCCAGAGTTCGATCCCCGGTCGGATCAATTTAGTAATACCTGTTTTTCTAAATTGTTTCGCGTCTGGGTGTTTCCTATGTATAATAAGTATGTATTTAAGTATATTAAGTATGTTTGTCCGTTGTCTAGTTAACCATATAACGAGTTTCTTGAGGAAGCTTATCTTGGGGATAGATAATTGGTGTGAGTGTGGGAAACATTTATATTTATATTATATTTATTTTATATTCATAGAAGTTTACTTATATATTTTGGTTTTTTTAAAATATCTTAAGGGGAAGCACAGTGCCTTCGTCTCACTTGATGTTAAGTGATGGTAATGCCAAGGTGGAAGCTTACTTCACCCGGGATTATCTCTTGCTCTCGGAACACAACAATGCTACAAACATTGATGGCAACTTTAGATAAGATACTGGTAGCTAGCCAGGCGGACAAACAAGCTCTACCACCAACCAAACCGAATACCTCGGTTGCCCTTAATTTCATTTGATGATAAATGACAATTAAGCGACGATACTACTCCCGAAATCATTAAATTCTTATCTTGATCTTACCTCCAAATCTTCGGCAGACCAACAAATCTACCAACGTCAATACATAAAATGGATAAAAATATAGGTAAATAAACCTTTTCTAAAAAATTTCCACGAGCAGGATTTGCGTTAAAAATTATTTGAACATTTATAAATAAACCTTTTAATGTACACAACACAACACAATTGGCACGCTCCATACAAGTCGACGATTAGCGTACTCGGTTGCAACGGCTATACACTTAATTAAAATCCAATATTGTCTAACCAAAATTGATTGGCAGCGACCACAGGCTGTTGTCAATGGCTGGCTACTACGAACAAGACCTCGCTGCGATAATCAATTGCCAAAACCGATATTGTTGGCGAAAGTTCGTTGGTAAACTTGAATAGCAAATATTATTTAATTATAATGAGAAACGGGGTTTGGACACTTTGTTTTTCGGAATATTTAAAGCTTTTGACGCCGCTATTTTGTTTTGAACTTAAAGCTGTTCACACAATCATTTTGTACTGTACTATTTTTTACTCCATATTCATAAATAAAGTGTAAGCTTCGTATAGTTATTGCGTGTTCTGTCTCTTTTACTCAAATTTGAAATGTTTACATGACGGGAACAAAAGATGGAATATCTATTTAAAGCTTACACTCTGTTTATTAATACGGGGGTAAGGACCTTACTAATAAATAGAGTATAAAAGAATAGATATTGCGTGTTTCCTTACCGTCATGTAACCTTTATTTCAAATTATAGTGAAAGACACAAAACACGGAATAACTTTTCAAAGCTTTCTGTTAATTAGTAGGGGAGCGAAAGATTATAACTATCATCATCGCCCTTTCTACATTCTACAGCTGGAATTGGACCTTCCCACACAAACCATAGAACATAAAAGTTTGCATACAACCGGTACAACGGATTAACGTGCCGTTTAACGTACAAAGCCCGAGATTTTGAAATTTGCGTAATAGTTCATTTGAAAGGCCTGAGCCAAGCATTGGATTTGTTATAGCTAATGATGAACTTCCTTCTTTTAAAGTGCAGAGAATATTAAAAAATCGATGACGATTATGAATCGAGCGCTACAATACCGCGTTCATTGAATAAACAAAAGAATGCCTACCCAATTAGCCTTTTAGCGATTGCACTCGAAAACGGAATCCAATTTTCCAAATTCATTAATCTGCTACTATCAGAGGCGGATTGTTCTTTGATTTCGTCGCCATTGAATACAGCCGATTGCGTGCCGGCTGACGGCAAATTAATCCGGCAGACAATGCTGACCGTGGCGCCGCCATGTTCGCCCAGACAACAACAAATTATTCATACTCGGTGATGGAATGTAAACAGAATATGATTGGCTATTAGCATACGGGGTGTCTGGACACATGACCGACTGCCCAAGGGAATATCTCCTGCCGAGGGATGATCACCCTATAGCTATTAACAAGTTGCCGGCAGCGGCGTCCAACTTTGTTTCCAACGTATACAGAGCTTAATTTAATTAATTATCATACCCCTCCTTGCGAAGTCTATATCGCCTATAATAAGGGGACCGAATAACGGAGATCAAACAAGTACAATGTATAGGCTTGTGTATGAAAACGGCTCGATATAGGTTATCATAGTAATTGTATACGCACCCGGTCGTTTTATTGATCATTATTCATTATAAAAGGCGTATAAACCGACCGCCGTATGTAGTATTAAGTTGTTAGGCCTTTATAGCTAGAAAAAAATGTAAAAGAAACTTTTTTTTACGACCCCGCCAGGAACGCTTAAGCGGTTAGTTGCTGCGTATGCGATCAATATTTCTTCCTGTAAGTATCAGCGCAACACATTTTTTACATCGCTTTTATGACTCATTAACTACCACCCTACATTGATAAAAAGTTATTAATAGCGACGGTTATAAGCTTTTTAACAGTGATAAATGATTTCATCTGAGATTAATGTTACAGTGAAATAATATCCCTTTTGTTGAATTTATTTTACGGAATATTAATTTGTGATTTTTAATGTACTAACGAATTTAAGAGTCCAGTAATCAGTTTTGTCCTTTTTATTAACTTATAAGTTTAAACTAGACAGTATTATGGTTACGGATTAAATTAAATCAGTTTTAACAAAGTTTTATAATTTACCTACAGTAAATACTAGTATTCAAATTGGTAAAGGTAGCGTTATAACACAATATAAGGTTTACCAATCTAGTTTTATTTAGTTCTACGTAAGTTTTATTTATTTTTATTGACTGGTAATGATGGATGGTGGTAGCTTGTCAGGTGGACTAAGAAAGAATAAGTCCTATCACCAACCAAACTGAATACAATTGCTATCCAATACACTGTAATAATATTACATCCAATACAATCATGGGGCCTAAAACATATTTCCGTATAAAGTCAAATTAAAAGTCAAAGTCAAAAAAAAATATTTAAATAATCTTAAGAAAAGTGTTTTTGAATCGTCCATATATTTTTTACCTACTACCCATTCAGGACGTCTATTTTTGGGCGCAAGAAACTTTAATAGCTAGTGGAAGAGCTAGTAGAAGTAACGACATTTACAAAAAAAATAAGATAATAACGTGATCCAGACTCAAGCAATTCACAGCATATGATTTTTCAACCGTTGTAAGTATCGAAGTGCTGAAAATATTGTAAATTGGAAATAATTGTCATGTCCCCATTGCCTTTTCGCGTCCACTGTTTGATGTTGCAATCCCGTTGTAGTTAACGAAGCAATGCAGCGCGCATTTGCAATTTTGATTGGCGCCCACAACGCGCCACGGGCAGCTGTTAGAGGGTTGATTGTAAAATTATAATTTAATCATTGATACGTACTGACGTTTTTTGTGTAACTATCGTATTCGATATTGTGCGTGCTCCAATATGAGGTTGATAAAGTTATGTTATGGAGATGCGGATTGCATATATTGTGAAGGTTGAAAAGAATGAGAATGGTTTAATTTAATACACTTTTAAACTTTCGCGTTCTATTTTAAACAAATATTTTCAACGGAATTTAACGCAGACTTCTTGTACGCGCCTAAAGGCTTGATACTTATACCATAGTTTACGTTAGACCTTGCTCTTTTGCTTTTCGTGTCAGCGACATCGGGACCATCATTCTTCCCGACTGGAAAGCTGCAAATTCAGTGTTTGATTAAAACAAAGTTTGTGTGTGAAAACTGAGTGTGACTTTATTTTACGAGTGAAAGTCAATTTAAAATTGAAGACCTTAACACAGTACACAGTACTCCATAACCAGCATTTCATAATTTCATTTCATTTTGATAATAAACACTTGAAAAATTAGAGGTTCAGTTCTTTGGCCGGCCGCACTTTGGACACGAATTTGTACGAAACGCACGATACATCTCGAACATTCGACTTCTATTGGTTAGTATAGTTAATATACCAATATATTAACTTTATGATTGGTACCTCGCACACTAGGTACACGTACGACTAATGTGCGAAGTACCATAGTAGTCCGAGGATCGGGATTTATAGAGCGTTTATTATTAGTGCGTATTCTTATTATTATTACGTATACTTATTGCCAAAATAAATTTAAAAAAAGCGCTTACAAGTGCGGCTGAACTTATAGGTACGTTCAAGTGTACGTATGTGTAGTAGCTGGGTACATCAAATAGGTCGCTTTGGAAAATCGTTTTTAGATTCCATCGAATACGTCGTTCGCTTCGATTTATTTTATAGATCGTAAACAAAGCTGGTAACTTCTGTCACTCTCGATTCACTGTTTATGGTGAATAAGATTTTACGAAACGACAAAATCAAATGCATTTTAAAGTCTGATAAGTATTTAAAAATATTTTTTTAAACTTCTTATTATGTGTCTTTTTTTATAGAGGTTGCTGTTGACCACCGGTGGCCTTTACAGCTTAACCGGACAGTTTAGTGGCGACGAGAAATTAAAATGGAAATTTCTCAAAAGATTACTCAAGTGCGTCCTCGTCACCCTCTTCTAGATTCTCCGAGACGTTCGAATCAGAATTTAGAGCGGAATAACCCGTGGGCGCCTCTAAAGGCTCTGGCCATAGAGGCGCCTTACGGTTATTCACGGCTCGGGCTGATGGAGCCGTGGGGGTGCTATGTATCAGATAGTCTACACTTACCACTTGCCTGTTTTATGTTTCCACTCTGACTATGTATTTTTCCCTGCTTCATATTTTCACTCTGATGGAATTAAAGGTATTGTGACGACCACATGGATCGTCACTCATAGTACCGGGATTTTTATATAAGGAAACGCGTGTAATGCTTTAACACTAGGTATATATTAATTAAAGAATGTAATACAATAATAAACTTGTCGTAGTCGCGGCCCGTCATAGAATCTCCGCGATGCCTTTCTTTTTCCTTCTTTTTAATTACGTTTGAACGCAGGCCACGGCGACTGCCAGTAAGCATGCCCGAGCAAGGAGTCCCGGTTGCTACAGTATCTACGCTTCAATCTGTTTGAGTCACCATCACCATCTCAGCCAAAAGACGTCCACTGCTGGACAAAAGCCTCACCCAAGGATCTCCACAACGACCGGTTTTGTGTTGCACGCATCCAGCGGCTTCCTGCGACCTTTACCAGATCGTCGCGGTCCACCTTGTTGGAGGCCTGCCCACACTGCGCTTTCCGGTACATGGTCACCACTCGAGAACTTTTCCGCCCCACCCGCTATCAGTCCTGCGAACGATATGCCCTGCCTATCATCAGTTTGAGTCATACTCTAGGAATTTTATTATAGGTTTGATGATGATGACATATCGTATTAGTTTTTGATCACGAATTCGTACATTGAATATAGTCTCCGGTAGTCCGGTACAATCTATACCTCTGGGTAAAAAAAAATATCTGTTGCTTCGTTATCGCGTGAAGAACGAACAAACAAACACACTTTAATCATTTACATACCTATCTACAAATGTTATGTAAACAAAATCACAAATACTTCGTATTCTTCGGAAGGAACGTCAAGCCGTTGGTCCCGGCTGCATTAGCAGTCGTTAACAACCACCAATCCGCACTGGGCCTGTGTAGTGGTTTATGGCCCGTTCTCCCTATCCATCCATAGGGAAAGCTCGTGCCCCAGCAGTGGGGACATAAAAATGAAGATGAGGATATTAGACTACGACTAATCGTTATATAAATATTTCGAACTATATTCTTAAGTTACAATATTCACTACTATTGTGCATAGTATAACTGTTATTTGCAAAAAAAAAATTAAAAAAAAAGTTACGGCTATTATCTTTTACTACGCATTGGCAGAACGATTAATATCTTAATCGTTCTGTCTATCTTTTCCAGGGTTGTAAAAGGTCGTAAAAGTCAGAGTGAGCCAGATAATTGTTGTTTTTTTTTATATTTTAAATATCTTTTTTAAGTCGTTGCCTTTTAATGAAAACCTGAACACTAATACATCGCAAATACATATTAAAATTACATGCCGGGTCAGATGCACTACCCTACTACCAACTATCCTATCGTGGTTCAAATACCGCTCGTGGAATTTTTTCAACACTTTATTATTTTTTCAGTTTGTAATTTGTGTCAACAAAATTTGCATTATTTTTATTTTATTTTATTTTAATAATTTTTCTTTATATTAACTTACGTGGCTGTTTTTTTAAATAAATACACAGACTTTATAGTAAGCAGGGTTGGCCCTAACACTTAAATATAAAGTTATATTAAAAAAGGCAATCACACATTTACTAAAATACATTATCCATATTGGACAGAATTTGATTGACGAAATGATTTCATTAGTTATTCGAAAATTTTATACAAACTATTTAATAAAAACAATTGCAAAAGGTAATTCTAAACATAATAACAAAATAACACAAAAGCAATGTGTAAAATAAACGCGAGTACTCGTAGATCGGTAAAAGTGGTTTTATTTAAATTTTATTTAAATTAAAATATTCCTTTTTTTAAACAACATTCCAGCACTTTAAAATAAATTTATTTTTCAATTACTTATTTCAGTTACGATCAAATCCGAAAATTCTAAGCAAAAATATTAAGCATCAGCACTAAATAAGTTTAAGGCGAATAATCAAAACTTGTGGTTGCCAAACAACAAAGTTTTGCCAGCTCTTTGCGGGATCGAAGCTCTCCACTCGCCTTCAGTACCACACCAAGATTTTTTAATAACCAACCGCGCTCAATGCTCAAATTCTAATCGAGTTTTAAATTGCAGCAATTCTTGTCTGGTGCGCTCGTACTGCTGGTAGGGAACTATTCTTGAATCAATAGTATACTTATTTACGAACGGTCTGCCCTCCTTTGGTTTATTCGACTGTGTCCAGTATACGGTCCACATAAAGATGCTTGCACGTTACTAACTTGAAACACCACGGGCGTAAAACGCTTGTCGCTGATCCTGAGACCTTAGTATAATATTTCACTATAATTATCCATTTTGATTAATGTCAAAGATAATAGATATCTGTAGTAATATGGTACAGACGCCTGTCCATCAACCTATTCAAAACAGTCTAATTTCTTCAATATTTGTTTAACCGTAGTAATGTTCAAAGTCTATTGAGGAAATTACAAAAACACAAATGTTGAAAAAGTTTCCACGAGCAGGATTTGAACCTGCACCCTTCTGACATACCGGGTCAGGTGCTCTCCCAATTGAGCTATCGTTCTAACTAGCCCGCCGAAATTATTCAACACCCAAAAGCGCCCATTCAATGTCATTTGTGTTTTTGCAATTTGTTCACAACAAAATTTTGCGTTAAAAATTATATAAACAAAACAAAAACATCTATTGAAGAAATTTCACAGTTTGTGATAGTCTGATGTGTAGGCGTGTGTACTAACAGTGGCATCGAAAAGCGACCACTATCTGTATCTGCAAACATAGCAAAAATATAAATAACATTGGCATTGGCATGTTCCGCGGTTATCGATAAGATAGCCTGTTCCTCTGTAGTTGAAGTTTCAGGGTGAAGTACTCTTCCACTCGGTCTTAACGTCACTTACCTTAAGATGCGATGAAGGTCAGGCGCTTACCCGTAGTGGAATAACAAATGAATCTACATTTCTTTTTAACAATCGACTTTTTCAAGCTAATCTAATCATTCAAACTCGAGCGTTTCTCTGATTGGAATTTGAACTTTCATCTCTCATCTACCATCCTATTCCTCGTTAGCTTCTCCTTAAAACTTGCTCGGCGACTTTGACAACAAGTTTTTTAACTTCTGAAGCTTGCCCTCTTATGATTAATTAATTCGATTGTATGCGGGTTGTTTACGGAGCAAAATCTTGGCGTTGATTACTTCGGGCTAGGCGATCAGCTTCCTTTATTTATAAGGTTTTTTTAAGTTTGATTTGGGTGGCTTAATTTTTTTAAATGATTTAACCCGTCTCGCGCCGTAGGTATAATTAGTGGGCCCTCTTATGCACTACCAGTATATAGCGTTCGAGGACTTAAAAAAAATATTGTGTACTTACAGTATTTTAGATCAAGACATGACAATTTATTGAGCGGTGAAACCCCGATTTTTTTTCTTTTCAAACAGACCATCAATATAATTGTAAGGAGACGGATTCATATATTAATGTAGGTAGGTACCTATAATTACATCTGGAAACCAGCAACTTTCATTATTTATTCAACATGTGGACATTTTCTGGTCAATTTAAGAATAAACGGAGTTATAATACATACTAACTAAATGTTATATACATGGTGGGAAAGAGTATACTGACAGATTTTTACCATGGAATCCTGGTGGTGTTACGAGCAAATAATGTTATATCAACATGGGTCCAAAACTGCCTTATTAACTTACTTAATTTCTGGAACAAAAAAATAATTATCGATAGTACTTCCTTGTGAACGAAGCATTAGTCAAAAGAGTGATTGCTACCTACATTAGACAACATTTTTTAAATTCCATTTATCCCAATACGTAATGAAAACTTTTTGCTGTTTAAACTCAACTTTTAATAAAAACTTATTCGTAGTTAAAACGTACTTGTGTATGTGATTACGTCATATTTAAAGGCGTGTTACCCTTGAGATTTTTCAACTTGTGAATTACAAAAATAATTTAATATCTCAAAAATTTGGCTTTACTGAGCCATATTTGTATTACTTTTTTTTAGTCTAAATAGGCACTGGAATCGTTGGTTTCAATCTGTCGGTATACTCCTTCCCACCCTGTATAATAAGTTACATCAGGGGTTCGTAGGGTTTATTAGTAAGTAAGTATATTAACATTTGAAAGCTTGAAAATGCAATAGTTGAAAATGAAAACATGAATCAATGAAGAGAGAATATTGAGGCATTAAAAAAATTCTTGATCTAACTTTTTTTCAAATCGATTTAAAAATATTAATTGTATTTTAACTCAAGGCATGACTATAATTGAAACGGGTAGAACACTTTAATTATTACTCAAGCTAAAAAATGGGTATGATTAATAATGCACATTAAACCGGGCCTTCTAGACGTAAAAGCAAGGGTTAATTTTGCATGGTCACCGTACCACCCAACCGAATTGCCTTGTTTCTGCGTTTTTTTCATTTCTGTTCTTTTTATAACCAAAATTGGGGGAAGGAGGGCTTGCCTACTTATCGGGTAACTCAATTTAGCCGTTCGTGTTTTCTGTTGCCCTACCATGAGATTGCAGTCAATTCTCGCTAGCGGCAACTCATCGTGATTTCGCGTAGTTTTTATTTTTAATTTTCGATGTCACTAAAACGTTCTCGAGTGACTAACAAATCATGATTATTGTTCGAAAGCTTATATTAGTGCTTTCATTTGAGCAGTACACTTACAATATTCATAGAGCACAATGTAGAGAGTGATATAATATTGCTCGCATTCACACCCTTACAAAGGGACACCACATTAGCGAAAAACGAGCATTAGCAATTATTGCTTGAATCCTTTATTGTACATTAAAATTACAGTCTAAATTTAATTATAAAAACATATACAAGGGTAAGCTTCACTTATCATAAACGCTTCCGCTAGCGAGATGAGTATATTTATTATATATTTATAAGGGCTAACATGGACAATTTCAACATATTTTTCATTATAATTAAGATTTTAATTGATTCGAATATGAAAATAGAACGTCTACTGCTCGTAGTAGTCATCTATAAGCAAATTTTATAACGATTGAATGATAATTCAGAAAAAGTATCACTACCTTCTTCTGTACTTAAATATTTTTAGTTGTATAGCTGCTCACTTGAGCTTTTCAAACTACCACCACGATTAAACTCATAGTAGGGCCACGGCTCCCATTCTCTTCGTTTAGTGATGAGTTTCACTGTAGGTACTGTGCCGTGCTAAACAAAATGGATGTATATCCGCTCTTGTAGAAGTTTTTATACGTCTGTCTTGTTACAGTTTACATTTATATCAGACTTGTCGAATCAAGATTTGTTAATTTAGACACACGGTAGGTACTATTTTCTCCTTCGATTTCGTTTTGCAAATAATGTTTATAGTTGATACACTTTTAGCCCCTTACAAATAAACAAAGAATAAGGTTCGAATAGTTATTTCGTGTTTTGTTCCTGTCATATAAACGTCATTTCAAATTAGAGTAAAAGAGACAAAACACGGAATAACTATTCGGAGCTTATTCTTTGTTTATTTGTAAGGCACGCACACTTTCGCTGCATATACAATATAAGTATAATCCGGTTCAAATGCTGTTAGGATAGAATAGAATAGAATACGTACGTAAGGTCAGCTAAACAGTCTGATGAATAATAGTAATCAGTTAATTTATTTTTTTGCAAGTATCAAGGCGACTAAAATATTAAATAGAGATAGTATTCTTAGTTAGTTCTTTCAACAAAGAATTCAATGTTTTTAACATGTTTTTACACTGCTCTTTTTCTTTTTCAAAATAATCTTTCACACTCATAAGCACTTCTCGAGCACGACTGTTTAGCACTTCTCTTCTTTTAGCACTCGTTTTTGTGACATAAATATAATTTAAAAAGAAATACTTCCGATAAAGTTGTATTCGTCACCCACGTGTCACGCACGCGCTTTCTCGACAGCGTTGGTTGCTAACGGTACTGACAGGCGTCAGTTGACATCATATGCCGCTCCATTTCAAAAGGTATTATCCTAACAGCATTTGAACCAGATAATATCCAAAAATTTGGTATTAATCGTACGTAATAGTGCAGGCTGTATACATGAAAGCTGCATCTTCTTTTACAGTTAGTAAGTAGCATAGCCATATAATACATAGAAGTTAAAACAAAGATAAAATAAAAATAAAAATATTTCACATTAAACTATAAAATAGCCTATAACTATCCCACTGCTGGGCAATGGCCTGCATCATTGAAATCAAGTCATCGCTACAACTGATGGGTATGGGCTTAATCACCACGCCACGCTTGCTAAATACGGGTTGGTGATCACAAAACCGGACTCGACCTCGGGAAACGAACCCGGGATCTTCGGGTATCGGGCAAAGCGCTTTACCACTTGGCCACCGAGACGTTTATAGTTAAGTCATTATAATTTATCAGGAAGTCATAAAACCCTCTCGCCTAAGCCCTCGACATCAACAAACTCATGGAGCGTTATGAAGAGTCCATAAAACAAGCCATGCCAATTACGCAGTGCCGTTAACAGAAACATTTTGTTTTTATCAAATATATTGAAAACAATATACTTATTATTTATTTGTTACTAATAATTATTGAGAAGATGTGAATAGCCGCGAATGGTACTCAGTAGTGTGCACTTAGAGTTCTTAATAGTTTTATTACGACTATATAGGTAGGTACTGAAAATTTTTTTTTACGTTAAACGGTTTCATTGAAAATAAAGATTTTAAAAAAATGATGATGTAGAAAATGTACTAAAAGCTAAAAAATAAGTCGGTATGCCCTAGGTACGAGTTTCTGTCAATTTCTGTCAAATCAACCGCTATATCATAATAAAAATGCTATTTACTCATTTACGCAGGTTACGTGTGCCCAACGATTTTATTTATTTGTCTGTTCAATGCCCTAGGTTGATGAGGAGAGTGGTATGATGACTGGTATCTAGGACCTACCGACTTATTTTTTAGCCTTTAAGTACATTGTCTACATATTTTTTTTTAAATCTTTATTTTCAATAAAACCGACTCACTTAAAAATTTGTTTGACTCATTTTTTTATTTTCAAGATTTTTTGTTTCATAGTGTAATCTATTCTACTAGTCAAGACCTTTTGTTTGATACCCATATTGAAGGGGTTGTGAAAAGAAAAAAAATGAACCTGCCATTTTGTTGGCGGCCATATTGGATTTTCATTTTATTTCCATAAAGAACTATCTACTAATCAAGCCCTTTCATTTGATACCCATATTGAGGTAGTAGTAATAAAATATATGTAATCCGCCATTATGTAGCGGCAGCCATCTTGGATTTACAACAATACCGAATGTATGTATTAAATTATATTGTCATCAGAACTAAAGGTGTGTACCAAATTTCAGATCAATCCGTCAACAGTAAGGGGGTCAAACTTCAGTTACTAGATTTGACTCAAACAACTAAACAAATAAATAAACTGGGCAAGCTAAATAAAACCGTTTAAAAAGGTATCTATTCCCTCTTTTCCAACCATTTTTGTCCAAGTTTTCAGTCCGTCGAGCTTGTATGTTCTCTTCTGCCTGGGCGACTATTTTATTACATTGATTTTATCTCATTATCATTATCGTCATCATCATTTCAGCCAAAAGATGTCCATTGTTGGACAAAGGCCTCCCTTAACGATCTCCACAACGACCGGTTTTGGTATGTGCGCATCCACAAGAGCATCCACACATTATTTTATCTATTAATCATCATATTATTTTTATTTATTACTTCAATACTTATGTGTAGCAAAGTCACAAGAACTTCTGACTCTGTTACTCGCCATATTTTAACATCGAGTCCAAAAATATGAGTGCGCGTCGCCGGCGGCTTTGCACGCAATGTAATTTAATTAAAAGCAAGGTATAAAACATCGGGTTTCGCGACGCAGCCGGCACTTAAGGCGGCTTTAATTCAGCGCTGATGAACTCTTGCGTTAAGCGGTATACTCACCGGCGAACTGTGAATGTTACAGAAAAAACAAAATTGTGTGTGTGCTAACTATAGCACACTACATACAACATACAATATATACAACTATAGCCCGGGTAATGAGTCACTCGTCCTGAATACCATCCAAATAATAAACACAAAAACTAACAAGGAAATCTAAACAATTAAAAACAAATAACTAAACAGAGAAGTAATAAAATCGACGAAACGCAAAGAAAACAACACAGCAGTAGGTAGGTACTCCATGACCGCCATGTTATACGACCAAATTAAAAGTCGTTTCGTCATTACAGGTTGAATAAATTAACAGCATATTAAGAAGATTTTTTTACCTTTGAAAATGGTTATCAGATGCAAATCGCCTGAGACGTATTTTTGGCCATAGTTCCGAGGATTTTGGGAGAATCGAGATGGAAATAGTACCAAGAGTTGAGGAATCTAGTGAGACACGTGTGAGTGTTTGAATTTTGAAAATAGGCTGGAAACTTTTTTTTTGGAATTTTGAAAAATGTAAAAAATATCGGGTTTTTATACTAAATTGTAAATATTTAAAAAAAAACCGATTTAAGAAAAAATTAAAAAAGGGTCCTTGACTTCTTGGCGGGAAAGTGAAGAGTCATGTCTGCGGTTTTGTTTTATTTTCAAAATTTGTGTTATGTCGAATATTAATGTGAAGTAATGGTGGATTATTAACCGTTAAGTGTTCGTGAGTGTGCATGATTGTTGGCAAATGAAACAAAACAGTGCAACGTCACTTTTAAAATTCTCTCAAGAAGTCCGCCCGAGGACTTAGTAAAGCTCCACATCTTTACTAAGATACTCGAGGGGTTGGGGGGTATATCATTTCTCACTTCTCATTTCTATTATTATTATTCATCATTATCATACAAGATGGAAATATTGTTTATTTATTTATAACTTGTAAGAAAAATTACTTTGACACTGGCTAAATGTGCTAACCGCACGAAGCCATCAACTAAAGGAAAAAAAAAAAAAAAAAAGGGTCCTTGGGTATTAGTTTAGCTACAAAATGGCGAAAAACATTTGAGAATCGGTTAATAATTGTGACCTATAAGATATAAGTGGTCCCTTTAGATTTGGTATTGTAGAAAAACGGGTATTTCCGTATATAAAAAGTAATGTAGCTTCTTTGATTATTGACCGATCGTCATGGTAATGGTGTTGATGCGGATGCAGGCGAGAAGTGCATTCAAGTTGGAATAGTGTTATTTAAAATAAAATGTTTTTTTTCTTTGTAAATTGTTGTATTAATTTTCAATGCTCCGATTCTTGCGGGGACTGCGAAATCTGTGACTTGTTTTTGTTTTATGCAATGAAACGGAACGTGGTTCATTCGTACATGGTCGGCTTATAATGCACTGTTTACGCGGCCGATTTCAAAAGGTAGTTCAGATAATCGACCTTATATGGATACTGGTGTCATCTTCATTTGGAATGCTAGTATAAAATAACAGAAATGTTTAGTATACATAATTTTTAGTAAAGACGTTTGTTTAATAGGGTCAACAAGTGAAAAAAGTTAACGTTTTTTACGTTCTTCGTTATAACGTTTTTACCGACGTTGAGCGACTGATTTAAGTGAGATGTGTAGTGAGAAGAAAAACAAAAAAACATTTTTGCTCAGATTTGTGATGACCCTAATTTGGTTTGTTTACATTTTATTCTTTGTCGAGTTTGGCTAGAGTATAGCTACTGGCGCTCTCAAATTGGTCGCTAAGCGGTTGTAGCGCTGTATCTGCATTGCTTCGTAAATAAATACAAAAAAGCAAGATAGCAGCACTATTGATACAACACTAGCCACGACTTCGTATGCGTACACACCCGTATCCACAGGAAACAGTAAGACATCCCAAAATACTAAAGCGACATAATAAAGGTAAGCTTTGTGTATAATTTTTTGATTTCTAAGTCCAAGGGGTTGGGTAGAGCCATGGCTAATCATAATCAGTCTGAGTGAGTCAGGACTTTTCTTTTTATAAATCAAGCAAGAGTCGCACCACAGAATTATGATCAGCCGAACATATACCTACCATACTTATAGTACGAGTATATACATATACTGTACCTCGACTGCTATTTCAAAAGGCACTGTAAGGTAAACGACTGGCTTCAAAAATTTTCCGTACTTCTAATGTAATTGACAATACCACCACCTGTTTGTAATCTTTGGTACTCGTTAAATTAAGTTTAAAGTGGTTTAATTTGTAAAATATTTGGTGACTACTACCAAATATTTATCTTATACTTAGCTAGTTGGTTATTGTTGTTGTTTTTGTTTCTGGAGAAAACATAAATTTTATTTCGTACTCCAGTACATATAACGTGTGCGAAGTATTATGTGTTTAGTAGCTTCAGCATTAAAAAGAATGCAACAAAGACACTGACATACGAAAATACTTTGTATCATATAGTTTATCGTAAACATTCATCCATACTTTTATGAAGTTTTATGTATGCTTTTTCCCTTAAAGACACCATTTGCTTTTTAGAAATCTCACAAGTTAAGTTTTAAGAAAGCTGTTTTTGACCAAGTCTAACTAAATAGGTTTCATTTGGTAGGTTCTTAAACGACTGAAAATATTTTTTATACAGGCATACGGTCATACCTGATGGTAAGTAGACGTTTTATACCATTGACGCTTATAACACTATGAGTATAACTTACTAGTTGACAATCATAAGACCTTGTCATTAGCTAAGGAATTTTACTAGAACTCATATGGCCTTCTAATCGAAATACAGCTTTGCACGACGCTCAACAATCAAAGTTAAAATTAGCCAGATAGGCAAAAATAGGTATAAGGGTTGTAGCCATCTATATACTTAAACTCGGAAACCCTACCCGGTGGTAGGGTTTTGCTGGTGCTAAACAATAATTACTAGTCATACTTGATGCTCTAACTAAAGCCTAGCCAAGGTTAATTACGTTACCTAAATAAATTAAATAGAAAATAACATAACTAATTCGTTGCTATCAAAATGTACTCAACGGAAGTTACTATGAGCTTGTGAGTAACAGGCTTAAGTCGCGTAGATCCCGCTAATGGCAACATTATTCAGCCTCGGGATGATTGTTTATACGGGATTTGTGGTTATGTCTCTATTGATGCTTATGTCTCGCACCTTCCTGTTGCTTTAAAAGGTTTTGTAAGTAATTATGAGTAGTAAAAATTATGAAAAATCGCACTAGACCATTAGAATCTCATATGAAAATAGTGTCCCACAGGGGTCAATGTCGGGGCCTTTTTTATTTTTATTAATATTATTGACCTCTTACTGTTTGCTGAAATAAATGCGACTTAGGACAATTAACTATGGGAAGTTTTGATTTATTAAAATTGACTTATTAGTAACTAGATAAAAAAAATCTAGAAAAAAAGTCTTTAACAACCATGAAGCATTGTGAATGTAAAATTCAAAAATAATAAAAATATTTGCTTATTAGTTGAAAATTATTTGAAGTTAATATAGAATACCAAAATGTATAAAGGCTACATTTATTTAGTTTCTGTTTATTTGATAAATAAGCAATTTCGCTTTTTTCGGAATATTGTTTATTCCTTTCTTTGCGATGTTGTTAGTATTGACATTCCACATGTTTACGAAGGACAAAGATAAATACTTAGAAGGTCGGGTACCGCAATTTTGTGTGGGTAACATAATAAGCATATAAAGAAAGAAAATAAGTAGTGTGGTTTGACCTCGTTTTTTAAGCAAGTCCCTGTTATTTTAATAACACAGTATTTTTTAATGGTAACAGCTACTACGTTTATTTTGCATTTCAATAATTTGAATTTGATTGATTTCTATATCACTTTATGTAAATAATTTGTTTTAAAATTAAAGTAGTAGCCTTATTGAACGTTACAACACTAGCGCCATCTTTGTCTATGATTCTAAGTCCTGTTTCTCTTTCTTTAATTTTTTACCCTCGTACTATCGAAAAAAGTATACGCTTCGAATAGTTATTTTGTGTTTGTCTCTTTTACTCTAATTTGAAATGAAGTTTATATGACGAGAACAAAACATGGAATATAATATGTTGCAAGTTTATTATCTGTTTATTAAAGACCTGAGTGTTGCACACATCGAGAAGCTAAGAAGAACTTCTGACAGGCGGGCCGTTTGTCTGAATACCACAGTTTTTTTTGCAATAGATGAGTAGGAAATAAATTGCAGGGAGATGAGTGGGAAAATTACTTTACTCCACCTCGGAGTCCAAAGTGATATAAAAAACAATCCATTTGTCACTGTTTTTAATTAATAAATATATTTCCACAGGCTATATTGCATTCCAGTAATTTCCTATATCTAATAGTATATTTGAATTGTTACATATTTACTGTCCATTATTATATGATTATATTAGATGAACCTTAAAAAATATAATAAAATCACTAAAATAAATTATTAAAAGGAGTCCCTTTAGGCAAGGTTCCGAAGATATTTTAATTATTAAGCTACATCAAAAAAGAAAGTATGATGAGAGAAAGAGTGAATTGCCCCTATATTACGTCAATGCTGCACAATGCATTTCCCGTTAGTTAAATGTCTTTTTATTTTTATTTAATGCATCTTTACTATCTTTTATTAACAAAATAAGTATTATGTACTAGATAATAAATAAATGACATATTCAATAGAAGTGACGCTTTAAGTTGCTCGTTTCAAAAAAATCTGTCGTAGGTGCGCAGAATTGAGTAATGAAATGTTACAAGCAACACTGAAAACAATTTTTATTACAAAAATACAATTTTCTGAAGTTTTCAATGGGTGAGTAGCAAATAATGTTCAAGAATAGACCGAAGGTAAACCGATTACCAAATGGCTCTTTAGAAAAACGTTTAATGAATACTCCCCACTGATATTTCGCTTTTCACAGACTGAAGCGGCCGTGTCAGATTCCTTTCGATTTCATAAAGACCTTTGCAATAACATCGCCCTCGACTCTCTCGAAAATTATGAATTTAAAAGGGGTTTTTTTTCATTAATGTCGACGGTTAAAATATTTTTTCTCTTGCCATCGATTCATGGGCATTAGAAGCACTGGACCGGAGGTTTTTTCTTCATAATTTAGATTGGTTTTGTATTTGTCAAGTGATAGGAAAAGAAAACGTATTTGGTTGATGATTTTCGATTTGTAAACAAGCCCTACAATTATTATTTTTTTATAGATATCTCGGCAAATGACGCCATCCCACCTGATGTTTATTTATTTATTTATTTATTTATTTTATGGACCATCAACAGAGTTACATGGAAAAATACAAACTATTAATACAAAGTTATTAGATACACATACATAACTCTAATTATAGATGGCCTCATCGTGCACCTAATACTAATTTATTAACATAATTATACATTTATACCTACACATCTAAATAGAACAGCTGTTGTTTATATGCCATGTATTGAACCTTACTAATTATTAGGTAAATATAATAAAATTACAAAAATAAAATATACTTCAATAAAGTGCTTTAACATTTTAACATTTTTAAAATTTTGCCCTTGAAAGCTTGTAAGTTATCGTGTAATATATCCACTGTAAAGTCCTTTTTTACAAACTCCTCAATTAGCCTACTCAACCTAGGAATGAATGAGTGGTGACCCAAATTGGTACGATACAAAGGTATTGAATGACGTGGCAGACGTGAAGGCACGTTAAAACGAAAACTGCTCAGCAACATTGGATCATCAAGAATGCCTTTTAGCACTTTATATAAAAACATAATATCATGTACTTTTCGCCTATCAGTCAGAGATAGAATTTTAAAATTTTTAAGACGATCCGTGTACGGAGCAGTCTTGTCTTTGCCACACAGACAGAACCGAGTAAAACGTCTCTGGATAGCCTCAATCCGGTCTTTATAGATTTGGTAGCTAGGGTTCCAAATTACGGAGCAATATTCAAGTCTTCCCCTGACCAGCGTGGTAAATAAAAGCTTCCTAGTGTTTAACTTTCTAAAAATGTTTGTGTTTCGATGTAAAAATCCTAACATCCTACATGCAGATCTACACACATTGTCAATATGTTGGTCAAATCTAAGTGCCGAGTCAAAAGTAACTCCTAAATCACGTACCGATCTAGCCTCCTGCAGTGAAGTACTATTTACGTGGTAACTAGATTGAACAATGTTATGCTTTCGAGTAAACTTTATATGGCAGCATTTATCTGTATTCAATACCATACCATTCGTCGAGCACCAAAGCACCAATCTATCCACATCCGCCTGCAAGGCTTTGACATCATGAGCATCATTAATGTTACGCAAAAACTTTAAATCGTCAGCAAACATAAAACATTTGGAGTTCAAGAAACAATCCTTCACATCATTTAAAAACAAATTAAATAGCAGCGGCCCCAAAACAGACCCCTGAGGAACACCGGATGTGGCCACATAAGGCTGTGACTCATAACCCTTAACTACAACATACGACTGTCTAGAGTTTAAGTAAGAAGCTAGTAAGGCCAATAAAGGACCACCCAGACCATAAAAAGACGATAATTTGACCAACAAAAACTGGTGATTCACCCTATCGAAAGCCCTCGAGAAATCAGTATAAATAACATCAACCTGTATACGAGAGTCTACTGCTTCTGCCAGGTGAGTAACAAAATCTGCTAAGTTAGAAGCGGTTGATCGGGAACGTACAAAGCCATGCTGGGTCTCAGTGAGAGCTTGGCTCACATGGCCCAATATAAAATGTTAAGTGGAAATGGAGTCCAGACGCGAAGATAACTGGTGCAGCGAGAAAACAAACATAGCATCAGTTGACCTCACTCTGCCGGCTCACAAGGTGCTTCTTCACGCCTCTTTTGAAGTACCCCATATCATAGGAAGGAGGGAAAACGTGTGCTGGTAGACTATTCCATCTTTTGGAGGTGCGACAAAGAAACGAGTCATCAAATTTCTTTGTGCGCGATGATCCCAACCCGCTTTACTGTCTCAAATATCCATTTGAGACAGTGAAGCGGTGACTCCAAAGAGCAGCATGTGTACTCCTATGAATAAAGGGAGAAGGTGGGATGAGGTCAAAGAGCTCTTCAGAACACTCGCCATGGTATACGCAGTAAAACACGCTGAGTGACGCAACATCTCTACGCAATTGCAGAGATTCGAAAATATTTGCGACTTCTGCATTGACGATAATGCGTTCAGCGCGACGCTGCAATCTGTCCAAGGCATCGAGAAGGTACTTTTACGCAGTTTTAACGTAACTTTACATGAATTTGTTATTATTTAGGTATATATATAGTGCTTAATTTTAGAGCAAATCGATGCGTAAACTTTAGTTAACCAACAGTTGTAGGTATAGTAGGAAAAGTGTTTGAAAAAAAACATTAAACCAGATAGGTACGTAATTATTGTCATAAAATCACTAACGTACCTCTGTACGTTAGTGATTTTGATGACTTTGATTTTGATTGATAAGTGGATAATATTAATATATAAATTTGATTTATATAATTTATATATATAATAAATTTGAAATTTGCACAAGATGGTTACTACAATTTTACCCTACCTGATGTGCTATGAATGACAGAATTTTAGTTTTACAAATGGCATAGCAACAAACTTAGATTAACTAATTGGTAATAACTAGCCAAGTGGACTTAAATAAGCCCTACTACAAACCAATATAGTAGTAAAAAGTAAGCTAGTAAGTTAATAGCCAATATACTGTCCCAAAGCTAAGCAAAGGCCTACATTGAAATCAAGTCAACATGCTATAATAATTGATGGGTATGGCTTTATCATCACGCTTAAAATAAGTGTGTATTTAAAAAAATCCAACACTTCTTATTACTTATTTTATATTTAGAAAGTATTTCTAAGTAAATAGACGTTATTAACAACCCGAGGTGCTAAAAAAATATCAGTCAATAGACTCGAGAACAAAAGCCCATTGGCGGGAGACAGTAATTAATTAAATTAACACCGAATAAAGTTTGTTATCTTCTTTTATCCCGACGACGCTTGAGGATAACCCGAAATCTTGCCTCAAACAATTTAAACTTAATCCCAATTTTAGCTTTTAAAATATGGTCCATTAAACTTACCTTCAAATTAAATATTGTTGCAAGCAGTATGGAATTTTAAATAGGTTCAGGCGAGGCCCAGCCAGCGGTGGAACGTTCCAGTTTCCACAAACTAAGTAATTGTAATATACTAATAATTTATGAAATTAGTACATTTTGGTCGTTTCTGCTTTTAAACCTTAGCAAATAACATTATTGAAAATGATAATTACGGATAAAAAATATTATAACACTTGATTGGTTATGACCAATTAAATTAGTGAAAATAAGTTTATGTTATTTGATAATTATGGCAAATGAAACGTTAGTTCTAATGAAATTATGGCAAACAAAATTATTACATTTCAAATTCGGGACAACAATAGTAAACTATACTCGGTGCATGCCGTTCGTGATCCCGAGCCATCCATAGCAGAGAAGGGATGGTATTACGTTTTTTATTGAGTAGACATCCCCTCCCCTCATTGAGCTATTAGTGTGCTATTAGTGCGTTGCCTCTAGCCCCGGCGTACGCGCAAAGCAATTTACCTAGTTAAAAAAAGGATAATTATCATCACCATCATCAGCCTATACAAGTCCACTGCTAGACATAGGCCTCTCCAAGTGGACGCCATCGAGCACGATCCGCGGCTTAAAAAAAGGATAACAAGGTATAAATGGTCTCAAAGCCCAAATAGATGCAGATGCGAGCCCAACCAGGTAATGCACAACGACAGTAGATGAATGGGTGATGGATGATAGATCATTTAAGATTCATTTTCTTTTTGTAATTAATATAATAGTTTAGCCACAGATTAAGTAATTACGTGTTTTGGCTTTATGTCTATTTGCAAATAATCCCGGAGTAAACAAATGTTGCATAAATATTATCACAAAAGCCACATTCGAATGGCATACTAATGAAACGAGTTCGGAAAGGTATTAAATA
This sequence comes from Eudonia mercurella, assembly GCA_963082485.1. NCBI lineage: Eukaryota > Metazoa > Arthropoda > Insecta > Lepidoptera > Crambidae > Eudonia > Eudonia mercurella. The sequence goes on along the minus strand of OY720023.1, from coordinate 13,114,060 downwards.
CAATGTATACTGTACTAATAATTTTAGTGCCGTTAGCTAACACTGTTCTTATTAAAATACACTTCACGTGTTCAAAACGATTACCTACCAACTTTGTTTCGCATTGGAGTTATTATGAACCCTTTACGTCCAAACATACCGGTGTTTTAGGACTACTAGGAAATAATTTTGGCGAAATTTGACTAGCTAAAGCAGGTCACGTTGCGAGTGGCCCGACTTCCCTCCATAATTCTATCCTGAGCACAGAATATCTGCATGGACCCAGATAAATAAATATTCCTAAGTACCTACCTACTGTTGAGTTGTTCATTTGAAATTCATGCGACTGTCGCGACCTTTTCTCTTGGCTCGTCACGTACCACATACACAGAGTTCATTCGGAAACGCTTTTCATTTGCCAAATATTCCAGCTTTATAGCGCGTTGTATTACTGAAACAACAAAAGAACGAATCTCGGAGATGCAGCCAACTTGCTTCCGCATGAGATATTTATTTTATATATAGGTAGTTACTTTTATATGGCAGTCGAGATAAATGGGACAGAATTTTAAATGAGCTCTTGATGCTCGGGTGACCTGTGCGGTTATGGGTGAAATTATTGTAGATGAGTGCTTCATGAATAATCGTGATTTAATACAACTTTCTGCAAACGTTGAGCTGATAATTACGATTGTGTCAATCGACAATATTATCTAAAGGTAAAAGGTTATAAAGCTGAGCTATAATGAACATGGGCAGAAATTCAGACATAGAAGAGTGAGTTTTAATTTGAGGTCAAGAGACCGTTAATGACACCTCTTTAGATCCAAATTAGTCCATCGATCCACTAAAGAGGTTACATTTTTAATTTCCTAAAAAAAAAGTTAATTACCTACTTGCAGATTCAAATATAATATTGGCTTATTGGTGGGAGAGTGAAGAGTCATGTCTGCGGTTTTGTTTATTTTCTCAAATTTGTGTTATGTCGAACATTAATGTGAAATAATGGTGGATTATTAACCGTTAAGTGTTCGTGAGTGTGCATGAGTGTTGGCAAATGAAACAAAACAATGCAACGTCACTTTTCAAATTCTCTCAAGAAGTCTGCCCGAGTACTTAGTAAAGCCCCACATCTTTACTGAGATACTCGAGGGGTTGGGTGGTATATCATTTCTCATTTCTATTATCATTCATTATCATCAAACAGAAAAGAAATATTGCTAATTTATGTATTACTTGTTAGAAAAATTACTTTGACACTGGCTAAATGTGCTAATCGCACGAAGCCATCAACAAAATGAAAAAAAAAAAAATATAATATTGGCTTATTGGTGGGAGAGTGAAGAGTCATGTCTGCGGTTTTGTTTTATTTTCTCAAATTTGTGTTATGTCGAACATTAATGTGAAATAATGGTGGATTATTAACCGTTAAGTGTTCGTGAGTGTGCATGAGTGTTGGCAAATGAAACAAAACAATGCAACGTCACTTTTCAAATTCTCTCAAGAAGTCTGCCCAAGTACTTAGTAAAGCCCCACATCTTTACTGAGATACTCGAGGGGTTGGGGGGTATATCATTTCTCACTTCTCATTTCTATTATCATTCATCATCATCATACAGGAAAGAAATATTGTTTATTTATGTGTTACTTGTAAGAAAATTACTTTGACACTGACTAAATGTGCTAATCGCACGAAGCCATCAACTACATGAAAAAATATATATAGAAATTGTCTCACGACAAGCACTAATGTGAATCATAATATTAAACTAATCGCCATAAGTGCCCTCTCTCGATCTGCGGCTAAAAATATATCTTTAAAATCATTTAGAAGATGCTGTATAAAGTAGCAGGCCAAGTTGGCTAAGTTTCGCCACCATCCATGTTCAACCAAAAACTCTTTTCTTCCAAGTTTGGAATACTTTGTTGGGCCGCCTCTCTAAAGCTACCTATCAACACATTAGCAAGGCGGCTACAAGTGTGATGATAAAGAATCTCACCACAGTTTATCGTCGCCCTATAAATTAACTTCTAGCTCGCATCCGACCGTAAAATTTACCGGCTGAACCGTGATAACGGCAGAGATTCCCTAACTTTTCCCAAGAGATACGGCCGGCAATACACAATAATATCATAAATAAGATAAGCGTGTGTATTTATGTAGGCTAACTTGGGCAAAAAGCCTATATGGGGGAGATGCCTTGGGCGCGGTCACATTAGTTATATCACGCCGTATAGCCATTAGATTTTGTTCGACGTGATGCTTATCACACTTTTCCCGGTGCACGGTACTTGCGTGAACGTAGAGTAAAATATTTCCTGGAAGATAAAATTGTTTATTCACTTAGTACCGATGTTCTTTTGTCTCTACGAAAAAACTTTTATTATACCAATGTTAATCATAATAAGAAAATAATGTTTCAAAATGAATAATTTGTCTGACGGCAATTCTCAATAGTAAAAAAAATATATTCAATTATTTTAACCCTTTAACAGTCAGAACATGTTTCAATATTTCATTGGTTTTCAATCTTATCTCAACCACATAAAGTTCAAAATGTGATGGGAATGTAGAATAGAGAGATGTCCCTCTGACTGCGAAAGGCACTAATCACATTTTCTAACAGTCTTACAATACTTTTTTCGGAGTTACTTCTAAGTAAACGTGTACGTTTGTCGTATTTTCATATTTACTACGTCAGCATCAAACAATATGTAAAATAAACGCGTAAATTGTATATAACATATTATTTCATTTCAATACTGTCCATCTAAGGTTTGACTACAAGATATCTCTTGTTAAATTCCCAATTTATTAATGTTCAGTCGTCAAGCTCACAAAAGTAGCCACATCAAACTGCTTCAAGTTTGCCAAACTTGAGAAGAATAATGCCCCGGTCGACTCCCATCACACTCGGACCACACATCACGGTCTCGGAGCGTGAAAATCCGCGTAAATGCCACTTGGAGCGCCGCCAGTATTACTGCCAAATAGATATCTTTTATTCAGTAAAACTCAAACTTTTCTCAGCATAAATTCACAACTGTAGGGTACCTTCATGAAAATGTAATGAGCAAGAACTATTTATGGCTAATCCTTTCTGAATAAACTGCACAGAACTGTGTCCGTCTGAATTTCTACGCACGCTCTGTTGCAAGAAAGTGTCTAGAGCCAACGAAATGTTTGTAGCGAAACTTAGTGGTGTTGAAGCGGGATGGATTTATTGAGTGGTGGAAAGTGTGAGCGAGACGGCGAATACGCGAATGAGCTATTAGACAGAGGATTTTAGAATTGCAAATAGGGGAAATGAAACTGCTATAGACTTGGTCGGCATTGCCACCCTCAAGACCTCCGGCGTTATAATCGTTGTTAATAACGGAGTGCTTTATTGAATTTACTTTGGAATGTAAGGCAAAGCTCAACATGTTTTTGTGGCGATTTATAAGCTAGTAGGTACTGGCACGAAAATTATAAATAAAAAAAAACGTCCCGAATGGGTAGTAGGAATAAAAATGTTTGGACGATTCAAAAGCACTTTTCTTAAGTTTATTTGAATAAAAAATATTGACTTTGACTTTGACTATAATGGATTGATTTATCAAAATGTGGTATTTCATCTGTAAAAATGAACCTGCATAGCCATCGGTTGCAATAACCGTTGGATATATGGCCCTGTGCCGCTAAAAGCACTCAACAATTAAAAAGCAGTGTTAAAATTCAGTGCTCACGTTAGTCTTCGCGGTAGCATAATGGTCAGTGCAGCCGCCCGGATTGCGGAAGACCCAGGTTCGATTCTTGGCTGAGTCGGGTAGGCATGAATTGTTTTTGCGAAAAGTGGTAAGTTTGAGAACCACCTGAGGAAGTCGTTTCTTTCACGTCATTTCGATGTAAATGATGAAGAAGAATAGACTGATTTGGATGAATCTATGAAAAATATATAATGCAAATATAATGCAAAATGTTTCTCATAACTTTTAAAGATGTTCTTATAAATTATTTAACGTGCGTAGTCGTAGTACCTACTTAATTATTTCACTATGTACATTTGTTGCAGGTTCTGAGTTTGTGATCATTAAAAAGTTATTGGCTAACCCTGTATGTGTACGAATTGTTAAAGGTCGTGGGATCGAGTTCCATTTGACTTTTTTCTAGTTTCTACACTACAAAAATTTACCACGATAGCATAGTTGGCATTGCACCAGTGTACCTGACCCGGCATGTCATGGAGTGCAAGTTCGAATCCCGCTCGTGGAATTTTCTCAACACTTTGTCTTTTTTCAAAAATCTAGAAGTTCCTAAATAGTATTAAACTACTTTTTTGCAATATTTGTATTAATTTAGTATAGAACACTGTGTTATAATTAAAGGTATCAACTGATATAATATTGTACTAAATATTCGTTTCTACTACACAAATTATACTACAAAAGTAACTCTCTCTAATCCATTGCTACACAAAGACGAAAAAACAAATAGGACGATATAATTTTAAAGATGGCTTGTGGGTGATTTAATCTCCAGTGCCAGAAAACTCGTGTGGCTGCGCCAAGCTTGAGCTTTGATAATATCACCAGTGTATCTTTAAAAAAACTAATAACAGCAAAATCATCGACTCTAATGTTTCTTTTACAATTAACTATTAATTCTATTCGTAAGCCTAAAATATATTTGGTTTCTTCACTATAATTCTAAGTTGTTATTTATTCTCGTAATGTTGTTATATGTGTCTTGTAATGTAGATATTTGTGTAGGCTTGTTTTATGTAAGTTACATAAAAAATATCTAAAAGTGCAACTTTCCAACTCCATACGACTCAAGAGCGCATTGCTCAATTAAGATGTTTAAAAAAATGGGTCGAATACTTAATCTCTACAGTACATTCACAGTCTCTGATATTTATTGCAAGTTTATTAATATTATTATGTGTAGAAATTTATATAACTTCTGTTCTTATATGAGAAGCTATATATTACTATACTTAATTTAACACTTTGGTATCCTTTTTAATTACCGGAAAGCGCAGCACACTGCCCACAGGCAGGCCTCCAATAAGGTGGACCGACGATCTGGTGAAGGTCGCGGGAAGCCGCAGGATGCGAGCAGCACAAAACCGGTCGTTGTGGAGATCTTTGCGGGAGGCCTTTGTCCAGCAGTGGACGTCTTTTAGCTGAGATGATGATGATGATGTTGATCCTTTTTGATTAGGAGAAAATTATGAAATTAGTGTTTTATTTTTAACTAGTAAATTTTTTTCTCTATATCCTTACTGATCAACTGGTAGAAAATGCCTTAGTGCAAGAGCTCCTTTTGCCGTTTTTGTTTTAAAGAACAAAGAAATAAACAAGGGCTTACTCTTTATAGAATCAGCTCTCAATCGAACGATGCAATAAAATAAAAGCAATGAATGTCAAAGAAACAGACACACGCTTCACCTGCAACAATTTTCGAAATTGAAAATGTCCGCCTAATTTAACCGAGTCAAACGCGCAAACTTGGCTGACCGCTGCCGTGCAAGCTGAAATTTAATTCAACCGGGAACATTCCGCGGTAGATTGCGTTCCTTTGCAGTAGCAGCCGCTTTTGACTCCATCTGATGGAGCTAAAATACTTAAGTATGGTAAGAAACATTTTCGTTAGTAGTATTCTCTTCGTTATATTTCAAATGAAACACTTTTTAAGAATTTACTTGTTTTTTTGGATAAAATTCGCATTTGGCCTCAGGAGACCTTTTCAGCGTCACCGGAATTTTTTGTGAGTAGCGAGAAACGTAAAGGGTTCCTAAGCCGTGTGATCGAAACACCTTCAGTGGTTTTCTTGAGGAAATAGCATCACGCAAGCATGTCGGTTCCCTTCTAGTTTCCCCAAGATGTTTTTTGGCCAACAAGTTTATTGACGTGGAATGAAGTGGAATTTACTCGTATTTTATTTCACATATTATAGTTTTATCCCAACGTTTCGTACCCTTTACAGGTGTACCTGTAACCAAGTACCCTGAGTTTGAAACGTCAGGATAAAATAAATAATAGATACGAGTACCTATGAAAAATAAAACGTCGTTGTAAAAGTAGTAATAGTGATCGCGTAAGCTTTAGAGAACAATGTCTTATTTAGTAAGATATTTTCTGGGCATTGTGTGTTAAACTCCTTATTAATGGCCGATAAATATGTTTCTTGGCTTATCCCTATTATGATTAGAGTATTGGTAAACAGCTTAAAGACGTTTGCGTCTTTACTTTGGTAAATATTACTGTATTTGACTGTTTCTGTTTTTGGGAATTTAAGTAGGTATTTTATGTTATTAATAATATTTATTTTTAATTGCATCTTTACTTAAATACTCAAACAAAATAGTATATGTTAGCAATAAGGTGAAAACTTTGCTGACACATTACGCAAACTTTCATGTAACATTTAGAAACAATAGTTATTTGTGCAACAAGAGAGCAAAGTCGTTTTTTGCTGCGAGTGCTGATTTTGAATCCTGAGTGTGGCGAGGGATTCAAAGGCACGAGATGCAAAAAACTTTGTTCTCGTGTAACACACATAACTTTTCACTTCAGCAGCGAGAACATTTTAGGAGATAAAATAATAAACAGGAATAGATTGAAATAACTATTTATTGTCAATCAAAATAATTAACATTGTAGGTAGAGACACCAACTCAATAAAATGGAACTTTTTAAAAGTTAAAAGTAAAATTACTGCAATTCTGCAAAATAAAAGTAACAGATTTATTTGGCAACGTTATAGTTGCATTGAGTTGAGTTTGATTATCTGGGGTTAAGGTTTGTGTTTTGCTGGCGGATTGAGAAGGAACAACGGTGAACGTTGGTGACTCTGATCGGCTTTCTGTATAAGTTCACTGTGCGTCGTTGGAAGTGGATGGGCGTGGGTGAACCCAAGGATCCGAGGTCGAATTCAGACTTATTGTTTCCACTATACGCTTACAGATTTTCGATTTATTTTCTATTGAGTCTTCAATATAGCCTTCAGCAACCGTATTAAACTTCCAACCGCCGTGACGTTTTAAAGTGGTGAGATCGGCTCCGGAATCAGCCAAGAGCGTTGCCGAATTTCTCCGAAAGCAGTGACCCGTGTAAAGCTGAGGCTCTTCCAGTTTTAAGAAAGTGGCAATTTCTCGTGGTATAGCACCTATTTTATTTTCTCCCATAGGCTGTCTTGAGGTTTTATTATTATGGTTTTGTATGAAAAATCGGTTTGGACGTAAATTTTGGTATTTTTTTACAATAGTTACATATTCTTCGCGTACGACAAAAGACCTGTCAAGGTTCGTCTTCGTATTTTTCAATTTTACTAACAGTAATTTATCTGAATTCTTTCCATATTATTAACTGTTAGCTGTAATAGCTCGTTATTGCGACACGCTCCACTAATTCCTATGATCAGTACAACCTGTATTCATTACATAATTAATATGCATAATTTAACATTTACAGCATCTTTTACATATCGTAATAAATATTTTAACAGTATTGCTAAGCCAGACTAGGATTCATTGCGCCTCCAAAAATTAGTAGTAGGCAGTAAGTTCCTTTATACATAACAGTCTACACACAAATTTTAATAACTAACAAAAGATTCATAGGTACCACTTACTTTAGCGGCAAGATAATTGCAGTCCGGAGCTTCATTAAGAAATTGTTCTATTTTCAGGGCCGTGAAAATTTTGGACTTTTTAGCCTTATGTCCAACTGACATTCTTTTTAGAAAAGATACCAGTTTAGCCTATGTTTCAATATACACGTTATGTTTTGTTTTTAAAGTAGCTTTCAACATTGAGTAAATACTCCACATTGTAGATGATCGCCTCGTCTTTGATAAATCTGAAAAATAAGATAGCAACACCGTCTCCGAAAACTGCTTGCGCCTTGTAAGTCTCAATTCATTGAAGACATGGTATGCTTTCAGATATTTCTCGCGAGACTTGTCAGGTAGGAAACTTAATTCTGCATTAATAACTTGTTGTTTTAACTCTTCCGGTGTTAAAATACTGTTCTCGTCGCTAGTTTCACTCATATTTTACGATTATTTTAATATATTTTTACTTATACAACTCTTTACGCCAGCCACGAAATTTTATTCCCGCTCTTTTATTTAAATTAAGGCGTGTTCGGAAGCACCCATGATATTTTATTATTCAAAAATATATTACGTAACATTATTGAAACTAGAAATAAATGTTTACAGGTTAAATATCAGTTTTATTTGCAGTAAATACTTATTTTCGTTTAAATACAACAATAAGTTAAACATTCAATAAATTACATTAAAAGACATAATTATCTTTTTGCAAAATTTATTTAGTTAGTACGAGATTCCGACCGTGTTTGTATTTGAGGTCGAATTCAAAATTGGAACTTCGAAAGGGCTGGTCTTTGTCTCTCTCTCTCTCTCTTTCTAATGGCGGGAAAGAGATAGAGTGTGAATGTTTCGAATTGTATGATTAACCCAAGGCCTTAGAATAATAACGCCTAGAAGCCGAGTACGCGCACGGCGATTGAGGCAAGTTTAACCAAGCCATATGTGGCTTGGTTGGCCGAACGGCTCGCTAGTATCCAAGGTCACGTCGTGTCGTAAGTAGCTCCGCAATTTTTGTTTATAATGACGATTTGTGCCATCAAAGGATGCTTTCACAAGTCAGAATCTAGCAAAAAGGATGCTAAGATTACATTTCACCTGTAAGAACAGCTAATCAATGTCTATTATTTTGTAAAACACGATATTAATGTTCGTAAATTTGTAATATGTCATTCCATGTATGTTTTGCTAGATGTAGGAAAACTTTTACCCCATTTTGTGTTCAGAGTTATTTTTATTTAGAGTTGTTTTTATCCAAGTTTAGAGTCCAAGAAAGACAATTTATCACGATTGCTATTATCAAAGTGCCAGTTATTTAGAAAATAGTTACAGCTACAAGGATTATAAACTGACATGCTGAAAAAATGTTATAACAGTAATTTCTTCTGATAAGACTGATTTTTGTGCAATAAAGTAAATGAATAAATATTGGCATTCTTAATTATCACCAAACATTGTTACATTTACATAACATTACATGTACATGTTTTCGTGTTATATGTAAGTATCTTTAAATAAGTAGCTAATGATATGAAAATTGTGGTAGTCGTAGCTTCACCGCCATCTAACTAAAGGCTCGAAATAATATTCAATGCATAATGAGATAAAATTATGCTTCCAAATAGTTTAAGAGAGAAGTGGCGGTCCATTGTCTCTGCCTACCCCTCCTGAGGGATAGAGGTGTGAGCTATTTGTGTATGTATGTACCTTACAATTTTTACTTTTTTAAATAATAATCACAAACTTAAATGAAAACATCTTTATGTATATAACAGTTAATATTATTAATGTATGCCGTTAATATAATAAAATAATAATATGTAATAATTATAGAAGACAATTTTCTCTTTGTGACTATTGACTTTGTGGCTATTTTCACATAAAAAAATTGAAGTAATTAAAAAAATCATATGTAACAACAATACAATTTTTAAACTATGAAACAAGATAAGAGTTTAGTAAATTACCCATTTACCCCGATTTGGGGAAATTACCATTTTACTTGCAACATTTATTCGTACGGTTGTGTGTGTAATGACAAGCTGCTGACGCACACGACGGAGTATTTTGTGCCTCAATATTTTGACGAACTTTGTTTGACACTATCGTTCTAGGCGTTATTATTCTAAGCCCAAGGCTGAATAAAATATTCGCAGCTTTCTGAAAAAAATAATTAAAAAGTTACTTGATCTCACGCAGTGAGCAAAATCGTATTTTGCTCATTGATTTCAGGCCGCAAAAACTACATGTTTGAGCTACTGAAGTGAAAAATTGTTTTATTGCACATTTCCCCCACAGGTCAGGCGATGTCTAGTGTAGGGGCTTGTAAATCGTTTTGTTAAACAGAAAATGGAAATTAATAATTACTTACAAACTTAATTATTCCCCAAATAAAATAAAATAAAATATTAATTTGACATAATTTTATTGACTTGTCTTTTAGAGTTTACGGAGCACAAAACAGAGAGACAAACGGGTCATGTGTATGGTTCGAAGAAACAGCCCCCCTAAACAAGTGGCAAAACGCATTAGCGTAGAATAGAAATGAAATAGAATGATTATTGTATGGGATTGACATAAACGTCATTTATACGTATCGTTGACTTTATGTCAATCCCGTACTATTGTATGAATGTTTTTTTTACGTGCATGTTTTTGTGCAGGTCAATAAATGTTCCTTATTCTTAAGTTTATTCTTTTTCGCATTTTGCCACTTGTCTGACTAGGGTGGCTGGTAAAATTCTTCTACGCGCGGGTGGATCTATGAAAAGTGATTCTATTTGCGATTAATAGTTAATCAGCGTGTCCCAATGCTGGGCTCAGGTCTTCTCATATGAAGGTAGAGCTATTATCTATCCAACTACATTGCCTTCATTGGAATTGGTGAGATTTGAAAACCTCCTTCTTTTTTGAAGTCGGTTAAAAAGGACCAGTAACTTAGCACTCTTTCCGGCCCACGTAGAAGCTCATATACATATTTTAATTCGATCACCAATCTGTCGAACCGACATTAAGAAGTATACTTAACTAATACAATCCTTAATAAAATATGGTATTCACTACGCTGACAACTTCTCTTTCAATAATTAAGAACCTGAAAGCTGTAAATAACTTTTAGAATAAACAATCATAATAATCACAACAAAACGTTAAGCACTACGCTCAGACAATACTTTTCAATTTCCAAAATCGAAATCAAATTGACACTTAGGTCAATTGTCTTAAACTCCAATGTAATCACTTTGAATCAACCTTATTCAAATACTGCAGACAAGAAGCGAAGAGGCAAAAACCATTGTCTCAAAGGGACAACACTCGACGCCCTCCAATGGAGAGCATGCAAATTGATACCACTTCAGTGCGGGACAAAGTTGGGGGCAAGTAGAGATCGTTCGTACATTTGTAGTATATAGTAAACCAATTAAATGGTCCGCCTTATTTGAATATAGCGCCAATCGGACCGGGAATGCTAGCGCTGTAGCTGCTTTGATTACAACGTCAAGTGTGGCCTTTACTTCTAACATACCTGTGCAAAACCAATGCTGCATAAACTTGTGTTTGTAAACTCAATTTTTGAAAATGCTGTCCTTTTGTGAGTCTCAAAATGAACTCGTGCGCGCTTTGTACGTTTGATTCTACGTCAAAAGCCTTTTTACAATGTGGTATCCCATTAATTATGATAATGATTATCCTTGAAATAAATAAATAGTATGGGTCCTAAAAATAAACAAAGAATAAGTTTCGAATAGTTATTTCGTGTTATGTAATTTGAAATGACGTATCGATGACAGGAACAAAACGCGGAATAAAGCTTATTCTCTCATCTAAATGCCATAATTCAATAAGAATTTTAAATTAATTTCACCCCTAAATAAGGACTATATAAATTCGGTTTTATCAAACTAAACAGGCACACTTAATTAAAGAACCATCTCGCATCCTCGTGCCACTTAGCCCACTTGTGTAGTAACAAAGAAACTCAATAAACTGGATTCCAAATTGTTCACGTGACCTTTCCGAAGTATTTTGCTATCACAAGCCCGCTGCGTCCCAGCCTCCGATTCTTAAAACCTATTGAAACACTTCTCACACGTAAACTATGCCTCGTCTCTTTCTGAAGCTGTAGTTGAAACAGGAACAGAGCATAGTAGACTTACTTTTCTTTTGGGAGGGGTTTGATATTCAGGGCGCTGATCCGAAATAAAATCAACGGAACCAGGTTTTGTAGAGGGAAACTTTGGGAATTGCTAACTTTACCTCTAGCAAGGATACCTACTCGTAACTTTGAATAAGACAGACAACGAGAAATGCACATCTTGAAATCTAATACAATGTGCGAGGTAACATTCGGTAGCTATTGATCTCACATCCAGAGGTTCCGGATCAGATTCATTTCAGATTTAGGCATATATGCTACTCGGTTTAACTTGTGGCTACCTTATTTATGGTGGTTTAATAATTATAAGGGATGCAAACTTCGAAATTATGTTGCCAAAACGATAGAAGGGTGCGAACAGCAATGGGATAGTCAACAAATTTTTTACTCTCTGCCAATAATAATATTAAGAATGATGTGCACACCCTCAACTACAAATAAAAATGTAATTCACCAAAGACACAAGAGATGTCGCTAGTAGTACATCAATAGTGATCGTGACAAATAATAACACACAGTGTTGACTAATTTCGGCGGGCTGGTTAGAACCACGATAGCTCAATTGGAGGAGCACCTGACCCGGAATGTCAGAAGGGTGCAGGTTCAAATCCTGTTCGTGGAAATTTTTTCAACATTTGTGTTTTTGTAATTTGTTCGCAACAAAATTTGCTTTAAAAATCATTTTGAACATTTTATAATAACACAGTTATTTGTAATGAAACAATAGTTGACTGGTAGAAATATACACTTAAAATAAGTCCCTGAACCAAATGTAAAACAAATATATACAAAATATCAAAAATCTTAAGGATTAAATAAACTTAGTTCTTAAAAGAATGCAGAATTTACTTTATGAGACTAATAACTCTTAAAGGTCTTATATTAACTTTTGATCAGACGGTGATAAACTAGGCGTATTTGCTGACTCTATTGAGGTAGTTAATTCGTCAATACTTATTAAGACGTAACTTTTTATGAAGATTCCATCAATTTTATATATATGAGCCTTACTAACTTGATTGTAAATTCATATATTCAACCCTTTTAACGCAATTTGCCTTTTAGATTCACTGACCCGAAATCTGTAAAAAATCTAAAAAAACGCCTCTGTTAATACGGTCCATACCAAAATGAACTAAAAATCATCGTAGTTGATAATATCTAAACATTTAGGTACACACATTCAGTCTTAGCTTGTAAGATTTGAGCGTTTTTTCGCTGGAAAAAAAAAAATAACACTATAATTATTATTATTCTGATGATGGCGCAGTGGTTTCCGCGCCCGGTCTGCGAGTGCTGATGTTAAGCAACTTTCGCAAGGGCCGGTATTCGGATGGGTAACCAAAAATGTATCATCTCGAGCTCCTCTTACATTAGCAGTCGCTAACAACCAACAATCCGCACTGGGCCCGCGTGGTGGTTTATGGCCAGTTCTTCCTATCCATCCATCGGGAAGGCTCGTGCCCCAACAGTGAGGACATAAAATGTGCTGATGATGATGATGATGAATTTCTTAGAAATGTCGACTAGCAACGACCTACAGCTACAAAAATGGTAACAATACCAATAGAATGATAGAAAAGTCAATTGTTTTGTAAGATAAAGATAAATAAGATAAATAAACTTTATTGTACACCAAAAATAAAACATTTGACAAAAAAATTACATAAAAATACACGTACAAAGGGCCTTATCACTAAGAGTGATCTCTTCCAGACAAACTTTGGATGGACAAAAAGAAATTTGAATTTGAAGTGGATTCGTCGTCGCGTCGGTGCACCATAAATAATTATAGTATAACTAACAGCATATCACATGTAACTCACGGGACAAGGCAGACGTTAATAACGTGAAGCCCAAGCTTCGTGTCTCTTGTTAAACACATAGCGCACACGGAGAAAATGTGGGATTTGGTAGGTATAGTTAAAGTGCTTTAAAGAACTTTTTTCCCTTATCACCCTTATTTGTCTCTATTTTTTCTTCTTCTTCTCCTCTGCACGCTCAAGACGTGCTTGTATAACAAAGACGCTTGAGATTCCCGAAGTCCAATACCAACTTTCTCCTAAATTCATTTACAGTCAAAGCAGTGCAGCTATGGAACAGGCTTCCTACGGACATTCATGATAGTTCGTCCATTAAATTCAATTTCTTGTAAGATGGCTCTCGCTATGATTTAGCCAGTGTCTAGTTTTATATCCTCTGAAAATAAAGTCAATAATCACTTTCTATCACTTATGTCATCGCAATCATAAGATACTGTATTATACCCATGTCTAATGGACGAATACGTAAAACTTAAAATAGGTCATCTATTATAATATCAACCATATTCTTAGGAAATAAAAAATATTTTTTATTCTACGGTTGAATTTCGACCACTGGGCTACCACTAATATGATCATCCACTAATATAATCAGAATGGTGTTTCATCATTTTGCTGCTGGCCTTAAAACAACAGTTTATATATTACTAAGTAGGTTGGCATGCAGGGTGATGCGGCAAATTTTAGTGTTAGCTTATATGTGCATAATGTTGATGGAATTTTGCTGCTGCTGCCCGCTGCCGCTTTCAGCAACTAGCGGCAACTAACTAACTCCACTTTCATGAGTGGAACCGCTAATTTTCGTATATTGACCCACACATATTTTTGTATCACCATTTTATTTTTGATTTTTGTAAAATACGTTTAAATCTATACTAATATTATAAAGAGGAAACCTTTGTATTTTTGTATGTATGTATCTTTGCAACCAATAAACTCAAAAACTACTGGAACGATTTAAAAAATTCTTTCACGATTAGAATGCTACATTAGCGCTGAGTAACATAGGCTATATTTTTTTTAAATGTCCACTCGTGCAAAGCAAGGACAGGCTGCTAGTGTATGATAAAGAGAAGGATGTTTCTAAAATGTACTTAACATTTTATACGAATATCTCTAATCCTATAATCTTTTTTATGACGTTTCAGATACTATGCAGGCTCAGAAAAACTAACCAGTTTAAAACTATATATACGTATTAATACGATACGTATTAATATCTAGTATTTCAGAAAACAGTAAGAATACGGAGTCTTATTTACTTTCAGCTCCTTTTATTGTAGTACGTTTTTTATTTAAGTCTGTAGTAATTTCAGTGTGCAGGAGCACAGAACAATATTTATACTGCTATATATATTTAACTAATTTATACATAAATATAAAATACTTTAATTAATTTAAAAAGAAAACTATAGAGAGACGAGGTTATTTATTTTATAATACGTATTCAACTTACGATCTTGCAGGATTAGCAACTTAAGCTTTGTAGGCATCGTTTTCAGCCATCGATGTGAGCCAGTCTTCAGTAGCTAAGGTTTCTTTCTTTCATCACTTATCATTACTTATATTCAGGTGAGAACAAAGCCAAGTGCTTACCATTATCAAAGATTTGGTCCAATTGTTGCCCTGAAATGGAGGTAAAATTTTTAAAAACATTTGACATAGAGTTATATAATATAGGTTGGTGCCAGGAATCCAGCGCAGGTACTTTCATTCCTGGGTATCGATTGAACCGAACTTGAGTAATCTCCTTTAAAAAAATATCTTGTGCATCAAATGGACATTATTTTTAATACCGAGATCTTAGTAAAATTTCTAACGCTATCCGCCACCTACAGCGAAAGCTGTTCCAACATAATGAATTAGAAGCTTCGCTTGTGGCAAATTTTAACGTGGCCATATTAAAGCTTAGGGCTGATGGAATTTCGCTGTCGCAACCCATAACCACCACACAGGAGAGCTGGCCGTCCTATTATTACAGAACATTAGCCGTATAACACGTGATGCTTGCATATTGTTTTCTAAAGCTTATGATCACACTACACATTGAGATGAAACAGAACACTTTTTTCGCGTTTTATTTAACGTGATATTATTTATTTATTTATATTTATTCTGACGTGTCAAACCTTTTACAGGTATAATATAATATGTAAATTACAACGCGAATAATATTGTCTAAAGTGTGTAATTATATTAAAACTTGCATGTTTGAGTAACAATTACGCAATATTGTTTTAAATAATAATATTTTCCGAAATTATTTCGGATTCAGAGGATTACAAATGTTTACGTGTACGAAGTCGTAGGCAGTCGTTAGTATCATTTAATTTAAAAGAAGCAATGAGGTGAGGATTTAATAAAATGTTACAAGAGTTTCTATTCATCTCAAAAAATACTTTTAACTCAATTGCAATCTCAAAACCAATCGTGAAAAGTAAGGGCTCTCGTAATTAGGTCAAAACTTCTTGCCACGTCGCCATTAATAAATTAAAAAGCGTAGCTGCATGTTGTACAGGCAATAAAGTTATTAGCTCGAGCTGTATAGCAGACAAAAAAAATCTTTATGACGCCGCGCGGAAGTTTGTAAAAGCTGGCCAAAAAACATTAGCGCGATATATAGCCGGGCCGCTAGTGGCGCTTTGTAAATATCGCTTCGTTGCAGAGAAGTTAAATTGTATCTCATTGTTGGTGGACATTAACTACAGATTATAAATCTCTCTCGGTGTCCTGCGCCCGCCGTTCCGTCGACGCGCCGTAGATACGAGCAGTGTGGCCCGTCTGCAAACTCATTTACAAATTTTCACAAACTGGCAACTCCGCTTTATTAGAAACACTGGGGCTCGAAATGGTGTTGCTTCTTTTTTAGATAGAATTAATTACTTTTACAAATGTAACTTTGCAAACATAATAGGTACATTTTGTGGCACTGAAAAGAATGTTATATTAATATCTTCTGTGGATCTCAGCACTTATAAAATATGTTTACAGCATCAGCTCCCTCAAAAACTTTTCATTTTTACATCTTTATCAATAACCAGTATATTGATGATAAATGGTTAAGTTATAATAACGTACCACGAACCTAAACACCTTCTTGTAGTAGACCCATCATTCATAAACTTAATTTCAGTAAAATAATAATTTTCCTCAGACGATTTATTCAATTTAGTTCCGACAGTAATGTGACGGCACCAAATCTTATTAGATACTTCTAGGGGAGAATTAGAGCCGCTTAAACTGACTGTTTGGTTGATATAAAATGCATTTTGGAGATCCAAATTAGAGGCATGTCTGATCTAACGTCAGATGCAATAATGCAGGAACTTCGGTAATGAGTTTCACCTCGGTTGAAGCCGCAAATTGGATTATAATGTTAATATCATTCGTTGTGCGGGGTCTTCGTTCGTCGGCGAACAATTTCGGTACTTCTTAGGGAAGCTGGGCGTCTATTATCCTCATTTCAATAAGAAATAAATTACGATTTCTTATTACGTTTTCCATTATAGGGGAAAATTTATCAAGTTTCATTCTCTGCGTGCTATCGTGGATTTTAATGAGAATGTTTGTCTTTAAGGCTTTGGTTTTAAATTAACGTCGATATTTCTTCTCGTTTGTATAACGAATTCGATTGATATTGTTGTGTTTCAGGAATTTGTGTGGTTTTTTTAGATATGAATAACATGAAAAACGTTGTCCCGAGTTTTGTTAAACAATTAACTTTGGTGCATTGTAGTTTTATTGAAGTTTGTTAAACTGTTGAACGCAGACACATTAATTACTATAATATCACTTTGCAAATATAATTTTGTGTTGCATAAATTATGTAAAAAAAATGCACGTTCTTAAAATAATAAGCTATTGGCATTTAGTAAAGAATATTGTTTTCTTCAGCATTGCACGTTTGCCTTTAAGCTCTTCAATATACTGCCGTATATTGCTATCATCATCATCATCATCAGCTCATTTTTATGTCCCCACTGCTGGGGCACGAGCCTTCCCTATGGCCATAAACCACCACGCGGCCCAGTGCGGATTGCTGATTGATTACGACTGCTAATGCAGCCGGGACCAACGGCTTTACGTGCCTTTCGAAGCACGGAGGAGCTCGAGATGATAAATTTTTGGTCAACCATCCGATGACCGGCCTTTGCGAAAGTTGCTTAACCTCGGCTCAGCTCACTCGCAGACTGGGCGCGTTAACCGCTGCGCCATCGAGCTCCTCTAAATTGCTATACATTACATCATTTTCACTACATTGATGAGCCTACTAGGTAATTTGTCAGCATGCTCGCGCTGGCCGTGTTTGCATCTCGTCAAATTAAATCCTATTGCATAATTAATAGATTTTCACGGCACGATAATGGAACGCAGCTGGATGTTATCACCTGTTACAATGCATTAATAAATGGGTTTTCGGTTAAGGCGTGGGGAGCATACAGATACCTTATTAATTGTTATAGTTGTCATCCTACGTTGTTTGGAGGGTTTGTGGTATAGGATGTTGCTACTTTAATTAAAGAATTTGGAATGAACAGTTTTTATTAAATTTTCTTGTTTGCGGTCGCAAAGACGACGGATCCAGTCTGTAAAATAAAGATAAGATAAAATAAATAAAAACACTTTATTGTAAACCAAAACCCAATTTGCATAAAATTACGTAAAAACGATCACGTACAAAAGGCGGTCTCATCATCACTGAGGGTGATGAGACCGCCTTTCTCTCTTTCTCTTCCAGACAACCTTTGGATGGACAAGACAGATAAAGTTAAATGTTGACTGGATAAGTCCCCAATTTAAATATCTTGAGGTTTCTCGTAGTTCAGAAGGTGTGGCTTCTTTTAGATTGTTACATGAAGTCAAAAGTATTTTTTTATCAAATTAACTTAAAAATAAGTACTTTTGAATCGTCCAAGCATTTTTTACCTTCTACACATTCAGAATGTCTGTCTTTTGATTGTATTCTTTTGAAGAACACCATATGACACCCAATAAAGGTGTTAAAAATGTTGAGAAGCACGACATAAAGCTTTAGTCAAATACTTAGAAAGTTTAAACCTGACAGACTGGCTAACATTTCCTTGACAACATTTTTTGCAGCTGTAAGTGGTTTACAATGTTAATTTTATTGATGCAAAGGCCACCCCAGAGAGTAGACGCTTCGGCGGTGCGACTGAACATTAGTATGCTGATGGTACAAAAAGATAAATTTGTTTTTGGCACATTAATTTATGCGTTTTTTATGAATATGAGATTTAGGGTAGGTAGGTAGGTAAAGAACTAGCAATGGATGATGTTACGATATTAGATAGCATAATTTATAGTTCAGATTACTCAAATATTGTTTTATCGGCATCATAAACTGTTGTTGGAGGAGCTTTATTAAAAAAAAAAAAATAGATGTGTGAGAGAGATTACATTCACGCCCAAGTAGTGTCTAGTACTAGTACTTATCGGCATAATATAAACTGGTTTTTTTAAACTTTTTATTAGAATAATTTGTTGTGGTTAGCACAATGTGCTATGCCAAAACCAATGACAAAATAAGGAAATCATGTTTTAGGGTATATATAAACCAGTATTATTTGAAATTAATAATCAGAAAAAACAATCTTCGTTGTTTCTTTGACATATTATATTTCGATAGTGTAATACGCAAAAATTTTTAAGTAAGTAATTAATACTTACACACCTTTTACACCTTTAAATAGTGTTTAGAAATATTTCTACATTTTTTAAAAAGGTAAAAGATTTATCTATACAGTTTCTAACTATTATCATAGTAGAATGAAACAAGTAGGCCATCTTCATACATACGCACCGAGCGCGGCTTGTATGTGAGCGCAGCCGAGCCAACCCGTCCGTACGCATCGTCGCACGCACACACTGACAAAGTTTATTGCTAATAATGCTGCGCCAGTCGCGACTGAGCCACGTAATGCCGCGCGCGCCTGCTTGTTTCGTCGCTGCGCCCGCCGCGCCGCTGCCGCTCGTAGGTTATATATAATTTGTGAAACGTAAGTCAACGATGGCTACAAAAAAACTCAAGAGATATTGCAGTGTTTACGGATGTCTAAATAGCAGCTTGTCAAATCCAGAATTGTCCTTCTTTACCTTACCTACCGAACAAGAACGGTGAGTACCTCCTGCCTAACCTAATTACATTATTTTGTGTTAGTTATTTACTAGGTACCGAAAGAGTTAAGTTCTGCTTCAGATTTCGTGGATTAGAGAGGTAAATACATACATGTACCTAAGGATTTGTAAGTTTAATTTATTAGATTACACGGCACACCCTACCGTGAAAACAAGGGACTAATTAGGTACTTTGGACTTTGTACCGCTCTTATGTTGTGGGCATAAGTACTAATATCGAACTGCAAGTGTTTACCGTGATGTGCTGTTGACCGTACCTACTTACCTATTGTAAGTTGTTGTGTTGTACAGTTGATAAACAACGTTTAGGTAGATAGGGGGTTCTCTGGAATCCATGAATTCATATTTCTAAGTATGTTCTTATTTTATATGTAGATACCTACCTCATTCTAATTAAAAGCGACAGCCCTACAAGTTTAGGTGATTATCGCTCGCTCGGGGGCCGAGTCGGCCTACTTGTTTCATTTTACTATGCTATTATTTAATCTTTTAAAGAGTATACCTAAATGTTTAGAATTTTCTAACAATATCCATTATGTTAGCTTTATCATCGGAAGCAAGTTTCTGTGTCGAGTCCGATCTGATCCAGTGCCGAAGGATTTGAACACGTCCGCACCTTCTATACACTTATTTTAAAAACAACAACAACCTTAGTCTCCTTTGTTCTCTTTTTAAAAACAATAATGGCGTATAGAAAGTCCGTAACCTTAAGTTTTTTTTCAAGAGTTCTTCAATTACATTTCTACGAGTAGTTTATACCTACGTATTCTTTTTAGCTATAAATGTTTTATTGAGTTTGTAATGTTAGTATTTTTAACACACATAGCTATTGTTATAGTTTTATTAAATTACCGCGGAATATATCTACTCGCGTTATTTACATTATTATTTTATCCTGACATTTCGAACTCTTTGCGAACCGAGTCAGCTTTAAACAATAAGGCTGAGGGGTCGATCGTCTTAGGCTTAGTACTGGTAAGTTTTAGGCTGATATTAGTAGTAAGCAATTAGTCTATAAACGGTTCCACTGCTGGTCAAAGACATCAATCAATGAAAACAAGTCTTCAATACAAAGTAAATCTAAGTTAACATAAAGTTAAAAGTGTAAAAAAAATATAACTTATTGTCTTCTGGTATAACTACAATAACGATTTCTTATCTACTAAAACATATCTATACTTAAGTACATATTTTTACAAAATGAATTCACCTAAAGTTATTCACTTAACGGCATGCCTGCTTTAATGTTTTTCATAATTATTAAACTTTTTAAATATATGCACCGACTTCGTCCATTTGCACATCAAAGTCTACCACTGGTAATGCTATCCTGAGCAGTAGTATCATTAGGGGAGTGCCTCTCGTAAACCAGTGGTAATGGGTTTTATCTTGCTCTATAAAATTTATTTACACTTCTACTAGTAGGTACAGTCGGTTACTCAAGTTACAGAGTTAAGCAGAAACAAACCTTAAGACGTTTAGTTAAAAGCGATTCTGTTATGTGGCCGTTTTGTGGTTTGTTGTACATTATCGGAACCTCATTCCGTAATGTGCACGGCGAAATGCGTGGTAAATGTAAATTATAGTCGTGTTTATGACAAACGTGTCAAAGTGTTTCCTACTTCGATTTAGAATTAATGTCGTATGGAGTTTCAGTGCCAATTGATTTGTTACATTTAATTTAAGGAACGTGAAGGCGCTAAATGTTAGTGCACGTATATCCGTAATGCCGTAAACGCGATAAAAATGATAGCTTACGTCAGCGCCGGCCCTAGGGTAGAGCGAGTGGAGCAGTCGCTCTAGGCGCCTAGTGGCAAAGGGGCACCAAAATGCAAGTACATTCAACACCAAATGTTGACCTTTGTTGTAACACTACCAGTGAAAGAAACAGCCCCTGCCAAGTTTCTTGCGATTTTTTCTCGGTACAAGGTTTCCACCGCAGGGTTTACGAAGTCATGACTTTGAATTGACCTTCAAAAAATTTTAATCAGTTCATTTTGATTAAAAATGAGTTTTGGTACTAGATTGTGTCCGTTAGTTTATCGTGGCATTATGCTTCATGAAACTTTGATTCCATCTATCAATATAATAAGCAAGCCATGATAAAAAAAAGTTACTGTAGTGATATTTTGAGAATGTCGATGGCGCATCTTTCGCAGTCCCCCCTCACTAGACGGGTGTCTAAATTAAAGATAGGTATCTCGTCGTGCTAAAAGAAATCCCAGCTGTAGGCGTAAGATTTTAGTCCCAAATAAAAACAGTTTCAATTAAGCTTCGATGGCGAGGGCAATGACGTCTATGTATGAATCTGCTAAGAAAAAACGTCTACCCTCATACACAGTGACAACATTAAATCGTCCTTGTGTTTAATCACGTATTAATATTAACACAAAAACATGACTATTTTATTTAAAAGTCTTTTTTAATTTTTTTTTATGCCTTATAAGACAGCTCTTGACCTCGATCTTGCCTGATGGTGAGCGTAGATGAGATGAGATCTACCAAGAAAAAACCGTCATGACTACTTTGTTACAAATCCTAACAATAAAAAGCCTATTGTATGCACGCAATAGACTAATGAAGACTTTAAACCTTATATATATGGCCATATGCCATATACATAAAGTTCTAAGTGTATTTAACTTTTATTTATTGAAGAAATTTGACAATTTTGGATAGGTTTATATCCAGGCGTAACGTACTGTGCAACATAGGTACTTAACAAGTTTTATAATTAAAAGAACGCGGGCATTCGTCCCAATTCCTATAAGCAGTCATATCATATCATACCAAGACCGTGCTTACCCGTGCAATAAGGGTTTGATGAAAACCGTCAACAATTTGTTGACAAAAATATTTTGCCGGTGCCGATACGCTCCGTGCATGGCACGCGACGGTGTTGGTCGGTGACGCAACGGTCTAGTGGGCATAGTCTCATATACTTCTCAATACAAAGAATATTTTTAGCGTGACACATTCCTAACATGGATACGGTCTAATGGGCAGAAACCTTTAATTTTTTTATGCCTAGCTCGACAAATGACTCCACTCCACCTGATGTTAAGTGGCAATGGAGGCTTTAAATGAGGTTTTTGTGAGTCTATACCTATATAAAACAGGTCGTCATGACCCCCTGATAACAGTGTGCCGTTAAGTCAAAGTTATTTCTTGCGAACTAAGTGTACATGAAGGTCTGTATTGCTCTAAGGTATTTAGTGATAACAAATTAGTCATCCTTTGCAGGTGCTGCAATATTCTTCATACTAATAATGAGTAAAATTAAGTCGACCTAGCGTTACAAATCGAATACTGATAACACAATAAAACCCTATTGTTCGGCGCGGCATCATAACAAGTTCTTCAATTAAAAGAATGCGGGCATTCGCCCCAATTCCCACAGACAATCCCGCAAAATTCGCTTCGCGATCTGCTGATCTGTGGTCGTATAAGAGAATGCCCCAATGCAGCCTGCATCGCGTCCCCTTGGTGCCATAACGAGTACTGTCGTGAAATAAATCTTGCCACCCTCACTAGAAGCCTCCTTTCAGGGCCCGGATAAAAGGTCTTTATTTTTTCTCATTGAAGCCCTTTTATGTGCTATGCGTTTTGATTGGATGGATTTTATGGGTAAATAAACGAATGTACCTACTTTCTAGTGTTCGAAATATGGTGTTGAGTTGATTATTTTTGTAAAATCGTTTAATTTTATTTAAGGAATTAATATTATGTTTTTAATATTTTTTTGTGTTTTTTTTATTTTCATGCTTAACAAGTCACATAATATGTATTTGACCTTGGAGTAAAATGTATGTTATACTCTTCAGTTATGCATCAATAAATATATTAGATTAGCTTAATAAGAGCGAGCTTAGTATTAACTCAAATACGTCAGATTTATAGGATAAACTATCTACTATAACAGTAGTGTAAAGCGTTGTTGTGTTCCGGCAGTTAGAGATAAGATAGCTAGCTCGTCAGTAGTCGAGAATTCCGGGGGAAATGCGCCGCCATCTTCGCCTTTATCGTCACTTAACACCTGGAGTGATGACGGAAAAGCGCTTCCCGGTTGTAACATAAGAAATATTTAAACTATATAATAGTGTTTTGTCATTTTTTTTTGTTATACATATAGAGAAAGTATAAAACCACACAGCGAAAATAGTTCTTAAGTTTATCCATTATAATTCAAAGACAATCAAATTTAGTAATACTCAAATAACTTTACTTTTTTCCAAGATTAAAATTGTATATGTATTGTAAAATTGTATGTAATTATATTATTCTATTTTCTTCACAAGTGTAAATCGTACGGCGTAAACAAACATTGTAGCAACAAAAAACAAATGTTCCCATCAGCCGGGTGACAGTCCCAAATTCTAAAAGTCCAATCAAGCGGCCAGCACGAATTCAGCAGACAAATAAATTAGGGCCCAATAGACAGCGCTTGCCAAACAGGACTTCGGAAAAATTGGTACGGCCGACTACGCAAAAGGTATCCGAAATTTATGCTACAGTTTCACTCCCTTGCAGAGGCCATTAAAACGGTCCGTCCATCCGTTTTCAGATTTAAACCAAATGGTCGGCCGTCACGAATCTAAAAAGCATTTATCACTCTCGATTTTCCGCCCACGGCCACGGTCGGGCAAGCGTGCTTCCAGTGTGTTTTTCATGAATGGCCGTTAACTAGTTGAGTGTGGGCAGCTTTATGGGCTCAGACGATGCCAATCACGGTATGTACTGCGGTGAAGTTGAAGGCTTCTTTATCATTGCGATTGAATAGTGTTGTAAGGATACCTAGTGCTCTTTGTTTGGTGTAAAGGCGATGTTCATTTGTCATTTGAATATGTTGTAACCTTTTCTATGTGACCTTCTTAAAAAAAGTGCTATTATAGTTACTTCCATCTTAACTAAGTTTGTCGTAGCATTGTTAGTAGCATTGCTGCGTTCCGAGAGGAATAATTAAGAAAGCCAGTTCCTCAGTAGTTGAGGAATACAATTGAAGTGCGGTTCCAGCCGATATTATCTTTTGAGAAAACCTAAAACTAAAGAAAAATCTTGCGTGCAGTTCGGATTTTTACTATTTGTAGTCTTTATACAGTAACAAGAAACATTTACAAAAAATTCACCTCAGTATGGTAAACAAAGTATATGAATTAACACTATAAATAAAATAGTCCTAAAGTTTTCATTCATTAGTTCGTGACGTTCCTATTGAAGCTATAGCAAATAAATCAGCATTCGCAATCACGTTAGAAATACATTTTTACCCCGAACAAATTCGATACGGAACAATTTACTGGTACATTAAAACCAACAGCGCTTTCAGAGTAGGATAAATTAATTATCGGCCAAATAAAAGTTACATTTAAACGTGGCCTAATTGCTGAATAAATGTCCTACACGATTACTCCATTATACGAAGGTAACCCTTACAATTTTACTTTAGAGCGAGCGGATGGCAATATGGCTTTGACATTCATTTATCTCCATTATAGATCTGCGGAGGTAAGGTTGGGCTGGAAATGATTCCCTAGTGTCCTCTCCCTAATAGTACACACGATAATGAGAAAGTTTATGGTGTACCTGTTTTACAAACTTTAGGGTCCCATACGCTTTCGACTTTGGAATTCTGACCTTAAATGCCATGTAATAAGAACGCTCTCTTGTTTTGTCTTTTGACGAATATGTGATGGCGTGAAAGAGTTTAATGTTAATACTGAAAGTTAGTCTTTTATAGAAGTTTCGACTCTTAAAGCTGTAGACTTTATTCCTTTGAAAATAAGATTTGAAATATACGATCCTAGTTAATTCGCATTAACTAATCGTAATGTGTAAAACTGACATCAGTGAAAGGGTTGCGAAAAGAGGCATAATTTAATTATTCCTCTTATGGACGTTCATTTATTTTATGCCTATCATAATAAAAGGGTATGAACGGTAGTGATATTTGTTAAAGTATAAATTAGGGTAGCATTAACTGCATCAGTGGAAATTAATGTTTATTGTACATAGTAAGCTTTGCAATCTGAACTCTAGCGATATTTTGTAAAAGATTCGCATTTGTCTGAACTTAACTTCTGACAATTTTGAAGTCATAAAACCTTGTAACGATTTTTATGTTTTATAATTGGCCGCTTAGGACGCATATTGAATAAAAATAAAAATGAAAGAACATTAACAAGAAATTATAGTCATTAAGTTAGTTGTGATTGTATCCTGCATAATCCTGATATTGTCTATTGTCTGCGCACCGTATTTGAACTCTACAAGAAATAAATTAAAGCTAAATCGCGACTACATAGCTATGACACCGGCTGCACACTTTTGGGCGAGACAAAGCGAGCTCACTATATAAGTGCTTAAGCTATTATTATGAGGTGCAGGTATATAATCAAAGACTAAAAAAGTTGGTGGTAAAGCATATAAGCTCGGTGGTTGCCGTTTGTGGTCAAGAGCCATCCCACAACAAATCATGGATGGTAGTAGGTTTTCTAGTCGGTAGGGCTAAGCACTCTCCGTCTATCATTTCGCATCTGAACGAGGGAGGAGGAGGAGTTCCATTAACTCAGGGTCGCTCTTGGTCCCTTTGTATGCGCAACGTAAGACAGCATTTTTCTGAGTTAAAAAGGTGTTAAAGTAAATAATGATAAGCATCATCATATTTAAGCCTACTGAGGTCCACTGCTAAATATATGCCTATTCAATAGTTTACCACCATACTTCACACCCTCCGCTTTCGGCATACATCCACTACCCACTTCCCACCGCTTTCTTATCTTAAGGTCGTCGGTCCAGCCAACGGGTATGGCCGACCCACAACGCACTAGTTAGCACGGCCTCCGTTTGATAACACGTCTGCTCCAACGGCCATCGGCTCTACTACAAATATGCCCATTTCCACTTCAGCTTACTATTCTCTACTACGTCAGTGACATTAGTTCACTGTCGAATCTCTTAGGTTTGAACCAAAGCTTTTTTCATAGCTCGTTGTGTGTCTTGAAATCTATGGACGAGGAACGAGGCTTTATGTCAATATTCACATCTCACTGCCATTGTGAGGATCGCACTGCTAACGGAAGCACCGTTATGGGTGCCTCGAAGATCTGAAGCAACTTCCCAAACGCTGCCCAACCTAGTCACATTGTTTTATCAACTTCCTTATCAAAGTTGTTGCTATCAATTTGAAAATATTTATTTTTACCAAAACACAAATGTTGAAAAAATTTCCACGAGCAGGATTTGAACCTGCACCCTTTTGACATTCCGGGTCAGGTGCTCTTCCAATTGAGCTATCGTGGTTCTAACCAGCCCGCCGAAATTATTCAACACTTTTTACTTTGAAAGCCAAAGGCGCCCATTCAATGTCAAGAACTACCGTCACTAACATCTGATCATAATATTTTTACAAATATTAAAGATCAGTTAAGAAGTAAGCAAGCTATTTATAAATGTTCAAATAATTTTTAACGCAAATTTTGTTGCGAACAAATTACAAATACACAAATGTTGAAAAAATTTCCACGAGCAGGATTTGAACCTGCACCTTTCTGACATGGAAGAGCACCTGACCTGGAATGTCAGAAGGGTGCAGGTTCAAATCCTGCTCGTGGAAATTTTTTCAACATTTGTGTTTTTTGTAATTTGTTCGCAACAAAATTTGCGTTAAAAATTATTTGAACATTTATATTTATTTTTATTTTTATTAAGTCGCAATAAAATTCGTGTAAAATTATATTATATACCATAATCATAAACATAGATGGTTAATTCACCAGCAAGCTCGTCATTGGCCATCAAATGACTTTCAACTTGTACGCTGAATTAAATTGAAACTGTTTATCATAATCAAGTTGTAGTCTGATCGAACAGTAATTCATTGGCAACCCATTAACACGTTTCCTGCATTTCATTTTAGATTAAAAAAGAACCGCAATTAAAGTTTTAATTGCTATTTATTTCGACATCGCATCGGCTGCAGCGAGGCGTATTAAAACTTCAGTTTTACGGTTTCATATAAACTCTGCGTTCTCGTAAAAGTAGTCAGGTAAGCCACGAAGTATTTTTTTTAATTTTATTATAGTAATGTTTTCAAGATTGTTAATTGAACGAAAACAATGAAACTACTGTTAATGTTTAATTAAAAATATTTCTTTAAAAATATTATGATCTGGAAAATCGTGTTTTAATGTAATAAGGTGATAAGGAAGTGCATGCTACTGAAAGATAAAACTATATTCTTAGCTTATGCCAGATTCTATGGAATTCATACTATGCCAAATAGTTTTAATACTATGTTTGATTTTTATCAATCCCTAACTAACAAGCTTGATGGAGTAGTGGTCGCGTATGCGCGTTCTGGTTGCAATCTAGTAAATTAGGCAATTTTGGAAAACGGGGTCATGGAATGGGTCGTCTAGTTGAAATATATCAAGCCTCATTAAACTGTTGTTATTGGGTGTTGTCGTAAAATAGCGCTCGTTAAAAGTTTAGGATTTGGTCTTCTTGGTGGGTTCTGTCTCAAAAACAAACAAGCTCTTCTTATGTTTTAACCATATTGAGTTTGTGTTTTAACCCCGTAACACTTTTTTGTTTATTAATTTTGTGTTTAAAGTTGTTCTTATCATTCCTTACGCGTAAGTCACATATGTTATACATCTCACTTATGTTAACTGATGAAACTGAAGTTGGAAGCGCACTTCATCCGCAGTCCTCAACTACTGAGAAAATTGCATTCTTATTTCTAACTGTCGGTACACAACAATATACTTATATTTAGATCAGAAGATGAAGGCTAGCCAGACTTACATCAAGCTCTACCACCATCAAACCAAGTACAAACATAGGCTGGGAATTAAAAACGAGACCTCTGGCTCTGTGACTAGTCTAGTAGACAGAGGCGGTAAAAATCAGTTAAACATTTAGAAATTTCTCAGCATTGTAACTCGCGATGGTAAATGTCCTATTTTGTAAATAATATAAGTAGACATCGCTTCGTTTGTTCTATTTATTACACTGTTAATTGAAGCTGTTTGCAGTTAAGTACTCTGGCAAAAATATAGCGTGATGCCAGATGCAAATGGCCAAGGTCTCCTACCATGACAAGTTTATTAAAAGTTGAATATATTTCACCTTGTGACACGCTCCGCAGTTTTCATTACTGTTACAGCTTTCAGGAATATTTTATTAACAATGCAAGCGTATTCAACCTGTTATGGTTTCTATTTCTAACGTAAGTACTCGTTAAAGTTAAAATAGTTTTTGTACATAGAAATGTTTACATAACTTTTATTTCCTTCGGAAAAGCGCCAGATCTTTATCTCACCTGATCTTAAGTGATGATAAGGCCGAAGGTGCCTCCTTAGGTTTTATGGAGTGGTTTTAATTGCTCAAAAATCGCATGAATTTCATTTTATGTTTCAACAGTACCTATGCCTTGTTTTATTTTTACCCAAAGTGATTGCGTCAAACGCCTTACTTAGTACGTTAAGCAAAGGATCAGTATTATATCAGACATCAACAATGGTATTTGAATACGGATATGTACGCACCCAAAACACTGCTGGCACCACTGAACTGGTCTTCCCAGACGCTAAGATAGTCTGGGTGCCTAGTGTCAGTGTTTTTTACTATCCGTATTAATTCGATTACGTTTACGAAAACGTAAATTAGTATGGCATTGAAGCAGCGCCGTTGGCGACATACGGAAGGTGTTAACATTTTCCCATACAAATTCTCGTTTTCGTTAACCTAATCGAATGGCGAATGAAACTCGCACTTGGCACCCAGGTAATATTAGCCTAAACGACCTCCTCACCCCACAGGGCACGGCGGGTTCTCTGACTACTTATACCGCTTCAAGTGTAAGAAGAGCCCGTAGTGCAATTGTGATACAGACGCTAACGAGACCATCTTACATCTAATAACAGAATGCCCAATAAACGCCAAAGCAAATCATTAACTAGAGCAACAGACAGAGATGGTCTCGTTAATATAAACTCGATTTATTAATAAGTAAAAAAATTTTATAACAAGTAAGATAGATTATAAGAACTGAATTAGTTAATAGTAATGTCTTTTATTTATTTACAACATAAATTAAAAAAGGAAATAGAAATAAAAATATACACATAATTTTTACAAATAAAAAAGGGACTCCAAATCGCTGCCAAGCGGAAGAGTGCCCAAGACACTGGCGGCATTGCCTCTTTTGGATGACCAAACTTAAACGTTGGCCAAAATACGCGCCAGCTCGAGGGTCACCAGTGGTCTCTTTATGTGTTGTAAAAATGTATATTAATGAAAAGTTTGTAAAAAAAAAAGATAAAGAAAATACAGATATGTATCAAAGCAAAAAACGAATAAGACGAAGTTTTGTAAGGCTATTTCTAAGATAAAAGCCCTTTTTTATTTATGTTTCAAACGTGGTTTTGGTGTTTATCTATGATATTGGTACTGACCAACGTTTGTTAGGTTTTTAAAAACAATAAAAAAAAATATTGTCTTGCTGGTCATAAAAAAGTGTAAAAAATAACTTAACAAAATAATAATAATGACTGCACCAAGCAAAGAAAAGCCGAAAAATGCATGTACATTTAACATTTCTTGTAAAACCAACTAACCAATATTTTAAAATATTATAATATAAAAATAATATAATATGTAATTTACAATAATTCTCTAAATTATACCTATTTAACTCATACACTTAATTATGTAAAATTAAGTGTTCTGCGCAATTTCTAGTGCATGTGACGTTTTTCTATTAATGTGTCGCTAGGATACTCAATTTTTTTGGTTATTGTAAATTGTATTGCAACGGTGTACACATTGTTGAAAAGTCAAATAAATAAATAAATATGACATATATACATATATTATATGTAAATAATCATAAATAAGACATAGCCATTAACAGACATGCAGTCACACGGTATCTAAGTGACCACCACAGCCTCATTACGCTTACAAAAGATTTTAAACTTTATCACTTGGATATATGGCTGAACATTTATTGAAGAAATTTGACGTTTGATTAAAATTTTGTCTGTACATCTATGCGTAGTAATTTTGCTGGATTGTCATAGTCAAGTCCCATTGTTGCGAAACGTCTCGTTCGAACTAAAACTGAGGAAGGGTCCTGGTTGAGTATACTGCCATCATCATCACCAACTCATTTTATGTCCCCACTGATGGGGATAAGCCTTCGCTATGGATCCAAACAGCACAGGGAGAACGACCCACCAAGCGGCCCACAAAGCGGGGCCAGTGCGGATCAATGCCGGGACCAACGGCTTCACGTATCTTACGAAGCACGGAAACTGTACTGTGTGTATTATGATTGTCATTTTTATTTTTTATGTCGCGTCACAGAAGAAAGTTGCGTCAATAAATATCTCTTTCTCTCTCTTTCGCTCTCTCTCTTACTCTCTCATTGTTTTTATTTTTGTGTTGCTATTAGTTATTAAAAATTTAATTTAAATTAATAATAATTAAACAGGACTTTCGATCGCGTTAACGACAACAAAAATTAGTATGGCATTGAAGCAGCGCTACCTGGCAACATACGAGAAGAGTTAAAATTTTGCCATAAAAAATTTCGTTTTTGTCAACGTAATCCAATAAATAGGGATAGTAAACAAAACTCACAGTAGGCACTCAGAAGATGTTGAGTACGAGTATTAGCGAGTGCAATTCGAAGTCACACCTTCTATTTTGACCCAGGCTCGCTACCATTGGATGATCGGTTGTATCTGACTCTTCTTTTTATATTAGAAGGAGGCAAACGAGCAGGCGGGTCACCTGATGGGAAGCAATCACCGCCACCGCCAGACTAGAGGAATCGCAGATGCGTTGCCGGCCTTTAAGGAAGGGGTAGGCTCGTTTCTTGAAGATCAACTGCTGTTTACAGTGTATACAACATAAGCGCTATGCCTCCATCTTAACTGATGGAATGTGGAGATAAAGCCGAAGGTACAAGCCATCTAAGTATCCTCCGTAATTTAACGAATCGGTAGTCGTTGTCAAGGAAAGCCTTCCAAGTCATTAAAACACACCAAATACTTGTTAAAACACGTTAATGAGAGAAGTATTTCATAACTTATTAAGACATGGTGCCAAGTGATCAGAAACTTTTCCGTTGTAATATTTTATCGTAGTTATATTTAGTTTTCATTGAAATAATGACTGATTTTTCAATCTTCGGATAAACTTAATAGTCTGATAAAGTGTTACCCAAAAATATGAGAATGCTACTATAAATACAATATTTTTTTCAAATTGGGTGTATATCACGATATCAAACTATTAAACATTTACTGAAAATCGAAAAATCTACATCAAATTACAGTAAGAGGGATAAATGAAAATGCAATTATCATTTTTATTAATGGTTTAATTGTCGTTTGTTTTAATGCATTATACATTTAAATAAGTTTCATAACAAAAGTTTTAAGTAGTATGTATAAATAGCCTTACTCTATTAGTATGTCTGTAGGTGTCATCTGATAAGGTATGTGTCCTCGGTTATTATGTTTATTTCAAATTGAGGTCTATATAATATAATATGACCTCCACTGTTAAGGGTTACAATTCAACTAGACGTTCGTAATGATTATAAAAGAGGCCGGCGAAAGTCTTAGCCAAATTTGCAGATTTGAACAGCAAAGATTACATAAACTAGAATCTTACAAAATAAAATGTCTTGAATTTGTTTTATCTGTTCTCTTTGTCACTACAATAAAAAATTCAAACAATACTTTGGTACCTACAATCCATGAAATAATTACACATTTTTTACATTACATAAATTAAAAATAAAACGTTGATTTATAAAAAAACAGCTTATTGAATCTATTCTAGCTACAAAATAATGTATCTTGTATATATTGTAGCTATTTAGCTTTAATAGCTACTTAGTTAGAATAAACACTATAAACTATCAGCTAAATAGCTAGAATAGATTTAATAAGCTATACGCTGTACACTATTATTATTATTATTATTTCTGGTGGGGACGTCGCCGGCCGAACGGACGATCCGCCCGCGTTTTCTGCGGGCCATTTCGTCCTTTTCCGTTCTCCCCTTTGAGGGAGTTAAGGTTGTACGCTGTACACTATACATAAATGTGTGTTCTGACATTTTTCATTTGTTAAAAAGGTTGCTCACAAATTGTAAAAAAAATACTTTAATCTTTAGATGTTTTATGTTCAAGACAGTAAGTTCATGGATTTTGCATTGCTATATGTCCGGCCTCTTTAAAATCAAATCTCAATACATTACCTACGTATAAAAATATCAATTTCAGAATATCTATGAAATAATTTTCACAAATTAATTGATTAAAATTGCCAATAAAATAATTGTATTAATACTTTGTACCCCTTCCCATCAGAGCAGCTGGCTTATATTACTGTAGCTATATAATATTTCGTGTTATAATTTAGGTATATTTGTAAATGTTTTAAGCACATGATATACAGGTCAAAAAAGTTTTCATCTAAATACAACTAATAGGTAAGCTATAACAATGTTCCAAATAAAATTAACGACATTATAATATTTGAAATTAGTAATCTATATTGCTCATCTTTGTACAAAGTTTTCATCAAGTATTGGTGTTTCAATTTAAAAATATATAAATATACAATTACATATGTTTTATTAATTTAGTACATGTTGGGTCATAAAAGATTTTTTACAAAGCACTTAACAGTAAATGAGTACCCATATATCAAAGGAACTAGTAAACAAAACAGTACATATTGATCATTCAGATCACCCTAGACTATAATATAAGAGATAACTCAAGGTTTATTAAAGAAACAAAGGAGACAGAATAGTTACATAACTGTCATAATACAGATACTAAGTTACACAACTACCATTTTACTACATGAACTATCTCATTGCCCTAACGTAATAATATTACTACAAAAAAGTGGACAATTTGACAATATCCAGGAGCAACAATGGTTT
Organism: Eudonia mercurella; assembly: GCA_963082485.1. Classification (NCBI taxonomy): domain Eukaryota; kingdom Metazoa; phylum Arthropoda; class Insecta; order Lepidoptera; family Crambidae; genus Eudonia; species Eudonia mercurella. The sequence goes on along the minus strand of OY720023.1, from coordinate 13,080,372 downwards.
TCAACAGTCTATAAACAGTCAGTACTATTCTGCCCTCCATTTGTTGCCAATCGCCAAAGTAACCTTGTCTTAAAGGAGTTAAGTACAAAATCGAGAATAGCGTATTTAAAGTTAATTATGTCTTCATCTGCACTGATTAATATATTTACACGACTATATACAAAGCTATCACATATTACAAATTCAATCATATCACTATTTACATTATTGCGAATTCAAGTCCCACGTCTTTTGGATACACGCGATGATTCTATACATATAATGCGCCAAAGAATATATCTGTGACATTGTCCTTCGCGCAAAACTTTTGTTAGACGTACACTATGTGTGGTTTCTCAGGCGTCCTATGGGGTGGAATAGTTTCATAGGCAAACTGTTGGTAAATGTGCTCCTCACTCTCCTCCTGATAATAGGGATTCTTATCCACACTATGCCACGGAGGGTTTAAAGAATGAAAATTATTTGTAACAGATGAACCGATCATTAGATATCGGTCAACGTCTCGTTTGTTGTCCTGTTCCCTACTTCTTGTTGAGTACCCTAACCCATTACTTAACTTGGACACATCACCGTTTAACATAACACTAGTCATCACCTGCTTCGACTTATCTCCTTTACACTTCTTCAAAGGTCCCATAAAGTACAAAACGCCCCCGACCACACTTATAATGATACTCACAGTTAGCACCACAACTGCCACAATCACCCAACCACTTGAGCACCCAAATTCCGACTCGGGAATCTGAACAAACATGACGCCTTTTAAATTAACTGGCGCAGCACACTTCACGTCTTCATCGTCTATTTTCAATATGGCGCTGGCATTCCCAGACTTCTTATGACTAATTTCACTTTCCCTTCCAAGTTTCCAAAGCCATAAAATTGAACAATTGCAAACAAAGGGGTTGCCGGATATTTCTAATTCTTGCAATCTATCGATCGGGAAATGCGAAGCTTCCAGCGTTTCTAGAGCATTGTTTCTCATATACACGTGTGTTAACTTCGGGTTTCCGTGGAATAATCTCGGAGGGACTTCTCTTACTTTTACATTTTCGTTCATCCATATTTTCTGCAAGTTTATGTTGTCGACAAAAGCTCTCGAATCGATTTTATCTAGTTCATAAAGTCTGCTCAAATGTAAATGTTTTAAATGGAACAAACTTTGGAACGAGAGCGCTGTTACATTTTGAAAGAAGTTTCCACTTAGGTACAAGTGCGACAAGTTTGAAAGTTTCGACAGAGCAGAGGTGGGAATGGTTGTCATATTATTGTCGCTAAGATCCAAATGTCTCAATGAAGGTAATCTGTGGAAACCCAATTGGTCAACACTCTCAATAATATTACTATTCAAATCTAAATTTTTCAATTCCTTCAAATATGGTATACCATGCTTGGATACTTGCTCAATTAAGTTTTCTGATAAGTCTAAATATTCTAAATGCACAACAAATACAAGATTTGCAGAGGGTATTTCTAATATAGAATTATTTTTAAGCGATAATATCGTCAAAGCAGTCAAGGGTTCGAAAGTATTCGCTTCAAAGCTCACAAGCTTATTGTTTGATAAATCAAGTCTTTCCAAAACAGACAAACCTTTGAATGTCTGCGCGTGTATATTTGATATTTCATTATCAGACAGATCCAAATCGACGAGTCCTTTTAGACCGATGAATGTGTCCTTATCTAGACGTTTAAGGAAATTATGGCTGACGTTGAGATGTGTCATCTCCAGGTTATTCTCAAAGTTTTTACTACCTAGGTCTTGTATTTTGTTGTAAGATATGTCGAGAATTGTGAGCTGGGTATAGAAAGCGAAGGTATATAGGAGGTTGTCTATGTAGTTGTGCGTTAGGTTGATATGGGAGGCTTCTGGGTTGAGCTGAATGGGGACGATCTCGAGGCCTGCGTTGGCGCAGGAAGCGGCACGCAGGGCGTCGTCGCAGGCGCATCGCGCCGGGCAGAGCGTGCGCGCGGCAGCGCCCCACGCCCAAGCCACCAACACCACGCACCATTGCCACTTCGCTAGGCCGCGTGCGCCCATAACATCTCATGTATAAGCCACCGAAAACCTGAAACCAAAAGATACAACAACATTAGCTTATTTTTAAAATAAACTTATTATAGCTAGGCTTCATTTCACGGTTCCTAAACCTTGAGATTAATATTCAGTGAAGTTGTTATCTTGTAAACAAACCATCCTTATACTCTAAAAACAAAATCTCATTGCCACAAAATGGATGGTATCTAGTTTATTTTTCCAGTAATTTATTGTTATCGTAAAATCCGGACGCTCCCTGAGGGTAGGTACGGATACCCTAGGCCACGGGAGCGGCAAGTAAAAATACACAACATTATCGCTCGACAAGATCTTAATATAATTTCTGGCGAAAACTGTAGATAACAAATGTGCCTCTCCGCAATTTGTATGAGGGGAATGGAATTGTTTGATCCAAATTAGGCTGATAAGAAACGTGCCTCGACGGCGAAGTGGTAGCTTCACTACAGACACCTTTTTATTTTTAGACAAATGGCTGTTGTCCGTAATTAGCTTAAGTTTATTTGACATTTCTGGATACGAAGATTTTATGGTTATTAATAGAATGTTTGTGAGCAATTCTGCGTCTAAACAACGATTGATAAATGCACCCTCCTTCCGTTTGTATCCGGCATTCGGATATTTGCACCATCAGACAGTGAGAGAAAACGGGAAGTTAGCGGCTACCATCAGTACCGGTAATCCTCCGCGTAAACGATTCCTCAACAATGCTTTCCAAAATGTTCGTCAATTTAACAAAGGAGCGTTAGGTACTTTAAATTAAATGTTCGGCTTAACAATTCGACGGAATGTATAATGAATAGCACCGTAACATCTGTTAACGAAGGCGAACGATCTAGAAAGTTTTCACGCGCGGGAATAACTAATTGCGAAGGTTGGAATTCAATTTATGGCTTCTAGTGCGCCTCCCGGGAGATCACGCCATGCTAAAGTATTAATAATGCAAAACAGTGTCACGGAAAGTTTTTGATTCGAAATGCAAATTAAATTAGGAAACAAAGTTGTGAGTGTCGAGCTGGTTCTGCCGCTTTGTCATTTATTGTCGGCTATATTATGCTAACTGGTTAACAAACAACAACCATTTGTCCAACAAACAAGTTAGGTATCAGACAAATTTATCTGATTTGACAAGTATAATAAATAACGGGAAGATAAATAACAAGTGGTAGCTGTTGGGACAGAGGCGTCGAAAATAAAAACTTTAAACTTTCCACAATTTTAAAGTGCATATTAAAGGATGTTCTTTGTACGAGTAGTACTACGATGTGATCTCAAATTTTTCTTGATCTCGGAACGTCGCTCCCGAAAAGTAAAGTAAACATGAGGATGCAAGAAGACCCGTCTCCCCTAGTAACATGATAGCACCCGACATGAATGGATTACGCAGGCTGCCTGTATTACAGAAACCATACGTATACTCACTTGATACATATCAGACATCCCCGTATTAGACCGGATTAATTCTACATTTCAAATGTATTGTAGATAACGTGAACCAAAAAGATAGCAAATTAATCAGTTTCGAATTCGTACTTCGTACTGTTTAATATTTTCAGGACTTTCTTTTACATTTAAGCGGATTACTCGTGAATTAGTTCCAATAAGATTTATTTTACTGTAAGCTTCTGTAAGCGTGTAAAAGTATGTTATTTCACATAAATCTCATTAGTCTTATAAAGTCACTTACCTAAAGTATAAAAATATGTGTCAAGAAGTTGTTTTAAAAATAAGATTATTATCAACCTTGTGGTTATTAACTACTGACAACTAAAACGTAACAGCGTTTATTTTAGTGATAGCAAAGGTGATCACGGTCGGAAGCAACCTATGAAAAGATGCGAAAGAATCGGGCACGCCCTCCATTTCCGAGCCTAAACTGCTCTGGCCGGCACTCTTTTGTCTTTTAATTTCCTGTCCGACGGAGTGCGCTCCGTCGTGATTTTCGCTTTCGTGAGCTTCGTTAACTTATGTCAGCCTTTGTTGTTGCCTATTGAACTTTCCCATTACCGACGTCATCGATTGAAACCGCTAAATTCGTTGGAAAATTCTTGTCGTCAAAATCAACGTTTGCCTCGGGACTCAAAAATGAACAGCGCGTACCTACTCTCGATTTCCTTTCATAAAACCCTATGTGTTTTCAAGTTTTTGTTTTGTTTGCGCCCCGCGGAAGCTCTTCAAATGGAAATTAAATATTTCCTTATTGAAAAGTTAGAGTGTTATAGCATTGGGATGCGGGATTTTATAATTGTAACAGACTTTTGTTTTGCTTGTGTCTAATGTTATTTCGAATAATAAGAAGCTTTATGTGGATTTCGTTATTCACAGCTACATTGTTGTACTTTACGTTTTTGTTCTTTTGTTTAGTATGTTTATTAATTTGAAATGGCGTTATTTATTCAATTGGTGTCTATCAATTTACGTTGTTGCTAACTTCTAACCATCCAAATTAGATCGTAACAACTACGAGTAGACACTGTTTAGATCACGCAAATGGTCGTACTTTATTATGACAGTTTCAGCACTCACCGAATTCAATATCAAAGTGGTGGAAACCTTTCGTATTAATAACGGGTTACGTCATCAGCTCCATTTAAATTATTATCAAAACTATCCGCTTAGTTCGGCTAATTGTGGGCGAGGCGAGGCATCGAGCCCACCGAACGGCTCCTACTAAAGTTATCACAGTGTTAATACAACTTGAGACGTTACTAACACAAAGGACGGTTTACGAGGGGAGCAGAGACAATAAAACCAGTGTAAAAGTCGGCTAACCGCTTCGCGCTCTCCCCAAGAAAATATCTTAGCCCTCTCTCCACTTTTATGAGTTGCTTAAGTCGTGCGCTGCCGTTTTTAAAACAGCGAGGGGCTTAAGCCGAAAAGTTTTATGGTCCAACGTATTGAAATATAATATATATTATTCTGGCGTATGTGAGTGTCCGTGCTGGGTGGAATGCTTGATGTACGTTTATATACATGGCCCATTTAATGGACGAAAGTAACTGTGTGAGTGGCGATGGGCACCAAGGAGCATAATGAGAAAACTTGGCCGGCAGCTGAGGAGCGTACCTACTAGGGCTGCTGGTTACTGAATTTGACTTTTTAACCACTAACATTCTTCCAAAGTAATTATCAACACAGTTACTCAAACACCGATAAAAAGCTATGTCAGTTTCCTTGCACACCTTTTGTCAGGTTTAGACAAATTTAAAAATCGGACTTTGATTTGACGTCCGAATAGCAGAGGTAAGTGAAAGCAATGCGTAAAAAAAGCTGTGGTTTTCCAAAAATCTGACGTTCGATCTCGATTGAAAATTCTGTGGAAGTCCAGGAGGATAGCAGCCCTGGCTATTCCAATAGTGGTCGAGAACAAAAAGCCTTCGTCCCGCTAGCGTTGATTCCATTACGAGTTGCAAACTATGCGTTATACCTTGTATCACAAGAACAAATGTGGCCAGTTTTTCTTCTACTTTAATAGGAACTCGCTGTAACTGTTTAACATTACTGATCTAAATGAATTTAAATTTTACTAAATATTTGTACGTGTTTGTTATCTAAATTTCTTATATTTCTTCTATATTCTTATAACGTTATCATTATTTTAATCAAACACGTAATAAATAATTATTCAAGGTCGTTCTAGATTTATAAAATAACTTTAATTCTTGACTCACAATTGAATAGAAAATCAATAAGAGCAGATGTTAATTCTATTACATGAAAAGCGACATAAATAACGGCATTCCATTCGCATTTTAATGTGCTGGTATTATCATAAATTTCACAAGATACTACCTTATTTCCATAATAATAGATATCTGTTAGCGGAATGATTTCACCGAAGCTTTTATTGTTGCTACCATAAGTCACGGACGCTTGATACGTTTTAATTAAGCGAACATTAATTTGGATAAACGCCGATTAGTTATGTGCCCACGCCCAATGCCGAACCATTTTTAATATTGGGAGAAGCGAAACTTGCTGATAATACCGCAGCGATTATCTAATTATTATTACCAACGCTAACAAAGTGATTTATGATTTCTTTAGTAGAAAGAGCTCATTGACGCAGCAGATTTTTTTATAGAACCCGCCTGATCTTTATCTTTCATGATAGTAAGTGGTGATAAGGTCACTTCACCTTGAATCTTACTACCAAGAAATTGTCTTACTAAAATGTGATGGTGAAAACCAAACAGACTTAAACGAGCCCAACCACTAACCAAACCGAGATTTAAAAAAATTAATCCTACCAGTAATGAAAATTCTGGACCATTGAATCTGAAACCTGGTGGTCCCACCACCAGTCTACAAGAGCTGATAACAGTTTAACAGAATATAGTGGAAATTAAGCTCCAAATGATTAAAACTCATTTAGTTTATAGCCTGCACTCTTATTACTTCACCACAAAGTAGCTTTAAATCAAACATCAAAAAGTAGGTTAGTTATGTCAAACGCAACACTGTTGTTTACAACCTTCTATTACTTTAATGTGTAATGTAAACCGGAGAACGGGACGCCACTCGTTACGCTCACAATGCAGCCACAAAATATCTCCGTGCAGAATACAGATACTCTAGCTCAAAGAAAAAGGACAGCGAACAAAACGTCTACACAATACCATTTTCTCTTTCAGCGACAGAGCGAGTCTCAGTGAATCAGGGCGCTCTATGGGGCCTTTATAAACGCAATAATGAGGAGTGCTAAGGCGGCATTGACGCGGGCCCTAACGAGAGGCGCCGATGAATCGCCACGAGCTGAGCACAAAACTTGCCACTTGCTGCGGTAATAGCGAGCGTTTGGTGCCTGCCCGACAGCCAAAATAACTTTTGGGAATACATGTTCTTAAAATTGCAAATTAAAAAACAGATGTGTTTTTAACTTAGTACTGAATGAAGAATGCGTTACAGCTGTCATTCTGCTCTTTGCTTTATTTCTTATAGTAGGTAGCTTACGAGTAGCTATTTAAAACTTGCAAAGACTTTAGCTTCAAGGAATTATGGAGATGTAAAATAGTTTCGTAGTTTGAAAATTTTGCGATTAGTGCTAGGTGTGTGATTGTTTCGAGTATGAGTTATTTTATTCATATTTTAGGTATTTTAAATGCTCGGCCTTGTCGCTGACTTGATTTTACCTGGTTTTGATATCGTTATCGGGTGATAACGATATCAAAATTAGGAAATAGCGTAGCTTTTAAAACAGCACATGAAAATTATAAATCAATTACTTTATCTAAATACTTAAAAGACCTTCGGAAAAAGGGTTGAAAATTATTTCCACGAGCAGGAATCGAACTCGCATCTTTTGGCATTCCGGGTCGGAAAACGCACTACCAACTAAACAATCGTCGTAGTGACGCGTGACGAATCAAAATACCACTTGACACTAAAGTAAAATTAGTAATATTGTCCAGTGGCTCACGGGAACAAACCGGTCATCGCATGTGCCGTCTCTTCGCACCAAAGGGCTTTTAGCGAATGCCAACTTGCCTTCGCTTTGACACAGACCTATCGGCCTGCGAGGACTAAGCGTACCGGCCGGCCCAATTGGATGCCGCCCACGGCCGAATAGTGTAAAAACTCTTATAATAGTTACTTATTCTTTACAGTGATTGTTGTAGCAACCATGATAAAGAAAAGCTACTGACTATGAATGCAAATTAAAATAATTTTAATTTGTACTAGCTAGTTACTTTATTTACCCTGGAGGATATTCTCCGAGTACGAATGATACCCAGAGGTACGTCTACAAGTTCAGTGGTAACAAGCGACCGTAGTAGAAGCTCAAAACATCCTAGATAATGTTATTCGTACACAGTATTTTTTATAATTGTGATGTAGTAATATAAAAATCGAAAGGGTATTTTTTAGTCTTAATTTACCTCAAAATGGGTTATTGAATCTAAGTGACTTTGTGCTCAAAGAATTGAAGAGCCTGGATTAAAGTATAGACTTTAATCCCGGTCAAGTTTAATGTGCCCGTGACACGCAATAAAGACTTTTCTGACAGACTAAATTTCATGCGAGTGAGGCGAACAAAATCTGTTGCATAAATTTTGTCTAGAGTAATTTCGGAGATAATATGTTATCATAGACTTGACAGAAAAATGTAATAAAAAAAGTTGTATTAACTGTATGCCTGTCTCATGTATCATAAATAGGTAATGCTAAGTGACTCATAACTATCTATTGCATAACTATCTAATTTTCTATTGCTAAGTTAAAAATAACGTTTAGTAAAAACTAATATTAAAAAATAAACTAACATTTACTAAAATAACATTTAAAATTAACTCTTAAGACATTTAATAATGCCGAACAAAATTAAATTAAAATAGCGAGTTACAATTGCCATTGATCGAATCAACGTTATACTTTTGCCTTATTACCGCAAAGTGTGAGGGCAAAGTTTACTTTATGAAGTATGGCATTACTCCCGAGAGCTCTCAGGAATAGAAGTTAGTTCTGCGGATCCATAGTCTAGACCGCAACTCTCGCTCAGCGCAGACGTTTCCAAACTTCGTCTGATAAACAAATAAAAAAGGTCAACTGCTGACATGACTTGTCTGACGGTTATTAAAAGTTCCCAACTTTAGTTTTAAAGCGTTAGATGGAGTATGTAATAAAAGGACGAAGAACTACATATTTTGTATGAGATCCGTCCCCCTCCTCCAACGGATATTTTATGTATGCTAGTAGTATCATAAGGATCTTTAAAAAGGGTAGCAACAAGTTTTAACTTCAAAATAAATAGGGTTTACAAAAACTGTTTCGCTACAAAAATATATTTTGTTTACATTATTTTTATAAATTTTATAAATTATAATACCATTGAGCAGCTCCACCGGTAGATTAAAATCAATGTAACACCTTAGTACCAAGGTACACACGGTTTTTCGGAAAACTCCGCTTTTTTTAAAGATGTCGCCATAGTATAAAATAATCATCTTCCTAAGATATTTTGACTGAGACACATTTGAAATCTGTTGTTTAGGGTCCCCCCTAAACAACAGATTTCAACAGCGTTTTGACGCATCGTTCTTTAAAAAAGAAAACGTTTGATATAAGTCAGCTGTAAGGCTGTGAGGTTAAGAGCGCTATTTAAAAGGAGGTGGCGTTGGAGCTGCAAATGAGGTGCTTACGTAGGTGATATCGCGCGGATCGCTCGCTAAGCCCGCAAAATGGTCTTAGCCGAAATGAAGACGAGCGCTCTCGTCTAAGGAATACTGCAAAATTAGTCAATCCTATCGTGGCAATCTCTAGAGGAGTCGGTGAGGCTGAATAATGAAATAGCTCGTTGAGACGACGGGTAGGCGCTATCGACAGTTCGGTGCCATTGGAACGCGATCGCGGCCCAAGCGAAAATCCCAAGGATTCCGTGTGAGATATCTAGCGGGTCTTTAAGGGTTATTAAATGGAGTGGGTTTTAGGGAAATGAGTTGGCAAATAAATCTGCTCGACCTTAACATGTAAGTGCTAGTGTTTTCGTTGAGCATTGAACGCGGGACTACGTTGAATGGGCTCATATATATTGTCTCATTCTGATACCCGCGAGGGTGTTGAAAGCAGCTTGGACAGATAAAAATCTGTGCACTTATGTTCGAATTGCCAATAAAGATAATGGAAAGAGTACCGTTTTAGACCGCTTTTATTCTTGTTCCACTAGTTTATTGATAATAAAATGTTTTACGGTATACTTATTTATATTCGATACAATCACGTTATTTTTCTATATTACGTATTGAATTGTTTAATCATAATTAAATGTTTTTGTCATTTAATAACTAAAAAGTTTTTCTCTCTTAACATTATCTTTGTTAATGGATACTTTAATTTAAAACGTCAGATAATATTTTCTTGACAAATATCAGTTATGCTCGTAGTGCATTCATTCACTTGTAATGTAACTTCACACAAACTAGGTGTTACAATAATTGATATAAAGAATGCAGTACCCTACGGGCGCTGTTTATTTCATCTTGTAAAAATAAACATTACAAATAATGGTAGAATTAGAACTGGCTTTTAATAGTGTTTTTTTCAGGAAAGTAATGGAAGATTCATGCGCTGCGAAACAAATAATAGACACTTATTTTACTTTTTACCGTAGCTTGCGAAACTCATGACGAAGCCAATGCCCTAGTATTTTGATGTGTGCATATCCCTTTCTCCCGGTTTTATTAAAGGGGAATACAAAACTCCGGTATGATCCTCGCATAAAGCCGAGCGCCCACTCACGTAAGCTTACCTTACCAGCCGAAACGTAACTTGCAACCCGTTACGATTCTTATAGCGCATTGCAGTAAAGAGGGTAGTTGGTAAAATAATAAATCAATTTGGCATTTATCGTTATCCAATAACGTAAACTTGTCATTCAAGAATGATGATTAATATTAGAAACCAATTTTAAAATCTTTATTGCCGTTGCATGGTAAGGATAAAATTTTTTGTTCCTAGTAAGTTATATTTGAATTACCGATATACCTAAACGACTTGGTGGAGGAGTGGCTTAGCGCTCTGACCGAGAGACCGAGGTCAATTCCTAGGTCAGGTCAAATATGTTTTGATTTTTTTATGCATAGGTACACGAGGTGTTCACTGATCACTAACTAGCATTAGGCAAACGTGGTGATTTAGCTAATCTCCATAATTTGTAGCGATGGCTTCTTTTCAATGATGGAGGCTATTTGCCCAGCATAAGCAAGCAGCAAATTAAGGTTGTAGTAAGTAGTTAGTTAAAAGTTAAGTAATAACTTACACTTACTAATATCGCTAGTGTCGAAGATCCGTGCCAACATATTCGGGGTTCGAGAAAGTCTACGGCGCAGCGTCGCGACGGCAATGCGTTCTACGAATGAATGAATGAATAGGAGGATTTTGTTCCCCACCAACGGAAAAAGTGCAGTGAACTCTTTCAGCAGTTACATTTTGGAACTGGGTAGGGAGATAAAAAGCTTTTTGAATAGGTATTAGGATAAAGCTTTCTACACAATATAGTTTCTTTTAGCTACTGCAAGCCTGGCATTCATCTCATCTGATGGATTATGAAGATAGAAGCGTATTTAACGAGGTTCTTCAACACTGAGGAGTTATTAATTACGTAGTGTAACACAACAATGCCTATTACATCGATATTTTGTTATTTACACTCGTACAATTAGACACTCCTTTTGCGGCACAAACTCTCTCCCTCTTCTTCTAAAATATGAAGTTACTAGTGGACCCGGCGGACTTCGTACCGCTTTGACAGTTTCCATTCATTCCCGTTGAAATATCGGGATAAAAACTATCTTATGTGTTAATCCAGGTTATAAACTATATGTATGCCGAATTTCATTCAAATCCATACAGTAGTTTTTACGTGAAAGAGTAACAAACATCCACTTTGGCAGTTTCCATTCATTCCCTTTGGAATATCGGTATAAAAACTATCCTACGTGTTAATCCAGGTTATAAACTATCTGTATGCCGAATTTCATCCAAATCCATTTAGTAGTTTTTACGTGAAAGAGTAACAAACATCCATCCATACTTACAAATTCATTCCCGTGGGAATATCGGGATAAAAACAATCCTATGTGTTAATCCAGGTTATAAACTATATGTATGCCGAATTTCATCCAAATCCATACAGTAGTTTTTACGTAAAAGATTAACAAACATCCACTTTGGCAGTTTCCATTCATTCCCGTGGGAATATCGGTATAAAAACTATCCTACGTGTTAATCCAGGTTATAAACTATCTGTATGCTGAATTTCATCCAAATCCATTTAGTAGTTTTTACGTGAAAGAGTAACAAACATCCATCCATACTTACAAATTCATTCCCGTGGGAATATCGGGATAAAAACTATCCTATGTGTTAATCCAGGTTATAAACTATCTGTATGCCGAATTTCATCCAAATCCATTCAGTAGTTTTTACGTGAAAGAGCAACAAACATCCATCCATACTTACAAACTTTCGCGTTTATAATACTAGTAGGATATTTAGATACTGCTAGATTTTTTCGATAAATGCAGATGATTTAGATTTTAGTCCATATTTTACAATAAAAGCGTCTTATGCTCATTTTCGTCGACCACCACCAAATTGTAAGTACCTATGCCATAAGCTACGTTTGGTGACAGTTTTACTCCGGGAACCGTCACCTAGAACTGCTAAAGGGTCACCAAAAACTCAGGATGAGCATAATACTAAGACCGGAGTCAACCTTTCTTCCCTTCAGGTATAGGTTAAAAGTACAGGTACAAATAATAAGATTTCGAAAATGAGGGTAGTATTTTTTACTCAATACGTAACGCAAGGTAAAGGTACGAATTCCTCAAACACTTACGGAGACTGCTATTAGACAGCCATCGGCTGTTTATTAATCAACGCCTGGAAACTGCGCCGCCAAAGGCCTAGCGATTCGATTAGTTCGACATTCCCGAAACGCTGATTGCTCTCGCTTTCCGAAACCTGTTTTCCGTCCACCGTCTAATTGTTGAAAAGGAAACACTAACGTTGTTAAGCTTCTAAGTGTTTTTTAATCATCACCAGTCTATAAACGTGCCATATGGGATGGTATGACTCTTCATCATCATCACCATCAGCTTAGAAAGGTCTCTTGGTTGGTGAGCCTACTCATGAACAATCACATGAAAGGTCAGGGGGCATATAGTGCAAGTTTTATTTATTATTTAGTCATGTTTATGAAAAATAATTTGTAAGGCAAATATTTGACTATTTTTGTTTTTTATTTAGGAGGCGCTACTTCAATGCAATACAAATTCTCTTTTTTGTTAAACGTGATTGAACGAAAAATAAAAGTCGCACCAGAGACCCAGATCATAGCTCACCACACTAGCCCAACACAGGTTAGATGATGTTAACGACTGCCACCTTACAACAACAACGTGTCTAACAGCTAAACGTGCCTTCCAAAGCATAAAGATTTTCTTACTTTGGTTACCCATCCGATTACCCGTCATTGTGAAAGTTACTTAAGTTTTACGATCGCCACCCAAACGTGTTAGCTGCTGCGCCAGCGTGTTTATTAAAAGATTTTATAAATTTTATAAACTCATTTAATTACGCAGGCATCTCATTAGCGGAGCTAGCGAACTCTAACGTCTGCGCTTAAATGTAAGTACTTCAATACAAAACGTTAAATATTTTAAGCTTCCCGTGTCTGAACGGTCGTTTTAAATTTTGCATTCCGAACTGGTAGGTACGTAGAATATGACTACTTGAAAAAGCTTCTTAGAGTAAGCTTTCTTAGATAATTCATTTTTCTTTAGTTAACTATTCAAATTTACCTATTCATATAATAATGCGATACATCAGGGTTTCTTAAAGTGGGTTCCACGAACCCCTTAGGTGTCTGCAGTAGGTCACATTATATTAGTAGTAAGGGTAATGAAACTACCAATAAAAGTGGTTTTTAATATAAATAAGGCTTGTTTTCTTTTCCTAATATTTTGACAGGGTCCACGAGATTGTTTAAATTGTGAAAGTGGTCCGTGTGACTGCAAAAAGTTTAAGAAACCTTGCGATACATGGAACATTATATTTTACCGCTGATTCTACTGATGAACTGACAACGCTTGTATGTGTATCATCAAATGGATTCCATTCAATTTCACGCAACGTTTTCTCAAAGTATGTAAGTTTTTGCTACGAATTCAATGAAAGCATTCCATTGAAGTACGTCCTGTTACAGTGTCGTAAGTATCGCAAAATTATAATGTACCTACTCGTAATAGTTTTGTTCAGTATAGCGTAATAATTAAAGTTTAAATTTGTAGGAACGAGTTTCGTAATGCCGTTTCAAGGGATGGGCGACTAAATAAATTTTTAAACGAACATAAATAAATTTCGAATGATTGTGGTAATGTTGATGATGTACTTGTCGACATTAGGGCTCCTTTGGCTTAAAATGTAAGAGTAGATAGTGTTGATTAACTTCGGCGAGTTGGATAGAACCACGATAGCATAGTTGATAGTGCACCTGACCTGGTGTGTCATGGGGAGCGGAATTTTTTCAACACTTTGTCTTTTTTCAAACTTTGTATGCTTTAATTTAATTTTCAATGATTATGTCTTATTATAAAAGCACACAAGCAGAAGAGACATTTATTTATTCTAATAAAATGTAAAAATTACCCACCTATCTTTTTATATATTTTTTAAACGTTTCTATCCGTTCATTATTTCATTTAATTGCCCAATTAAATTTAAATAATGCGTTTTGTGCGGAAACTGTCGCACCATTTCTTGCGATATACTACGTGTAGCAAGATTACATGCTGTGGCACCGTTAACTACGGTTATGTTGTAACTATACCTTGTAAACAAGCTGCGCAGTGACATCTGCTTCCTCTCAAAACGAGTTTCATGTTTGAAAGTAATTTCATTATTAGCATTTGATAAGCGTTAGTTTGCTTTATAAATAGCAACCTTGTTTAAAATTTGATTATCAACATTTGATTCATCATCATCATCATCATCATCAGCTCATTTTATGTCCCCACTGCTGGGGCACGAGCCTTCCCTATGGATGGAAAGGGAGAACGGGCCATAAACCACCACGCGGGCTCGGATTGGTGGTTGTTAACGACTGCTAATGCAGCCGGGACCAACGTCTTTACGTGCCTTCCGAAGCACGGAGGAGGACATTTGATTACCTACCGTTAATTTACTAGGTACCTATGTCAAAAAATTATAGAAGTTAAATGTAAATAAATAAAAAAGTGAGTATATACGTTATTCATAAGTTATTTATTATTGTATCTTTTTGAAACGTGTTTGATTTTTAAAAATAACATCAAATAAATACTTTTTAACGTTAATTAGTTTATCTTTCGGAGTAAGGCTTATAAGTACATAATAAATCATCATCAAGGAACGATTGAAATGAAATATTTTTTACGGATCCAGATACTTGCGTTTATTTTACACATTAATTTCATTCAATGTTTATCCTGACGTTTCGAACCCGTAAAAGTAGTTTCATTCCAATTTGTTGTGTTTGCGTAAACTTTCGAAAACAATATAATAAGAAACGTCTTTAAGTTCCCTAATATTTACTTTAGCATAACGTTGCATTTGATATTTAAAATACGCTATGCTCAAAGAAAACCTGGAATACTAATTTTGGTGACACGAGTCAACAAATTAACATAATATCCATATGTTTCGTTTCCCCTATAAACTTGCTATTACTTTTAATTAATACAGGTTGTGCCACTAAAAACTTAGCAAGTCCTCACTTTACAGTTGAAGATCGTGTCTCATTTTAACAAGCTTTTATTATTTACTAGTGGTCGCCCAGTGGTCAAAATTCGACTGTAATTTTATTAAGGCTGCACAGATTGTATCCTAAGCAATGAAACATTAAAAAAGATAAAATGTGAGTTTGGATTGGCATTGACAGATGTCGGCCGCATTAAAGACAAACAATACGTGTGTGTCAAACACATATGCGTGTGTCAAATACATGGTAGTGTGTGTAATGTTGTATTGTTGATTTAATGTATTTTTATGCATAATTTTAAAAAAAATATTAACATTCGGATAACCTTATCTACGTAAACTATAAGTGTGCGAAATTTCGTACTCCTCCGTCTGCGCAATTATAAAAACGGGTACAAAGTTTTTGCTTCACGTATTAATATATAGATTAACTTCACATGTTTGTTTGTATGTATGTATGTGGCGTACAAATCTTGCCAGCCTAATTTGACCCACTTCCCGGTATTCAATTGAGCTGAAATTTGGTACATCTATGTAACTTGGATGACAATGCATTATTATGGTACCATGGAGCTGATCTGATGATGGAACCGGATGGGCCATAGGAACTCGGTAGTTAAACGACACGACTCCATCGAGTTTGGGCTCTTATGATTCATCTTGACGAGTACTTTGGTGCTAGATGGTAACCAGGGTTTGATGATGAAGCTGGAAGATGGCCATAGGAACTCGGTAATTAAAGACACACACAACCCCATCGAATTTGGGCTCGTTTGATCGATCTTGACGAGTACTTTGGTGCTAAATGGAACCGAAAGGTGGCCATAGGAAATCGGTAATTAAACAACACAACTCTATCGAGTTTGGGCTTGTATGATTCGTCTTGACGAGTACTTTGTTGCTAGATATTATGTCATATCGTTAACGTTGCGCCTCAGGGTACCAGGGCGAAATCTTTTGTACTGAAGCCTTTATCTCCCAACAAAAATACTAAAAAGTTAAAATTAAATTAAAAGAAAAAAAACTCTTTTTAAAAACAAGCTTTTATTGCTTGTTAATAAAAAATAACTAAAAAGTTCAAAATAATTTAAACCTGATAATAACATTTTTTTTAAATAATAAAAGCGTGTTACATTTTGATGGAACATTAAAGAACATTGAGTATATTACATCTTCATTATTTATTCTTTTGTAATCAAAATGTAACACGCTTTTATTTATAAAAAAAATTCTTATTATCAGGTTTAAATTATTTTTTACTTATTAGTTATTTTTTAAAGATAATACTTAAACCTTATGAGCTATTTCATATTTTATGCAAACTTAACTTAACATAACATAGTTATGTGATGTAAAGTCCATTATGGAAAGTTACAAATAGCATAAATTCATTTGAACAATAATTACTTTTTAAATGTTTTCAAGTCCTGTCAAGATCTTTTTAGTCTAAGAAGTAGTCTAAAGAAACTATCGCCTATTAGCACCGAAAATTAGCTTATTGGTTTGAAAAAGGTAAAACTTTTTATAGGATACCGAAATATGAAAGGCTTTGCAACATGAACAACAGAAACGTTAAACACATTTCTATTAATTGCAATAACGATATATCTTCGCATGTTTGAACAAACTGCTTTCAATGAGCCGTCCGTATTCTGTAACGACTTCACACAAACCCAAAAACAACACAAAACGCCGCCATTCCATTTTTTCCCAACGATATTGCTAATCACTACGCGCTCACTCAAAAATAGTTTAGTTTCTATTCCCCCGCAGAGGTGCGTCAAAACATCTAATGATTCGACCAATTAAAAAACATCCAACAGTTTTTACTGCCTCTAATATATAGGGCCAGATCATTCTGTGGTCGTGACGAATCTCGTAATTGTTGTATTGGTTCACGAGAAAAATAATTACCGATGCGATGGTAGTCGGGATAGACTACATTCGTAGGCAGCGAGGCGAAACGGTGAGAACTTTTGGTATACGTCCAATCTATATATTATTTGGTGTTGGGCGGAACTGTTTGTGGCTTTTGGCCGCAAGTGGATTCAATTTTTAGATGGTGATACTTCACCAAGTACTCAATCATCGGAATCAATGTATTGAGTAAGTTAAAGCTACGGAAGAGGGATCTTCTGATACGGCCAAATACTTTTAAAACTGCTTAGAAAACTGAACCATTATTTTATCTTTAATATTATTAGTTAAAGTTTTCTTATAAGTAACAAAAACGGCATGCGGGTCGGTAAGGTGAGGGTGGTAACTAAGGCACAGTCCTGCTCCACCAGCTTTCTTCATATCTGGACTCTGCTTTTGCTTAACGTCAAGTAGAGGGGAGTCATTTACCAATAAGATGTTATTGAAATGAAATAAATATCGAGCCATCTTATTGACACTGATAAAGAGTTTTGAATGGCCCACAAATGAGTGGAATGTACTAGTGTTGATTATCTTCAGCTAGATTTAATACTGGAGTTAATATTCAAATTGAAGTGACACGATATTATCTCGAGTAATAAAAAGCGATGACACCATCTTGACGGCGATCACTTTTGGGCTGCGGTTGCATGGTATACTGGCCGTACATCAGATTTTGAATAGCAAGCTGCAACTTGACACCATCCTCATTGGGTAATGTATCGGATAAGACCGTCGTATAACGGCAAGCCACTGAAGTAGGTGGATCGTGGGAGACTAATAGACAGCCGTGTTTTGATGTCTACTACTGCGATGGGAACCCGAGTTTCGATTTCGACCGTGTAATCTGAATCGTACCGTTCAGTTTTAGTAACAATGGTCACGATAAGCCACTCCACGTTTGTGTTGTGTTTGGTTTTGATTCATAGGTGACTTTGTTTATAGGTAAGTAATAAAATTTTAAAAATATATATTACGGATGAATTACAATCCGAAAAATAAAGCAATATTGTAAAATGATATAAAGCAGGTGGGTTACTCTTGAAACATAATTGCAATAATCAATATCCAATCCCAAATTTAAAAAATTCAAATGGCACTCTTAAAAGCGATAATAGCGCTACATTGGAATTAAATTGCGTGAAAATTGAGTGAACAAATTATTATCGAGATGGGGCGTTTCAAAATTGCGAAACTTATCCCAATATCGATACATATTAATCGCATTGGAATTGTATTGAGATTGAGTTTGCGTCAAGAGTAGCCTACCAGGTATTTCAAATGCCTGAGATGACACGACATCGTTTTTTTTTAAATTAGCCTATTTGTGTCCCACTATTGGGCAAAGACCTCCCCTCTGCGGCTCCACTCTTTTAAAAAAAATCTTATCTACATTTCATAGAACGTTTAAAGTTACAACCAAACAAAACAAAAGCGTAACAGATTAATCGAAACAAATGACAGTCGCTAAATAATTTAACAGAGAAAAGCGATTCGGAATCACAAAACACTAACATAAACCGTCGAAAACACACGGAGCGTAACGCAAAACGCCACAAAGAAACTACACACCATGCGGTTCAGCGGTACAGAGACGCCCCTCCCCATTCGGATTCGCGTCAAGTCGACGTATTTGTAATTCAACGCGTAGTCACCCCACGCGTCCGTATTGTTTCACCTGCGGACAGGGCTGACGACGGACGTCCGGACGTGCACTGTTTCTTATATAGGTATTTCTTTATTCTTTTACATATACATGGTCTATGTTGATCAGGATTAGCCAATGAACATCCCGCCGCCGCCGCTGCGCTGGGCAATTTTTTAAATGTATTTATTTCAGTTCACAAATTAAATCTAACGTAGCCTAGTTAACAAAGTACATACTAAGAAAAAAAAGAGACAACGTCCATTCTTATTAAAGTGAACTCAGCATGTATTGGGTGGACATGTTCGATAATTATATTAACAAAATTTAAAAGGAAAATCGTTTATGCTGGCCAAATATAAGTTGGTGGCACATATCTATATGTCTGGACTATGTTGGTGGGTTTTAATGGCTGCTATCTTATGACAGCAACCATACCATAAACTTAACAAGAACCGTATGAACGCGCCTTCCGCGGACGAAAGGAGCTTGAACTGTGCTTACCCCTAAGATATATTTTTAAAAAATTGTCACATATCCGGTGATCAGCATTGTGGTAATTGTTGCTAAAACTGCTTAATTTGCAAGATCGCAAACCGAACGCACTAGACGCTGTGACATCCAGCTCCACTGTTAATATAAATTTTTAAATTACCCAAAAGTTTCACTCTATTTTCCGAATGCGAGACATTCACAAGTGTTTTATTAATTTCAAAAGCTTACTCTATCTACTTTCGTTTAATTTATTCACTCTAGTTATTACACATTTTCCCGCTCTCTACTTACTATACAGTAGTAGTTTAGTTTATTTTTATTACTACTAGTATACACTAGTAGTAATAAAACTAAAGTCTCAAAAGGAAGATTTATTTGCATTTAATTTTCCTCTGGCAACCCTACAAACAATTGTTAAAGGAGCCCCTTTGTTCGTATCCCGCGAGCCCGCTGATTGGTAACGTCGAAATTCGCTAATGACATATTCAAGACCGGTTCCCAACTCAAACAAGTTCACTGCTTAAGCTGTGCGTAAAATTTTGTTCCTTGTACAACACATTGACTGTTTTCGGTGGCACACTTCTGCGAGTGTCTAGTTTTTAAAGCTCTATGCAGATAATTAAAATGTGAAACACATGACTGCTCACTACTGTGAGCATGACGATTATTCATTTAAATATTACGTATTCTCGAACATAAGTTTTAGCAGCTTGTGTAATACGAATTTTGTTCAACAAACTTTCGTATTTCGTTATACACAAACTGTTTAACCGCGTTTCACGGAAACTATTGCCTACCTTTACTAAGCAGTATGCGTTAATGGTCCTACTAATTTCGTTTACCTACATATAATTCAAAAAGTAGTT
Organism: Eudonia mercurella; assembly: GCA_963082485.1. Taxonomy (NCBI): domain Eukaryota; kingdom Metazoa; phylum Arthropoda; class Insecta; order Lepidoptera; family Crambidae; genus Eudonia; species Eudonia mercurella. The sequence goes on along the minus strand of OY720023.1, from coordinate 13,060,157 downwards.
GACAGACTATTTTAAAGATTGTGAGTGATAGGTAATGTCTTAACGTCATTGTTTTAAATGCACCGAAGTTATACTTATTATAAGCTTAGAAGTACTCAAATCGATATATCAATTCGATAAAATATTTTAATGGTTATATTAACATTTAAATTAAATTTAAAATATAACTAAGTACATTGGTTATTTTGTTATTTAGAATTTTGCATTCACAATGCTATATATAGTTACAAGATAAAATTTTACTATTCAACCAGCCTCAAGGAGCTCGAGTGGGAATCGAACCCACGACCTATGTATAACCGGTCCTACCTACCGGAGCTGCCGAGGCCCCATTACATATTTTGACATGACAAAACGTAGTTCGTAAATTGTCTATGCGTTACACATAAATGTATAGTTCTAGTTACTTCGTAGCTCGAGAAATTTAAGTGTGCACTACGTCATTGAATTTTCATGTGAGTCCACTTCGTATCATTATCATCATCATCAGCCTGCACACGTCCACTGCTGGACATAGGCCTCTCCAAGTGTACGCCACTGAGCACTATGCACTATGAGCACTTGCCAGCCACCTTGCGAAGATCGTCTTATACTGAGAGCAAAATTAACTCTGAAAGAGAACAAACAAACAAATACGCAGAAACATTAACTAAACTAAACAGTTAATAATGTTATGTTTAATAATATATACTTCTTTCAAATTTAAATAGATAGTAACATGCAAGATTCATTAATTATAAGTATGATTGATACATTCGTATGACGATCGTACAAACCTAATCAGTTTCGCAACAGCTGATCTCTAGATCTGATCTGATCCGAACTCGCATAAGATTATAGTTACGTGATCAAGATGAAGTGTCTAAGTGTAATATTAATGATAGGCACCACAAACATAAGCGATATGAAATTCAATCAATGTAAGCAAATCTTCAATCAAAAATGAGCCCAAATACGATTCAGTAGAACGAGCACACATGAAATATTACAGAGCTACGGTAACCAACATATTGCCGGTAATCAAGGTCTATGCAGCTGTGTGCCGAAGCTATTATTCGAGTAATTATAACAAACGTAATCGTTAAGATAATTGGCAATGATAGTTACGGGCTCGACCTAATTACTATTGGAGCTCAGAGAATATCTACATTACCGAAACGTTCAGTTTTATCTATAGAGCTTGGTGCGGGCACGAATAACTTTAATGTATTGTAGAGCGGCGTTGTAGATCACTGTCTAATAATTAGGTTGCGGCCGATGTGGTGTTTCCTGTACGTCATCTTGAACAATAAATTGTACTCGCATTAAGTCTATAGATAAACAATTCAATTTTTACTGATTCAGCACCACCGATGATTGACATTTTTCATCATCGCGATGAATGATAAACGCCATGGTTAGTTTAATTGTAATTTACATTTCAATTTAAGTTGCTCTAAAAATATTATTTAAAGCTTTGATTATCTGTTGAAGAATCATCATCATCATCATTAACACCAGCTCATTTTATGTGCCCACTGCTGGGGCTCAAGCCTTCCCTGTGGATAGGGAGATGTTGAAGAATCATATACTTTAATATTTAGTAGATTATTTGATAGCTGTGTAGATCACTGACAGCTCTATACTTTAGAACGTTTACTAAGCTCACTTTACATTAATCACATCTAATAAGGTCATTAGGAAGAGATGGAACTAATAGATTTAATCATCTTAAGTACAATTACTTGCAACATTTAATTCATTATATTTATCTCCTACTAAGGAAAAAAGATTTTCTAACACATTTTGGTAGCATATCTATACTAATATTATAAAGCTGAAGAGTTTGTTTGTTTGTTTGGTTGAACGCGCTAAGCTCAGGAACTACTGGTTCGAATTGAAAAATTATTTTTGTGTTGAATAGTCCATTTATTAAGGAAGACTATAGGCTATATTACATCACGCTATAACTAATAGAAATAGAGCAGCAATGAAAAAAGTTGCAAAAACGGGAAAATATTTTTTTTTGAGAGCTAATTAACGCGGGTGAAACCGCGGGGCACAGCTAGTTTTTAATAAGCCAGACATTTTATATATTGAAGTTACAAAACAAAACCCGACAAGCGTTTGTCCTCAGGTAGATAACTGTGTTATATCTCTCGTTGTACACGAGTTGCAGTAGCAAAATTCTTGAGCCAGCACAAAAGCGAAGCAATTTAGGGACGAATCTAATCTCGGCCGGTGGCAGTCGACAAGCCACGGCAACCGCTGTTGAGATGACGAGCCTACTATGTCCGAGATGTGGCTCTTCATTAAGGGGGGGTCGGGCGGCATGGCTTTATAGGATGATTTGCATTTACACGAACCCTACCACAGATTACTGCCGTACTTATCCGCCTGCCGAAATGAGTTCGCGAGCAACCTGACCATATAGCGTAGCGACCGGTTGTAATTGAGAAATTCTCTTTCACAGACACACAGAACTTACCTTGCTGTTGTCTACAAACAGTGGACTAGTTTCTATGTAGTTCTTGTGATCAATGCCGTAAGTGACATTAACTTAGCTTGTATTACAGATTTGAACGATAAAGTCAAAGACACGGAAGACTTAAGAAAAAATTAATAGTAGACACAATTTAACATTGGACGTTCCTCAATTAATGTAATGTATGTAATGAATGAAGCTACAGAAAATGAACCCTAAGTAAAGCATTCCAGCACTTTATCGGTTATTCAGTTGAGCGACCGGTAGCTTTTTACATGATGAAACTGCGGCACTGCAAGCCTTTGTTTATATTTCATCGAATTTTTCGGCGGCCATTCGTTTTGACGGGTCATTCCTAAAACACGACCTGCCCAAAATGCTTTACTACGTAACAGCTATTCTGCGGCCCTCAATTTCGTTTTTTGCCGCTGAACATTTTTACGATTATTATTCTTTCAACAGCAAAGCTAAACTGTTGTTGCTTTTAGCTTTGCTACCTCGATTTATTGTAATCTGGATAACGTCCGGAATGGCAGAACAATATTGTTTAATGCTTAAGGCTTAAATTATTAATGAACGAACTAATTACATTTTTCAATATAATAATAATAATCATGGTAATTAAAAGTTTCAAGATTACTTTAAGATTTTCTAAATCTTGCATTTTAATTTAACCGTTATAAGAAACAATTTGTTATAGAACTGTTAATAAGTATACAAGTATACACATACTCCCCACAGCTGAACTAATGCCTTCATAATCAATAGCATAATCTACTCGTAAATAGTATTGATTAGTAAACAATAATTGTTTACCCTATAAAACGCAAAGCACAAACACAAGCGCGATTGCAACACAGAGATTTTTCTAGTATGAACATAGAAAACCAATTAAAATTTTCCAATCTTCCCAAAATAACTGTGCTTATTAACCTACGCCATATTTTCGAAGTCCTTTGTTCGGAATATCAAAATTAAACGATACAGATTTCTAGATTAATTGCTAACAAAAGCGTATATTCAAAATAGGTGTTGCCGTGTAGCTAAACGGGAAACAAAGCGGATACCACAAGCGCTAGGGGTTACGTATTACGGGGCACTCCATCCAGATATACCGGCTGACCCACTTTCGGATAACCACCTTTGAATAGCTCTGACAAAACCATGTCGCTGTTCGAACATAATATCTGTGCGGCTATCGGAGGATCAATTTAAGAGCCCGCATAGGCCTATCGGGAAATCGGTACAGCCCAGACAGGCTAGTAGCCTCACCTATCGTACTATCTGAGCCCTGTTCGACCTAGCCACTGCACCAATTACGATAAACGGTTCTTGGAGCCACCCATAAAAATTTATCGCTCGAGTACTGTTACGTCATGTTGGAGTAATGTATTCCGCATTCTGGACAATTAGAACGATGTGATGCTAATCCTTCAAATTCTTGGAGTTTTTTTATGACAAAATATAGTTTACCGATTATTACAATTTTTTAAAGACCATTTAAGCATTTTAAGTCTGTTTTTTTTATATTGCTTGAAATAAAACGAGTGCACCGCATATGGGTTCGAAACGTCGAACATGTCAAAGGACATTTCACACCAAATCTAGGTGTTCGTTATCCGTTGCCTACTTTCTCGGTATATACTGGTCCGAGAAAATCATTAACGAGCAGCTGTATCTATACCACGATCCGAGCGACCGGCAGATCAAGCGCTGCAGGTAGATTTTAATTGGCCACACGCGCCAGATCCAATTAGAATTAGATTATAATCTTCAGGGTAAGGAAAACGTGGTCGTCCTCGGCCAACCTTGCACCATACCAGCAGAGGAGAACAGCATAGGGAAAACGTAGAGCAAGACACCCTTTGTCCCATCAAGAGGACATAAAAAACTTAGTGAAGTCAACAATTGGCAAACAAACAGCCAAGATACACAGTGTTAGGTAGTGTTTAATGTTTAGTGTATTTTATATCATTGTTGTTTTTTCTCTTTTTTTTACTGTGTTTAGCTTTTTTTTAAATACTTATGAAATACAGGGAAAAAAAATATCTGCCTACCCGACCCAACCAGGAATCGAACCTGGGTCTTCCGTAATCCGGGCGGCTGCACTGACCCTTATGCTACCGGGAAGGCTGACGTAAGCACTGAATTCCTTACACTGCTTTTTAATATTTGAGTGCTTTTAGCAGCACAGTGCCATCTATCCAACGGTTATTGCAACCGATAGCTATGCGGATTCATCTTTACAGATGAAATACTTTGATAACACAACGCTATTATAGTAAATTTTACTTTTTTTTATTTTTAAGTGCTAGTTGCTGCACTGAAGCTGAATTAAATATTTATAAAATACAGTGAAAATCGGTAGGTATACAGTGAAATACAGGTGGGGTAGGCATTTAATTTTCACTGTATTTTATAAATATTTAATTCAGTTTCAGTGCAACAATTAGCACATAAAAATAAAAAAAGTAAAATTTACTATAGCGTTTTATTATTTTTATTTGTCTATGTTGTTTTATTTATCATTTTTTTGTGGACACGTCACCAATTTAGGCCCCTCCAAAATACCAGCGTTGTAGCGGTTTTATGTCGCTGTAGCACGTGCTGAGGCTGGGGCCTAGTTGACTACACTTTGTCTTTTGTTCTTGCCGTGTATTGTTATTGTAAATATCATGTAATTTTGTAGTGTGTGCCATTAAAGGTATTTTCATTTCATTTCAAAATAAATCGTCTGCCAAACCCTCAAAGGTTCCTTGACATTAAGCAGATCCTTACCCCAAGTGCGTAATTTAAGTGGCAATAATCATAACCCTAATACTGCTAGTTTCCAGGGACTAACAAGCACATGCCATACCCAAATTATAAATTTCACCGCCCAATAAATATTCATTGCTTCTGATCTGCCTATTTGCCGGTCTGTCACCCGTACATTGGAGGACACACTTAGTCAGGAAAAGGGGCTAATGCCATTAGAATATCATATAACTATGGTCATACAAGTATAATTACGACGCATAATAGTAACATATATTTTTAAAATACTATTTATTTTATTTTATTTACATCAATTTATTGTATCTTTTAGATAAGTTCAATCCGAAAAGCTTAAGATCGGGGGTAGTGGTAAAAACGGGCTAATTATTCTGATGATATAAATCTGATATAAATTTTTTTATGCTTAAATATATGTACAAGTCCTATTTATGAAAGCTTATATAAATATAGGACTCTAACAGTACTAAATGGGGGATCTATATAATAAGATAATGTCACAGTGCTAAATGACTCAATAATCATATTGAATTGATAGTCTAATGGCGGCTCGAATGAAATTGCAACATAATGGGCCAGGGAAAATTGGTATGGTAATGAAACGGGAAGGGATATTTACACGGTGCCTTACCACTGTGTTTTCGCGTCGTTACTTGATTGGTGTTACCATAGTGCTGGGAGGTTGGTTATTATTCAATATTCCAGGTATCGATAAATTATTAGTTGACGTACACTTAATATCTTTAAAATCTTTTTAGAAGCAACACAAAAGGCCAATAATATCTTGACATTGAAGAAAAACTTATCCTTATTAACATTATAACGATGCCTCCATGGCAAAGCGCTCGGCCCAATACTCGAAGGTCCCTGGTTCAATGCCCAGGTCGGACAAAGTGTAATTCGGGATTTTTGCGATGGTTTGTGATCACCGACTCGCATTTGGCAAACGTAGTGATTAAGCCAATAACCGTCAATTGTAGTGATGACTTATTTATTTCAACGATGGAGGCCTTTGCCCAGCAGTGGGATAGTTATAGGCTATTTACTAATTCATTAACTTTATGGATTGGAACGAGTTTTTGAAAAACAACACTTAAATATAATCTTTTTAAATTTAAATTCTATCCGCTGTGATAACATTCCTTGTAATTGACGTCAAGTAATATGTTATAAAACATGAAATCCTCTAGACATGCTAGTATAAAAATAATGTAGCGTGTTATCAATTAGAGAAAGTGAAAAACAATAAAAGGGACATTTAGTTTTCCACAAAGAACATTCCCACCCAAAAAATGTTACTTTATTTAGCTTAAAATAATTAGAACAAAGCACTAAGTAAATAAGTTAAAAGCATTCACGTTCCATTATGATAATTACAAAATTCGTCAACATTTTAGGTCTGTGTAGCGTATTTTTCATAACTTTAAAACCTTTTTGAGATGGTTAATTCATATTACTAATTAATGAAGGCCATTAGGGCGCTCAACCACTATTAAGCTCATGGATCTACTGCGACATTCGATACATCGAACACCGATATCTGTCACCAAGGCGCAATGGTGATGCGCGTATTTTCGAGTAGTATGTCCAAAAATTAGTGACGATAAAATCATGACCGATCATTCTTAATTTTTGTGGTAGGTTCTCCGGCTTCCTTTGCCACTGGAGTCTTCCATGAGCACTCAATGTCATAATATGGGGGTTAAAGTTAGTCGCGTCCGTAGGTTTACCCTTGAGACCCTACACGTGACCTCTGGGTGGTGCTAAATGAGTGACACTGTCTGAGTGGTAGAGCCACGCTGCGTTGCAGCACGAAATGGGCCGGCTCGGCCGGCGGCGTAATGCCACCCTTTCGCGGAATATCGGCGTGAAACAACGGCACTCGTTGCTGTTGTGTTTCGTCCGGTGAGTGAAAGTACTGGAGGCCCATCTCTCACCCCTCCCCCTCCTAATTCTCTATCTCCCTCCTCAAGATCCAACTTTTTCCTCAAGGCCGGCAACGCATCTGCGATTACTTTGGTTTTGCGGGTGTCCATGGGCGGCGGTGATTACTTTCCATCTGGTGACCCGCCTGCTCGTTTGCCTCGCCTTTTAATATAAAAAAAAAATAGTTAACTTTTCTCCAGACGAAAATATCTTATACGGTTTTACCTAAGCAACTGTCACCTAACATCTCTCTAAAACTTTTTTTTTTTTTCATTTTGTTGATGGCTTCGTGCGATTAGCACATTTAGCCAGTGTCAAAGTAATTTTTCTAACAAGTAATACATAAATAAACAATATTTCTTTTCTGTATGATGATGATGATGAATGATAATAGAAATGAGAAATGATATACCACCCAACCCCTCGAGTATCTCAGTAAAGATGTGGGGCTTTACTAAGTCCTCGGGCGGACTTCTTGAGAGAATTTGAAAAGTGACGTTGCACTGTTTTGTTTCATTTGCCAACACTAATGCACACTCACGAACACTTAACGGTTAATAATCCACCATTATTTCACATTAATATTCGACATAACACAAATTTTAGAAAATAAAACAAAACCGCAAACATGACTCTTCACTTTCCCGCCAAGAAGTCCTCTCTAAAACTTTGGGGTTATTTCAATAAATATGACAACGGACATAACGGACATCACACAATATTTAGATTTTTTTTTCAAATAGTCAACTTTAGAAAAGTTACGTATATCAACTTCACACAAAAGCAAAAACACCTACGCTCATGATTATTCAAAAAAATAAATACGTCTGGATCACTCGAGGGCTGTCGTTCACATGATTGACACATAGTAGGCACACGCCATATCCCCGCTTTAAATCCGTTCGAAAGGGGACGTCATTGAAAAATGATTGGTCATTTTTCTTTTCCCCAAACGAGCGGCCATACAGACTATCTACATACTGAGTTATGCAGATGACAGTTGTCTGCGGAGCTAATTTGATGAGACTTTTTAGGGCACTTTTTTAGGGTTTCGTTGTAAGCCAGAATTGGTTTTAGTTTCGTGTATTTCACAGTCATATTCGGGAACCATTAATGATCATGATAACTTTAATAATAACAAAATTATGTAGGTACTTTTTATGAAAGAATAATTTTAAGCTGTAAATTGTAAAAGTAATGAGTATTAGTTAGTGAATATGAGTTATATATAAAAGTATGGGGAGGCCTTTGCCCAGGAGTGGGGCAGTTATGGCTGATATTATATCAGCCAATGATAATATTTTTATACTTTTCGATTCATACCTAAATAATTATTAAATTGTACCAATAATTTTACAGGTTTAATCGTTAAACCTAAATAATCATTGGTATTGCTAGCTTGAGATACTTATTGACGTTTAATAAAAGAAACAAAATATTTTAAATTTTACGAAAGCAACGAAACACACTGCGCAAGTCTGTTCGCGCTTGGACGGTTTTTTTCAAGCTTTTTTTCAAAACCGTTTATGGAGCAACTGGACAATTTTAATTTAATTACTTGAAAAACAATTTAATATTATAAGACGTTTATGCTGATAAAGGTGATGAATAAACACTACTTACTCGTGTCACAAAAGAAAAACATTTAAGAAAACATAGCTATTCCTGAATGGGCTCAGTTCTTAATATTCTTTTTTTTAATTTGTACATTTTGCTTTAATAAAACATTCAAAAATGGAATGTTTAATTTACTTCGGGAAAAACAATAACAAGTCTTACCCGATAGAAAGTTTAGCGAGGCAATAAAGAGTGTGAGCTGTCGCGTTTGCAACAGTTTTTCAATCTCGCTACAAATGTGGAACATTTACAAAGCTTACGGCTTAGAACACTGTACAAATGGCGGTGCACAGGTGTTGTTTTATTGAAAAAAAGATACAAATTACCCCCCTTTCTTTACGATTTGATGGCGTTTTGATGCTAAACTGAACGAGCCAGGAAATGTTTCCTGAAACGCTTTATTCTTCGTGGTTTACTATGTAGCGCTTGTTGTTTTATAAACAAACCTTTTTACTACGACCTTTTTGACATAGCTGATTTTAAAAAAAAATTTTGACTTTTTTAATAATGTTGAGACTTAGATGATTGAAAATTTAAGAGACTTTATCGTTTTAGACTACATAGTAACCTAACTACTAAACCATTCAAATCTTTATGAATTTGATATTAAAAATGTGTGAGTTATTTGAAAAATCCAGCGATGTAATGCGTGTACTACCTACCTATCAAACTGATGACAATCAACCCTTTTTGAAGTGCTTAAGTAGAAATTCCAATGAAGTAAAGAAAAAAGTTTTTATTCACGTGAGCACTAATGGAAAATCTTCTAGCGTGCCCGCCAGACGTAATTAACATCAGATTTTAGAAAATCATCCGCCAAATCCTAGAATTAGTCTTTAATAACTCAAAACTTCATAGGTTACAAAAGTTTAAAATTATTAATATATAAATTTTTTAACTTAGAAACCTATGAACTTATTAAAATAATAAAGACGAAGACTTCTCACTATGAACTTATTAAAAATGTATACTAATAAAGACGAAGGCTTATCAGCTCTGTTCGAACTGAACAAACAGGCTAAAATCAAATCATCAATTTCTACCAAACAGTTATATGTACCGCAACTGGGCATCAAACTTTGGATCTTTTAGGGGTTTAGATAAAACTTACTTAGATAAAATACGTAAGTACGAAAAACTTAATTCCGAATATAATTATCACGAATTTTAAAATACCAGATCTCTAAATTCTGATAATCTGGACAATTCTAATTTAAGCTTAGCGACAGCTGTAGTTGAAAAAAATTATAAATTTTATTTTAAGACTAAACATTTTATTTTGTGAAGTTCGGATTCATTTAAATCGGAATGTCAACATCCGGAATATTGGTGCTTCCCTTCTGCGGTTAGACGGAAGATAAGGACGGAAGTTAAATAAAAATAAAATCTTACCTAAGACTAGGTACAGAGCTGAATGTTATAAATGTTCGCTGCTTGAAAACATGGGCTCGGGATGTTGATGAATTGTAGCGGATTATTCTGAAACAATCAAATTATACAATTATAGCCTTCCTCAATAAATGGACTATTCAACACAAAAATAATTTTTCAATTCGAACCAGTAGTTCCTGAGATTAGCGCGTTCAAACAAACAAACAAACAAACAAACTCTTCAGCTTTATAATATTAGTATAGATTAATTGGTGTACATACACCAATCAATGGCAGAAATTAAATAAGTTATCAACATTTATCTCTATTTATTGATGGCGTACATGATTCAATAACATTTTTTTATATGTGATTGACTTGATAAACACATTAACGTCTTTTATCGTCTTTTTATAGTGTACGAAATTTTTAGTGAAAAATATCTAGTTACCTACTAGTAATAAAGTTCAATACACCTACAACTAGTCACTTTAAACATATATAGGTTTAGATTGAAGTGATTGTGAAACATTTGACTTTATTATTACAAGAAGACATTTCAATTTGGCTTAGCACCCAAGCTTAGTTGTCTAACGTATATTATCGGAAATCTCTGTAATTAATACCAATAAGCATTAGGTACACGCACTTGATGTTTTACTTTCATCTCCCTATTTGGAGCTCGTACCTTAAGTCCCGGATCAAATTCATCCGAGCATTAAATATTCATTAAAGATCTAAAGATCAGTCTGCACAACCTACATAATCCATGAAATGCTAATCGTAAGGTTAATAAAATAACTCAAGATGTGTTTGGAGCATACGAACACAATAATTTCATGATCCTTTGGATGACCTTTATTAACAATTTAACCTAAAAAATAAAGCCTGAATATAAAGGAGTACCAAATAACCCATATACACACACACAGCTAGTTAAATATCTTTACCATTTCTTGACTCATAAAATAGGAGCGAATAAGAGTTTCTGAAAAATTTTGCTTACATTAAATTAGCTTTTCGTAGTTCGTGTTAACGTTACATTTTCTTTACTCTAGTTACCTAAACACTATTTCAAGGCAGCATTTTACTCGTAGATACCTATATAAAATAAGTCTCAGAAGGAACCGAATTATCGGGAGAAATAAAAATTCGTGTACCTACGTAATACCTATATCGGAGATAGAATTGCACCGCCGCTGCCGCCGTCTGTCGGGAAGTCAAACAGTAGTGCCCGCATCGTCCCGATTTCCACGATAAAACTTCGTCGGTTCGTCGTCTAGCGTACCGTATCTATACGAAAACAAAGCGCGCTGAAAAGTCTGTACCATCTGGTGCAGATGGTGCAGGTGTCCGGGCTGCTCGCACGTCCTCCAATCAAGCGGAAATGTGCGCTCGGACGGCGGACGGCTGGCCCGGACGGCTGACCCACCACCCTTGGACGAACACCCGGAATTCGAATCGACGTCACATTCGGTCAATACCGACGGAAATTTGAATTTAGTTGTACGCTATCTTTCTGTTTATTCGCTTCTTTCGCTACGACAATAGACGTTTTAAAAGTTGACGCATTACCTACTGATAACGCTTGAAGCAACAAAAGTGAATGGGTTCTTACAATCAATTTAACTAACCGAGGTTGCATCACAACGTCGAATTAATGTAGGGACCAAACAAAAGATCGTCCGCTTATCAGAGAGAAAGCGACCGGCGCTCCATCGCCATCGTCGGAGGCGAAACACGTGATGTCCGGATAGCGGAGCAAACTTTCTTTTGTTTCCATTATGTTAAAACGCGCCTCGTTACCGCAAAGATCTTCTTAAACCTTTTGACGTTTCGCTAAAAGGTTCATTTCAGCTGACTAATGTCGTAATTCCCTGCTGTTATACGAAAAAAGACACTCGAAGCATTTATACGGTGACGGCTCGCGAGCGGGTGAAAAATGAGACGAATTAATCTGCGCCAGCCGTGTATCGTAACCCAGTATCTAGTTTTATATAAATGTTCTAGCTGGGGTTGTAAAAAGTTCACCGCATGCATACTTGTGGACATTTAAAGTTGGCCACTCGAAATTATTTTAAGTTTTATAATACCGTCCAATTGTCTTTGTATCGTAAAAGTTAGAGAGGTTATTATTTAACAGTTTCCAATGCTGAAGTCATTTTTGATTTATAGTGTTTTCGCTTTATTTATTTAGTGTTTATCGAAAGGAGATATTAAATACTCTCCGTTCATTCTAAACAGTTCCAATGATACAAGTACCAGTAAAAATGACTTTAACCACTAACCTGGTATAACGAAAAATTAAGACTCTTATTTAAACAGTGAAAACCCCTTGATTAACAGGAAAGTCATCATACAGATACAAATAAAAGTAACAGTTTGTTATAAAAAACTGAGAAACAAGATAGTTTTATCTGTCACATTAACTTCTTTTTCACAAAACAAAACAGTTGCGCATCGCTAATGTTCCATATCCAAACGATCGAGCAATCGAAACATTTGAAAACAAATCTTCAAAATTGTCAAACCCGCCTTCAACCAATCACTTATCAGTCTATCAGCACCCAATTCCACAACACATCGGACCACCCCACGACGCACTATTAATTGCATTAGTATACTGTCGAATACAGCTGTCCGCTAGATCGACAGATAAGCGTTGCTTGTTTGGGGGTCGTTCACGTCTTTATTACACCATAACAATGGAATCGAGGGTGAGCCTGACGGATAGGCAATAAATTGAAATATAGCCATAAATAAAACGGCTCCATGATATGGCTTAGTAAACGGTTTCGGAACTGAAATTTCCCATTCGGTATAGGATGGACAATTTGTTATTGTAGCGTTAATTCTAATGTCCAATGAAAAGCTATTCTACCTACAGTGATAATAGTAATAGCAGTAATATAGCCTATCTACTGTGCCACTGCTGGGAAAGGGCCCATCATGAAAATGAAGTCATCGCCACATTTGTTATTGACTTAATCACCGGGCTATGCATCAAGGAATGTAGACCTGAGCGTCGAACCCAGACACTCCAGGCATAAGGCTTAACGCATTGCTACCCCGCTACCGAATATTCATAACAGATAATATGTAGGTACGTAAAATATATCTTCGATGGCCAACAAATTGAGCTCTTCTGTAATAATGGCAACTATTTACTACAAAAAAATATTTTCGTCTCTTTCGTTGTACAATTGAATTCAATATAATATGGGCTCTTGACACAGCCATTTGTCCTAAAGAAGTTATATTGTACGTGCTTACATTACTTAGCTATATCAAAGGGGGGCTACGAGAATTATGAAATTAAGTAATTATTAATTGAGGTAATCGGGTTTGTACTTTGTCCAGCCGTGGACGTCTTTTAGCTGAAGTGATGATGATGATAAAACGATATCTTTAGTGGAGACTGCGTATCGGTAATCGTAGTGTAGGACGCCCTCAGACTAGGTAAGGCAACGATACTGGGTAAGAAGGTCGGAGCTGATGGGAGAGTCGCCACATAACCAGCGGGCTATCCCAAGGCCGCTGGTATTCGTAAGATGAATTTCTCCTTGTATAAAAAAAAGATAAGGCGACAATATTTGCAAGGTGGCTGGAAAGAGAAGGACGAGAATAGCTGCGAATCGTGCTAAGTGCCCTTCGAGAGATATATCGTCGGGAATAGATCAAAAGCGCGTAAGTAGCATTGGTGAATACCACACCATTTTATAAAGATGAATAAAGCAAAACAGCGTAAGTGCCTTTATACTATATGATTGACGTACTTTTTTATAGAAAGGAACTTCATTATTATACGCAGGAGCTGATACTACTGCTACGCCGTGCTCGTCCTTCCTCCTGAAAAAAAATATGTTTGATATTTACGCGGCATTCACCAAATGCTACTTACGCGCTTTTGAACTATCACTGACGATATGTCCAGCCGTGCACTAATATAGGCTGATGAGAATGATGATGTTGATGGTGAAATATAAGAATAATACAAACACATTTATTTTGCATACTGTTTGGCAATACACAATTATACTGATAATATCAGTATCACAAATGACCAATAAACCATAAATAGGTATAAAAACCGGCCAAGTGCGTATCGGGCCACGCGCAGTGTAGGGTTCCGTAGCTCATCTCAATAATGCGGACTCTGAGAAAAGGGCTTTTATGAACATTTATTTAACGATAGCTCATATACTTAAATGTAGATACTACCGGTTTCACACACCTGACAACGTTATTTATGTAAGTAGTTCCCAATGTGGAATTTGTACTGCGCCAAGTACAATTTATAAGTTGGTCGACTGTTACTCGTAAACTTGTAAAGCCTACTTAGCTGTGATAGTTTTTCTTTTAAATTTGTCATTTATACAACTACCGTGAATTTTTTCACGTATCCAAAAACAACCATTTGGCTGGCAGTCAGGGGGGACACAACAAAATTTTGCACTTTAAAGCTTATAAGTTCACAAACGGATGCCTCAATCAAAAAACTGTTTCCACAAACCCGCAATATTTTTGAAATTGCTATCTAACGACACCCTACACTATGGCGTAGACAAAAAAAAATACATCCCCACTTCACGTTTAGGGGATGTAACCTAAAAGAAATATTTTTCAAAACTTTACTTCACCACTTTGTCGGCGTGATTACTCCATGCCAAATTACAGCTTTCTAGTACTAAGTGTCTATGAGCTAGGCTGGGGACGGACAGACAGACAGACAAACATGACGGATGATGAATATAAGGGTTCCCTGTTGACTACGGAACCCTAAAAAGAAAATACCACGTTAGCACCACTCATTCGTGTAATTACTCTTTCAGTACAGCGCGAGCGTTATATCGATTGACCGTACACACCCTCGCCTTTCGCAACTAACTAGTGGAAGCACCAACTATGCATAATAACTATGTGTGTAAAAAACTGCACTGCGTACTAAATTCTGACTACGTTCTCTGCGATGTCAAACTTAAATATTTAAATTGAAACAAACAGCATCTTTATTCACTTTTTAAACAATCATGATAACGAACATAAGAATAACGGCACTGTTACCATGTTTTTTACTGACTTTGGGAGTCCGACAATTCGGCACAGTTGGAGGCGAAATTTATTGAGTGTAAACTATTACATCCGGGCTACTAAATATATAGTCAAAGCAACAAAAACTTTTTATATTATTATTCAATAACGGACAAGCCCTTTTCTTCACATCTCTCTCTCTCTCTCTATTCACCTATTGGTAACAATAAAACCGGAGATGGAAGCTTTACCCAAAATTATCAACCACTGAAGAATAGGCTATTAGCATTGTTAATATTGCGATAAATTTAGATAAGATGGTAGAAGTTAGCCAAGAGCAGTGAGAACAACTACGAAGAACCCTATTACGTACCGAACGGAATATAATAAAATGTGAACCCGAGTAAGAATCAAACTCAAATATATAAGAAACCTCAACATTCTCAGACTCAAAGATGCCGACCACTGAGTCTCAGACCAGTTTAACGACTAGACCACGGAGCCTACAAAATTCAATTTACTTAAGGCGTACTCATTACACTGTATCCATAATAAAATAAGGAGCTGAGTCTAAGAAAGCAAAAGGTGGTAAAAGCTCAAAGGCCAAAAGTCCACCTCATTAGCAGGTCTTAAGAAAAAAAATTGGACTGCGCAGATTAATTCTTTAACTTGTGCAATATTTCCACTCTCGTTAACGACCTTACCGTGCCTAACAAAGTTACGATGCAACGGTTTCAGGTGCCCTCTTGAAACGTACACCGTCGTTACTTACTCGGGCACCTAAATTTCCTTTTGTAAACTCTTTAAATTTTCCATCGCTTTAAGATTCGCGACTTAACATTCCATTGCCGCGAGTGTTTGCCTGGATTTTATTTAGCTGCGCAAACTGTTGCTCAAACTGCAAGCACTTTGTAACTAGAGATTGTGGAACGGGCACGACATTAATAGTTTAAAAGTTCGTTTCAAAAAATCGCTTTAATAACAAAACTCTGTCGTTTGTAATTCTACTTATAAATATTTGAAGTTAGATGTGCAAAGAGTTGCGCGTTTGGGATACTTCTGAAATATATCTTCAATCGTTTCAAGTCCATACTTGAAACGATTGAATGTATATTATATTATCACCATTGATATGAATAAATGTCAGCACTTATTTGGGACCGCTACATTTTTATACTCCTTCATCTACATATCTTTATGTCTTAACGTCTCAAGGTTGTTCAGACGGATCATGCTCAATGATTATGCAAATAAGATCGCTAGAATATCAGAGATTCAACATAACTAAAATCCCAAACTACCCTAAAACCATATCTTCACTTCAACGTTATTGATCTAGATTGCGTTGCAAATCTTGGAATTTGAGAGTGCATCAGAATCCTAATATATGATCCTAAGATTTAACAAAAAAAAAATGGGCTATAAATTTATCGTTGAACCATTCAAATCTCTTAAAAGTACTTACTATAACTCACTTAACACTCAAAAAAGACATCGTTAATACGAAATAAAAACTTTAACGAAACCATGTTTTCAGTTGAAGTTCGTGTTTATTTTCACTCGTGCTTAGGTATAACGGGATCGTAAGCCCTTTTTTTATTGGCTTGTATTTTTATAGATTTGTCCCGGGTTTGTATTAAGTGTTTTGTTGGCGTGGGCTGGCGTTAAACTTGGCGTGGGCAGCTTATTTATTCACATAGAGTTGGACGTTTACACACAGAACTGTGTTCGAGGCGTATTCTATTCGAAACAGGTTGTTTCTCACTGATTGTATCGGTGCGGCCGCAGTTTGCATCTAGACTCCTTACTTATTTATAGCTCATGTGAATGCAATGAAAAACTTACTTATTCTCTTGTTGTAATAGCTTATTTTTGTTGAGCTTCTATTTTGAGACTGATACAGGTTAAACCTTTTTTGTGATAACATAACTTACTTACCTATTAGCAGGAGCTTCGGAATGATTTATTGCATTGTATAATTACGAACAATGTTTTGAATTAAACACATTTAACCTTTTTTTGTATCAACGTTACTTGTAGTTTTTAGCCGCTTTTGAACGTGTAAAATACTTTTTTATAAATTACCTTAAAAGTGTACGTACATAAAAAGGTTCTACTCAAAACAAGAATTCAGATCCTTCAACTTATTAACTGTACTCCCGATATAAACCTGTCACAATCAACATAATAAAACAACGGTGAGTCGCCGGATCGCAGACGTCAAAACATCCAGATTTTGTTCTGAGAAAACAAAACTCGCTTCGACTTCCGAGAATACAGCTGCCATCTTAATAACTCTTACAAAGCTACACTTAGCTATACACGCTATATTTGTGTACATGCATTAATAAGGATAAGGTACACTATCTAGCGGATTAGGTTTACTACTTGAAATCAATACTGCCTACAACCTACTTCAATATTGATATGAACAATATATAAGTATGTGGGGTATTTATTACTTGTGCAGTGTATAACAGTTTTTTAAGTGAACATCAATATTGTAAATAAATGTCACACAGCTCGAACATTACTATTCCTTTTGCTGAATTTGACACACAACACATATGATACGAGAAATATTGTAATCAAATTATTATTTTTTTACATAGTCAAAAGCAAGACAACTCAAACATGGAGGCGTATGACACGGCAACTGATATTTTCTCCTTAAGACTAAAACTATTGTGAGAACTTTCGATCCGTAGCTTTGATTTGCTTCACATCGCTAGCGTGCATAGATAATGATCCTTACCCTTCACCTGCAGTTTCATTAAAGCTAAGCAGCAATTTACTTTTTTAACACTATTAATAAACACGAAGCTTGCTATACCTGGAGATGCAGATGTAGTAATTTGATTCGTTTAATCGTCTTTATAGAAGAGCAGCTGCTGATTATAGTTAGTATGTTTATTACCGGGGACAATGAATAGGTAACCGCAAAGTTGTAAATTAGTAACCTAATTGGCCAAAGTCATAAGTTTTATAATGTTAATTGTTTGGTGTTGAATAAAAGTGTAATTTACATATACGTACACATTTTTTAATAAACAAAATGGAAATCCATTTCGTATATTTATAAAAATGTATAATTCATTTTAGATACTACTCCGCACGTTGTCACAAAATGCAAACTTTCTAATGAAAAAGATACTTTCCCGAAATAAATAGTATTTTATGTGCTAATTCATGGTATATTTTAACTGTATACAAAAGTACATTTAAATCCACTCAGCCGTTTTGAAGTGATTGTAGAACAAACAAACAAACTTCCATACTTTCGGATTTATAATATGTGTAAAATAACTTGTGAAATTCATTGTGCTCTTCTTTTAATGCTATAAACATCTCCTTATGCACCCAACAACCCACAACATAAAAGAGACGATTCCACAAAACTATTTTAAACTCGCTAAAAATGCTTACATTTTGCAGTGAAGCGTGTTGGTCGCGATGAGTTGTAATATGGCCGTAATGTGATGTAGACAAGTGATATGAATGCCCCGCCTAGGCGGCAATATGTTGTGGACAGTCGCACGCGACGGGCAGCGGGTACTGGCGAGCACACAAGTGTCACCCTCAAGATTTTAATACCGATATAATTAAAATAATGTTCGTGATCGTGGTCGGTTGCAAAAAAAATTGGTGTAAAATATATGTACATATTATATTACACTAAGTAAAAATAAATATAAATATTAAAATTAAGCAAACCATGTTTTCAAATTTTTTTAAATGAATTTTCTGAAAATCTGAGGATGTTAGTGACAGTAGTTGTTGACATTGACTAGGCGCCTTTGGCTTTCAAAGTAAAAAGTGTTGAATAATTTCGGTGGGCTGGTTAGAACCACGATAGCTCAATTGGAAGAGCACCTGGCCCAGAATGTCAGAAGGGTGCAGGTTCAAATCCTGCTTGTGGAAATTTTTTCAACATTTGTGGTTTTCAATTAATGTAATGAAATGAAAAACGTTCTAACCTATTATTATCATTGTAAGTTTTTGTTTTTCAATGTTAATTCTTAAATTTAACATGTATTTGCAAAAATGTGAATTGAAGATGTTATATTATTGTCTCATTAAAAAAACCTTTATTATGTGGACGAAATAATAATAATAATAATAACCCGGGCAGCGTTTTTGATTGTTATTCATTATTACGCGCGAGTGACGGTATGCGGCGCTTACTGGTAAAAAAAATGCAAAGTATACATTTAATTTCAACCCCTGTATCGCGGAGGGGTCGCATGTACCTAGTCGCTCGTACCGCCTAGTAATTAATTAGGCACCCACCTGCAAACACCCGCGCTGTGAACTGACCGTAAATAAAAACGTACCGCAATCGTTAATTATGTGTCATGGAATAATTTTAACGACAAAATACACATTTTAGTTGAATAAACGTTGAAACGCGCTGCAGCTGTCAGCGGTTTGGTGCTACTTTATTTCGGCGCAGAAAAGAAAATTACTCTTTAAAAATAGTCTAGCAAAAAGGCGAAAAACGATAACCTACGTGTTTTGGTCATGAATTCAATTTAACGTATTTGTTCACGTACGACGCATGTTTTTAGCTATTATCTGGCTGTCAAATATTGTTAATGTGATCACAATAATTGGTACTATTTTTGCCACATCTTTATTTATTTATTTAAAAAAGGTATTACAGAATACAATTTCACACATTTTCATTAGATAATAGACTACGTTTAACAACAGTGTATGTGTTTGTGTTTATTTTATATGATTTGGGCGTATGTAATGTGTGCGTATACATGTAAAGAATTTAAAATATTTATAATACAGTATTTAGAATCGGTCTACAGGTGGTAATGATAAATTACAAAGTTTTATCATGTACCAATGTACCAAAAACTGTAAATGTGAGACTGTAAAGATTTCACAATACTTTATTCATCGACGACGTACAATACATACTTAGCTTAGAAAGTCATAAACTGAATACTTGTCACACTGTCACTACAATGGACAATTCCATTTGAAATTTTTTGTTGAAGTGTAAAATCAACATTTATATAACCTGCCGCCTTAGGGACTACTTTTTGTTTGTTGGCACAAAATTAAAATAGTCATAGGTGAAGTCATAATCTTTCCACCATTTTCAACAAGTATAATTATGTAACTGAAGTGGAATTAGCATTGGCCTCCAATTAATTTCCACCTTTCATCGGCATTTTAGGGTTAAATCCATTCGTCAACGATACTATTATGAAGTACCAATTAACAAGAGCATATTTAAAAAAAATTGGGTGTTGATTGGGACTATCTATGGCAAAAGATATTTAGCTAAATTGATGGCCACAAGGATATACTCGTACTATATAACATTACAATAACACTATCATATTCTCTTCGTCTTTATTTACAACTTCAACAGCATACCTACAAACATTAAATAAAACGAGTAGTAAAAAATTTGAAGATCGACCCAAAAACCCACCAAGTTAGCCTTATGCAGGATAATGGATGTCAACTGCCTTTTGCTGCAACAACCGAGATCAACGGCTAATCTTCGCTATAGAAGCTCAGGGAACATTGATATATTTTAATTTGGTCACCAATCTGGAAAACGAGCAAAGCCAAAGTAGCTTAACTTGCACGATCATAACTCCAAAAATAATTAGCCTCTGTGATATACCATCACCTGTGTTATTTTATGTCCGCATTATTGTAATTTATAACTTAGGTTCTAATCCTATTTACCAATTCATCATCTCCTATCATCAGTTATAGACTCCGGAGAGAAATGCTACTTAACAGCCTTCATAACCCATGTTCATGTACTTGACAAATAAATAATGCATCAGTGCACGCCGCCTCCAATTTGCGTCTTACCACCATCATTCTCTAGGGATGTGGCTATACTTGGAATCTTGTTTAGCAACGCTAATCGGTTACTATCGATTCTTCACGGAGACAATAAAGAGAGCAATTGGATTGGAGCGTTCTAGAAACACGCTTTAAGTACTATATAGTATTCATTATTGTATACAATAATGAATTTCAATAATCATGTTTAACAAAATTTAAACTTACATTCCATTGACGTTTTAAAACTAATCATATTCAACGCCAAAACAATAAATCGATTATATCAGCTATAATCGATCGATTACTGCCAACGCGACGCGGCCAGAATTTGCCCAACTCTACAAGTTATTTTCTTGAAAAATTACCGACGCTCACTGCCTCGTTGGATGGGCGAATTTGTAAGTAATATTTATGGGAGCACGGAGCGAAATAATGATATGTATATTATTTGGGACCGCCTTGGGCACCCAGGGGAGCATAGAGGCATTTGTCAGTGGCCGGGCAGGTGGGCGCACCTATGCCACTGTTATTACTTTATTTTTCGGCTCATTTCAATAACAGCTCCTGATGCGTGTTGGAATGAGCTACTCATGCCTTATTATACCACTGCACGGTGTGTGGTCGACATATTTCAGCAGTAGCAAATGTTAAATGTAATTCTGTACGTATTTGTAAAATATTTTTATACTAGCTTTTTTTTTAAATCTTCTTTAATAATAATCGCAAACAGTACTTGTAACGTGTTCTAAGAAAAAAGATAATAAAACGTATTCAGTTTTTTATAAACATGTTTTAAAAAACCGGCCAAGTGCAAGTCGGACTAGCGTACAAAGGGTTCCGTACTATAAAAATTTATAAATCGTTATCTATAATAATATTTCAAGTTTCTACCTGTTATCGTTATTAAGACCGAGAAAAAAAATTGGAAAAAAATCACGTTTGTTGTATGAGAGCCCCCCTTAAATATTAATTTAATTATTTATTTTTAAAGTGAATAATGTAACTCAATATTCTGTAAATATTTCAAGCGTCTACCTGTTGCCGTTATGAATATCGAGCAAAAACAAGAAAAAAAACACGTTTGTTGTATGGGAGTCCCCCTTAAATATTTGTTTTATTTTAATTTAATTATTTATTTTTAAAGTGAATATATTATAAATAAATATAATATAAATATTTTATTTATTTATTTATTTACTTAGGTACATTAACAGGTCACATCCAAAATTACATAAAAACAATTAATATAGAAAATATTGAACTGGGATGCAACCCCAAACAATGTACACAGTTTGACCAAATTCGACATTTAAATAAAGAAAAAAAAAACATTACATTAAATTTAAAATATAAATATATTCCATATTCTGTGAATATTTCAAGAGTCTACCTGTTGCCGTTATCAATATCAAGTAAAAACATCACGTTTGTTGTATGGATATTAAATAAATATTTATTTTATTCTGTTTTTTAGTATTTGTTGATTATAGTGGCAACAGAAAAATTCATAATTTCAACTGTCTAACTATCACGATTCATGAGATACAGCCTGGTGACAGACGGACAGACAAACAGTCAGACGGACGAACGGCGGAGTCTTAGTAATAGGGTTCTGTTTTACCCTTTGGGTACGGAACCCTAAAAAACATAACTCTAATGAGACTCGTATACGAAAAAGAACATTATCAAAAAAAAGACGTCTAAGGACTTGTTAACGTTAGTTGGCCCAGAATACTGATTAGCATCTCTCATCACACCCACTTATACTTGCAAATCGTATCCTTAAAAGCGGATTAAAGTTGAGACATCTCCATCGTAAGGCAGTGAATCAACGTTTTTAATAAACGTCGGATAAGCGAGCATTAATACACGCCAGTCACTGACCGGATCATAACCGAAAATCTTCAGTGAGTCGGCGCTGGCAAAGCCCCACGTGAAAAACGAGCTCCATTAAGGAAGTGAATACATTTAAAATAATCGGCTTAGCCGTCGGACGTTGACGTATATTCGTACTTATCTCACGGAGATACCGGCATACAGATATCCCTAACTAATCCTCTAGAAACATCTGAAAAAGACGGCACTACTTCTAATTGAATGGCTTGGACCTTCTTCACTTGAACAAAAGCACCTCATAATTTATGCCCATAATCTGACTTGTGTACGGATGGTTTATTCTTTTTTACCAAAGAGTTAGTTTCCTTTGTCGGTTATGGTATTAAATTACAATGGGGCCTATCGAAATATTATCAGTATACGTGTGTATCTTTTGAATAGCCACATTATTACCGCCTTTATATTCTTTATAAAATATTTGTAGGGACATTCTTCCATCTTGGGGTGAATTCTCAAACTGTGATGTAGCATTTATAAAAATAGACCATCTTCATCGATACGCAAGTCGATTTTATGCTGGCGTTCACTTCGAGCCGACAGGTTTTACGAGAAGTTTCAGACCACTTTGAGCTAGCAAACTAACCATTAACGTCGGTCTTAACGCCAAATCAGAACAGATGAAAATGAAAAATGAAAATGAAAATAGTTTATTTCATTAACACTAGATAAAAAATATATGCAATGGCCAGAACCAACCCAGGAAACATGTGACCAAGCTTGTAGTGGAAGGTTCTGCTCTTCCCAAGATACAATAAACTAGGTTAAGATACAAAGAGTAAGTAGGTACAGTTATAAATAAACTATTTTATCTATGGTTAATTAATTACAATTAAAACTGTGTGTGCGTACATATGTGTGTGCGTGCGTGCGTGTGCGTGTGTGTGTGCGCGTGCGTGCGCGCGTGAGTGATACACTTCTTCATCCTCTACTCTTAAGACCAGTTTCTCAGGTCCATCCCTATTTTTCAGATAGGTTTGTTTCTCAGCACTTGTTTTAGATGACGGTTAAGACGACCACGACTTAACCATCGAGTGCTTCAGACGTTTGAAGTACGCCCAGTCTTCCTCGAGTGTGCTTTCTCTGGCAGGCCATTACCGGGGTAAACGCCGGGCAGTATGCCTGTCAGTGGTCACAGTTCATCCTTGCAACGTTTTAAGTGGGTATGCCTTCCCCTCCTCCCGAATCCCTGTCGAGGCCGGAGACTGGATGGATGGAAAGGAGAGAGCCAGCTAATAAAATAGGATTCTTCTTGCACGAAAGCGTAACCTCGCCGTTTTCTACTGCGATATTAGAAAACTTCTATTGTACTCGCCAAGTTATAGCTGACGTAGGGCTTGTGACTGGAAAGACGTCGGACATATTTGATAGCCAAAACGTAGACAGCCAGACCCGTAGTCCCATCTGCGAATCCTACCTATTGGGTCGATAGGTAAGGGCTACAAAAATAGACAGAACTGTATAAATAAAGAACACACTTCGGCTCTTTAGAGTAATCAGGATGTCTCCATTAATTTTTAAAGACTTCCTTTGAGAGCCGCCGTGTTTGCTTTGAAAACAAAGTAACTTTTAATGGAGTTACAATTCGTTAGGCTACATAAACACTTTCGATTTAGTGAAATTCCTGAATGTATATACCGCGACTCTTTATAAAAATCGCCAGTACTATAATCAAACTTATAGGTTGTTCTACTGTATCATATAAATATTTTTTAAATAAGATACGAAACTTTGAACTTTTATTACTAAATTAAAATAAAAGAATGATGCATTAAATAAAAATGTGTGAATAATACAGTACAATTCTTATACAATACGAAACAATAATGATTTAGAGATGAATTAAAATAAAAATCCCGTTCACGTATACACTCTCAATCAAAATATCTCAATTGCTATTCTTCGGAAACTGAACACCTAAATTAATAGCAACATACCTCAATGCCATTTATTTCATTTTTAATGTGAATAATTAAAATACCACAATTCACAAATAGAAGACATTGAAATGATTTACTTTTATGAACATATTATTTCTGTTACAAGATATTATTTATACATATAATATAAATATTATTTCGTATTCAAATAGCTCGTAGTTATACGGCTAAGGAGGAAAAAATTATACGATAAAGCAAATTGATCCATTATAAATTATCGGTCACTGAATTCATGTAGGTATAGTTACAAGAATCAACTATCGTAAATATTATCAATGCTAGAAAAAAATCCGCTTTCATTACTATCGGATTGCTAAAAAAACATATTAAATATAACAGTAGGTAACTAAATTATTCAGTATAATTGAAACCATAACAACTGTTATTTTAATCCTTGCCTTAACCCTGAAGCATTTGTTTTCGTTAAACTTAACTAGGTACAACCTAATGACAAATTATTTACTTTTACAAGTTTTTGGTATTTAGCTCTGCTTTGATGATAGCTTAAACTAAATAAAATATGGTAGAAACCGCACTAGGCATATGTTAATCTAAAACATGAATTGTTGTTAAATGCAGTTTAACAATAATGGTGTCTCTGTCTGGCTTTATTATCTAAAATAAACACAAATAATAACTTTGGTCCATATTTTGAAATAAGAGGGTTAAAATATTTAAAATAAATTATTACTGCACGAATGGTCCTGGGCAAGGATGTTCAGCATGACGTTCAAATTAGAAAGCAATCAATGGTTAATCTTGAACCTTACTGCTTAAGAAACAAGATTTAATTTACTAACGTACCTATAGGAGGTTGTTGGTCGTCCCATCGAAGTTCGTGCTAAAACTGTGGGCATGTCTCCAATTATACGTGCCACCTAGAAATACACGAACATCGTTAGGGTTTTAACGCTTGCTACACTCTTTGAATATTTATAGGAACTAAGCTAGAGATCATTTTTTATAAAAATAAAGGCCATTTTTGGTCCAATATTTTTTCATTCCAATCGGAGAACTACTCGAACAAAGATATCACATCAATTTGTCAGAAATTGGCGATACATAGCTATCGCAGCATAATTTGCCTTTTGAGGTGGAAATGGAAAAAGGTCTGTTTGGAAGCGAACAACTAAACTCTAATCAACAAAATAAACAAACAACAACATTTACCTAAGCATATTATTTCAACTGCTGTTTGTTGGCTCTTATCGTAACTTTACATTATGTTAGCTCCACTTCAAGCATCATGCAATTCAAAATCATCTTTTTCAATGTCTATAAATAATTTGTTTAAAAAAAGCCAAACGAATGGGATGTACACTCGAAATAATACAAAGGTGAGTTCCAGTGACACTCGACAACTTGTGAAGTGGCTTCCAGAGGCGAGAGATATAAATTATGTGGGGATCTGAATCCAAAGTGGTGTTTTGACTGGAACATCTCTTGAGCCCACGTACAGTACAAATAATTATGACATTCCTCATAAGCGACCTCTAAGCACCCGAGTGGTGGTACTCAGAAATAATTAGTCGCAAGGCGGATCTTAAACTAAACACCAAGGCATAGTGTTATCGAACTTTGACGATTCTGGGAACAGAAGTTGGGTAACGGAAGGTCATCGAGAACGAAGAGGTGCACCGAGATGATTTATGTTATTTCAAAAACGATAAATAATATAAAGGCGATGCTATCATTATTAAAAAGAATCCGCTCTTCGGAATGCATCTAATGACTCCTATACAATTTTGGATGATTCATCCGTGACTCGATAGTTTTTTACGCATATTATTTGTAAGTTAGATGTGTTATAATATAGGGTTTTGATTGGATCTCGTACCCCTATCTTATGACTGATGGGATTCGCATTTCAGAACTCTTTTTGGATTTAACTACCGATAGCATTAAAATAGATAATAGCTGCGGCATTCAACAGTTAATTACGAACACACCGTATAAGCGTCTATATATATAATGGCTGTATAGCAATCGCCACAAATCGTTCGAAAGCACTAAAACCGAGACATCTCCGTCGACGATGCGCCCGCGCATTAACAGTCGCATTTCCGCGGCGCCTGCACATGTAGCGACGTTTTAAAACCCTCTTCCCGTGCCATCGACTCTGACGAATTAAGTTATTAACGAACGTCACAGCTGCTCTAAACAAATCAAAGGGCCAACTCCGACTACTCAGAGAGCGTGCTCTCCGAGTCACTGGCAGGTCTTTATGACCGTTTTATGAGCACTTTCATATTTAACTTTCATGGGTGGCAGCATGATTGTTTCCATGACGAAATAAATTAATGCGGGCGACACATCGGCCTGTTTACATTCCGCCGCACGCATCTAACAATACGACCGGTTATTGTTCTTTGAAGTTAAAATGCTTTAAGACACTTCCCTTCCTTTGATGTCCTAGGTAGAGAGGATGGTCTTTAATAACGAATATCATTAATCATACCAAACATAATTGTCAATGTTAGGATGTTCTGGCTAAAGCAGAATACTTATTGAATTCAGTTTATGTTTTATTAGCAACAGTTGTCTACAACACGAAGTAGTTTGTTACCTTATCGGCAATATACTTAAAGAATATTTCTTGGTGTTGGCCTCGACTTGTCATCGCGTGAAGCAACGTAAAGCGAAATGGTCATAAATTATTTACAGTTTCCACGCGAATACCTTGTATTTGTCACCCCGAGCCGAGGTATTAAGATATTGCTTGGTATTCCTATGGGTCTCATTATAGGGTGGGGCGAGGAGGAGACACCTACAATATTTTATCCTTACCAAGGGCCACGGTGTTACTCGACGTTCGATACAGGAAAATGGCGAAGAGTTTCTTATTTTAATAGTATAGGTACTCTAAGCGATTGCGTTGCGTTGCGTTGCTTCAATTAGGATATTTACTTAATTTTATTAGGAGCAAACGTTTCGTGGGAAAAAGTGGAAGTGAGATTCGCTTAAAAAGGTTGTTTTGATGGTAGTTACATTAAGGTAATTGGCGTACGGCTGCGAAACAGTTTTATGGGCCATACCAGTGGCCGTTTGGGGCTGCGCTAGTCCAATCATTGTCAGTCTTCGCCGCCGGCCAAATTTAATACGGGGTACGATGTTAATGGAACGAATTTAAGTATCCAACGGATAAATTGGCTCTCAAGATTTATAGAACAACAAATTACCGAATGTATGTATTTAAGTTAAGAGAGCGCAATTTACGATCCTTTCCCAAGTTCCTATTGAAACTGTGTAATTAAAATTCATAAATTTTGATAATGGCTGTCAAAATGGTTTTTATAGTCTTTAGTCATCCGAAAAATGCCAAGTCGTATTACTACGTCATGTCATAAATTTTGTTGGTCGGGGTATGGACCCCATCGATCAGAGCACGCATCAATTTACTCTTTCAATGATCTTTACTTTTGATTGGCATAGCAATATTACTTTTAAAGCATAAAAGGTTACTTTCAGGGGTGCTGGATCACCTCATGTCCTTCACAGGTAAGTAGTAGAAAACTGAGAGTAATTTTATGGAAGTTATCTTGTCTCATTTAATTTTTTCCTGTGTAATGTGGCTGATGATTTTTGTAGAAGTTACAAAAAAAATGGATATAATGTGACGCAATACCTCATGGCGATATGTTGAACTGAAATGTCGAATCGTTGCTGCCAACACGTTATTTTCTTTCGAACTAGCAGGGTATCCGCACACCTCGGTGGCCTTCCTAGGGTTATAAAGTCATCTCAACTAGGATGAGGGTCATAATTCTCATGTATGAGTATTAAAGAATTTCTGTCGATGTTATCTCGAACGTGAGTCGCGTGCACGAGCGGAAACTGAGAAGCGACGTTATTAAAAAAGCACATGTGGCCCGAGATGCGTATCGCAGCGTCTGTTAATTACTTTTGACACGCAGCATATGATTCAATTATCATATGATTTATTCGGAGCGAAGGGTCGGCGCGGACGGAAAGATCGCAGCTTATTCAGGCGTTAACTATCACATTAATTTCGTAGGATCGCGTTCCCGGCAGATGGCAAGCAAATTTTAAAGACAGTAGCCAAGCTTTTTTTCCCTCGTCTTGTTAACAAGACACCGATTAATGTGGCTCACAAAACCGTAAAGAATTTTGGGAATGCCCAAATTTATGTTCAAACAATCTCAATGTTTACAACATAGCTATTAACTAAATAAAATCTACCTAAAGGTAAGTTATAAAAAATGTCAGACTCTATTTGGGTGGCAATTAAAAAACTTCCATCATGTTTGAACGCTATCATCTGACGCTTGTAGACCGCATCCAAACGATTTGAACGTACAAATTTCTCTTAGCGCTATTATAAAACTATAAATTCTGTCATTATCGCGTGCCACATCTTAAAAGTCAACGTTATTCACATAAAAAACAGCTTTAATTGCTTAACTCATCCGTCCAGTAACCACATAATTCACCTTGAAACAGCTTTCACACTAAATATTGCCTTCGTTAAGCCGCAAGAGCATAAGAACCTGTTAGTAATAAATACTAATTACTAGTGAAATAACATGATAACATCGCGGCTAAAATTCCTTGAGTTACGGAACCTTTAGTAATAGAAAAAAGGGAATGGTTACCATACATAGTAAATCTCTCATGACGTATATAATAGTCTCGAGAGCTTATTTATAGTCGTCGGTCGTTTTGAGCGAACCGTTTAATAAATATTATCACACTCTAAGTCGTCAACAAACGTGAGAAGATGGTTGTTTGACCTGGTTCGTGATATTTGTCCCATTTTGAGGATTAAGATGTGACGGTCGCAGTACAACGCTTTGTTTGTTAAATCTGTTCTTACAATGAACGGTGACGGCTCATGGATCTCCAAGGAGTCCTGCAGGAGGATCTTGTATAATTAGTCTCTGGTTCAAATGGCTTTGCGCATCGAGAGCCCTCGAATCACAAAAGAGGGCTTATAACAAGCTGCGTTAAAAGGATCTTCGGTTAATCCAAAGACATTTAAAAGACATTTTGAACGAAATTGCATTTTTAGGAAGGTGAAGTTCTTCTGAATGCGTATCCGGTTTAATCAAAAAGAGTGTTTTTGAGAGAAACAAAAAAAAACAGAAAAAAGCAAAAAGGATCTGTGCACGTGGACAGAAAAGCAAAATGCGAAAACAAAAAGTCTACAATAAATCGTATTAACCTTACCTTTAAATTCAATAATGAAAAATAGATAGAAAAGAACACTTATGGTGTTGTAATAGGCATAAAACATGACGTGAATTATATAGGTACCATTATTTTTAGTACAAGCATACATTATCATAATACAACAATGAAGTAACAGAGTCATTAGTAGGGCAAACTCTTGGCGGGGTTCCCACATTTGCCACCACATGGCTCGCATTGAAACATGTCTCTGCAGCTACTTTCAATAAATCCGGATTATCATTTATTTAAGTACGACACAGCAAACATTTGTTGGACACACACAAATTGTTTTCTATTGCATTGTGACAAAGTTTGAAATTCGATGTAGACCAATTTAGAATGTGCGAGCTGCGCTTTCACGGTGGAGGAAGTGCGTGTTATTGCAGCTTAGTTCGGAGTCGCCCGCTGAGATATTCGAGGCACCCGTCCATTTTTTGTGACAGACCAACCGAGTGCCATAAATAATAGGTAGGGTTTCACGATCCATGCGTGCTTTGTAATAAATTTGATGCTCTTTTTGGTAGCACAGAGGCGGACTTAGCCGGATTGAATTATGGTGATGCACTAAAGCCGTCGTTCGGGCTTTTTATGCCTCTTTCATTTCGCGCAAAGCCTTCATACATTTGTATCGTTGTATTCTTCGAAGACACATACTGTTCCGCTAATACTACAGTCAGTTCTTTCTGCTACACGCTCATCCTGTATCGCGTTACCCAGCACTCGGGCAATTTGAAAGAGACAACACACAGATGGTACGTCCGTATTAGCTTTCTCTTAAAACAGAAGACATTTAAATCTCACGGGACACCGTCAATATTTCCTTTCCCGGTAAAACAAAGACGAGTGTCTGGAGTCTGTTCTAAACTAAGATAGATTAGTACGGGAATGGACGACATGACACTGCCGAGCTTATGTAGTTGCTCTGTATCGGTACAGTATTCTGTTTACTCGCTTTTACTGAGCTGTGAGCTGCCCCTTTGAACGGCATGGTTACATAACAATAGCTCAGTGTTCATAGCTTATTGTTTAGTATAGGCTAGTTTGAAGGTTGAAGGTATTTGTCGGTCTTGTGCTATTGAACGTGAATAGATCAAATAGCGCTCTATAAGATTTTCCTCTCATAGCTGCAGTTGTTGTGATGTAAATAATTATAATATGCTTGACACATTTATTTACCGTCTAGAGTTGAGTTGAGTCATTTATCAAAGTTGTACAGGAATAGCAAACACTTAAATCCATCGGCGATGTCTTCGATGACACCGGTGTTTATGTTGGACGCAGTTATGAGAGCGTTCATATGTATCACGTTCAGAGGACTTTCAAGATACATGTCACCGTTTGAGTAATGTTTGTCCCATGAGAATGGCTGGTATAGGGTTACGTGGCGGTGCCGGCCAACCAAGCGGCCACCATCGCGAGTGCCTCTCAAATTACCCCCGGATAAGTCAATCATTGGAAACGTCCACGTTAGCCCGAAATAAAACGAAACAAATGTTGCGTGTGGCGCTCCCGGCATAATGCGTAGCGACACCCGACATGTTTTGTGCGAGAAAATAAAATTGATGGCGCATGGGCTCCAAACCTAAATAGCACAGCTCCGCGTTGCAGCTAAACGCTTTTGTCTATTCCATGTCGGCGTCACGTCTTTCTGTTTTTCTTTTATTTGCTAACATATTAGTCTGACATCTATTCGTGTCGCACGGAAATCGAACTGTCGCTTACAGACAAATGTTTACTTAAAAAGTACCGTTTAAACTGTTAAATACGACTGCTGAATGAGAATTAATTGGACAAGTGTTAGCGAGGCGAAACTAGCGGAGAGCTCCAATTTCCTGCCCCGGCCACAGTCTTCGAGCAAATAGCTCTTTGCAAATCAAACAAGGGACTGTCTGCCGAATCCACATATCAACTTCGCATTGTTTCTCTCCCATCATTCGGGGCTAACCAGAGGCGTTTTCGATTATCCGCCCTCGGGAGAACAAAGCCTGTGACCGCAGAACCAAGTCAATTACATAGTTCAACAACTCAGCCCTTATGACTTTCATGGGCTACCACTGGAATACAGAAAAGGGGATATGTTTTCAATACCGGGAGGGCGAGCGATGCGATTGACCCTTTCGAGTGTCCGCATTGACTTTTAAATTACTAATCCTGCGGGAGCAAACATACCGAGCCTCGGGGATTGTTTGCTCGCTCGAGCGCACTCGCATATCTTCATTAACGTCGGAAAAGTAGGCGCGAACTTATCCACCCGCTTTGCTCAACACTCAACGCGGGCCCGTTGCAAGCTACGTGGGAAATATCCTCATCAGTTGGCCATTTCATGAGCCGACCCATAATCCTATCAATAGTCATGTAACTTCATTAAAACGTACCGCGTTTTACGAAAAGCTACCCAAATAAAACAATACAGATGGCCTATGAAAATAAATTCAATTTACAATGTAACTCTGTTTATTCTGTAGCAGCCCGAACTTCGTGAAACACGAATTGAATTTTGATGAAATATCAGAATTGGTAGTTCACACTACGCATTGATATTGCTATATTAGCATAAAGTTTAACAAACAACGTTAGGCGGGCGCGTTAGAACGATGCATATCAGAACGTAATGAATTAAAATTCTTTCACATCGCTTTTCAAGTTGGTAGTACATAACTCGTTCCCCGGAAACAATTTAACTTGGCAACCACTATTTAGATTCATACGGAATACGGAATAGTGGGGGTTATTAATGTTTATCTAACAATCTGAATAAGAATGCGTCGAGCGAGCGGATCGGCCCGCAAGGAAGCACCCGAGCGCGGTATTCCAACTGATATCTCAATAGAAGCTTTTTCTGCGTCAAACACAGTCTACCCTTTCAGTCCAATGAATTACTTAATTTTTCCACGTTGGGCACAGACCCTTCGGTACTCAACGTCGAAATAAATTAACCTTATCCATTGTATTATAAAGGATGTAATGGTTCGAGTGGTTCCAAATCCATGCTCACGGGACGGTATAATTTTCGGCTAATGTCCGGAATTGGTCTCTTATGATTTGCCTACAAAAGATTTGGAGGGTTTTATTGTGACGATTTTAATTAGGGATTTCGTAATGATGGAACTCAATTTTAATTACCTAGTTTTAAATAATAGAAACCGTGGAAATAGCACAGTGGCATAGTAAATTATAATTACCAAAGAAATCTGGTGCATCTTGTGACTGAAACTACACTACCCAGGTTATGAGAAAATAAAATTCTCGAATGTAAGTTTGTATGTCTGGAACTACTGAATGGATTTTAAAAATTGTTTACTACACTATCCTTGTGTAAAAAGACTACCTTTCATCCTGGTTAAACAAATGTTCCCGTGGGCACGCGATAAAGACTTTTGTGACAGACCGAACGACAGCGAAGTCGCAAGCGAAAGCTATCTATACTAATATTATAAAGAGGAAACCTTTGCATTTTCGTACGTATGTATGTACGAATATATATATATATATATATATGTATGTTTGCAACGAATAAACTCAAAAACTACTGAACCGATTTAAAAAATTATTTCACCATTAGAATGCCACATTAGCGCTGAGTAACATAGGCTATATTACAAAAAAATAAATTAAATAAAATACTAAAAACGACAATTAAATTTTCCAATACAAAATGATTTGTTTGTTTTGTTGTCATGGAAACCATTGATATATATTTAACTCAATGATGAAAACTGTCAACGCGATACGAAGTCCACTGGGTCAGCTATCGTTAATAAAGTAAAAACCAAAACGTGTACAGTCAGTAACATCACTGGAATGAAATGTGTAACAGCATTAACGGAACCTAGTATCGACAGTAATACGAATGGAGCTTATATTAATGCATTCTATTTCGCTCCACTGCTTATTAATGAGATGAAATTGTTAATAACGACGGGCAAACGAAAATAAAAATAACGATTAACAGTGTTAAACTACCGTAACTGATTGGAATTCGGTTCGACGATTCAACATGGCTATTGTGCGGAGAATAATAGAAGTGTTTATGTTTGGGCGCTGCTCATTTTTTTATAGGAGAGAAAAAAAGTCTATAAGCACCCGTCTACCTGGTACGCTATCCATCATAGCTCATAACGAGAAATGATTGTCCGTTTTATTGCTCTTCCGAGAAAGGCCATCCCGCTATGAAATGTAGGCTGACGTCTATATTTTGCAAACATTGTGCTACAGAGTTATAAATTGCTTAAATTGACTGGCACTCTAACAATAGCCCATGAGAACATCCGTCAGAAGTTACAACAGCCAGAAGTCAAACTGGGAAGGACAAAGAGTCAGTATTTTTCTTTATTGGTGATCAATAGATATCTTCAGGAGATGGCTGGCACTTCTCACGTTGTTTGAGAGGGAGTTTCTTAAAGGAACGTTTTTAAATTGCTTTTGATTGTATTTCTTTAAACCATTCGATATGTTGATTCAGAATAAATGGTATTGTACATGCAGATGAGCTTGCTCGGGCCTTTGTTTGTAGTGAAGATTAGAACAAAGCGACAAGGGCGTGCGTCAACACATGAGCAGTTGTAAGGCGTGCTTGTTAAGCGTTATTAATCCTTATTACTTGGGAGGTAGCGCACAAAATGTAAAGATGGATAATTTGAGCAGACGCACATGTTAGTTTGCACATTGTATATGCAGATTAGTGAACGGATACATGTCCGCGCCGCCCCGCGATCCGATCCGGCGAACACGCACGTGGGCCCCTAGTGGAAATTATCATTGTTATACTTGTACACCGCTTGGGGTATGGACCGAGCCAGAGAAACGCTCCGATGAATATAATTACAAGAAATTCAAACGAAATAAAATTGGAACAAATATTATAAACGGGATTATTACCATGTTCTTTGTTGTGTTTGAGTATCCGATAGATATTTCGGCACAGTTGCATGCGCCATGATCACGGATGATCAGCACATCAGTATCATATTTATCCTAATGAAATAAAATTAATTTTTTTTAGAAAAAATAGGCTTATGTGAAAATTTTACAAAAAATACAACTGGCGCTGCGAGTACAACAAAAAAATAAATACAATTGTTTTATTAAATATAATAGAGAACCTCATATTGTACTACTACATGTTGGACATTAAAGGTCTCGAACCCATTCAAATTATTTAAGATAATTGGAAATAATTACCCCTTTCCCTGTACCGGACAAGATTAATAGGCATTGTGGTCTAACGGAATTCGTAAAGAACTCCATTGTTTCCTTATTAAAATTCTTCGGAGAACATGCACAAGGCTTTATTTTATTCGAGACGTGTCCATAGTGTACCTTAACTTTAACATAAGCTTTCAAATGTGCATATCATTACACTCACGAGTCATGTCGCGAGCGGCTGTGTGGTCTCCCCTTCCCTTTTTTGAAGTAGAAAAAGTTTTTTCGTATCAATTAATGGGGTACAAGCCGAGACTCGTGTATGTCGTTTGGATCATTAGAATGCTTCGATTTCGAAACGGAGCCTTTAATTAATTAAGGGCAATTAACTTAATGATAGTTGTGGTTGTGCGGGTAGATATTGGGGAAATGGAATTTTAAAAAGGTAACAATACCGTTTTGTGTTTTGTATTTCCAACGTCTGTATTGGTAGATATTCCGTTTATACATTGTGGGTTATCCTATAAATCGATCGTTCGATCATCGGTGGCTGTCTTTGCTGCAAATACGTTGCAGTGAGCGCTGTTATTACTTTTCGGTGCAACATATACACGTCGTCTTGTATATTGTTGACAGCTATCGATGATCACCAGTTCGATTTTAGAATAAGTTTTTTAAATCCTTAACGGAGAAGCGCTTCGCCTTCTTTTCACCTAATGACAAGTCAATTAGGCTGAAGGTAACTCCTCCGAGACCTTTCACTTCAGAGGAACTAAACATCAATGCTACTAACATTGTGGTTATGGAGACAGACAAGAAGCTGGGATGATGGTAGTAGCATGGCAGGCAGACATAATACGAGTACAAGCTTTTACACTTACGAAAAAAGAGTACAACAATATAAAATCCGCACTGAAAATCGAACCCAATACCTCTGGGTCTAAGACCGAATGTCTAACTACAAGAACATGGAGGAGGCAAAGTTCTTTCTTATAAAAACAAAATTACAAAGTAAATAGCAAGGGTAAATAACGTAACATCAGGCATTAGAATATTTAATAGCAAACAAGAGAAAAATGCTCCACTTATTATAAGTTAAATGAACAATTTTAATTTTCTTTCGTATTATAAATAAATGAAATAGAGCTCGTTACGTAGCAGTATCATAAGCATAACAGTTCATTCAATATTTATCTACAATAAAGGCTAATGCATTATGATGCAATGACTCGCCACTAACAAATGTTTAGAAAACCTATTGTTCATTCATTTGGGCTTGAACACCTGGCCCATAAGCTACGTATTCCCATCCTAACTCCGCTGTATACTTGTGGCAATGTTTGTACAACTGAATTCGTTGTATTTTAACGGCACCAACATTTCTTAACCGATAATCATTGGGCCAACAGTTGAGTTACAGAATTATTGGTCTGTCCTTAATCAGAAGGCTTGTGCATCGCACTGTACAAGTTGTAACTGTACAAGTTATACTCATGATAAAAATAAAAATATGTTGCCATGTACATTGTTTTGCATTATTGTTTGTTATGATTACAAAAAAAATCTAGACATAGAGGTATCAAAACTAAAAACTCGAAATTTATGTAATAAAAAGTAGAGTTTGATTCTGTGGTAAAGCTTACGGACCGATTAAACTGATTATAATGATGATTAACGTATTAATACGATTACATAGGTAAATGCTGTATTAAAAGTGAGTACAAACATAATTATAAAGTTAATTTAATTTAGATATCTACTGTGTGTTCCCTTGTTACTCAGAACTAAAACCACATCATTAAAAGTTTGGTTTTAGTTATCATAATTAATTCTCAAAACCACATTACACTAAATACGTATATTCAGACAAAAAAAAATTACTGTTTAATTCGAATCGAGAAATAGAAAAACACTTTTCTATATTAATACAGAAACAGAATTTCTACGCTTGCATTCGAATTCACGAAATGAAAAACCCTACTGACAAAGAAACCCCTTTTTTTGTATTGGGCGAAAATCGTTGTTGGCCGATTCAAGCCTACCATCTGTAAATATTATCGAACACAATAACAGCATCGAGTATTGATATTCGATTACATAAACGTGCGTTCAGTACAACTTGAACATAAATGTATATTTTATAATTTTTAGTCTGGCAATAATATTTTGTGCAATTTTAAGTTTTACGTGTGGTATCACCGCACTAAACAATTGTTTTCTTCTTGACTTTGTCACTTATTAAATAAGAGTCGGGGGGCTTTCGGGACCGGGACCGCGGTCCCGAAAACGTTTTAATGTTTGTTAATTATTTTAAAATAGTAAAATGTATTTTTTACAAATTCACTTTGTTATATTTCCAACAAAGTAAATAATACTTCACAATACTAAACTTGTGTGGATATCTAATAAATCATCAGATGTCAAGATATATAAACTGAATTTTTTTGGATTGCTGTTCGCCGCCTATGTCCTTTACAGCGTCACCTGACGTTTTGTGGGCGACAAGAAACTTAAAGGGTTATTTAAGCCGTGTGATTGAAACATCCTCAGTGGGTTTTTAGAGGGGATATCATCACGCAAGCGTCCCTTCTGGATTTTCAGAGCCGTTCGAATCGAATCAAAAGCAAATGAACAATAAATATCCTAACTACATTGATCCAATTTATATATATCCTGACTAACAAAGGGTTTATTTTATCTATGCACGAAGACTTTCACATTCACCAATGCAATCAATTAATATGTTATGATCCAATATTAATATTTTCAACTAAGTATAGCGTACGCGGAACTCAAGTAGGTAGGTATGCTAATGCAACAATAATGACCAAGAAAACAATAGCCAGCTAATAGAAAACCGAAGTACTACCGGTCGCTCCATCAATCATTCCAAGATATAAGATCTGAGATGAAACGAAACTCATCATTTATAGATCTGTCCGTCGGCGATGACCGAATGTTATTAATAGATTTTTATCTCATCATCCGAATTTGGTAACGGTAATCTAGGTCATTTTGTCGGCACAGATATCGGTAACAAATTATACATCTCATTGTAACAACTCTAGATTGAGTGACTCGACCAGCAGATACAAGATTCGTTTTTGTTAGTTTTTTGTTGCTTTCAGACTACTTATGTTCTTATAGTCGAAGATGGTATCAGTTCATTAATAACAATCTCGATTGTATAGGCTTGACTATGTTACATATTCGAAGGAACGGACGCAAAATCTCGAGGAACAAGTATAATATTAGCTGGGAATAAGCAAAACCTTCACTGCAACAAATGAAAATATTAGGGACTTTTTTTAAAACAACACTGTTTTGTTTTAATTTTGAATTAAGAACACTTACTTCGATCACCTTGGCAGTTGAATATAAGTAATAAACACGAAGACTAATTAAATTTTTTACAGAAAAATAAAAACGTTTTAAATGCTCCGCGTAACAAATAAATAGAAATTAAACCGCCTGTAACAAAATCTCGGTAGGCCGCGATAAAAGATGATTTGGACGATAACGGAGCGGCACCGTACGACAAAGCTGGGGTAATTCGAGCTTTGGTCCTAAGTGGCTGTAAACCGGTGAAACGTTACGATGCCACATTAACTGTTTATAATCCGTCCAGTGCCGATGTCGAAACGTCAACACAGTGGACATTCCGAGATGCACCTTCACGGTGTCATAAAATGTTGAATTGTTGTCAGTTATGTTATTCACTAATGATTTTCTAAAGATATCGTTATTACTTCACACGCAACAGTTATGGAATATTTGTATATTGTATGTATGTGTGTGTTCATATTTTTTTATTTATTTAGGCTACAAAAATAGCTCTTATGAATGTCATTTTGCCATCGGTTCGTAAATCTACACACGGCGAGAGACCCTGTACTGAGAAGAACCGACAAGAAACTCAGTATGGGCATTTATTTGTAAACATTTTTATATAATTATTTACTATATCAATTGTAACAAATAACCTAGTTTCTATAGTAATGACGCTATCTACTGTAGCTTTAACACGGTGTTAAGTATATTAAGTAGTGTAGGATAAAAACTTTTTTATGTTCAGTGATAACCGCATTAGACCATTCATAGATGGGAGATAAAAAAATGTAGTCAATATCAGACTTACTTAACAAGATTGTAGACTACGTGTAGAGATAATGACTGTACTTTATTACATCTCTATGTTGTACACGAATACTTCTTGTATCATTTGAAGCATACATTATATATGGTCGGTTGAGGGTACGGAAAAAGAGACACTATATTAAGGAAATTAAAACACAATTCCGTTAGAACAACCCGAAACTTTAAAGGACTTTAGAGTAACAAAATGACGCCTGTACAGTACAGTAAAAAATTATTTCTATACGCATTGAGTTTGTAAGGGTAATTGAAATGTCAGTGATCCGTGTACACTGTACACTCTAATTGAACTTTATTACTCTTAACGTTTATTGTTACTGTATATACTATTTGAATTATTCATTTGATAATTAGTTCTTCTAAATCTTTTCTTTGTCAAGTACTATACGTATGTTAGAGAATAACGGCTTCATTTAAAATAAATTTTATATTACTTTTAAATTAATTAATATTGTTTTTTTTTATGTTTCCTAGCAAATGGTAGCTAAATAGCTAAGACTTAAAAAGCTAGAGAGGTTCAAGTTCTGCTGGTTAAGAAAAAAATCAAAATTTAAACTATATTATGGCTAAAAACAAAATATTGTGAAAAGTCTTTAAGGCAATAGAGAAAAGACATTACCGGTAAACGCATATTCACACGCATTCAGATGTAATCATACTCTCTAAGTAACGATAATGCGTAAAACCCTTACGTATGGTTAATCGTGCTACGAGAGGAGAATCGGGCGATCTTGCGGAATTGATTGTACTGCTGTCTCCGTAGGGTTACCTGCAAATAAAAAGAAATACAAGAATAAAAATATTTTTTCACTTCAATAGCTCAAACATGTAGGTTTTGTTGCATGAAAAAGACCAAGTAACTTTTACTTATGAACGTATTTAATTATGAACACCCAACACAGAGAAGCTCTGTTTAAATTAATAAAAATAAACATTATTTTTAATGACCAAATCTGCAGTAACAGAGTTGTTTCCTAATTTGTTAGTGTATCTTTCAAAGCCATGATTGTCTTTGAGGTCGCCGCAAAGAAATGAAATACGTATAGCTATTATTTTCAATGTTACAGTAGTTTTCGGTGACGGCAGTTATTCAGATTGCCGTGATAATAAGATCTATTTATAATAGCTGACATCCATGATAAGTACTATGTGTAAAACTATCATTGCATGCGACAATCGCTCTTATTCAGTAGCTTTAGCATACTTTTGACACACATCACTTAATGCTCTAAGCTTTCCAAAGCGACAAAGATTTACGTAACAGCCTTTTTAATTATGAAATAGCTACTTTACTCCTTTATCCCTTCATCAGCCAGCTTCGAAAACTAGATAGGGAGAGTTGAGGCTTTCCCCCTAAAAACTTAGTATCATCCCTTATATGCCACGGTGATCACTCGGAACCACGAACGTCAAGCTCCGATGTTAAACTTAGGTTCAAAACATTTATTTCACATACAAACATGCTATATACTTATAATGAGATTCAAAAATGTACATGATTATTTACATACAATTTTACGCAAATATTGTTACAATTTGAAAAAGACAAAGTGTTGAAAAAATTCCACGAGCGGGAATCGAACCCGCACCC
This sequence comes from Eudonia mercurella, assembly GCA_963082485.1. Classification (NCBI taxonomy): domain Eukaryota; kingdom Metazoa; phylum Arthropoda; class Insecta; order Lepidoptera; family Crambidae; genus Eudonia; species Eudonia mercurella. The sequence continues at coordinate 13,019,236 of OY720023.1, read as the reverse complement.
CATTACATGCCGGGTCAGGTGCATTGCCAACTATGCTATCATGGCTCAAAATTAACATAATAAAAAATGGATTCTACTTTTTCAATTTATATTTTTATCATAACAGTATTATTCATCAATAATATTAGATAATAGTAAGATTTTTAACATATGGTGCATATAAAAATTGCTTTCGTTTACTTATGAAAACAATTGTACTTGACAACCCAGGTAGGGTTGTCTGAAACACTGATGCAAAACGTTGCGTGTGAGCGAAACTAAACATAAATATGATCGCCCGCCTCGTCTTCTCAAGATATGGAAACAATACAGCTCGCTCACGGGCTCTCGTATCTTCGATCGGGGCCTTTATTGAAACACCAATAACAATAAATTTAAATATTGATAACGGAATACCGCGCGAAAGAATTGTACCTATTCCCTAATGTTATCTAATTTATTGTTTATTAGTGTCGCTCGAAATATTTGGAATAGGGCTTATAAAATTTTCAACGAGATAAACATTAGATTAGGGAAAAAACTTACTTCCTTTAGACTTCCTCACAAAACATTTTATTTTATATATTTAAACATCAATGAATTGAGATTTTAATCAATTATTCTGTAGGTATGTACTTAGGTATTTTTACGTTAAACAAAATGCAAATAAATTTTTGCATTTTAAATTTCAATGGAAAAAGAGGAATGAATTATAGAACTTTAGTCCGCCATAAACATAAACTGAAAAACTTAAGTTCCTGATAGATATTCTCTCGTTTATCAGATTTTAACACCAGCCTTAAGTATAGCCTTACCTATCGTAAACCTTTAACGATACAACAAAATTTTAAATCCCAAATTTAAATAATGATAAGCGGTATGTCTAATACCCCGCCTTTCGTGGGTATTATAGTACTTGCATGCATAAACACAATACACGTATAATAACTCGTCGCACGTTCGTATTAACATAACACCTAAAGGCACCATAGTGGCCTGTCCATATTAGTGCGTTTACATAGTCAAGTGCACTCCATTGAACATTCTCAAACACACCTTAATAGTGCAGTTTCGTATATCGATCAACGGTATCGATAACAGGATCCCTAGAATCCGTTTGTCAATGTTGGCAGAATCATCATCAATAACTTGAGAGACTAATTAGAATAAACTTAATCAATCTATTTTAAACTCGAATGTAACAACTTCATAAGTGGTTTTAGGTATCATCGATAAGTTGTTACATCACTAACCGTTGGTGTGGACAAAGCCTCACAAATATATTCAGCAGGTGTCTACGTATTTACATACAATTTCCAAAGGCATACACACGATAACTCCCCCATCAGCATTAGATCCGGTCATAAAGGCAATATAAGCTGTTATGCTGATGTTATCTGATTCAAATTAAATTATTGTAATAAACAAACTTACTTATATAAAGTTTAAAACTGCAAATGAGAATAAACACAATATTGTAGGTGATAACTATGTAACAGGAAAAATATTATGATACATTTTAAACTCAGCAATAACTAATATGGTTTCAAAATAGTTCTGAGTTGGACTCAAATCTCAGTCCTTTTATTTTGACATTATCTCCTTTCAAAGTATAGTTTATATTGAAATGAAAACTTAAATCTCCACCATTACATTTCTATCTTATAAACAAAAAAGTACTTAAATAACCACTAAAGCTTTTATAATGGAAAACAATTGACAACATGCTTGACCTCTAATATTTTTGAACTAAGGTAGGAAATTGATATTACCTAACTAACAAAGGTTTTATAGTTTATAAGTTACACTGTATATTGTTTATATTGTTGTAAAGTTAGATTAATGATAATAACCTTTTTTGGGAGAACCAATAAACCGTTTTCGTGTTTAAAGTCAAAAACGTTTCATAATTCTGTCCATATAACCATACTGTCATACCTTTGTGTATTCTGCATTAGTCCTAATCGCTGAAGTGCAGTTCTCCATGCAGGAAGCGCGCAAACAAAGCACATTGAATTGTAGGCCACCCTCGCGTGGATGCAACGCCCACCGAAGTCGTGACGCGGACTGCCTACTGCACTCGATATGGGTGGTGCGAGTGCGAGCGATTTGTTAAGGCATTAAATAATAATTCAGTAGTAGTAGAAGGAGATGATGTAGGTTTAGACGGAGATGGCGGAACTAGCTCAGGATAAAGATTGTTGGAAGGAGGGGGAGGGGAGGCCTTTGCCCTGCAGTGGGAAAGTAATGGCTGATAATAATAATAATAATAGTAGTAGTAGAAGGCATCAAACATCATTGAAGGGGTAAAAGAAAGAAAGGAAGGGAAGGGAAAGACCAAACAGAGCTTATATGGGACAAATTAAAGAGAAAGCAAATATCATGTCTCATAAAAAGTAAAAGAATTAGTTTGGAATAGAAATTAATGGAAAAGGCTACAAAGACAAGAGCGTGGCTTTAAGTTGAAGAAGAAGTAGTAATGATTTATAAAGAGCCATACATTAATTGCCAGCAGAGGTATAGCCTCTGCTGGCAATTAATGGATTTACTCTACAACTTATTCACCACGCTTGTCAAATGCGGGTTGGTGATCACAAACCTGGGCTATGAATTGAAAAATACGAAACCCACTTTGCTCGCCCCGTAAATCGATCTCAGGGCCGGGCGCGTTGCCACTCGGCGTTCGAATAATTGTTTACGGAATGGATAATATTGATATCGGAAAGTAGATGTGAACCAGTGATCGCTGATTACTGTGTGACGTTTGTAAAACTAACAACAACAATATCAGCTGTGACAATTAAATTAAGTTTGTGTGCGACTATTTTAAATACGTTAAAGTAACAAAAACTTATTGGCTGCTTAATAGAGGAAGAGTGTGTTTAGATATTAATCACGGTACCCGTAAGATATTTTAGTTTTCATGAGAAAGAAAATGTAACATGAAAGAAAATAATATCAATATTAATAACACGCTATCAAAGACGACCCGCTCTTCGCTCACGCTAAGTTTTATATCCACTCGCTGATATCTCCCGATGCGCCAAGAATATCAATAAGAGGCGTGAACTAGAAATGAAATACTGTGTTGGATGTTGTTGTTTGGGTAAAGTGCTTACCGGCTCAGTATTACATTGCTTGGCAAAAATCAGAAATAGTAGAATATCAATATCGATATTCATTCTATTACATTTCAATCGAAAATAAACTATAGAAGTGTTACACTTCTACAATTTTCTTTAACACTTACTAATAAGAAATTCGAAACACATACATATTTTGTGATAAGCTTGTCGAAGAAATAAATAACATTGTCATAAACGCAAAAAGTACTGATACTTCCAATGCAACATAAAAAATATATAGTTGTTAAATATTTAAAATATATTATTGACTTGTTCTAAAACGGTAATATTTTTTCAGCCTAATTGACTACAATTATTTTTGTATTTATTTAATATTAGATGGTTAATTTTAAATCTTTAATTTATTTTATAATAAAAGATGTTGAAATTAAAAACCTCTAACAAAATATTTTTTATTTCATCTGAGGTCTCCGTATTCTCCCTTAAAACTTTTTTAAGAGACAATATACCAAATCTTTCTTTCATTATGAAACAATTTTCTTGTCCTGATTCGTATTATTTTATAAACATATAAAAATGGGTTTTATTAGTCCTCTCCAAAGTCTGTCTGCGTCGAAATAACATAGCGTGAACATTGTTTTTCACAAAGTAATTACACGCACCAATTCTAAGTAACGTTGATAGACACTAATAATTAGTTTCTTGTATTTTAGTTAGTTAAAGTTTTCGCCGAAACTTTAACAAGAACAAACAACCATAGTATATACTATTATTCTATCCTTCAACTAAAATGTTATGAAGTAAAGAAAAATAATTATATTAATTTAAGCTGTCTCTTTGAAACATTTTGAAATGGTTTTAATTCCATCATGTCATAATATCTTCTACCACAGACTAGCAAGATAAAAAAGAAAAAATGTTTTTGTAATATTTACTCAGTTAGTGTTGACAAATAATTCGTGAGTAAACATTCGAAGTTTTCTATCCTTTTTAAATAAAATTATGTCGTAAGTTAACAGTATACATCAATAGCGAGAGTACGATACTCGTATGTGACTGCGACGACAAATAATAATACCCAATAAACAATTCCGTTGTATTCAATGGTATCTTTTTAAAGGCACAGATATTCGAATAATTCATTCGACGTTTCGGCCCCGCTATCGTTATTAGCTTTATTATGTCGGGACTTTATTGTGCTGTAAATATTTTATTCGGCGATAACAGCCACCTTAAGATAAAGCAAATTGATCGGAGTACCCGAGTTTTGGACGCCTTCGTCGTACGTGGGAAGCTTTAATTGATACGTTGAGATTGTGCGAACGACGCCACACATATATTAATATTTAATGTCCGTATTTAGATGGCTAATGTGTAATTATTCAGATAAGCTCTTGTATTGGCGGTATAATGGAAGGCTTTGTTTCTAACAGCTTCCGAAATGGAATTAATATTAATGATGGTTTTTTGTGTAAGATTTTAAAAAGCACATGCTTATTTTAGCTTATTATGTTTACCTTCCTTTTTATAGTTACTTGAAGATATGCTAATGCATCTTGGAGAGCTTACAAGTTATTGACAACCAACTAGTTGAACGCAAATTGAACTCGTATTAGGTCATCAATATCCAATCTCATATATAACATAATAATGATTTAAAATTTAAGAGTACCTTTAAATTTTATTTCTTGAACTACTTATCAAAAACATCTAATTTGTTTCGGACTTCAACTTACTGTCCCTTTGAAAAGGATTTGAAAAAGTTCAAATAATCTTAAACTTTCTTAAATACTACTAATGACATCTCATCTGGACTGAAAATCAAAACTTTTTATGCCACTAACAATGTTTGAGTTAGAAAAAATGTACAAAATTCTTTACAGTTAAAATATCTGAGTTGTCAAGAAACTTTTATAACAGTTTCGAGTGTTGGGAAATGCTTGTTAACCGGAGCTTTTGCTTGCCATTATTTATACTTTATAAAGAATTTGCCTGAAGAGAATCCTTGCAACATTAGAACAGGACGTAATAATACCAATATAACCTCAGTGCTTTTGTGGTAAATAACTGCCCGTTTTAGACCCAGAGGATAACAGATAAGCAATGATGTTGTGCGATGGTGTAGTTGGTGCTTAGCCGTGTGTTAAGTTCGCCTTGCTAGCTTCCACCATCTGAGACCGTTGTCTGTTGTGTAACAGCAATATTTACTGCATTGCCGTGTTCTGTTCCGTCGTGTTCAATTAGACGTAAGATTACCCATTCCTTTAGTGGTTGATGATCTATAATCATAATTATTAGACATAAACATTATCAAATACATTGTTCTGATAATAAGGTAAGTAGCTTAAGCACTCGTATTATGATAATCAGATTCAACGACGGTAGCACAACCATCCAGATCTGACATAATATCGAAAAGTTCGTTTTCAATATTGATCTGACCGGGAGTCGAACCTCAAAGTTCTCAAAGTCCGGCTTGCAGCTACTCTGCTACAGAGGTCATTTGTCATCGATTCTGAGTAGATACTGAATTTAATACCTGTAGTTTGTTTTCTTTCGATTGTGCTTTGCACATCATATTTAATGGTCGAAAGCTCGACGATGTTGTATAAATATAGGTATGTGGAAATAATTGTAACTACCTATACTTTAGATTTTAGTAAGTCTAAAATCTAAAGTAACCATTTCTAACAAGTTACAAACAGTTAATTTCACACCATCTCGTCTAATTATGCTTAGGCATATGCGTCGTTAATTTTCATTATAATCCACATTACATCGAGGGGTAAACAATATCAAATATCCAATATTGTCTTAAACGTATTACACAAAGCTTAAAGCTCCAAAATCAATATAATCATGTTTAACTAACTGGGACTGTAATTTCCTTGGGATTTGCTTCGACATAATAGTATCTAGTGATGGGATGCATTGGTTTACTCATGTAGCTTATAATCTATATTAATTTCGTTTTATTCGTCTGAGCTAGAAAAGAGTATGTAGTCCGTCATGGTATGTGTGCCCTAAGACAAGTGGCATAACGCTAATAAAAATTAAATAGAATGATTATTGTACGGGATCGACATAAGTCAACAATACGCATTAATTATGTTTATGTCAATCCCATACAATAACCATTCTATTTAATTTCTATTCTATTAGCGTTATGCCAGTCTTGTCTAGGAGGGCAGAACAGCTACAGGACAAAGGACAAGAACTCAATAAGTTTGCGGCTGTAAGTTTGCAGTCAAATCTTAAGGTAAAAGATAATTTACTTTCGCAAATGAAGAAAATTCTCTGTTAAAAGTTTTTGTTAGTAATCGACTGGATTCAGACAAATTTATGAGTATGAAAACAATTAATATTAAAACAACGTTGTACTAATTTGCCTTATATTCTTAATATCTTTCTCCTATTGGAGTTCTAACGATAATTTAATTAAATCACGAAAGTACATCACTAGAGAAACGCAATCATTTCTCCTTTAACTCGTTGATCATACGGTGAATAGTCTATCGAATATTGAAATTTGAACTTAAGTCATACCGTATCCCGTTGGCATAGATGCCATATTACAATGCAAGTCTCATGTCGGTTGTGCGTTTTGTTTATATTAAAGCGAGTATGCTACACCACCGTTAATTTGTATGGACCGTAAAAACATTCCCCTTTCCGCTTATGGGATTGTTTGCCAAAATTATTTCTCGGTATATTCTTACATAATAAAGAAACAACTACGTTTGGTGCGAACTCTCTTATATAGATACACACTTTGTAACTTCAAAAATATGATATTTTACACATTTGATTTTATCCCGACGTATACATGGTCCGTGGTCACAGGACCCTGGCAAGGGTTCATAATATAATTATAAAGTGCTTGGATTATATGAAAATAATATATTAAAATAGCATTATTTTCTGCAGTTATTTGATTATGTTATTATATGGTATTAAAAACAAAATGGCTACTTTTACTAATAAATAGTCGAAATTAATAACCTATCTCTGGTAATAGATAGGCCTATCTTAGTTTAGTTACCAAGCAACCGCTGTTATTTTCCGATAATTAACAGAAATAACTAAGCAACAAAGCTTTAGTAAGCCTATCTCTTGATGAGGATAGGTTATTTATTTCGGCTGATAAGGTGTTACCACTAATTGGCTATGCATTAAGTTAAAAACCGGATTTTTTGGCGGGAAAGTGAAGTGTCATGCTTGCGGTTTTGTTTTATTTTCTAAAATTTGTGTTATGTAGAATATTAATGTGAAATAATGGTGGATTATTAACCATTATGTGTTTATGAGTGTGCATGAGTGTTGGCAAATGAAACAAAACAGTGCAACGTCACTTTTAAAATTTTCTCAAGAAGTCCGCCCGAGGACATAGTAAAGCCCCTTTACTGACACTTAGTAAGCATCTTTACTGATATATTCGAGGGGTTGGGGGGGTAAATCATTTCTCACTTCTCATTTCTATTATTATTTATTATCATCATACAGTAAGGAAATATTGTTTATTTATGTACCTATAACTCTTAGATCGTTTAATGCTCTAAGCATTACTACTTGTAAGAAAAATTACTTTGACACTGGCTAAATGTGCTAATCGCACGAAGCCATCAACTAAAGGAAAAAAAAAGTAAAAATAAATGCAATCTAGCAACTAATGTCAATGTAATGGCTGTTGGTAAACCAAATAAAATAAAATATAAGCTTTAAAAAGTTTTTGACTGTGTTTAACGCAAACTGAATGTTACGGAGTAAATACTCCTTTTTTAAATAAAGGTATACTTTTTATACTAGAGGCCGATCACCCACCCGATGGACAGACCTAATTAAATCATCCACCCTGACTACCATAGCAGATTAGCCATGTACGCGTACCCCCAACCTTGTACCACAGTTTACTCATGTGCTTGTACGCCATCGAAACAACCACGACCACTCTGTTAAGAGTGTACGACTGAGAAAAAGATACTTTTTATATTTTTCTACTTTTCTAATAATAACTTTCTTTTGTTTCGCTTTTGCTCCCTCTTGTCGTCGTGATCGTTGTTGCATTTTATTTTATTTATTACTAGCGGACCCGGCGGACTTCGTACCGCATTTTTTTTTACTAATATAGCCTATATTACTCAGCGCTAATGTAGCATTCTAATGGTAAAATATTTTTTTAAATCGGTACAGTAGTTTAGGAGTTTATTCGTTGCAAACATACATACAAAAATACAAAGCTTTCCTCTTTATAATATTAGTATAGATATAATGTATACAAAACAGAATTTATGTTAGGTACCTATTAAATACTTTGCTTTAAGGGGGTGCAGCGCGGACGCAAAATTGCGAGTTTCAAGTTTCTTTATGATAGCGAGCGAGCGCGGCGCGTGGCAGTGGTGTGACAACGGCGCACGACTACGAATATCTGTACAGAGTAAGATGGTGATTTAATTAGAGCAATGTTTACTTTCGTAAAATCATAGGCGTTTAGGTAAAAAATAATAAAAGTCTTAATATTTTCATACTCATATTTTTTTATTGAAAAATATGACAACAGTGGCCTGCGTAATATCACTACAAACATTTTGATGTCGGATCGTTGTTTCATTTGTGCTATATTTACAAAGTTTCTAAAGAAATAAGTTTTTAGATATCATTATTTTACGTATTCTTTATGCAGTTTCTAGGTATTTGTTTCAAATTCCAAGACAACCATGGCTCAAACAATGACAACTAAACAAGGATCAAGCTAACCTACACTAGTCCTTTTAATGTATATGACCTATTCAGCGCCTAGCACCAGTGACTTAAAAACACGTAAATTTTCAAATTCCGCGCGGCACCCCCTCCGCTAAAAACTTTTTTGAAAAGGGAACGCGGAAGATAAGATTATATTACTACTAGTTGTCGCCCGCGACTTCGTTGGCGAAGACTACACTATCCCACAGGAACCTGTTACCGGGATAAAAAGTTCAGCTTCCATACAAAGCAAGCAGTATCAACCCCCTTTAGTAGGTACGCTTGTTGATCAGCAAAGTAGAATGACAGTAAGTAGGTCTGTTCAATAATATGTATATGTAACCAATAACCTGAATAAGTAACCGTGTTCTTCGCTAAAGATGCGGATTATTTCGCTTGGGATCCTCGTTAGGATATCGACCTAATTTCTCATTGATCCATCACCGGTCTTCATCCATTACCCAACAGTTCCTGCTGTGTCATCTAAATAACTTCTTAGTTTATTATCCTTACTAGTTGTCGCCAGCGACTTCGTTCGCGAAGACTACACTATCCCACAGGAACCTCTTACCGTTATAAAAAATCCTATATCCTAGTCCGGGTCATGGTCTGTCTATGTGCAAAGTTTCATCCAAATCCGTTGAGCCATTTTTACGTGATGCGCGGTCAAATAAACAGACAAACAGACAAAAATTCTAAAAAAATTCGAATATATTCCATGTACAGACTTTCGACCCTCTTTAGCTTTATTATATGTTTAGATAGATATTTCAAAAGCACTAAGAATACTGCTAAATACTAGAAGAGTACCGTAGCGGCACTAATGTACGAGATCAGTTTTCGTTGCCATAAAATAACATAGAATTTCATTGAATTTTACAAGAAGACAGCTAGGAAGCCGGTGGTCTGTATTGTCGCTAAAGCAAAGGTTGCTGACCCTTATCTATCTATATAAATAAAAATCAATTGCTGTTCGTTAGTCTCACTATAACTCAAAAACGGCTTGACCGATTTGAATAATTTTTATATTTTTTTTTGTTCGTTATAATACAAGGATGGTTTAGAAACAAAAACCCAAGGGAAAACTCACAAAAACAGCTGAGGAATTTTAAACATTACGAATTGGTAATTTTCTATAGGGATCGCCACTTTGGATTACATTTAATAACCTAACTAAATTAAAACCGTATACAAACTGAAATATGTCGCAAATTCGAAAAACGATCACATATTTATTAAAACTTAGACAAAACACTGTCTGTCGGGTCAGTTAGTTTTTAATGATTAAAGGAAAAAAGTGTCGGTCACCGGTTCCATTCGAACATCGGTGCACTACCCTACAAACTATAATCCTATAATAGACGACGGGCATATGAAAATGTTGTGTTATGTATAACCCCTTCCCCTTATAAGTTCAGTTACAGTATTGCCATTACGAATTCCCCTTTTATTGTGAGTCCCGGATAAATGGGAGGAATTTATTAAGATTTCATTAACCACTTCTTAGTAGACGCGTGGCCTTAATGTTGATTTTAGCATAGGATATTACCAGAACAAAGTAAGGTTGAGTTTTAATTGTTTGTTTTACAACTAGTTTGGGCAATTTCGCCCTAATACGCTTCGTACTCTTTTTTGATTATAAGTTTTTTTTATATAAGTATATTGTACAATGCGTTGATGCAATAATGAAAGTGGTAGCAAAATTTATAAGTAAAAATATTTGTTTTAGTTTTCGGAATGGGGGAAGTTTCTTATCTATCTAGTTACAAATATCCATTTTAATGAAACGATTTATACGGATAGGGAGATAAGTCTCCCCCTCTCTGCAAAGGGTTCAAAATGTCAGGACAAAATTAAATGTACCATAAATGCGAAGAGATCCATATAAAAGGTTTCATTACAATGTGTAGTGTTCGCGTTAATTACCTAATATTATAAAAGCCTATTTTAATATACAAATTTACAATTAAACCAAAACACTGAACATGATGGTCTAACTACCTGACCACCAGAGGCGGCAGTTTCTATTTGAAAGACGTCTGCCATAAGTGAAGCTATATCATTGAAGAGTTTGAAATCTGTTTTCCGAACGGACCCGATCAAAACCCCTCGGAGAATCTAGTAAGGTACGGGAACGCACTAGTGCGTGATGCCGTTCCCTCTAGAAAACCTCTGAAGTTAATTCGTTTCACACGGCTCCTCAACCCTTTAAGTGTTACCTTACCACCTCCAAAAAGCTGAAAATGCCGTTTAAAGCAATCAGCAAACGGTCTCCAAAATAAAACAAAATAAAATGCTTTTGGATAGGCCTATCCTATCCAGTCACGAGACCTAATAGGTTTACACTATTGACTAGTTGTGACTTTTATGTCATTGTATTAAGAGTTACATTGATTACATATACTAGTGGCTAAAAAAAACTTAACAGACAGTTCAGCATTAATAGCATGTTATTGTAACTTATGTTTTATTCAGTAAAGATTAAGGCGTGTTGCGTGTAAATTTATTTTACTGTTATTGTTACATTTAAAATATTAGTTTAAAATGTTTTATTCAACTCAGACTAGCATAATTAAGCTCTTATGGATTTCACTACACCATCGGTACGTAAGTCTACAGGGCGGGAGACCTTGTACTGAGAAGAACCGACAAGAAACTCAGCAAGGTCTTTTCTTTCATTTGATGCCCTCTCTATCTTAGAAGGACACTTTCCATTACAAATAATGTTAGTAATTGTAGATAATCAATGCGTTCAAAATATTATTTAAGTCAAAGGAAAATGTCAGAATAAAAATACAAACAAAAAGGTTTGACTGAGATTCATATAACGAGAGCGGCTTTGTAAAACCTTCGTACGAGATTTTAGAGTTGATATAAAATTGTATGACATGTAACGAGATGTTATGGGGTTTTTAATTAAATTTAAAATGTTAGTTACTTATTATTGTTGAACGTTTGAAATAATAAAATTTCAGGTTCAAATCCTGCTCGTGGAAATTTTTTCAACATTTGTGTTTTTATAATAAAATTTATTAAAACCGTAAGCAAGTTAGAAAACTCCGTAATAAATGTCGAATGGCCCTAACGAATTCGACCACATCACAGATGACTTGTAATTTGGGTGATTAAACCTTAATTAACCCACCTTTCATATGTGGACCGTAACGGGATACAAATTAATAATTATTATTTTTATACAGAAGTGCAACCACATGGAAAATAATTGTAAGTACTTAAATTAGAAAATACATGCCTTAACTCACCTTAGGGCGATTTAAATATTAATAGAGCTTTATTTTGATAACGTCCATCACTCTCCACCGAACACTTTTATCGTTGTAACAAAAATACAACGAAAAATCTTTAATACAACACGCACTGATTTAATACTACGCCACTCAAACTAAATTCAGCAATATCCCTTCGGAGGTATCGTCCTTCTAATTCACCGTGAGACACACGACTGATCACGGTGGCTATCAATATTTTGTGGAATCCGCTCCACAAAAAGACGATGCAGGCCGGCTCGAATCGACGGTCGCTCGACGGTCCGCAGCTGCAGAATGAAATTATGGGCATTCTCATTCCACCGTCGCCGCGGTACGTACACCTGCCCGGGCCGACCGCGATTGACACCTACCCCATTATAAACGACGCGCCACGGATAAACCCAACAAAAAAACAACAATAGCAGCCACGCAGCCGCATCAGAACTTATTATTAGCTCCATAACCCCGGAGCCATTCATTTTTACATCTTCATACAATCCTGACCATTAACCGAGGCGTGTGGGCAGTGGGCTTGCAGCTAAATAAAACTATTGTTGCGCCTAACAAAACATCCAAGTGAACATCTTCATGGAACGACGTCTCAGTCTCGTCTATTGTTGAAAGGTTACGTCCCCGTCACCGATGTTTTAGAGGAGAATTTATTGCCAATTCCAGGGAATGTTTACCGAAAAGTGAGTGAATAGAAGGCGAGTGAATTACTTATTGTAATGAAATAAAGGAGACCAGATTGAAAGCGTCCGATGAAAGCCGACGTTCGCTGCCGGGGAACAGTTTGATGGTAATGATTTATGGCGACAGAAAAACGACGCGATTTTAACGCGCTAATGCCAAGAAAGATAAATGTGTCGTATTCATTGTGGGGCGCGAAAAATAATCAACGTTTTCATCTATCAAGTCACAATAAATGGGAGGCGTCGCTGATACAAACAGAGGCGTGCCCTCGATGCGGAGTAAAAGAGAATTTCACGTATTTAACGTCAAAACAAACGTAAACTAACATTGTTTCGATGCGAAGAGCGCGGTCGAGCCGTAACTGGGGTTCGACCGCAGGTGTGAACAAAAACGTGCAACCGCAGGAACGCCGAACAAACCGCAAACTCGTTTGCACTGCAATCATCTCAATAGATGCCGTTCTATATTTAGATGGGCGCGAAAGGCTAGATTAGTAACGCTGCAAGGTGTCTCGCTCGAGACACACGCGCCAGCAACGACTATATTTACCACAGTGACAATCCTAAATACAACAAAAAATAAATAAAGCACACGATGGGTAATTAGTTAGAAGGTAATGTTGAGTGCACAACGATGATCATTATGGCACAAGGCGAAATTAAAGGCGGCTACCGAACGGTCTTCTGTTAACGACAGCGCTGCGTTAATGATTGCGGGTGCTTTCGGGGTCGAAACGAAACCTTCTAGCTATGAGACTGTATCGTAGGAGCGACTTCGTTAGTCGCCCAGTTCTGTAATGACTCGCTTAATTCGAGATAATTATGCTTATAGCGAACGCAAACGCGGACTCCAGAAAATCGAGTTGGAGCCTGCTCGCTCTCTGATATCTTAGTCCGTGTTCTACTTATTCAGAACGACGTGGGCAGCGTTTACATCTCCTTGGTAAATTCAAATATTCATAGAGCCATAAAATCTCGTCTCAATAGTGTTTTAAATGTTTTTAAACGCGCTTCAATTAGTATGCACAGAGGGCGAGCCCTTCCCATCACGAAATTACAATATCCGCTCACATTTAATAAACAACATTGTTCTAAGGAATCACGTCCACATCAGTCATCCTGCCCGAAATCGCTTTTTTAAATCAGGAATGAGTCAAGCGGTTAATATTAATATTCGCAATTCGCGTCGCGAACGACTCAGGAGGCCTTTTAATATTCACGAAACAGTGAATCCACTTGGAAAGTTGCCCTGTATGTATACATAAGACTTATAAGTCAAAGTTCTTTTTTCTGGTGTTGCCGAATAGCCAGTCGGATCACCTACCGCGCCTCTTGTGAATGCTAAAAGGCACAAGGAGCGGCGGCGCCACTCTGGAATTGGAAATGAGTGCGATTGTTTTGTTTTAATAAACTCACATATTTGCCTTACAAAGTAAGAGCTTTTTATTTGATTTGTCTGACGGCCAAACGAGTTCCAGTTATACAACGATTAGGGTTGGAACTTCGCTCACAGAAGGCACAGTTTGGTTTGAGTTTGGCGTTTACATGATGGGGTGTTTTATTAGACGCATAGTTACGTCGAATAACTTTAGTTAGGTAGATTTTATGTCACTAATTAGTATCTACACAAATATCTATTCTGTATAAATCAGTCAATGTATATCGATACTGTAAAATAAAAGAAAGTGGAGTATTCCAGATATAGAAACAGAACAAAGGACTTGGACGCTAGTCAAATGGCCGGGGAGATCTAAAATTGTGAGATACTTACGTCTATATTATGCGAATTAGAAATATTACGTCTAGACCGGCAGGAACGCTGTGCGAGCAAAAGGAGGCAAATCGAGATGCATGCATCGCAGGCCTTTTGTTAGCGTGATTGTACACAGTAAATTCCACAAACTGCGGACTATCATTTATCTATTCGCGCTATAATTACTTGATATAATTACGCCATAAATAACTTCTATGGCAAAATAGAAGGTAGCCATCGCTAATCCTGATTTGTGCAGTTCCTGAGTTACGTGAGAGGCGGCGACTTGTATAGCCTTTAAATAGAAATGTCTGGCCCTTGATATATTACCTTCGTTGCCTTACATGTTACTATTGTCTAACTGTCGCACTGAAAGACGACACTTGACATAAATAATCACTTAGGTTTTCAGATGAAAAGAAAACTATTACTATAGAAGAGATTGCATAGATATACACTGATGCGGTAGGTGTTATGAAAAATCTCTCTTTCACAAAAAGAAGCGGTTTATCTAATATATAAAATTCTCGCGTCACAGTTTTCGTTGCCATACTCCTCCGAAACGGCTTGACCGATTTTGATGAAATTTTTTGTGCTTATCCGGTATCTATGAGAATCGGCCAACATCTATTTTTCATCCCCCTAAATGTTAGGGGTAGTCCACCCCTAAATTTTATTTTTATTTTTTATGGCAATTGCCGGGTCATCCGGTATCTATGAGAATCGGCCAACATCTATTTTTCATCCCCCTAGTTGTTAGGGGTAGTCCACCCCTAAATTTTTTTTATATTTTTTATGGCAAAACAACGTTTGCCGGGTCATCCGGTATCTATGAGAATCGGCCAACATCTATTTTTCATCCCCCTAAATGTTAGGGGTAGTCCACCCCTAAATTTTTTTTTTATTTTTTATGGCAAAACGACGTTTGCCGGGTCAGCTAGTTTGATAAATAAAAAAATGGAATGATCTTGATATCTTTACAGAGGTATGGTGGGGAACCGCCAGGGATCTAGAGAAAACTAGAAGTGTAGGTGTAGGAAAGGTCATTAAAATAATGGTGACTTTGCATCATCAACGACGTGACAAAATTTCGATTACTCCTCTTATGTCAAAAAGTTTAGTCTAAAAAGTACATTAAAGTAAAATTTTCTTAAATTGCAATGAACAGACCAGACCAGACATCAAGAGGGAGCGGAGGGCGTTGGCAATCAGATGTAATATGCCGGCTCGCAGGTTTGCACGCTGCACAGAACCCGTAAAGGTGATACTTTTTAAGGCTTTCTACCAGTCCTTTTATACGTGTAACCTGTGGGTCAACTATACGCAGAAGACCATCAACGCCTTGCGGGTGCAGTATAACAACGCGTTCAGAGTGTTGTTGGGGCTGCCACGGTACTGCAGTGCGTCAGGCATGTTCGCTGAAGCTCATACTGATGGCTTCCATGCCATCCTTCAGAAGAGGGCAGCCTCGATGCTTAGCCGTGTTCGTGGTAGTTCCAATGACATTCTGCGCGTTGTGACTGGACGAATAGACTGTCCAATTAAGTAGCGCTGTGTTCGGCTGCACGTAACTTACCTATTAATCTCTCAGAGTATAGCTTGCGTTTGATTTGTTTTTTTCTTTTTTGGATTGTATATTTACTTTTGTTTTATTTTGCTGTAATGTTGTGTTTAATGTCGCTGACTAAATTTTAAATTTTATTTTTATTTCTTTTGCTGTATGGACTTGTGTCTGAAATAAATGTTTTGATTGATTGATTGATTGATTAAAGTACCTTCGTCACCTCTACCTACAATTTTTTTTTTTTTTAATTTTAAAAAACTTTTTTTTCTTTTATCAAAACTTTCTAAAATGCGCTAAACTTTTAATATTTTTTTTCGCTAAACACAAGGAGACTGGCGAACTTCTATGTATTTTCAGACCTCGATTTATAGGTCCCGTTCATGGATGAAATCGAATAGTACTTAAAGAACTATGCTAGACTAACAAAAAAGTTAATTGTTTCTATGTTTTTAATGTTGGGACAACTGAGATATGTTTAAATAACCAATAATATGGAAGTTATGGTAAAAATCATTTATTTTATAACTTTTTATTTAAAAACAACGCAAATAATGATTATCAATAAATAATTAATGATAAAATAGATGAATAGGTAAGTAATAACAAAGACAAATAACGAAAGTAACCATTATTTTATCAGAGACATAGTAGGTATACCTACTCGGGGACATAACATACAGGCAAGTATTTTATTTTTGAAGATCTTGGTTGTACATCAAATATTCAGCTCATGCTTTATACTTCATTTAAAATGCGGACCTACCGTATTTTAATGATTTTAAAATCAAAATATTAATAAATTAGTTTTTAATATTATGTTAAATGTACCTTCTTTGATATATCTAATAAGTAAATAAAAATGGCCTTGGTTTATATGACTACTGCGCTGCGTCAAATGAAACGTACCTACTTATGAAGTGTTTCAATCGTTTAGTTATTACACTATAGAAAGTGTCTTGTTCAGTCAATTATTGGCGATTTGAAAATAATTTATCTTTTTATTCCATTCTTTAATAAATCAGACGTTAGTAAAAGTAAATTGTAGGAATTTAATTTAATTTAATTTTCATGTTTCCGAAAGTGTACTACTTCGTAATATATTAGGGCGACTCTCACCGGTCTTCTTTTCTAAAAGCCGTTATACTTTTAATATTGACTTGTGTCGGCTCTAAAAACATTTTCTGATTGTGACTTTATAAACTCAGTGCTTTCAATAAAGCTTACAAAGTGTTTACAAGACATGGTCGGGTAACAAATGATGCTAAAATACACTAACTGAAAACAGGATCAGTACGTACCTTCGCTTAGAATAGGAGAAACCTGAGAGTTAGGTACCCACATGTTTCGTAAGACACAGTTTAATAATAATTGTGCAAAGCAGAGAGCCAAGCACATACATGAATTACGAATTCTCACTTTACTGGAAGTATATTTTTTTTGTTTTGCTATCGTATAGTAGTGTCTTTAAAACAAGGCAGTTTTTTCAGACAGTTTCACATCACATCACCAGCTCATAATATCCCCACTGCTGGGGCACGAGCCTTCTCTATGTATGGATAAGGATAACGGGCCATAAACCACCACGCGGGCCCAGTGCGGATTGGTGGTTGTTAGACAGCTTTACGTGCCTTGTTACGTGATAAATTTTTGGGGACTCATCCGATGACCGGCCTTTGCGAAAGTTGCTTAGCGTCAGCAATCGCAGACCGGGCGCGTTAACCACGGCGCCATCGAGCTCCTCGTCAAGTATAAATTGTGCAAAGCAGAAAACCAAGCACATACATAAATTACGACTTCTCACTTTACTGGAAGTATTTTTTGTTTTGCTATCGTAATGAGACTATATTGCCAGTGGTCGTGTCTATAAAACAAGGCAGTTTTTTTCGGAAAGTTTATTGTTGTAGTCTATCGACCATTTACGTGACTTGACGCCCTTAGTCTCTTAGGTATGTTAGCAGACTTCTATGTCTACATAAACTGAGACACCTCCCGTTTCGTCTTAGGCAGTGTCGTGACACACACATGTAGTGCATATGCACTTGCACACTAATTTAGGTACGAAGCTCTAGCGATAAAGACGTACTAACCACAGTACCAGATACAGATGCTATATTCCCCTCCACCACAACACGGTTAACGCAAGCGGTGATTCTATGCATCTCCAACGCCGCAGCATATCTAGCAAGGTATTGAGACACGCTCGCATGTTGTCGACCCCCTAAAAACCTTTGGAGTATGATCGGTGTAAACCGTCTTGAGAAAAACATCATCAGCAAGAGCCATGATAACACGGTACCTATGCTTTAAAGGCAAAAAAGTCCAATAGCAATTTCTTAAAAATTTTAACAAAAAATAAAACCAACTCCAAAAAATTTGACTGAAAAAAATTGCACTAAAAAGTTGAAAATAATTTGTTCAATTTACTTGCAATTAACCTATATTATACTCAATCTTATATTCTTTCTTAGGAAAATATATAGGTACAATTATTGTTATTTTTGGAGCCGGTGCCAGCCAACGAAATTTTTGGAGTCGGTGCCAGTCCGCGTTTGTAATCAAAATTTCATGCATAAGATTGAATGTACTATTATGATCATATTATAGTATGTCGTTACATGTTAATGTTACCTTGCCTGGCACCGACTCCAAAAATAACCATTATTGTACCTGTATATTTTCCTAAGAAAGAATATAAAATTGAGTATAATATAGGTTAATTGCAAGTAAATTGAACAAATTATTTTCAACTTTTTAGTGCAATTTTTTCAGTCTAATTTTTTGGAGTCGGTATTATTTTTTGTTAAAATGTTGTTTATTTCTCGCTTTTTGGTGATTTGTTTTTTTTTCGATCTATTTATCAAAAACGAATATGGGAAGACCTACTAAACGCGCTGCTCGTATGAGACAGCGCCGTTTAAATGAGACAAGCGAAGAAAAAGAGAAACTACATCAAAATGAAACATTGTTCCGGTGTGACATTGTTAATGAAATTCCATCAGTGTAGATAGATAGATAAACTCTTTATTGCACACGGAAACATCAAATACACGAAAAGTCTTACATTTGTTGTGCAAAAAGGCGGCCTTATCGCTTAAAGCGATATCTTTCAGGCAACAGTGGAAGACGGACAAACAAACTAACAAGCTTACGCATTTACAATATTAGTTCGGAAGGATTTATAGCCGGAGTGGTTGAAAACACCAAAATTGCTATAGGTACATAGGTATGCCTACAATATTTGAGAAATTCCCTAAATTCCTCAAGGATTCCATCATCAGAACTGAGTTCCAGTGCCTGCCTTCTTTTGCTTCGTCATAGTCACTTAACTATCTTAATCGAGATATGTTATCGCCACCCGTGAAATACTTATCATTGAGGAGTTCCGGTTATCATCAGTTACACTTCATCAAATGATACTTTCTGAATGCAAATGCTTGACTTATTGCTGAAAATACCAAAATCGCTATAGGTATGCCTACAATATTTTAGAACTGGATTTTGATAAAAATGGCACCAATCTGGAAGTATATCCTTTCAAATGAAAAAAGAATTTTCCAAATCGGTGTATAAATGACGGAGTTCCGAGGTAAAAAACAATTTTAAAAAAAAACATACAACCGAATTGAGAACCTCCTCCTTTTTTCGAAGTCGGTTAATAAAAATAGTCTGCTAAAGTGTATCCAAATTTGAAGTGTGAGAGAGTATGTCACATGGAAGTTATGTGACAAATGTGGAGACAGCAAATTTTGTAATCGTCGATAACAACAATGTATTCTCAATAAAAATGTCTTGCAGCATCAACTTTATGTATCCATCAGTTACAGGTTTCAAAGTCAAGTCACTTCTTTAGTTTACTATTAGCCGTTGCTCAAAACAAACGACGATCCACTGCAACCCTGTTATTGTAAGTCTCGTCAGCAACAGCATACATTTCACAAAACCAATTATATGGGTGGGTTTTATTGATTATTACCGCGGTATGTATAATTAAGTAATAATAGTGCGCCGCTAAGTTTGACGACGACCGTTTTAATTAAGACGCATTGTTCATCGGGGCGAGGCGTGACTTTCGTTTTAAAGAGTCCGCCTCCGGTTTCGAATCACTCCATTAAGTGTGCGTGCTTGCATAAGGTAAGTGAGCATAAAGCTCTTGGTTATTAATCATTTTGTTGTTCTGTGAAAATAAATATTTTTATGGTGAGCCAAATCGAAGTATTAGTACTTTTCAGAAAGGGAATTTCGAGGAATTTCGTTCCAAGAATTTTTATGAAAATTTTGCGGTCGCGTCCTCGTTCGTGGAAAGGCGCCACAGCCCGTGATATCTTCTTCGAAAGAATAATAGAGTATAGAATCCTAAAAGTTTAGTAAAGCCTCTCTTGTAAGTGTTTTAAAACTAAAAAGGCAGTTTCATATACGGTTTTAGGACCTCTATAAGTTTAGACACTTGCTAAACTTTATGGTAGGTCCTGAAATTTCGAAATTAGTTAAAATGGTATTTCACTTTCTTATTTATATAGGTACCTAGCTAGTTATTAAGTTTTTATGAAATAATAACGAACATTTTATTACGTAGAGGTAAAGCTTTTTTCACATAATTTCATAATAAACTTTCAGTGAAACAGTATCGGTAAATATTAACAAACAATATTGAACTAATTTTATTTAAATAATTTTTACCACGAATCTTCCCGGAGACGTGCGAGATTAAAAATGTTAACCGTTATTTTATGAGAGAGAGATTCAGACACGCTTCTTTATTGATTCGTTGTTGTGATATTGCGATCCGTTCGGATGCCTATTAATTCTTGAACAACAATGGCCTGCCCGAAGCGGCATGTTTCCCATCTCGCACTCTTTATTGTTGTTTGTAATTGATTTTTTATTTGATTGTAAGATTAGCTGTGAGCGAAACACGAACGTTAAAAAGAGAGGCGAAATCCAATCTAAACTCCTGAGCAAACACCGCGAAAGACGCCGAGACGAGCCGTAGACACAAGAAAAACAAAACTCGACAGCTCGATCAATGCTACCATACCAGGGGCGAACAAAAATCAAGCGCGAGAAAAGGATGAGAACGGCCCATAAATTACACCTGCCCGATGAAATATGAAGAGGAGATATTGTTTTAAAAGTAAGTCCCCGGTGATTACGGCCGTTGAAACTTGAAATTCCGATAGTTTTTGCGCCAGTAAAAGCTGATATTCCGTTTGGCCGCGTTCTGTCCGTATATTGAGTTAATGCCGGTCGTGATTGTGGCTGCGTCTCTGTCGGTCGTGCGGTATTGGAGCGAGACGGAATTGTTTCATGCGGGGTAGGTTTGAATCGCATTTTATGGTAAGTTGGCGGGTCGGCAGGTGCACGGATCCACCTGCGACCGAGATGCGATCGCAAGGACGACGAACTCGGCGGACGAGTATCTCCGGTTGGATAGAGCCACTTCTTAGGTACGTAACATGGCGATCGGTTGCAATTGCCAAGTACCTATATAAGGTCAAAGTCAAAATGTGACTCATCCCACTATATTTTAAATGTCAATGAGTGTTTATAATACAAAATTTTAATATTTAAGATAATGTTGTCTTCCGTCTTTTAATAATAAAACTTATTTCAATGCAACTTTTGTTGGGAACATAAATATTAAAACAAAATATAAACAAAGGATGCAGAAAACATTGACAGCAATATAGGTAAGAAATTAATTCTGGAATAGTCATCGCTGACGTTAAATTATTATCCCAATTGACTTAATCACGCGATTATACCGTATCGTGCTCTGTGATATCTTCTATATATTAATACGTGAAGCAGAAACTTTGTACCCCTTTTTACGAAAATTGCGCAGACGGAGGAGTATGAAATTTCGCACACTTATAGTTTATATAGAAGGATTGCAGAATAATATATATTTTTTTAATTATGCATAAAAAATAAATTAAATCAATAAAACAAACATAACACAAACTACCATGTATTTGACACACACGCTTAAATACTCTTTTCAAAAATTTCAAAAATGGAAGAAGAGCGGCCGAAATCTGTCAATGCGTTGGTTTAATGCTTTAGGTCAATGCCAATCCAAACTCACATTCTATCTTTTTTATTTTTTCATTGCTTAGGATACAATTCGTGCAGCCTTAATAAAATTACGGTCGAATTTCGACCACTGGCCGACCACTAGTAGTAAGTAGTTATTTCGTCTGCCCAGACCTAGAGGTCCCGGTGTCTATGGAGGAAACGTGCTTGCTGTATAGGCCTGATATGGGTGCCTAGTGATAGTTTTATTTGTCTTTTTTTATTACTTACGCGTTATTACCTTGCCTTCATCTCACATGATGTTAAGTGATGATAAGGCCTAAGGTGGAATCGCACTTCACCCGGAATCCTTAACTGCTGAGGAGAGGCACAAGTTATCTTATCTCTTAGCTGACGGAACACAACAATGCTACAAAAATTGATGTTATGGCGACATTTTAGATAAGATGGTGGTAGCTAGCCAGGCAGACAAACACGCCTTACCACCAATCAAACCGAGTACACAAATATGTACCCTCGCTGAGAATCGAACCCGGGACCTCTGAGTCTGAGACCAGTGGTCCTACCTAACCAACCTAACCACTAAGACCACAGAGGCGGTTAAGGAAACGCACGTTACCGAACACGAGATTTTGTTTGGGGAAATTTTAATTCACCTTGTTTTTCCCCCTGTATTGTCGGTAGCTAAACTGTTCGCTTCCGGTATGGGACTATGTCAGTTACTGCCAGCTGAAATTAGGCCGAAGCTCAATCCCGCTGAGAAATAAAACAATATGAGGACTGGTAACTTTTTACATAGTTAGACGGTCAAATAGATAGAGCCGTTCACATAACTAAATCGGATACAGCGAGAGGGTTTATCGCCGATCGACATACGGACTCGCGCACAACATTCGTTCCGAGAATGTCAACTATCGCTTCGGAGATCACAAAAAGCCATTGAATTTGTTTTTCAAAATAAATGTTTGTAATTAAATTCGTTTTGTAACTGACTTGACTCTTACACAAAGCCTGTCACAAACAGCACATTTCATTTAGTTTATGAATAAATGAGAAGAATTATTAGTAAACTTAAAAAAAAGTGTTTACTTTGATTACCCTCTAAAAGGTCAGACAACCGTATCATTTAGTAAAGAAGAGCAACAAAAATATATACTCGTAAGTACAACTCTTTTAATGTACTCGTATAAATTGAATTTACTTCGTGGTTTGAAAATAATTGACTTTAAAGTTTGTATGGGATACCGAAGTGTAAAGAGGCTCTTAACTTTGTTTACTTTATGTTATCTTTAAATGTTACGTTACTACGATTCTTGAAAATATAATAGGTAATTTAGTTTATAACTAGATATTAATTGACGAAATTCTTATTAGAATTACTATAAAGTCAACACAACAAATGCCTTACTTGGCTTATCTGAATGATGGAGAGTCGTTAGGTCGTTACTATATAGGCAATTCTTTCAGTTTATTCAGATAATTAGTTACAATTAGATACGAACATTATATGAGTTTAGATTGATCATTCATTATATAATTGGAATTCATGTACCATAATGTTACGTAGGTAGAACATATTTAGGCATATTGGCAAGTGATCTTAATTGTCTGGATCTAGTTTTTCCACATTGACATAAAATAAACAAATGTTTTGTTCATACAAACTTTATTATAGACTAGGATTGAGACCTCCTTTTAATCAGTGACAGATGTTCTATAACTTTACATTCTGTTAATATTAGAATTTTAATCTTATCAAGACCTATTTATATACAGGTTTCTATGCAATGAGAAAATATACAGATAATTATAATATACCGTGGAATAGATACGTTACAATAAAATTGTACAGAATGACCATGCTGCGATCGTTCGCGGAGATAGTCCAATGTTGTGGAATGTGGTCTTATCTGATAATAGTATTCAGGTATAAACATTAATATTTATACATTTATACATCTACTTAGTTAATTCAGTAGACAGAGCGTGTTTGAAACGACAGGTGAAGTAAACTCTATAAAGGTTCCATCCGGGATGGTTGTCTGATGGTGATTTGCTGTGCCCCTGTGTTTTATCCTACTTTCCTGTTGTAAGTCTTACGAGATCCCGGGTTTGATTCCCAGGGAAGGGTACGTAATAAAGTACTCGGTTTGGCTTTTTCAAGTCCGCCTAACAAGCTACCACAATCTTATCTAAGTGCGTCGCCATTACATCAATGTTATAAGATTGCCAGTTCCTCAAGATTCTGTGTGAAGTGCTTTTGCGGCCTTTCGACTTCGGCCTTAGCGTCTCTTTTTTTATATCTTACGAGTAAGAGTCTTACAGTGTCGTCATCTTACCTGATATTAAATAATTTGCCCGGGACTTTACACGGGATCGCCAACTACTGAGGCACTGTCTATCTTACCTCTAGCTGCCAGAACACAACATTGCTGCAAACATTGATGTTTTTGAGATGAAAGCCAAACGCTTCCCTGTGGATAAATCAAAAAGGCCATAAACTACATTAACGGCACAAGTAGGTATTTGATAAATATCATTATCTATGTGTATACCGAACAAAACAAGCTATAAAAAGATTTACTCGTTATCATGAAAAAAATATATTTTATACCATATTTATTTTATTTTCATACGTAATCTTGCTGACAAGCCTTGTTTATAAATAATAGTTGAGTAAAATTTTTACGACAGTTTGATTAAAACATTGCTTTAACAAGAGCTTCGAAAGTAAATAAAAATACCATGTTGATTCAATCATATCATACTCGTACAAATTGTATGTTTTATTAATGACTTTCATGTTCAAAGAAAGATATTTTGAGAGTAGGTAATGATGTTCTAGTCTTCTTAGACTAGAACTTTATAATACTTATATATTTTTAAAAAGAAAGTGTGAATCAGGACAGCTCTGAACAAGTTACGAATTCTGATCTTATTTCCAAAAGAAAATAGTTTGTAATAAATTATTTAAGTAGGTACCTACTAGAAAAGAATAATTATAACTTTACCAAAAAGGGATTGCCTTATATATAATAAGTATAAATAGGTATATAATTTATTGCCTTAAATTTAGTAATAAATAATACCTTAGTGATTAACTAAGAAATTTCAATAAATAATTTACACTAAAAGTAAATGTTGCTCTGACTGGATTACAACTTAAGTCAACACGCTTTACTAAGCTAAGTTTATGCTAATAAACTTGAAACAAAGTAAAGGCTGAAACTATTTCGAAATTTGCATACATTAGAACTCTATGTCCACTAATTAATGATTGATTAATAAATGCAAATTCGATTAAAGAGCCTTTATGCAGATTGCTATCTATTTAAGTATATTGCTTTGAAGTCAACTTTTCTTATTTTGGGTAAAATAAATTTGTGCCAGTCATTCTGTTTGTATGTCAGTATAAATAGATTACTTTAATTTACATAAATGAGATTAAACAACATAATGGATCTCGGTGAACGCAAACAACAATTACTGTAAACTTAATCAAAGAAAGTAGTGTGAGAACAAAACGATAATTGTAGCGAGCCATGCCTTAATTAACAAAAGTGACTGTAACTTTGTTATGATCAAATACTATAATGACTTTTAGACATTGAATTTTAATGGAGAATCCGTTAAATCTAACGTGAGATCTAGGACTTCGTTTTGATATTTTTTAACGTCTACCCTCTAGAGAACAATTGAGAATAACGCTGTAAAAGCAACAGGCGGCGTACAGCAATGTCTATTTTTTTTAAAACTTAGTGGCCTATTTCATAGATATACCTCAATGGAAAGTTTCCCGTAATTTTTAAGAATCTGAACTATAGGCAACCATGTTCACAAACTCTGTTATATTGGTACTTACTTTGTATGTTTCTATCACTCAAAAAAAGTAGTAGTATGTAAGTAAAAAGTATTAATTAGAAATAGTTGGAGAACTTAATATTTTAATGCAGAAACTGTGTTAGGTAAGTCTCATTTCTATTTAAGCCTCATTTCGTGTCAACAGCTAAGTTAGTCATCAACATCCAATCTTAATTTGTTTTAAATACAAACATCGAGGATCAGCTAAGAAAAGACAAGGTTTATTTACAAACATATATTTTTTTGTTAGTAATTTTAATCTTATTAATTCGGAAAAAGTGTAACAAAAGATACACCTGGCCTGGTTTGCTAAACGGTGCGGGTTCTTATAAATCTGTTCGCAATAAATTTGCTTTTATACTTTTATTTGTAAATGAACAATTTTTCAAAGAAACTAGTTTATTAAATATTTTCAGAGAAACAAAATTGAAGCACATGGATTACAATCCAGCCGCTGAACACAGCGACATTATTTTAAAATTCAATAACAACATTCAAATCGTAGTGTTGCCAGTTTAATTTTAACCAAGCTTGGAGCATCGCATAAATCCGACTGTGGAAGTAGTTGGTATATCCGAAATATCCGTCGATCGGAAGAGGCGAATTCTGTCCGGATATTGAATATTGATCGGACACCCTTAACCCTGATGTATTGCCGTCGTTACCGGCCCTTCGGGACTATAAAGGGATATTTGTTGATTATTCAATTGTGCTCGGTAAAAACACAATACAAACGTGAGACGGAATCGAGAAATCAATTGATTGATAAGTAGTAATTTTAGGTTCAAATCCAATTTCGTTCTCATCTCTTATTTTTTCGTATTATGTTATTCAGTTAGAAAGATGAATTGTTTTTTTTTTTATTATTGTTTTGTTTAATATTATGCGCTAGGTGACCGGATGGGTGACCCAATTGAAATATCTCCAGCTGCTTCGTACTTCGTTCCTTAGTGCCAAGGTGGGATTAGGCCCAATGTAGGTACTATTGTTCATGTGAGACGGTCTGAGCCCAGCAGTGAAACGTTCATAGGCAAATGATAGCGATGATGTTGAATTTAATGATGATAATGATGATGAAGAAATCGAATAAATCAAATTGACTTTGAGTTTATTACTAAGTATAAAAAACAATCATCATCTGCCTATAACCCTTCCACTGACTGATAG
The DNA here is from genome assembly GCA_963082485.1 of Eudonia mercurella. NCBI lineage: Eukaryota > Metazoa > Arthropoda > Insecta > Lepidoptera > Crambidae > Eudonia > Eudonia mercurella. Next base: position 12,992,093 of record OY720023.1, on the reverse strand, counting down.
ACTGACTGACTTTATACATGTAACAAATGGAAACGTTTAGCAGTAACCTTTGCAATACACTGGCCCAATGCGAAAATAAAAGTTCCTGAAAGGATGAGAACTCCTGGTAAAGAATGTTGTTACCTTCGGTCTTATCATTACATTACATCAGATGTGATGAAGACAAAGTTCTAACCCGTAAGATTTTTTTATTATAAGTCAAAAATTTAAAAAACAAAAGCTCGTTGTAATAATTCACCTGGAAAGCAGTAAAGCAACAGCGTGTTTTGCGGTAACAACGTGCTTACTCTAGCCCAATGCAAGCTATAAACTATTCAACTGTTGGCGGTAAGTATAACCTACAAAGTAGACTGGCCTAGGTACTTGCGAATAACTTATTCATATCGGCCATGCTCCTGTTACTACGTGAGTTGCGTACTAATACAGCATTTGGGGCAAATTTTTTACCCTTTGTTCCTACAAAAACTTTGTATTTAACAATAAATATTGCGGAAATATCGAGAGCTTTTTTTTAAGAGGGTTTGGTGATTGCCTCAAGCGGCATTATCAGCGTCACCGGACTTTTTTGAGGGCGGTGAGAAACTTAAAGGGTTCCTCAAGTCGTGTAAACGAAGCACCGTCAGAGGTTTTCTAAAAGAAACGCCATCACACTAGCGTAGCCCCTTTGTCTACTAGATTCTCCAAGAGGTTCGGATCGGATTAGGAGCGGAACAACCCGAGGGCGCTTCTAAAGACTAGGACCTCGGCTTGGGTTGACTGGTCATGGGGGTGGGAAAAGCGCCCAGGTACATGTTTGTACCTGGTATAGAGCGCGTGTGAACCGGGTCGTCATGGGCGAGTGTGCATGTTTAGTGTATTCTGTAAATATGTAGAGGCAGAGGATCGGGCGGGAATATCGAAAGCGCGTGAAAGTTGAAGAACAATAAATATTTGGTTGTAAAATCGGTCGTTAAGGCATGATATCTGTTAGCGAACTTGACACCCCAAGCTGGCATCAGCATTAAGGCGCTGTAACTGTAAAATGCGCTTCACTTGTGAATGATTTATACCTATAAAAAGTATAAAACATACAACGCCAAGAAAAATATACCTATGTTAAAGAATACTATAGGTATTTGCAACAATGTTATTGTTTCCAAAATACAGAATCATGAAATTTCCTCGATAGAAAAATATCCAAAGTCACCTCTAAAGAGTATCTACGAGAATTTACATGATTATCTTTTACTAAAGTACATTCGATGAAATTAATAAGACAAACGCTATTGTTTTAATTTTTAATAAAAAAAATTATTGACCACACACTATTTGCATCACTTTTGCTTGTTTGCAGATCGATAGAGAGCGCTGTTTCATGGTTGTAAGCGCCTTAAGTTAACGTTAATGCTGTCTGTCATAAAATCTGTGTTCACTGTCATTAAAAACAAAAGTTAAGATGACACCTAATTGTATTTTTGAACGTGGGAGTAAGACAGGTATCCAAATCTATTTATAGAATTCAATTTATAGAAACATTGGCAGTTCTCGTTTGTCAGTCTCCTTGTTTCTTGTTTCTTACACTATGACTAATTGTTATGCGACGCAAACGTTTTAAAAGAATATGGCAATAACACTATTCTGGGCTTATAAGAATTAAGACTTCGGATATCAATATACGAACGTTGATTCGAAATGAAACATTGCTCCGATCACCTCGTGATTGATTTCGCATGTTATTTTATTCTAACGTCTCGACCAAGAACTCTTTGCAGGGTCTGTAGTCACAGAGCAAATAGTAAACCTAATGTAATTACCAAAAGCATTATTATTAATCAAAGTTAACTCAAACTACACAACTTTAGCCGTACCAACGAATTCTCATGCTAATTGCTTAATAAATACGTTAAATGGAGTTTACACTTTTTATATAGCATATACCTATAGTTTTTACATATATAACACGTCGCATTCGAACCGTAACACAGCTATGTTAGTTAAAACTCGAGTAAGTAGCGTGTACAAATGTTTTAAGTAGGTGGCGAGAACCGCACTACACACCAAGTAAAATGTTTATGAATGTAGAAATAAGAAACTTTGAGACGGTCGGTGGTGGTAAACTTTTAACGCCTTTTCGCGGGGAGGGGATTACAAGGAAACTGCGTTAGCTAGTCGCCCTGTGATTTTTGACAGAAATTTCATGAGAATTGGGTATTACCGTTAATATTAATCATTGCCGTGTCAAGGGAAAATTTACTTAATTTATGAAGATTTTGCAAAGTGCTCTGTTGGTTCGCGTACGGTTTTAGCTACACTTTCTTATCTGTTGGCTGGTAAACAACGCGTAGCGGGTCTTTTGCCAATTTAGATATAATTATAGTTCCATAGCATGCAAATAAGTTATAACGATTACTGTTTTTTTTTGTAATGATTATTCTAAAATACTTTTAGTATATATTATTATCAAAATGAATCAATATATTAATAGCGTCATATGTTTTCCTTATGGGAGTGCTATACTCTATTTTTTTTAACGTTAAAACATTTCAACTTAAAACAAATTAAAAATATATTTAGGTATGTTTTCTTTCCAATAAGAATACAAAACTTTTTTTGTTACCGAAATGTAACGTGAATATACTTCTAGTACACAATATTAAAACCAGCAATATTTGTTTACAATAATCTACAATTTCGACTACAATATTTAAAGACAAAACAATAAATCATTGAAAAAAAACTAAGAAAGAAACCGTTCCGTGCGATAATTGCAATATGATAGTAAAAAATCGCTGACCGGACTCCGAGCACAAATTTCCATTTGATAGCCAAGACCGTGTTCTTAATACTTCGCGTACCGGATTCCTGGTGCTAATACAAGAATTGCCTCCAGCGGTGATTCAATTCGAGAGCCATTCGAACAGTAATAATGGCCGAAAACAAAAACGGGCCACTCACTGACAGACCTCCAATTAATCGTATCTAATAATTGGAATCGATGGTAACGTCTGTCCATAGGAAAAAACCCGCCGACCGCGAGTGCGTCTCATTACTTGCCAGATTTGGATGTTGACTGCGAAACGACAATTGTTACTTCTTTTTCTGATTTATTCATTTAGTAATTATTTCCTTTGTGTTTTTTAATAATAATAATGATAAAATAAACTTTATTTTCTCATCACAAACACGTGTATACACTTTTATGATTATTTGTAAACAGTTGTACATTGAAGTAGTTTGTGTAAGACTGACGCCTGTTATTGATATTAATATACCAGTTGTACTGGTCATCAGGCTCCCACCACCTCGGTAAGAACGGGAAGTAAAGAAAGAGTTAAAAACGATAATTAAGAATCCTGGTAAGAGGTACTGAGTGACAAATTAACTTTATTATTTATTTTATTTGTATAAAAATATATGTACTTTACTCTACTCTTAATTAAATCGTGTTAAAGTACTTACAATTTTAAGGCAACCAAAAATAACGCAACACGCACTTGTATTTGAAGTAAACATGATATAATTTAGACTAGATATTAGTATTTATATATATAAGCTATTGCGTTTTGTCGTGATTTTGTCTGGGTTATTGTAAACTCGCCACGTTTTTACTATCAGCGTGACTATGACGTGACGTGTGGCGTTTATGAGTCTTTAAATTGTTACTAGTAATATGGTGCATGATGCGTGTAGGAAGACCTGAGCCCATCAATCAGACGTTTATGAACTAATAAGAATGATGAATTTTAATCTTTTAAGTATCACCAGCAGTTTCTTCGTATTATACCGATGCGGAACTCTAAAAGTAATGTAATTCATTTTTAAAACACCTGTAGCCGCGAGCGAGCGATCGCTCCATTCCTCGTTCAATGACGCTGATATTTATTTTGCTCTAAATTAGGTTGTCGGTACACTTGGAGTTAGTTATACAGTGCGGAAAGAAAAAGCGTGCAGTAGTAAAAGGAACTTTAAATACTGAACATAAGTATTAGGGAAAGGAAACAAAGCCTCATTTTTATAAAAGGAAAAGGCATGAATCTAGTTTCAAAGAAGTTTCGGAGATTGCTTATTTAAACCAAAGGATTTTGCAAAGATGACTTTAAAACAATATGAAATGTTTGACAGTGTCTATTATAATTAAACAACTTTTTATAACATTTATAAACACCATAGCGAAAAATTAAAGAACGATAGGACAGAAGCAAACCAAGAACTTAAAAAATTAATAAATGTGAACAAAATTTACAAAAACCTTAAAATTTAAAACACTCTGTATATACCTGCCAAGAAAGACTGAAACAAATAACAAGCGTACAGTATACAACTTGATAGACGAAGCGTCTGGTTGTCTATTTTTGAATTGTTATTATATTTTACGTCGTAAGTAATAACTGAAACACAATCGGAAACAGTATTAGATCAGTCAATTACAAAGAAAGAAATAATAACGTTACGGTAGTTATTTGTCACATTATCTTCAATGTACTACTTATGTCTTTTAAAACATTGTAAAATCAACTGAATTCGTGTTACATAAAGTTTTTCAAGGTGTATGTTTTTCATAGTTTTTTTAAAGGTGGAACGCGTTGAACTGAGGAAGAAGTTGTGGCTGCGGAATATCCGGGAGTGGACTGGCAATACCTTTGTTGAGCAGCTGTACCATCTGGCAATTAAGAAGCTTACGACAAACGAGCAATATTGAAAAAGCACGAGAAGAAGAAGAAGAAAAAGAAAGGTTTTCATAAACAAGAATCATCAAATCCGTACATTCTGCACAGTCCGGTGCCGACGAAATAGACGCGCCTTTAACTTAGATCAACAACGTCCGCATCTGCTTAAATATACGTCTAAATATCTTATAAAATTATGTAAAAAAAAAGGTTATATAGCATTAACAGCTATTACCTTATAAATCAAAGATTATAATAAGATTCAAGAATCTCGAACATAAAAGGTCAATTACGATTGTCAAATATTTATACTCTAATCGAATAAGACCACAAAAGAGTATTTTTGGTTTAATTTCTTGGACTGTTTTTGAAACACTTATCGTGAATCTAGTGTTGATCGAATGTCTTGAAGCTTACAAGAAATGAAGCAAAGCTGCACAAATAGGTCAGTGCGCTCGAGACACAGTCGTATTTACGAACTTATCATAATCCTCTTTGACTTTCCCGCAAAATTAACATAAATGGCGAAATAGTACTTCCACTTTGAATACGGTAGCGAGTTGCCGATTGGCCTGATTTTACGTTAATTATAACTTATCTTTACTTTTGAACTCGACAATTTTATATACTCGTATAATTTGTCACTGTGTATGCGATGATTCTTGTGATAGTGCAAGCGAAATGCCTATAACTTATATACAATCTTATTCGTGGAGTAAGATACAAAAAAAGTGCTTATCTATATCTATACTATTAATAAAGGTGTTAAGTTTGTGAATTTGTTTGTTTGTTTGTTTGTTTGCGGAGGGTAATTTCTGGAACTACTGGTCCAATTCCAAAAATTCTTTCGCTGATATTATTATTATTATTTTATTATTATATTATTTAATTGAAAAAGTTTCTTTTTAATATCTCAAATCCACGCGGACGAAGTCGCGAGTAAAGTGTTAGTTATCATATATATTTATATCGACTTTACCTACTAGTAATGCTCTATATTCATACATATTCCTTTTAATAAAAGTTATATTAGTAACAATTGAAAAAACTTTAAAACTTGTTCTGGGAAAAGTTTTAGAAAATCGTTAATTTATATTCAATAAAACCAAGCCTGATGAAAAAAAATGTTGTTACCAGAATAGTAAATATGTATTATGTCTTATTTTAACAAAACACACAGCCAAAATTTGTTTTCATGTAGTAGAAAATACACTAACGAGCAAAAATAAACAGTCAATACAAAAAATAGAGAATACAATATTTACATTTTATTCTGTTCGTCGGACCAGCATATTACATTTTTAATACATGCGAATACTTTATTTATCGTTCAACTATAAAGGTAAAAGTCAAAGACCTACTGCACGGTAGATTGGGTTACGTCGCTCAAGCATGCACAATATTTATAAGATATTGATGACCCGACGAGATGCGACGAGACAGCCTCTGCAGGGAGGTCCGATCAGATCAATTTTCTTTTTACCGCCAACCATCAAAGAAATAAGCCGATCGTCTAATTGGTGGTAATAATAGACGACTGCAGCTTGGACGTCGAGTGCAAGATTAATTTGTGGCCGCGTAGTTGTACACGTAATACGGTACGTATGCGTTTAAAATGCTCGTAGTGACTTGAAAATCAAACGTGGAAAGCGTTTTTGTTCATTTGTTAAAGCTCTTGTTTGTAAACTTTTACGTTAACGTTTTAAGTGTAAACGTTTTTGATATGAAACTTTTTACGCGGATCTACTTGATAATTATTTGAGGTTGACGTTTCAAACTCTTTGCGGTTACATCGTAGTGAAAAAAAACTTTTATGCTAAGCTACCATTACTAAGTTACTTACATTAAATGGATTAACCTATAATTAATACTTTTAACTATCATACGTAGGTACGCTGTGGTTTCAAAAATGGAGTAAAAATAATATAATGCAAATATTAGGCCCAGTTTTATTTTTCAACGATCAAACAGGATTGTAGTTCAAATGTTACACGTAGCTATATAAAAGTTAGAATATAAAAAAATATAGGTATCAACACGGTATCAAAATATTTTGTAATCCCATGAACTTATAAGTGAGCGTGGAAATTTTGAATATCGAACACTTAGTTAGATCATCATCGCTGCCACCAAACTTATTTCACTCTAAACTTACTCAAACAATCGTAAACTTTTCAGACTAATTTGAATCACCTATCGCTGTCTACTCTAGGTTAATCCCATACCTACTGCTGCATGATTAATGCGCTTCTGAAGACACGTTAATCCGATTAATGTCGCAAGATGACAGTCGTTTATACCCCCAACCCGCATCGGGCCAGTGAGATGCGTTATAGACTAATCTGCTGTAAGTGAAGACTATATATTATGATGTCAACGTCAAACATGTTTTATGGGACGAGAAGACTTCTGCCAGGACTTTATTGGTAGTCATGCAAAGCGTACATCGATTTACGATTTATAAAAATTAATTAAATTTTAAGATTTTATTAAACTTTGGGAAATAGAGCATCCTTTTCTTTGCAACGGGGATTAACGCAAACTAATTATTACCCGACGTTTCGACTGAGTTACAACGGCCGTGGTCACAGGTTGACTCAGTCAGCCGGTCAGTCAGTCAGTCAGTCAGTCAGTCAGTCAGTCAGTCGGTCAGTCAGTCAGTCAGTCAGTCATCAGTCAGTCAGTCAGTCATCAGTCAGCCAGTCAGCCAGTCAGTCAGTCAGCCAGTCAGTCAGTCAGTCAGTCAGCCAGTCAGCCAGTCAGTCAGCCAGTCAGCCAGTCAGTCAGTCAGCCCGTTTGTTAATAAGTGCAGCAGTACATATTCGTAATTTGAATCGTAGTTTGAATTTTCACGTAAAGTTAGCGTCACAGTTAGTTTTCCAATTAAAATTGAGTGAGTACAGAAGCGTAAGTGATGGGGTTAATTTTTTACGACTTCCCTACGATTTTTTTATTCAACAAACTATCAATTACTTTACAAAAAAAGTTTTTCTTTTACCCAAAGATAATTCATATTGGATGTGTTTTCTACCTACCTCCTGACTACAAAAATATATGTCTCATATTTTTATCACGTCAAGTTTTTGATATACCCATATTAACCTAAGTAAGCTATCTTGTTAGCCGTGACTGAGTTTATAGTTTGTTTTTATTGCGTTTAAGTATTATTTAAACATTTTCATTTTTTTTAAAATGTCATCAAGGCAGTGTAAATTAAAACCAAATAACTTTAACTATGTTTGTGGTCAAATTATTTTGTCAAAAAAGAAGTGACCAATCACTGAGGCCGTAAAACGAGCCTACTTCCATTACCTTTAAATCTCGGTAACAGACCTTGATAAAAAATGGGTTCCTGGTGTAATGTGTGAAAATTGCAGAAGTATATTATTGAACTGCGGCTGCAGGAAAAAGAAAACATTTACGATGCGGCATCCCAATGATATGGAGAGAACCAACAAATCATACTACTGACTGTTACTTCTGCCTCACTAAAACTACAAGTTTTAACAACAAAAACCGAAAGCACAATATACTGATGTTGCATCAGTCACAAAACCTGTGCTACATTCTGAAGGAGTTTCTTATCTATCATTACCCAGCAGTTCCAGTAAGGGAAATGAACCACAGCTCATGGAGTTGGAAGTAGATGAGGCGGTTTCGAGCCAGGACATTGATTTCGAAGCTCTTCCCGGGTTAGAATCGAATTGTGAACTACATTTAATATCACAGGGTGAATTAAACGACCTTGTAAGAGACTTACAGCTTTCAGAAATCAAATCTGAGCATGGCGAACGTTTTCACCAGGATTTGAAGGTTTTTGAGGAAAGATAGCAAAGATTTTGGGATAAAAATATGTTAGCGGATTACTGCTGGTCTATAATAAGGGAAACTGATACTAATCAGTATAAAAAAAGGAGTAACACGACCCATTTTTGATTTGTTTTTGAGATAAATGTATAAAAATGATAAAAAATGAATATAATCAATATTTACAAAATTGGACGTCCAATATTTTTTCATCAGTTTCATCTCTGGGTAAGAAACCTTGTAAAGTAGATTATCAACGCGAGTCGGCACTCGACAGTAGCATAAGCTAAATAAACAAATTACTGACTTTATAGAAATTATTACTTTAAAGTAGACTAAATTTACAGATTTGATTTTTATATTGCTTCTATGTTGCAACAGCTGCTGTGAAACGATTCTTATCTATTCTTACTCGTATCTATTAACTTTAACAAAGCTTTATGAATATCAAAACAGAAAATACCAATAAATTGAACCCAGGACCCGCAAAATAATAAAGATATAATGTAATAGCTCACAAACTGTCCTACTGCTGGGCAAAATCAAATCATCGCTACATTCGATGGGTATTGGCTTTATCACTACGCTTGTCAAATGCGGGTAATTGACCACAAACCCAGAATATACATCAAAAAATATAAAACTTACTTTACTCCACACGGGAATTGAACCCAAGACCTTCAAATGTCGAGCCGAGCGCGTTGCCTCTCGAAGAAGAAAGATAACATTAGTATATAAACTAGTCTAACTAATTAATGATAATATCTATAATTAGAATTACGGCACTCTTTACTCCAAGTCACGGAATACAAAAGGAAGCTCGCAACAACTATTTCACCTGACTAATTCGGGTTGAAACTTTGGAAATATAAAATTAATCACGCGTCGGCTGCAAACACAGCACGGTGTGTTTACTTCTAACGATTTTTTGCTTGAAGAACTTCGTTGAAAGGCGGCCCGAGAGTAATTTAGAGAACACGTCTCCTCAAAAGTGCCCGGCAAGACATATTGGACATGCACGGCCCTTTCACTGCTCCAATATAGCTAAGCCTCTCTTAAAACTTAATTAAGTTTTAGATTTAAGTAGTATATGTATAAACATCGGTATAAATGTATAGCTTCGGTAGCGGGACCACTGCTCGGGTAGAATGCGAGTAATCGTGGTACAATCCTCATAGCTCTGTTTAGCGTTGCCAGGCGTCCGGATAAAGCCGGACATAGTTAGGCTTTTTGATTGGGTGTCCGGCCAAAATAAACGGTGGCCGGCTTGTCCGGCTTTTGTTTAGGCTTTTTAAATTTTTACTTTTTTTGACTGATGACTTTATTTGACTGATTAATAATAAAGTACTTAGACTGATTTGGCATTCGATTTTATTTACATTTCATTTGAATTTAACAAGATTTACTAATATAATAATTTAATAAAAAGCTTGATTTTATATACTTTTTTTGTCGTACCTATTAATAGTGAGACACAAAATCCTCAATAATGTAGGGTGTCCGGCCTTTTTACCCAAATGTCCGGCTAAACTGGCTGGTCTGTCCGGCTATTAGGTTTGGCGACCTGGCAACCCTAGCTCTGATATACTACTAATTTGAAATATTATTTAACACCAGGTGGCTTAACAGGACTGTTGTTAAGAGTGCGCCGTCCGTAAGTGACAAGTGTCATATATTTTATTTGAAATGTCTTCGTCCATATTTATTTGATGCCGCGCGGCCATACTAATTTTGTATAGGGAATTTAACTTAAATAACCGCTTGATAAATCGAAAATGTGAGACAGACGATTTGTAGTCAAGACATTGGTGATTGTTTAGACAAAATTAGAGGTGCAATAATTTAGATAAACTATAAGATATCAACTAAACGCCACCACTCGTTTTCATGATTTTTGCCCGACTTTAAATGATATTGTAGAAAAAACTATAGTGTGTATAACTAATTGTAAACTCGTTCCCTTTGATACTAAATATACATTTTGTTTGTGTAATACGATAGTATTTTTAATTATATCAATTTAACCGTGACTGCACTTTTGGCTTTTTTTGGTCGGCGCACCCTTAACGTGTTAATAGTACATTTAAAATAATCTTTAAAACAATTTGAAGATTGAGCGAGATTTTGACGTGAGAAGTCAATTCTGCAGCCACTGGTGCGTTGGGGTTGCTTTCGCAATCCGAATGAGTGACAATATTAATAAAACATCGAGCTTCTCACTATTACGAAAAAATATTGTACAATATCCTCAAAATGTTGTTTGTATTTTTTTTACTATTTATAATTGTACCGTGCTTCGGGAACATTTTAAGCTGTATGGTCCTGCTTGCTGTCGTAAAACGGCAGTCTGCATACCAATCCGTATGGTTAAACTGGGTCTGTTGGGTTACGGCTCGATCTCCCCATGTGCCCATGTGGGATAATACCTACTTGATTATACATTTTACAAGAATGGATCTCAATAAAGCGAGTAATAAGGTTGTGGCTGATTCACATGGTCACTATCTAATTAAACGGACATAAAAAATAAACACTTACTCTGTAAGCTTTATAATAATATAGCGTATGTTCGGAAATTATTATCACGAAAAAGTCAGATACTACAGAGTTAGAACTGATTACCCATTCAATTGGTAACGTCTTAAAGAGGATGGTTGTATTCTTCTCTTCTTCTTCGTCGTCGAGTCCTTATGCCTGAGTGGTCACGACCCTCAGGTCATGACCACCAATAGTAACATCGCGGACCAGGGCTCTCCAAGAATTTCTATCCTGGGCTAGACGAACGGACGGATGGTTGTATTATTAATTCCTTTTTTAAATTAAGAATATTTTTAACATAAAACAATATAGCATCTGGGAAATTGGTAACAAAGAAACCCTCTTTTCACCGAACACCGGCTAAAGTCCATGGCACCCAACTAATGCCGAAACATGTAATACATAGGTGTTTGTACGAATTTTCCGCCAAACGACGTCGAAGTGAGAATTCTTGGCATTTCGGACACGCGTGCTGACCAGGAATCTAATGTTTCATAGGAAAACGATACGCCATAAATACCTGAAGCTACGGTTAGATTTACGACTGCTTATGAGTATTTATTGACATATCCATTTTTTACTAGCGTATGGGACGTCTAAGTATTTACGGCCGATTATCTTGGCGATTAACGGCATTAGAGAGTTCAAAACTTATATTAAACATCGTAAAAATCTTTATGAATAGCAACATTACGATAATTTAACAGAATTTAGAAAACTCAGTCATAAAACACCTTGTTGGGTACTTTTAGTATTGATGGAGGTATCAATTGTATTAAATCTTTTGGACAGCAAAGGTGGGCATTGTAATAACGTTTAAAACTATGTTTATGCTATAGTGAAATTTTGTCTGTGAATTGATGATCAAAGATCTATATCAAGCTTTTTTTGGTAGCAATAAAAATATATAATTATCTTTGGTAGGTATCTATTTAGGCAGCCAATCAACATAAGAAAAAAAATATTTTTTGGAACATAAACGAGCTCAGGGAACTGACAAGTTACGTATATAAAGTTATTACCTTAAAACTTATTAACAAAGTTCTAAGTTTTCCCCTAAACATTTTCCGGTAAGTTTAAAAAGTTAGATACCTATGCGTTTACTTTTTCAAGCATGGCATCCGAAATGTGGACCATAATTTTATTCTGATGCCGGCTGATGTATAATTAAAGAGAACGAATTTATTGCAGTGAGAATAATAAAAATCGGCACCCCGGGGGCGTTAGTCCAACTTGCACGGTTTATATTTCCATTCTGTCGTATGGAAGTACGGTCCAGTCGGCTTAAGAGCATGTCAAGCGTAACATAGCAACCTTTATTGCGTAGCAACAAGTTACATTTTGCCGTGCACGATACAGCGCCCATAGAGCGTAACATTAAAAATTTTGTAGTAACACAATATGCTGAAACGTGTCTATTTTAATTCAATTTCATGAAATAACATTAAAAATGGTCGGATATTTTGTGTATCGTTTGGAAAATTGTTTTAATACGAGTAGTATGGGCGGCTGTGGGCTTAGTAGGTATTGGTTAGAGCATTATTTACAAGTAAACAAAGGCTTTTATTAATAATATTATCAGTCTTCTGGCTAAATTAACAGGACTATGTGTTATGACTGCGTTAAAAGCACCTTACTTATAATTTTTACTAATAAAAAAATAATGTAGTATTGAAAAAATGCTCCAATCTCGTTTTTATCTATGTAATAGGTGTGAAGTCAATTTCATTCTCATTTCAATTTCAATGGAGCCAGGAATGAGGTTAATTTATAATTTGGAACTGTAACTTGGCTGTCACGATGTTTCCTCTGCCTCCTTTATTATTTTTTTGTTCGTGTTAATTTGTCGCTCCAACGTTATTGTCAAGTTTTACAAAAACAAAGGAGAAGCTACGATCTTATTTTCGACGAAACAAAACGATATTGTCTTTGATGTTTTCATAATTGTCAGTTTGAGAACATTTTTATTGGGGCGTTTAGAAATGGTTTGATACGTAAATAAAACTTTACTTTCGTAGTAAAAATAAAGTAATTAGCCTAAATTATACTGATCCACTGCTGGGCGGGTCTCTATCATTGAAATCAAGTCATTGCTATAATTGATGGTTATGGCTTACTGAAGAAACCGCATGCTGAATGCGGGTTGGTGATCATAATACCGGGCATTTGAAACACACTTCTCCCAACCTGGTAATTGAACCCAGGGCCTTTGAGTATCGGGCAATTCTTCGTTCAAATTCACAGTAATTATGACAATAATTATAATAATAACTCAGTCCATTGGGAGAGGCTCATGTCCAGCAGTGTACTCACACTAATGATGTAAATAAATAAAGTCTCAGTTAGTCTTCCTCGTACTTATACTTATAGTACGTACAGAGAAAAGTCAGCAGCAAATAAAACGTAAAAAAATATCAATATTCATTTTCTCGGCGCGTCAAAAGCTCGACCGAATACCAAATATTTATTTGACAACTCATTTGGTTTCGACACCATCGCTCTAATTTATGTATATCGCCCAAAGTAAGTTCAAAGAACTTCCTGCACGCCTAACTCTCAACAAATAATCAAGAAAGTGATAAGACAAACTAGAGTAAAAAGTTTATCGTTAAAACTCAATAACTTAAACAAAACGATGTAAACACGATGTAAGTAAGTGGCTGAATCATTTACGACCCTTTGTCATTCTTAAACAAACCTTATCAGTCTATAAATAAAAAGTTCTAACCAAACACGCAAAGCCAATACGAGGAAAGCTATCATTTATCGTTTCTATAGGAGCTTTAATTAAAGTAGGTAACACAATGACATACCTTATATCGCCATGAAGTAAATAATTAATATGACTCCATTCACAAATTATCCATTAAAGTCACAGATATAGTCCACAATATGCACAGGGTTCATAAAAATCCGGTTCAGGGCACAGCACTTGGGTTGTGTTAATTAGTTTTTATCGTTTATGATTTTAACGTCGCTCGCGACGGTTTTCGTGTACGAGGAAGACTGGGAGACGTGCGCTACGCTCGGGAGTGAAGCATGAACTGCCGGCAAGCCGTTGGAAACATTCTAAATATACGCCCCCTGTATTCCCGCGCACCCTGTGGGCGCAACGCGTGTACCATGCAATTTTCTATAAATTTTCGCATAAGCTATCCGAAGCCGCTCTGTCAAAAGCTGTTTTCGTGGCAGCATTGAATAGCCTGCAATTAATTGAATTACCTGTCCGGTTTTTGGGGCTATAAATTATGGCGCGATTAGTAGGAGCCGTCTCATTGTTTTTAATTGTTTTTGCTTAGATTATTTTTAGTTATAGAAATATGATGGATAATAGTAGTCGTTGCGGGGAGTTTTAGGCACTGGTAAGACGTCCTTTGAAAAGACAGATGACGATGATCTTGATTTGGCGTAGAGACTTCGATAGAGTTAGATAGCAGCAACGTCTTTGCTGATGAAAGCTAATCATTATTTTAAATACATAAAGTTAAGTAGATTCATTACAGTATCATTTCATCATAATATATCATATCATATACATTACACACATCCTTTCCCACATGAACAAGAGCACATGGGAAGATTGGGTCCACCCACCCCAAATGCGAGTTTGTGGGTTTTTGACGACTCCAATTTTATGTCAAAATCTGGAACTTATGAGGTCTTGTAGGATGCTACTTTTAACTGATTTTCTAAAAAATGTGGTAATAAATACATAATTAAAATAATATTGTTGGTAAATCAGGAGGCTGGTCTGCTCTTCATACTTATCTTATTTTTAGTATTATTTCCTATAGTTTGACTTTGTTTTTCTTAAACAATTTTGACTTTTACGAGAGTACTGTAGTGGTAACTGAATGACATTGTGGAAATTAAAATTTTTATCTGATTTAAATTTGTTAACTCATACTTTTTATTTTGTTTTTTTTTACATGTTGTGGTTGTCTTCTATATTGTTTGTTATTTATATTATAATAATATTAATATTTCTATATTGTGTATTTGTAATGGAAAGTGTCCTGCTATGATAGGGCATTTTCAAATATTTTTGACGCTGTAAGGGAGAAAAGAGCTGGACACTTGCTGAGTTTCTTGCCGGTTCTTCTCAGTACAAAATCTCCCGCCCAGAGTAGACTTACGAACCGATGTCATAGATACATTCAGAAGAGCTACTTGTAGCCTAAACTGAATAAAAGATTTTGAATTTTGAATTTTTTGAATTTTGAACATAAATGTTCATTTATAGTTAGTCTATTCCGAATAGTTCGACGAACGGTATTGAAAAAAATCCACAAACGGTATTTAACCCCGCTCCTTCTGACAATCCTCGACAGGCAGAATGAGTAAAGAACCATGGCACACCTAATTGTCATCTAGCTGAGAGTAGCCTGTGTTATACCTTTTTTATGTTTGAACACATAACAGTGTACAACTTATATAAGTTACTTACATAATATTGTAAATTCAATATTTTAAGTTATTTTTTTTTTGTAATCTAATAATATGTCTGGCTACACCTACAATTTAATTTACTTTTTATTAATTTGTATTCTAGCATGCAACGTTGCCTTTCTCAACAATAGTTTTATATAAAAGTGGAAACTAATTAGGCTTATGTAAGAACTAAGTGTCACTATTTGTATGACTGTAACGCTGTTTGTTTCCCAATAGATAAATAAATAAATAAATAAAATGTATGAACAGACCAAATCAAGTCCGGTGTTCTTGTCAGTATCTTATCTACACAGTGATAATTCTCTGCAAGTTTTCGGGGTTTTGATCATTCAAAACCCCGAAAACTTTCAGCTCGAGCTAGAAACCTGTTTTTCATTCTACATCACTGTGTAGGTAAGATACTGGCTTGCTGTAGTCTGTGTCTGTATGTCTGTGTAGATAAGATAAGTGCTTGGCTTTTAACATTAGTCTATCCAGCTTCACAATTCATCATCATCATCATCATCAGCCTATAAACGTCCCACTGCTGGGCACAGGCTTCCCACATGATCAGTAGCACGTGGGGATATTGGGCCATAACCCACCACGCTGGCCCAATGCGGGTTGGTGGGTTTTAACGACTGCCATCTTACGACAACAACCGGGACCAACGGCTTAACGTGCCTTCCGAAGCACGGAGGAGCTCGAGATGTTTTTAATTGGTCACCCATCAGGCGACCCGGCATTGCGAAAGTTGCTTAGCGGGCAAGATCGCAAGCCGAACGCGCTAGCCGCTGCACCATCGAGCTCCTCGCTTCACAATTAACTAAAGTAAATTACTAAAGAGTGCGCAATACCAAAAAGTACCTACGAATAGGATTGACATACACACATTCATTCATTAAATAAGTAGGTTTACACCGGACAATCTCAGACCCAGAGTTCCCAGTTTCTATTCCCAGCTGGGGGTTCATGTTTGTATACCCGGTTTGGTTAATGCTAGGGCATGTTTGTCCGCCTGCCGTATCTAAATATGGCGCTATAACATCAATGTTTCGCTACTGCATTAATGTATTCCAGCCGTTAGAGATAAGATAGCCAGTGCCTCAGTAGTTGATTACGGGTGAAGTGCGCTTAACCTTCGGCCTCGTCATCAGCTTTTAAAAAGAAAGTCCGCGAGCTCTTGTTTGATGGAATCATGGCAGAATCATCTCAACAATGTCCTATTAAAATTATGTATTTTATGTATGTTTATTTATTGTAGTTTACGTATTTACAATACACATATACGTTTATGTATATAATACTTAACGTTTAAATTATTTATAATGACATATCTCAATTATACACCTATCAATGTTATCTCTGCACCACCCTATGGTTGACTGGTAGAGAATGCCTCAGGCATTAAGTCCGCCATGTAATATTTATGTTGCAAAAGTTTAAATAAATAAAAAAACCCTCCTTATTTTGTGGCCAAGTGCTTACCCGTAGACATTAAAAAGTTACTATTATTCAACTTTTTTATACCATGCACAGATTAGGTCATATCCAACAGGCATGTGTTAGGAACCGATGTAATACCACAGCGTAAGAAAGAGGTTAGATAGACTGTGGAAATACTATTCATAAGTAGCAATGCTTACTCCTCGGTAGCAACTTTTTTTCGTTCTCGTCGACGGCTATGCTTTATCGATGACCCTTCATGGAAGGCAAAAGTTAATCTTTATCTTTATCTTTTAACCGCTTCTGTGGTGTAGTCGCTAAAACCACCGATCTCAGACCCAGAGGTCCCGGGATCGATTCCCAGTGGGTGGTCCATGTTTGTGTACGCGGTTTGGTTGGGGCTTGATTTTATTGATTATTGGTTTTTACCTTTGATTAATATTATGATTATTTGGAGAAATTATAGCGTGTAAAATTTATACTCTTTATTGTAAAGTAACAGTCCCAAATATGTCCATTAACTCATTGGACAACACGTAAAAAGCGTAACGAAAAACTTATTAGTTATTACCAACCGACGGAGAAACAAGAATGGCTGGCAGAAACTTTAAGCAATCATTTGCAAAAAAATGCTACCCTTAGCGTTCTCGGGCAAAGAACAGATCGCATGATACTATCAGAAAGTTAAATTGGAATCAAACTAACTGGAAGTTCCCTATAGAATTCTCGGGCGCATTTTTAGGACGAGCGAACGAGAGCGTTTATGGTGGTTATATACGGTTGTGTACGTCCACCCAGACAGCAGCATGTGTGTTACTATTATTGTAAATGTGAAAGTTTGTAAGTCTTTCATTAAGATGATAGGACCCTTCACACCTATTTCTGCCGCTAAATACCATAGTTCTGAATGTATATTCCGGTTTGAAGTGTACTACGATTAGATCCAGTAAACAACATGGCATATTTTATTGGCAGTAAACATATATCGGCACTCCTAATACAACACTGTTGTAACTAAATAGTACGGTTATTACAGTAATGTACCATACGGTCAACTAAGAAAGTGAAGTAAGTAACTCATTTATTCGGCTTTAAGACAAAACAATAAAAAAAAACAAAGAAACAACAATAAAAACAAAGACATTTACCAAAAATTTACCAGCTCAGTTGTGGCTGCAGCTAGACGTAACAACGCTGATTTTCAGCTCAACATTTGAAATATCAGTATATTTAGAGTTACAAGTATTGTATTGGTAGTGCGGTATGCAATATACTAAAGCTTTTCGATGGGCAAAGCGCGCTGACTGATACCTTGGGTGATGCAAGCCACCATGAGCTGCGGTGGCCGCTTTCCATCAGGTCGTATGTTCGTTTGCCATCCTTAAAAAGGATATAAATAAATCGAAAAAAATAATAGTGAACGTTTTATTGACTTATTAGTCATGAAGAAAATAATTAAAAAAACAATATAGAATACTCTACCTTACTCTACGAACAAATCGATTGTAGTTAACTAAAAGAGTGCAAATATTTTTAACAATAAGAGACTAAGAAGTATATGGCTCGGAAAAAGTTGGGCGAGTACCTTACTAAAAACACTGTCTTTCTCACGTTCTCTCTTCGAGATTGCAATGGCAATTTGACATGAGGACTTACTTGAGGTATTATTATATCATTTGGACATAAGGACTTACGTACTTATTATATCATTCCACAAAAGCTGAACGCTGGTTTAAGTTTCATTCGACTGTATCGGTTTACAAGAGTTAAAAAAAAAGTTATGGGAGCGATCACCGAAGTCTAATGACGCATGTAACACCGTAGGTATATAGCTATAACGTCACCAACCCTGAAGCGGTACTTTATGATTACGCGTCTGTGACTAGTCGTTTTAGTAGATGCCATACAATACAAACTAGAATATAGCAACAGTAACACAGCATCATCACCAGCTCATTTTATGCTGGGGTACAAGCCTTCCCTATGGATGGATAGGAAGAACGGGCTATAAACCACCACGCGGGCCCAGTGTGGATTGGTAGTTGTTAACAATGGCTATCCATGCCTTCCGAAGCACAGATAGAGCTAGAGATGATACATTTTTGGTTACACATCCGATGACCGGCCTTTGCGAAAGTTGCTTTACGTCAGCATTCACAGAGCAAACGCGTTAACTACTGCGCCATCGAGCTCCTTCATATAAAAAAATATGGAACAAAAAATTAATACTTACTTGCAATCTAAAGTACGTACGTCACTAGTTATAACATTTCAAAAACGTAGGAAGAATCTGAAAATAGATATTACTTGTAAGAATCACATAGCAGCTCGCAATCAACCATGCAGAGCCCTCTAGCCGAGGAGTTGGCAATTCCACCTTAACAAGATAGAAACGAGCCCTACAAGTTGACGTAGTTATAAAGCTATTCGTCAGAGGGCGCGCCACGCTGTAGACGGAAATTTCACCTTAACTGCATTGACATTGCGTTTGAAAACAATTATTTTTAATTGTTTACTGTTTTTTAAAAGTAAATAATACTCGTACATTTATGTACAGACAAACAAAAGCACAACATCAAACTGTTCATAATTTTTCAAATTCGAAATGTACGCACGAGGATGTAGGTAGGTATTAACTTCAGACATTTTTTTTGTGCTATTATACAGCATGACCTGCCCCTGTCCCACGTGTGATACAAGTGATAGGTATATAACAATAGTAAATTGTTATACAACGAGCTAAAATGACCCATTATATAAGGTCACATTTTATCAACTGCAAATATTTTGAGGATAAATTCAATAACAGATATAAACAAATTTTATAAAAAAATCTTAAATTTTTACACGCTAGTTTTCAAGAAAAACGCCAAAAGACATTTCGATTAAAACGTAAAATAAAGCTCTTTCGGTAGTTTCAATTCTAAGGAGCCGAAACAGAGAGGCCGCAATGCGTTCACCGCTTACACGTGACCGTAGTTTCATTCAAAAGAGCCGACAGAGAGGCCACTCTTAAAAATATTACAATTCTTGTGTCAGGAAAAGTGAAAAAAACTAGCCTAATTTTTTTTAAATGCTAGGGCCTTGTTTCTCTGATAGAATTAGATGTTTTGTCAAAATATTTGCATTTAATAAAATGTGACCTTATATACGAGGTAGTTTTAGCGAGGGAGTAAATAGAAACCGAGTTTTAATGGGTTTTTAGCGCCGTGTGTTACACTCTACTTTTCACTACGATTGCGAGAAAATAAAATAATCCAATACAATATGAAATACTTTTTTTTATTAAAAATTGAATGTACAATTTTTACAATTCTGGATATTTAACGAGATGTTTTTTCCCTGTAACTTAATTTCAGTCCTATGTGAAGATGAATGTTGAGTTGTCTGTGGGGTAAACGTGGAAGATACACGTAGTTCCAGGTTTGAGGATCCCTCGTTCGGATGTTCTGGATAGAGAATCAGCTGAGTTGACTCATCTCTTGATGTCGATGGTCGTGGGCAAGTTGGGAGAATATTGATGCGTTCTGTGATACGCTGCGTGATATCAAATTTGTTTTGAATAGAGTTCTAAATATAGCCTTCCGCCACTTGATCGGATCTCCATCCACCGTGGCGTTTTAATGTTGTTATATTTGCACCAGAATCCGCCAAGAGAGTGGCGGATGTTCTTCGGAAACAGTGGCCAGTGTACTATTCCGGATTAGGCAAATTTAGATAGGTGGCGATCTCTTTTGGCATGTTACTTAATTTGTTTTTGCTTATAACTTGCCTTGTGCATTTTCCGTTTTGATAGTTGAGACATTAGAGAGAAATCTCGGCGTGCCCGCTCCACTCGGCCGTAAATCTTGGTAGGCTTTGACAATTTTTAGAAATTCTTCACTTATAACGATTTTCCTCCTTATTTGTCTTTGTATTGGGCAGATTTATGGCTTGAAGATGGGTATCAGTTTCGACATCTTCCACTGTTATGTTAGCCAGTTCTATCCCTCTGCGGGCACCGATGATCCCAAAAATTAAAGCAACCTGTAAAACAAAAAATAAGTGTGTTAGAACTATATTTTTGTTGGTACCTACTTCTACCTAGCAATTTAGTTTGATGAACTCTACCTTTGTTGCTTAGTATTTTTCATTTGGTGCCTTATTTACAAAATTCTCGATATCTGTCCTCGTGAAAACTTTGGATTTCTTGGCCTTGTAGCCGGTGGATAATTTCTTGAGAAAAGCCGTCAGATTTTCACATTTACATACATATTTCTTTATATTTACACTTAGAATAATTACGGTATAGAAAGATAGTCTTCATACAAGCGCTCTGTCAAAAGTGAAGCACTAAACCGATGCAAACTTCGTGACGATTGCTTGCGCTCTGCGACACGCACGCACACGTACACTTGTAACTCCGTAGTGTACATTGAAAACTCGGCGTTTGGGGCCTTAACTGGCTCCAAAAACAAGGCTTCAAAATGAGCGCGTGGACTTACTATCTATACGTAACTATTCTAAGTATTTACACTATGTCTTATCTGTATAGTTGTTCGTAACATTAAATATGTTCTCTAAAGCGTAGAACTTTGATATTTTTTGGAAAGTTCATTAAAATACGTAAGAAAAACTCCTTCCATAAGCGAATCCACTCGTTTTTCTGTCCTCCACTTCATAAACTTTTCGTAAGTATTTAAATAAATGCTTTGTGGCCTTGACGGCAACAGATTGAAAATTATTTCTTTTCCTGTCTCTTCTATTTGCAAATTAGGGTCTCCATTCTCACTAGATGATGACATTTTCACTATTGTAAAATTAATTACGATCACTACCAATTCAATTAGCAATTAGAGAAAAACTCTAAAGATTTCGCGCCAATGTTTTTTTTTGTAGCCGCAACGCATTGCATGCATTCTACTAAAGAGATCGCCGATTTTAGTTCCATTTTCAAAAATAAAATGTTGTTCTTTTTTTATGAAACAGTAAGTCGAGTCTATAATCATCTTAGAGCATTAAACCAAATGGCCTCTCTATTTGGTTTATGCGCATGCGCATGCGCACTAATTTCTATGAAAAAAAGTCTGTCATTTTCTGCGGAGGACGAGGTAACTAACGCACACAAATACAGTTTCACACTGATGCATTTTTCAATGACGTCGCTACGCACGCAAACGACAAAATTATTAAACACTAGCGTAAACTAGACGCACACTAATAAATTCACACACAGAGATAACCTGTCCGTGCACGAGTCTGACGGCAACTTTATGTAAACGTCGATAGTGCTTGACACTATCAATTTAATTTGTCGATGCCAACAATAATGACATAGCCCGAAAAGTGCTAAGCTCAAGTGCCCCACGTCGCTCACAGGACTGATGGCCGCTGGGGCGGAACAGTCCTAGAGTGGTGACCGCGAACCGGAAAGCGCAGTGTCGGCAGGCCTCCAACAAGGTGACCGACGATCTGGTAAAGGTCGCGGGAAGCCGCTGGATGCGGGCTGCACAAAACCGGTCGTATTGGAGATCCTTGGGGGACGCCTTTGTCCAGCAGTGGACGCCTTTTGGCTGAGATGATGATGATGATCAATATTAATGTGAAAAGTTTTTTGTTTAAATCAGGCTCTTCAGTATGGTTAATTAAGGTAGACACTTTGCTTTTCTTTATCGTTAAAATCGACAGTTATTAATTAGGATAAGTCAAAATCTGCGAAATATAATTATATAATTTTATTCAATTCCAAGAAGAATTGTTGTTTTTAAGAAAAGCTGCAATCTTATTCTTTTATTATGAAAAAATTGTTGGCTATCTGGTTAGATATGATATATGGATCCTGGTTAGGAGGAACCGAAAAACTGAACAACATGTATTTTCATGATTCCATAACGCAGATCAATCTTTTATGTAGTATTTGAATTAGTATTAAAAGTAGTAGTATTAAAAAAGATTTCTTCAACCAAGATTTCGATCAACCGATACCAGCAGCTGGAGCAAAAATAATAATGATTAAAAAATAAAAATAAAAACTAAACATCTACATCTACTAAACATCCACGCACATACACCATCATGCAGAAGGCGGCAATTTTTAATACATGCAGGATTGTCCGAAAGTTTTTGTCTTCTGAATCTGAATAAACATTCAGCTTTCACACTCACTTTCGCACACACGACAATACTAACACACTTAACTTCCTATACATGGCAAAAGCCCGTAGAGGAAGATAATATACCTCTTCCTTAAATAGAAAGAGAGAAGAAAATCTACCAATATGATAACAATAATACAAATGGTAAATCAATAATTTTTATTTTATTATTTTATTTTCTAATCGAGAAAAAATAAACAACAATTTCAATAATCTTTTAAAACGTAAATATTTTAAAGAAGTTATGATTAGTACTTGATTATAATAAAAAGCACATTTTTTTAATAATTTCGAAGTTGCCACGACACGCTGTTTTAGTCTCCTCTTCTTATTGGACTGCAGTATAAAACAAGAAGTTTGAAAATGCTGTGAGCAAATTGTAATAGTGCGTTGTAGGAGTCCACAAAACGTGATTTTCACAAGCTTGGATCCAAATATCTCGAATAATTGCAACTTTTGGAAATCTGAAAAATAAATAGCCAGAATAACCATTATAATGAGGTCTATATCGATATTTTGTTTTTGTACTGACGCAGCTCTAACTTTGTTGCAGTGTGGCTAATGTAATTAAATTAAAATTTCCTATTTTCGGGATAAGTAACGGGACGTCAATATAATATAATAATGAAGTAGACAGATCATAAACATACAGTTTCATAGTATTGATATTTTTTAAAGCAATTTAGTTGAAAAAAACGTTGGAAAAAGAAAATAAGTAACAATTTTTAGATAATGTTTTTTTAATTAAATTAAATTAGCATTTATAATTTTTTTAAAAACAGTTTTAACAATAAAGAACGTGAAATATAAATTGTTATTCAGTGTTGGCTCATTCAACTTTAAAAATTACGCAAAGTTGCAACTTGACGTTTTAGTGGCAACACTTTTTGATTGACTAAAGACTTTTTCGTTTTGTAGGCTCATTATCATTGGACAGACAAAAATTAAAAAATAAAAACTTTTTCCCCTAGAAGAAGAAATGCTATTTTTTTTCGCTCTGGTACGCCACAATGACGGCCTTTTTGAGCAAGAGGAGTGAAAAAGATTGTTAAGTGTTATAAGTCTTAACCAGTGCACTTGATAAGTTACTTAATGCTGTAAAAGATAAACGTGGTAAAACAGCAAGTTTTTTTTCACGACAGCGGTGATGCGCTTGGCCTACACCTTACCAAATGAACGATGAAAAATGTAAACACAACTCACCCGTAGTACTCAACCACTAACCTATATCAAACCCTATCACGAAACAAAACGTGTGAATATGCCGGGTTCGATTCCCAGCTACGTTGGCAAACCACAAGACCATAGAGACCATAAATCTTTCATTTCACAACGGAGAAACGTTTTACTTTCATGGTAAATGGCGATAAGGCGCACTTAGCTAAATAGAACTACACCTACTAAGAAACAGACGTCTTAAAAAATGGTTTTCCTTTTTTTCATAATTTTCCGTAATTTACAGGAATCATGAAGTTCCCACGGCTTAAACTCCCATCCAAATCATCTCGGTTCAGGAAACCTGATTTTAACACTTCACCATACCCACACCCACAGCTTCGGTAGTGACTTCGTTTATATTAGTGTGTCCTAATTGGTTTGATGAGCTATTGCCGTATAGGCTGACTGACAAACGTCGCTGGCAGACATCGTGAAACACGAAACAAATGTGCTTGGCGGCCAATTAGTGGCACAACTATAATTGAAGAAGATTTTTTTCTCACGGGTACCTCGCCCTTGTGTGGAATAAAACAGATAACAGAAATATATTAGTTTAGAATCGATAATTATCTATAAACAGCATATCACCGCCATTCAATGCTATGTGGCTATATAAGACCAACTAGCGAGGAAAGTGGTCGATATCTCATTGGGATAACAAGCCATGGACCAGCTTTATCAATCTTGAAACGATAGAATTTAACTTTTCTGTACATTAATGTATGTACATTAATATATTACATTAAGTAGACTGGTTTAAATTACTTGACCTAAAAATAAACAACAATACTGGAAAATAATCAAAATCGATAAAAAGTACGACCATCCATATTTCAAAATTAAATTTAGGACAAATACAGAGATTTTTAGGGATACTTATGCCTTTCATTTATTTACTTACTTACTTATTTAACAATCTTTCAAAACATCAAACAAACAATCTTTCTCGGTCCACTGCTAGGCAAAGGCCCATCGATAGATCGAGAGAGATTGTTACTACAGAGATGATGATGACGATGATAATGACAGAGACAGCATCAGCAGCCGTTGAGCCGGATACTCACTATCAAACTATGATCCTAGCACGTCATTGTTACCAAAATCTTAGTTAGTCTTTGTTACACGTGTTTATTATTACATTCTCATTTTTTTCTACCAATCCAAGATATTGAAGAACAATTATCATTATTGTAATCACTTAATATCTTGTTGGAGTGGCGCTTATCAATATTAATCGTCCGACTTGCAACAGTCATATCCCAACCGTCCAGTCATCTACAACCGTTGTGCGAAAACGGACGAATATTGATTTTGAAAACTCGTCAATTAGTGATTCATCTGTGTTTGTTTTGTTTTTCTCGGGTTGTAGTTCAAATGTGTTTTCGATAGCATCACACAAAATGGTAAGTTTTTTAGTACGTAACAATAGCATCATAACTGTTTAGGGAATTTCAATTTTCTCATTAATTAAGTCAGTGGCAGATTAAATTCCAATGTTGGTATCTTCTCTACAATCATGGCTTACCTAATCCGCGTGATTTGCTTTTCACTTCTAGATTTCTCTAGTATTAATCAATTTGTTTCTATTATTTAGTTGTGTCGTCATAACCAATAATGAGTCATACTAAATTTGAGTTCTTAATGTAACGAGTGGGAAATATTAAATATTCTTTTCAAAATACGTATATTTATAAACAAAAGGTACACAGATATATTACAATCATGACACG
The DNA here is from genome assembly GCA_963082485.1 of Eudonia mercurella. NCBI lineage: Eukaryota > Metazoa > Arthropoda > Insecta > Lepidoptera > Crambidae > Eudonia > Eudonia mercurella. The sequence continues at coordinate 12,966,143 of OY720023.1, read as the reverse complement.
GATATTCAAAAAGAAATAATATCTAGATATACTAAATATATTTCACTTAGAATTCCAATAAAGTGTTAATCTTTGCGTTAATCTTGCTTGTGTTAATCTTGCTTGTGTTAACCGTCGCGCGCCATATGTACGCACGGTCGTACGTAAGGTGGCCCGCTAATTATACCTACAGCGCGGGACGGGTTAATCTTAACACAATAAACATACTTAAAACCATGTGTACAGACGCCTGCACATACTTTCCAAAACTGTCAAATTCTTCAATAAATGTTCAACTCTATGGTCATTGACATAAAGTACAAAGTCTATTGAGGAAATTTGACAGTTTGTGGTAGGCTGATGTGCTGGCATGTGTACCAACCAGGAACCAACGTATTATTAATATAAAGTTGACGTGTGTGTTCACTTTATTGTTATTGTGATTCATACTTACAGACGGCTACCTTGAATGTGGTTATCATTGCTTTTTCATTCAATCGACCTATTGATATTTTTTTCAGTCACATGGTTTTTTGGTACAATTTATTATTTATAATATTCTAGCCAAAACTGATATAATATATTTAAAGTACAATACTAGAACCGGGTATCTGGTATAGATCTGCCGCTAATCAGGAAGTTTTAAAACAGAAGCTGGAAAGACAGTGATATATGCTGTTTCTCATTGATGAAAACATCTGGTCTTTATTGACTGTTATTAATGGGAATGAAAGGGGTGTAAAAATGGACTGTATGATATTATAGTTAATATAAAGGTCGCTATTAGATAGTTGACCAGTGTCAACTATTGTAATCCAAGATCACGAGAAGAACAAAAACAAAGTATAAAAATATGTCAATCTCTATAAAAAACATAAATATCAAAAACATAAACAATATCAGAAAGTATGTACCATCAGGTACATGGTCCCCTTTTTACACAGGCAGTCGTATGACCTTTCTAATAGGCCTGCGTAGTACACCAGCCGAAGTTGTAACATCTACGACTCGAGTCACGTCTTTACCCGGATATAATGCCGTCACTAGACCTCCTGGCCAGGAACCTCTCGGCAGATTTCCGTCAGCCACCAAAACCGAGTCTCCTACGGACCATGATGAGTGTTCCCCTCTTATGTGACTTGGGGATAGGGTTGGCAGGTATTCTTTTACCCAGCGCTGCCAAAAGAAATTCGATAGTCGTAAAGCTTTTCGCCATCCAGTCCTGCATAGGTCGAATGTTCAGGTGAACAAACATCCGACTTCGTAGCGCGCATGCTGATAGCCACCAAAAGAAATCGCGCGACCGGCCCCTTTTAAAAATAATAGCGGTCACTGTAAGTGGGCCTAAAGGCTCAGTCGACACGTATGCCTTACTTGATGATGGCTCATCAAGCACCTTTATTGACGCAGAGATTTCTTCTGTCATTGGCGCTTACGGACCGAAGTCTATCGTTCAAGTAAATTGCCTAGGTGGTCTCTCCTTTGACTTTTCTATGGAGGTCAAATATGTCAATCTCTATAAAAAAACATAAGTATCAAAAACATAAATAATATCAAAAAGTATGTACCATCAGGTATAGGTCGCGCCAAACTTCTAGTCCCCTCTAAAGTTGGCGCGATTCGTGTCGCAGTAGTAAAAAATAGGCGTCAGTAGGACGAAGGCGGGGACGAGCGGCAGGGCCTGACAGTGTACAGCTGCGCGAAGCAACTTCATAGGGGACTAGAAACTTGGCGCGATCTATACATTGACGTAACTACAAAAGCCTCTGTGGTCTAATGGTTAGACCACCGGTCTTAGACCCAGAGTTCCCGGGTATCATTCCGAGTGCGAGGGATGTTTTCAATTCCACCAGAATGGCTACCTATTTAAATATGTCGCTATAACATCAATGCTAGGTACTATTATTGTTATGTACCGACAGTTAGAGATAAGATAGCAAATACTTCGAAGAAGTTAAAGATTCCGAGTGACGTGTGCTTCTACGATGAAGGTAAAGTGCATACCAACCCGAAAACAAAATGAAAAAACGGGCAACTGTTAAAAAATTAAGAAGTTTTGCAATCTGGAAATGTGTATGCTTTTTTCGGTGCCTATGTTTACAAGTTAACAACTATATCAGCAAGTTATCATTAGCCTGCAGTTTCAAGGCCAAAGTGTGAAAAATGCATTTTAGGTTTTTATTGTATACTATGGTTGTTAGTAGTTTACGAGTATTACAGCCGTTTGCACTAAACTTATAAATCGCCTAAGTCTTTGCCTAATTACTATCCGGTCAAGTTAAATTGGCACCTGAGTGTAAGCGACGTTTTCGAGCCAGGTGCAGAGTTAACTTGATCGGGTAATATTTAAGCCAAGACTTAGGCGATTCGTAAGTTTAGTGCAACAAACATTTGACAGGTAATAAAGATTTGAATTTAAATAAATTACGATTTCCCAGGATGACAACTTTTCTCGTACTACGGGTTCCGTGGTGCTCCAAGTGGGGGCTTTGGAGCTGCTGAGGCACTCCATGAACACAAACAGAGCAACCAGCGTTCTGTCATCGCTGCACGAGTTCAGGACCGTCGAGGCCGAGCAGACAGGGGGGAAGCAATGGAACTGGAAGTATTTGAGGGTAAGTTTGCTTTTAACGAGAAGCAGGCAAATGACTCCGCTCCACTTGATGATAAGCATAAGCAGAGTCCAGATATGAAGACAGCTAATGGAGCAGAATAGCGCCTCGTTAGCCGTCACTGAATACTTGCTCGATGGTATAGTAACCTTTGCTTTCGGGTAGAGGAATTATTAAAGTGATGTTAATACATTAAAAATATCTATATATAAGATCTCTTCAAGCAGAACGGATAGCTGTTTTTATTTTGAGTTTGCTGATTGCCACTGGGCATTTCAGCATCACCGGACCTCGTTGAAGGCGGTGAAAAACTTAAAGGGTTCCTCAAGCCGTGTGAAACATAAGAAGGACCGTCAGAGGTTTTTTAGAGGGAACGGGTTCCCGTTCCCTCTAAAAAACCTCTGACGCGTTCGCGCACCAGTGCGTGATGCCGTGCTATAGATTCTCCGAGGGGTTCCGATCGGATCGGACGAACGGATAGCTGCTCGGGTTGAATGGCGAATAATCGTGCTTCAATCTTCATAGCCCCGTTAGATTACTGACGTGAACCTATATATATCTATACTAATATCATAAAGAGGAAACCTTTGTATTTTTGTATGTATATATGTTTGCAACGAATAAACTCAAAAACTGCTGGACCGATTTAAAAAATTATTTTACCATTAAAATGCTACATTAGCGCTGAGTAACATAGGCTATATTAAAAAAAATATTAAATAAAATACTAAAAACGACAATTTAATTTTCCAATACAAAATGATTTGTTTGTTTTGTTGTCATGGAAACCATGGTAAAAAGTCCGCCGGGTCAGCTAGTATATATATACATATATATAAATATAGTCAAAGTCAAAGTCAAAAATTTTATTCCAATAAACTTACGAAAAGTGCTTTTGAATCGTCCATATATTTTTTACCTTCTACCCATTCAAGACGTCTATTTTTTAGCTGTGGAGAAGAATGGGTGCAAGAAACTCCATATATATCTATATAAGGTTCGGTTACTGTCAATGTCGGTTTCTTGCAAATTTGACAGAATGAGTGACCTAATTAAAATATCTCGCAATCTTTCATGCTTTGCAAGGCACGCTTAGCCGTTGGTCCCGTTCGTTGCCGTAAGATATCAATAGTTACCAAACGCCTATCTACATTGTTCATGTAGGAAGGTTGTAGCCTAGCAGTGATATATTTATATTTGTGATTGTATATAAAACAAATTTATTTAGTGAAGTTTTATTTTCAGGACCAATTTGACCAAAAAAATCTGGAGGGTTTATATAGAAAATATGACGACACGCTAAGAGAATCATTAGTTTTCATTTACATAACTTTATTAGTAGTATTCTCAACTATACATATAGTGTTAGTTATAATCGGAACATACTCGGAAGTAAGTATGCGAAATGTGATTTTTTTTGTTAGTTGATTTTTAAAGTTACGCTACACATTTTAATGACAGGACGTTGGGTTCAAATGTCAGGATATACAAGCATATTATTATGTGAAATGAACGCGAGTAGATCGTTAAAAAGTATTTTATTTCGATGTTTATTGTTTAAAGTAGAAAATATTTCAAAATAGCATAACACTTTAGTCTCTTATCCACTTGAACTTCCATGGCTACGGAGTTCCCCAAAAATTTTTTACAGACATAATACGTCCTGGGTACTACAGTGTTTACTGTCAACAGAATTTTCATATTGTTTTTTTTATATTTGTAGATGTATGATTATAGATATCAATTTTGATGCATACAATAAGAGATTAAAAATGTAAACATAGCTATAGAAACATGTTTATTCTGTTAGCTCGATAATTTCCCTGCTATTTTAAGTCTATTAGTGTGAATCTGTCATTGGTTTTTTGATGTATAGCTACTCTTGTTTTGTTACTGTTGATTCACCTAAGAAAAAAAATTAAATAAAAACATAATGCTTTTTCCGTTTCAACAAATCAATGGGAATTAATTAAGTATGAATTCAAATCTATCTCGTGACCCAAACATTGCGCTTGAAATTGTTTTACTGTTCAATTCATATCATTAAAACTATTAAATTAACAAATTATTTTTCAGTGCTACGGATTATGATATTACCTTTGTCTATATTTCATATTATACTCCGAAAACAATTGTAACTGTATTCAGACTAATGAAAATACTTAACTATGCTCCTTTACTTTTCAGGAAATTCAATCCCAGTCAACGTACCTCTCAATGGGAATGTATATTTTAAGGATAGCCGTCCCAATTTTGTTCCTTTGGAAATGTTTCTACGACCCATTAAAAAAGAAATGGTTCTGGATGCCGATTTTTGTGACTTTCATTATCACTATCGATTTAGTTATATCTGGTAAGTGTGTTATATAGTTGTTAGTGTAGTTATTTAATATTACGCAAAATTTGATGCAAGCAAATAACAAAGTCTTGAACAAATATAATTGGATGTAGACACTGAATATGACTCCTTTGGCTTACAAAGTAAAATTGGATAGTGTTGCGAAATACTCATTTTATTTGAAAATTTAAACTAAGTCATACTTTTATTATCAGTCATAACGATAATAAGATAAAGATCTTTAAAATCTTATCGTAAACAAAATCAATATCTTCGAGTAAAAGACAAATATTTTTAGTTGTATTTATTTTGTAGTATAGCATGTAGGCAGTGCATACAGACATTCATTCGATCAGGCCTTAATTGATGACTTTGTTAACGTTAAAAATTCAAAAGTAAAATATCTAAATTGATTGAAATTTTATTGGAAGTAAAAATTTAAGACTACAATTTTACTTCCGAAGCCGATCAAATCTTTTAAAATAATAACACACCTTGCACAACACAATAGTTTGTTGTTTTATTTAATCGTATCAGGTCATTCTATCAGTCAATTATGTGAAGACGCCACTCAAACTTACTACAAACTTCTTTATCTTATAACAGGGCTACTAAACAATCATAATTTTAAATATGTTTTTCTAATTAAATATAAATTACGTAATTTGTCTTACAATAAACGCTTTAATTGTGCGTTATAATGAACAACTTTTTAACGAAATTCGACGCAAAATGCTAAGAAGGATAAATCTATCTTAGGCATACTTAACGTAGCCAGTTAACCCAAGCTTCTCGGTTGAAACATCATCGGTAGGAGGACCCAGAAGGTCTGTATGCTTAATATATGCAGCGCTCCAGCAACTCGCACTTAGACCCCTTGCATGCACAGACACGGAACAGGGGCTCTATTTTTGATTCCTTCGCCTCGAGTCGAGCGCTTGGTTTCTACTGATTTTCGTTCGACATTTAACTTTCCATATTCTTGAATCGCTCGACCGCAACGAGTACCCTCACCCATTCGTTGCAGTCGAACGATACAAAGCGATTGATAGAAAACCGTCAAAATCAAAGCGTTGTGTCAATGTCATGTCATTCGTTTGTTTGTGTCATTGATAGTCTTTTCTATTAAAAAGCAAAGGTTTTTTTTAACAGTCAATAGAAACATGGATATTACGTTCTGTTTTCATTGAGGTTGTTACCGGTTATCTCTAAATTCTGCGTGGAACGGATAACATCCAACATTTCGTATTAGGTATGTTTGCAGCACCGGAAACGAACGATTAAAAAATACGGAAAATCGGCGTCATGCGAATTGGAAGACGAGTGTGACTCTAGTCGAATGCGACAACACAATGTCATACGTGCGATTCAAAATAGATCCCCAGAGCGAGCGCAGCTCTTGTGAGATTCCATGTCGTTAGATGTTGTCGCGCTTTAGTAGGGCACGGGGAGGCGCACTAGTGCGTGATGCCGTTCCCTCTAGAAAACCTCCGAAGGTGATTCGTTTCACACGGCTTGAGGAACCCTTTAAGTTTCTCGCCGCCCCCAAATAAGCCCGGTGAAGCTGAAAATGCCGTCCGAAGCAATCAGCAATCTCTCTCCAAAAAAAAAAGCGTTTGTATGAAACTTGCCTTCTGCAGTCTCTTTATTTTGTGGTACGAATATGTCTAGGATACCTATACTATATATGTAGTTTGCGTTATGGTGGTGACTGACCGGAGCGATCATCGTAACGTAACAGTAACTTACAATTCGCGGCGAGCTTGATACGTCATTGCTGATTGACCAATAAGAGGGCGGAGTGAGCGGCGAGCGGCTCTGTCAGTTAACTGACCATGCGAAAGCTTTCTCCGTGAAATGATTCAGTCAGTCTCTACCTTTAGGTTCCGTCCCTTCTGCCTCGTGGTTTTCAATAGAACGCGAAACTTTAAAACTGTATATTTTGCGTTAAAGCAGGTGTTACTTTTTATGTTTTTAGACGTGGCAGTGCCTATATACAGCTACTTCGAAGGCATATCGCTGCGGCCCGCTTACTCCACCATGGCTCTCCTATCCATATACATATTCCTTCCGATGAGGAACAACTTCTTGGCCATAATTCTGGGGGTCATCGTCAGTACGGTGTACGTTCTCATCTTCGCTTTCTTCACCTACCATGAGGATCCGCAGATCGGCGTGGTGGTAAGGGTTAGAATGCTTTTTTAACTACTTTACAGCCTTTGTAAAGTTGTCATTTTGGGTATGCGAGTGTTCAAATTATAATGTGTGTTGGGTATAACTGGGCTTGTCGTTCCTATTTTGTATGTAATTATGTTTTAATAGTATAAGTTTTAACTTCAAGTACGTATGTATATCTATTCTGCATTGTATTGTGCAGTGCCTACTTCGTCTACCTTTTTTAATGTTATCTTCTGCTGGCTTGCTGAAAGAAATTGCGTTCTTAGATAAGCAGTTGTACTTGTTTATTCTTACTGTTGACCTTTTTTACATCACTGTTTTGCATTAGTAAGTGTGTACGTTATAAAACAAATAAATTGTCCCTAACATTAATGTCCAATATTTACGGGATTATTACCACGTTTTTTGTAGTCCTTGGTTATTCAATTTCAAAGATTAAGAAACTTAAACTGTCTTGTATTTAGTCATTAGTCTATGTAGAAACATCATTTACAGAAGTGCCGTATACCGTAAGTGTAGTGTGTCGGGATCAAAACGAACAGACACACGTACCTACAACATAAAATTTATTAGATAAATAATTGTACATACATAAATGTTATGCTTAACTTACTGTACACTTTAGAAGCATGCCATTCCCTATCATGAATGCTATGTCAGCTGGTATTATTTGAGCCATAAGGAAAGAAACTTATTTAAAAGTATCAATAAAAAACATATTATCATTATTCAAGAATTATAATATTGACTTGATTATAAAACAAAAATCGATGAAGTGTTGTAATTATTTATCATTCCATCAATCATTCATGTGATCGGTTGTTGATTATCTCAGTCAAATGGTACTTCTAAATGTTTATAAACAAAAAAAAACGTTGGAATGTGATGGTGAACTTTTGGATCGGGTTTTAATACTTAATAAAATATTACATGAACTGTATATTTTTATTAGATATTATGATATGTGAGTGGTGTAGGTGTAGTGTATATGTTATGGACCAAAAATACCCAATATGAGAGGGCAGTGTGATTATAACTATTAAAATAATCAAATCGTCCGGGCATTATTTATAATGTGTATCACCTATGGGGTAGAGTAATTAAAAACAGGTTTTATTACTGTTTTTTATTTCAAAAGTAGAATCAGTATTTAAAAACAAATAAAATTATTCCTTTAATAGGTACTCTGCTGGCCTATGATAATAAAACCTTAAATGAACTGGACTTTACCACCTTTTTCTGGTTACCATTCGAAAGTTCGACAGTTATTTAACACATTTTCAGATAACAATTTACGAAACTCAATTGTTCATTTCACAAATCAACACTCCGTGTAAAATTGTTTTACAAACCTTACATCTCATAATGTAATTGTTTTATAAATTGTCATTTTGCTACACAATATGAGTTATTTTTACCTATCACAAACACGTCAAATGGACTAAGATCTATTAATCAATTTTAATTTATTTAATGTTATATAACGGAGAGCAGGGTACGTACGGGGACGAGTAAAATAAAGTTATGGTTTATAAAATAACAGCGTGTCATTTGAATGTTATGTTTTGATGCCATTGTTAAGGCAATAGTTTCTGAAATGAATCGTTGACAAAATGTTGCTTGTGGAATTAAAAGTGGCTAATGGATTGTGTGTAGAACATTATAGAACCCCTTGTTCTCCTCCCCGCACCCCATGCAATGTAAAATATACAAATTATATTATCAGATTGCCCGAAAACCACATGGCAATATTCATAATGTCTAGGCAATGTGATATATAAGGAAGTTCAAATTTTAATTACTTACTTCGCTCTAAGTAGCTTGTCATTATTCATAATGCCCAGACATTATAAAAAAAGCCCCAATTTTACTTGGTATATAGCATATATGTCGCAATTCTACATAGCACACTGTTATAGGTCGCGACAAACTTCTAGTCCCCTCTGAAGTTGGCGCGATTCGCGTCGCAGTAGTAAAAATTTGGCGTTAGTAGGGCCAAGGCGGGGACGAGCGGTAGGGCCTGACTGTACAGCTGCGCAACGAAGCAACTTCAGAGGGGACTATAAGTTTGGCGCGACCTATACCTATACATAGCAAAGCGACCAGTCGCTAAGGTCGCTGTATTTTCGATAAATTAGCGACCAACGTTTGACCGGATTGTAAACAGAGCACTATGTACTGTGAAAAGGGACATTAAAGAAAGAAAAGTAGCCTCCAAAAGCCAGGCTTAAAACAGGCCCTACCAACTCTTATCACGAATCAAAACGCATAAAATACATTCGAGACCAAGAGACAGCTGGATGTAAAATCTATGTATATAAATGTGGTCTTTAGGTCATAATAAATTATACTAATTGCCTCCTCTTCTTACAGGTTGCCTCTGACATAATATATCATATCGGCGTGAATCTAATGGGCTTATACTTCAGACTGATGAATGAGATTGTCACCAGGCGATCGTTCTTGGACAGAAGAGCGTGTGTTGAGAGCACTCTACGTTTGAAGTTCGTTAAGGACCAAGAGGTGAATTACTCATACTACATTTTAATAGTGTGAGGTCACGATAACATAAGATTTACGTTAGTCGGTCGGTCGGTCGGTCGGTCGAATGGATGTAGAGCATTGTATTGTTTATAGCTCTATAATATTTCTTTATTCGATGCTTAATGAATAAATGCTGAAAAAAAATGCTAATTATGAATGGTTCGTAAGAAACATAGGACGGGAGTCCTTGTCCTTGCATGAGAACCAGCAAGCAACCCGGTGCTTTCTGTTTTCTGTTACTTTCAACGCGTCTTTTCGGAAATAGGGGTTTTGTTTCTATCACGAATTACACTAGCTATCACAAATATACTTTCATTACAAAACTAGGACATCGATAAGCGGATGGTGGCTACGATCACAGCTAAGATTACTGGTTCAGCGACTCTCCCTGGCGATGCAGCGTGGCAACGCCGTCCGCGCCGGTTTCATAATAATGAAACTTCGATCCAATCTGAGACTTTTGAGTGGCTGTCTTTTGTTTTCATGCAGCATAATAATTACTTATATTATGTCTATGTTAACAATATCTTGCTTTATATTTTATAATTATATGGACATAACTACATATATAAAATAATGTACTAAAAGATACTATCTACCGACAACAAAAGACTTTGAATTATTTAACAGTATCGCTAAAAGCGAGTCATCCTCAACACGACTATTTTACTAATTTGATTTACAAAGAATGAAATATAATTTTACATTATGGTTTCAGGAAAGGCTTATGTTAAGTATACTGCCGGGACACATAGTGTCCAAAGTGAGAAATGACATCCGAGATCTGTTCCTTGGCCTTCACTCACGTCGTATCAGTTCCAATCTCAAACCCTTCAAGTAAGTACTTACCTTTTAACCCATTTAGACCGACCAGGCGTTTGTGTGTTGTTGTAAATGAAACTTTAAAAGTATCATAATTAGGGTAAATCTATAAAATATTTTTAGAGGTGTTATAACACCCTGTCGGACTTAGTGGGTTGTAATCCCATTCGTCATCATTATATATTTCACTACGGGGCTCAGTCCTTGCCATAGGGTTCAAATCAAGTCCAATAAGAGTACGTCGGTAGCGCCATAGCCATTCTTCAATACCTAATCGTAAATTGAAAAGGTCTGTGGTCTTTTATACGCAGACTTTTATTAATAAATCAACATCCCGAGCAAATTTAACGTCCCTACAGCTGTGGCACAAGTTTTCTCGAAATACCAAAAGACCATTAACCACCACGCCCACCGGCCAAGTGCAGACTGATGGTTATAAACGAGTGCTTATGCAGCAACGGCTTAATCTGCCTTCTGAAGCACGGATGAGCTCTAGATGATGCATTTTTGGTTACTCATCCGATTACCAGCCTTTGCAAAAGTTGATTTATTTCAGCAGACCATGCACGTTTACCACTGCGTAACAATATATAGTTCCTAATCATAACATTTGTCGAAAATTTGGCTTGGTTACAAATGAAATCGTCATTTGATCCTCTTAGTCATCCCATCCATCTATACTAATATTATAAAGCGGAAACCTTTGTATTTTTGTATGTATGTATTTGCAACAAATAAACTCAAAAACTACTAGACCGATTTAAAAAATTCTTTCACCATTAGAATGCTACATTAGCGCTGAGTAACATAAGCTATATTAAAAAAAATATTAAATAAAATATTTAAAACTACAATTTAATTTTCCAATACAAAATGATTTGTTTGGTTTGTTGTCATGGAAACCATTGATATATAATAATATTTTAACTCAATGATGAAAACTGTCAAAGCAGTACGAAGTCCGCCGGGTCAGCTAGTAACTAAAAAAGCTATAAAAATAAAAGAGATTTATAGTCAAATCGACCTAATTTTGCGATTCAAAATGCGATTTAAAAAATCATACGATTTGCCAAAAGGGAATCTGGTTTGGCGAGAAGGACTACAAAATGGTGGCGCGGGCGATGTTCTACTATTTAATGGACTGTATTTTTTTGTTGGAGTAATACTAGGTTAGGACGTATCGAAGGGCGAGGGTTGGCTATAAGGTCAATAGGTAAGCCGTTCGAGAAGATGGAAACAGGACGTACCTTTGATCAGCGAACGGCGGGCGGGCGAGCAGTCGGCACCGGCACGAGATTGGTGGCCGGTGGAAGCACTTTGCTGGTGCACAGACCTGGACCACACGCGCGTGGTCTCTCACAGTTTTAACATTCCTAACGCGGTGATAGCTAAATGACCGAAATGGAGATCTCCACTAAGCGCGAATGAAAGTGGCCGTTTCTTTCAGACGTTGTCAGTGCATTAAGATTACGATAGCAGCCGCAGCGCTAGTTGGCGTGCGGCGTTCTATATTGCGGTCTTCTTGTGCGGGAGAAAGGTATTGGAGGGGATGGGTAAAAGCTAGTATAGCGTCAAACTACCTTTTGCGCGGCAAATTTAAGTCACCAACTGGCGCAACCAGAATCTGTACAGGGTGTTTGGTAATACCTGTATAATAACGATTTTACAGATAGGGTACCGTGCATATACCAGGTTTATACCTGGAAAGTTATTATCATACCTGAAAAGCACCATATGGCCGAGATATTGAGGTTGTTTGTTACTAAAGAAAATTTCAAAGTGACAACCCTAGGTCCAGCTGATACATTGTTCTTGTTCAACAACCTCATGATCCAACAAAAATAGATATTAAAACAACAGTGTTGAACAAAAACAATGAGTTCTTGTATGGAAAAGTAAATTACGGAAATATGATTTTGCATGTTATCACGTGTCCTATATATTTGGTTGCATGGCTTTGCTTTAGAACACCTTTAAAACCTTTTATACATACATATTATAATTGTAAATGTCAAATTTATATAGATTACGAAAAATCCCCTTTACATTCCGTAATCCTGTACTTCAAGACAAAAATTGTTATCACGTCTGTAATCGCAACACCGTTGCGTAACCTTCAATTATTATTCTGAATGTAATATTTATTACAATTGTAATGGGCACGTGGATGATTTTGGTGTCTTCTCGGTAACACTGGTTTACATCTTTCTTTTTTCTCTTTTTGTAGTTTTTTCTCACCCTCTTGTTAAGTGTAGTAATAGATTTTAGTATATTGAACCTGTTCAATGGAAAGATATTATGCTACAATGCTATTAATATTACTGTTATAGCGACAGACTTAGATATAAGATGGTGGTCGCTGACGGACTTAAAACAAGCGTTACCACCAACCAAACCCAATAACAACAACATGTACTGGGACCGAGAACGAGTTACTAAAACTGTTTACTGATCAAATTCTAGTTCGAACAAAGTGTGTATCGTATTTTTTATAAATATTCGTAGGGCATTCAAAGGGCAGTATTTTCGAGATCTCGCACATCAGGCGATCGGCTACCATCACCAGCTCATTTTTATATCCCCACTGCTGGGGCACGAGCCTTCCCTATGGATAGATAGGGAGAACGGGCCATAAACCACCACGCTGGCCCTGTGCGGATTAGTGGTTATTAACAACTGCTAATACAGCCGGGACCAAAGGCTTTACGTGCCTTCCGAAGCACGGAGGAGCTCGAGATGATACATTTTAGTCCCCCATCCGATGACCGGCCTTTGCGAAAGTTGCTTAACCTCAGCACTCGCAGGCCGGGCGCGTTAACCACTGCGCAAAACGATAGCATGTCAACTGTTATCTATACCACCTCAAAATCCTACATTGATTATGTAAAATGTGGCGTTAAGGTCACTGACGTCAAGTTTACTCAAAATTTATGATTTAACTGCTCTGTCTACCCCTTTTTTGGGAGGTCTTGAGAGTTTGTGTGTATGTATGTATGTACTAACTTATTTATTTTAGCCAAATGTACATAGAAGAGCATGATAACGTGAGCATACTGTATGCTGACGTGGTGAACTACACCATGATATCGACGACATTGTCACCCATGAGAATGGTGGAGCTACTCAATGAGCTCTTTGGAAGGTTCGACGAAGCTTCTGAGGTTGGTAATGGCATTAAAGCTAAAATTAAAAGACTTTAAAATTATAAAAACGCTTGAAAACTTACTGCCCGCACCGATGATTGTCAAATTAAAAACGCCTGCCATATATTAACAGTCTCTGTACCTAAGGGCGGCTGGACATCATCAGACGTTAGGATTTTGTCATGAACTTCAACTTATTAACTTATTCTTATTCTTAAACTGTTTTTAACTCTACAATAAGCTTTAATTGCAAATATATACATATAGTTAATAAGTTTATAGAAGGTGCGTTAACATATCACTAATCACCATTAGTCAACACAAATATCAAATAATGACATGAACTAATAAAAAATACGCTGGAAACAAAATGTATAGCAATAATTTATAATGATAAATAAAATAGCTTTATGTGTTATACGAGTATAGAGCAGAACTTTTTGATATCTTTATTAGGCGTTATCCTAAAATTACTTTTGCACTAGGAAAGATAAGATTTGATATTATGTAAATTAACAATAAAAAACCTACCAAGATAATTATATGAGTGTTATCCGGATAGTAAAACAGCCGTTTAACATCATTATTGATGTTAATGGAAATAAGAAGAAAAATAATTTATCTGGCAACTTTCATCTTGTTAAGATTGATTGCAATAATGATAATAATACTTACACATCTTAATGTACTGTAATTAAATAAATAAGTTCGTATTTTTTTTCAATTTCAGGAATATGATGTCCTCCGTATAAAGTTCTTGGGAGACTGCTACTACTGTGCTAGCGGTATTCCGAAGCCAACATTGCTGCACGCAAAGAACTGCGTTGACCTCGGCTTGGAAATGATTAACATCATCAAGGGTGTGAGGTAATACCTTGTTACATAAAACAAAAGAACAATCTTACTCAGCCATCACCAGCCCAAAAACATATGGTGTCATACTATATACGAATTTTAAGTTAAAAAACGTTATCGGTCCCAGTACACTACCCTGTGGTACACTACCTTCATAGTATTAGCAGTTAATAATAGAAAAACTGCGCTCAATCCATTTCTGTCCGTGAGCTTCATTAATACAACAAAGGTTCTTTGAGATTTGCTGAGCACGCAGTGTCTGTGTCTCAACGCCACGTTTAGTGCATTTGAAGTAGGAGGCAATAAGCTTTTGTAAAATGTGTACTCAATATATCGTTTCTGGAACTTTGCTTAATCTTTCACTATCTTGCGAGATAAAGTCGTTTAAGAGTATGTGTGGAGTTGTAATAAATATAAAATTACCTTTAAAGGTCAAGGCTACGTATTTGTGTCACATTTTTTATTAAGAATGTAAAATGCATGCATGCTTTTAATCACCGATTGAGAATGATCAAATTAGAATTATCAAAGAATGTTCTTATCAGTAGCACTTTCTATTCGGTATTGAGTATTTAACATACTTTATCTACGTTGTTAAGTTTACTGTATTAAACCACTTAGGGTATGATTGTGTGTTTCATTTATCAGCAATGGGCTACTGCCCGCGGCTTCGTGTAAAAAAAAGAAAACAACATTTACATTTATTTATCCAAAAACGGTCCTGACTCTCGATAAGACCCGATAGTTTATTAGAGTTTACTAGACCGCAGGTCTAGAGCAAGAGTTTAATAAAAGTCTGATGTTTTATAAAATAAAATGTGTAATAATAATATGGAAATAGCAACAACTGATACAAAATATTTTGAATATCTTGATACGCGATTCAGAATTGTTGATCACGCCATCTATGATTTTACATCGGATCTATGTTTATATTATATGAAAATTCTATTACATAACTTTTATGCTTCTAATAATAATGTTTCCTCTTATTTTTAGGTATATATTTTATGTTTATTTAACATATAATATTTTATGTTTATAATAATTTTTATCGTATAAGTATATTAATTGATAGAGCGCAGCGTGATCACTATTATTTTAGTGAAATAATCTTTAGATTACTCCCCATATATAACAATGATAACGGTTTTGCAGGGAAAAACGCTCTCTCAACATAGACATGCGGATTGGAGTGCACTCTGGTAGAATTTTAAGTGGACTGATAGGCATTAAAAAGTGGCAATTCGACATTTGGTCTAACGACGTTACTATTGCTAACAAAATGGAATCAACAGGCGAAGCTGGGTAAAACTCGCTGTTGATTAATTCTTACCTTTATTTCAATTTTATGTTATCTATAAGGTTTTCTTCGTCAACATTTAATTTCTTACCTTTCTCTCAACAGGAAAGTTCATATAACAAACCAAACGCTAGAACTGCTAATGGACTTCGCCAGAGAGTACATAATCGAGCCAAACTATGCTAGTCAAAATGATCCTTTCTTAATGAAAAACAAATTGGAGACATTTCTACTTTCTAGACCAATCAGGGTAAGATTAGTAACTAAGGTAGTATCACCAGTGGTCAATACTTTTTTCCTTTATTCATTAGAAATAGGGGCCAGCAACTAATTTTCGACTTTATCGACAATTGAAAACAGACCACCTACTTCATAGCTGACATTCTGTAAAAATTCGTGTAATTCAATTCTGTATTATTTTTTGGCAATGTAAACTGATGTTGTCAAAGTAAAAGAGGGAGCAAAACTGCGAGTGCGACTAAAGCTTAAGTGTCAAGAAATTAACTGTAAATGTAGAATATGTATAAAGATATATTTTTTTATTGTTTGCAGCCTATTGAGTATAAACCATTCCGTCGACCTTCCGTCGGGTTCAACAAAATAATAAACAAAACATCTACAAGAGTAAGTAAAACTGCTTTTTAACTATGATTCATTATATTCATTGTTTATTCTGACCATTAGATAATATTTTCTTGTACCTCTAGTAGCGATCGGAAAATAGAAGCTCAGCAAGTGCTTTTAGAAGGACAACCACTTTCATGGACGAAAATTTGGTGGAATACCAGCAAATGTTAAAAGCAGCTGACGCACAAATGGCCAAAGAGATTGAGGATATGACAAATGGAAAGTAAGGTCCATAAAATTGTGTCTGTGTGTCAATAAATAAATTCATGTATGGAGCTGCGCCTCCCTCTTTCATTGGTTCCCCAGAGTATCAGCGCCTTGGCACGTCAATGTAATGTTTAAAGCAGAGTGTTAACTAGCTTTAGTTATTATTCTGAGGTGTTGACCATTTTGATGGCATAGATAAGAAATGTTAATAATGTCCATTATCTTAAGTTGCCATAGATGTTCCGAATAAATATTTATTCATTTAATTAAACGTTTAAATATACATTTAAATGACCCCCTGTCTCCCTGTAACCACGGACCCTGCAAAGGATTCGAAACGTCAGGATAAACATTAAATAATGTGTAAAATAAAATAAACGCGAGTAGATCCGTAAAAGTTGTTTCATTTAAATGTGTAGTGTTCGCGTAAACTTTAGAAAACAATATTTAAATATACATTTTTACTATTTGTAATAAAACTGCAATTTCATTGTTTTACAGAGATCAATTTCGGAAGGAATCCAGTTTAAATCGATTCACTTTGATGTACAAAAATATGAAAACGGAGAAAGCATTCCTGCTTCTACCCGATCCCTTATTCAAATACTATATACTGTGTTGCCTCATCATATTGTCTTTGATGTTATTAATAAACGGACTGACAACAAATTGGTAAGTATTTGGGCCTATTTTTAAAAGTGAAATATTACATCGTTTAGCATTTCTTCAACATTTTATAATAATGATTAGTTACTACGTCTATTATGCTAAAGACAAAATATCTGTTGCTATATGGTAACAAAATATATTTGTGATTGAAAGGGATACCCCTTTTGAACTATTTATGATTCTTGACTCGTAAAAATTCTTCAAAGATCTATCACAGAATTGATAATTGAAACGTCTTAATCCATGATAATAATATATGTATAGCAATTATAAAAATATAGAAACAGAATATTCATTATTCATTCTTTTCAGAGTCTGTTAAATTACACATAAAACTTTTATTTCCAGGTTTCGTGGCTTACAATGGTACACTTGGACAATATTCATAATACTATTCATAGTAATGACTCTAATGCAACCTTTGACATGGTTTCATTTCCTATGGACAAAATACAAAGGCATGGATGAGCCAAGGCACCCGACAGTGCGTGTCATTTTTGATGCCTCAGAAAGTATTATAAGATCAGCAAAGATACGAACTACAATCTATTTACTCATAAGCGTGGGTTTGGCAACGACATCTGTGGTCAACGTCATTAGTTGCAGTGAGGTGGAAGTAGTACCAACAACATCGGAAACTGTTCTTTCAAATTGCGTGTCGTCGTGGGTAAACATTATGATATATTTTTTGATTAGCCCTCCTTTTTGTCGTTGTGCTTTTTACTTTGACTTCTCTATGTATTTTAAATGTTTTTTTATTTTTTTGTAATTTGTAGTGTGTCACTGAACAAGTTCATTAATTTCGTTTTAATTCTATAGCTATTGAAAAAAATACAGTTGTACTCGAACACAACTAAACTTTAATAATTTTGAAATAAAATGATATGCTACCTAAAATAAGATAACAAAATACAAATATTTCGTTTCAGCATGTTACCCAATGTTGGGGACTTGCGTTGCTGCTTAACTTTCTATTCAGCAGAGTTTTCTTCATCTTCAAATGGATCGTTGCCGGTGGCATGACCATATTCTACCTGTGGGTCGTTTGGGAATACAAAACTAATTTGTTTGCTGTCGATGGCACGTGGAACGTCGGCCTAGATCCTCGGATATCACATACTTTGTCTGTTGTGCTAATAACAGTATCACTATACTGGATAGACAGAACCACGGAATTCAGAAATAGGTTGGATAATCTATGGCAGATACAACTGAATGACGAGCAGCATGAAGCGGAAACAATGTTGAGAGTAAACAACATGTTATTGGAGAATATTCTCCCGGCCCATGTTGGTAATTAACTATGTTTTATTTATTTTTTAAATGAAGATAAATTACCTATAGACATTAAAAAAGGAGGGCTGCTTTAAGTCTGGTAAGACATCATTAATTTTGCACGATCGCTCATTTAAGTGACCGATCGAGACGCTCATTATCCTGTAGAATTTTTAAAGTGTCTATGTTTACGCCCTTTACCCAGCATTATTCAATCAATGTCTAAACATTGATTTATATCTAAATATATGGTCTTGTCTTATTGTCTCCGTAGCTTAATTAAAATAACAGTCTCCAGTGGAACGTCCTAAGGAGAAGTGAGTTTGCTTTAAATCTTTATATCTTTATATCGACATTTCGTAGTTAACTTAAGACTCAACGACCCAAGCAGTGGAAATTTGCAGTGAAAATGCTCTTCGCTCAACGAAAAGTGAGCGCTCTTACAGCTACGATAACCTTTCTGGAAATTAGCTAGTAGACTGTACGTGCCCATGGGACGTCTCGCCTGATGATACTCATTTTTCTTTACAGTGCAAGTTTACTTGAACCTGAACCGATCCATCGACGAGTTGTATTACGAGAACTATGACAATGTGGCTGTGATGTTTGCTTCTCTGACTGACTACAAGCTTGGAGTGGATAACGACGCCGACATGAGCGATAAGTTTGTGCTGAGCATTCTGGACGAGGTCATATCCGATTTCGACAGGGTATGTAAAATTAAATTTAACCTAGAAAAATTAAATTGTAAAGAGGTCATTGTTACTAGCTAGGTAAAAAAGACAAAATGTTAGATAACAACGCAAAATATGAAAAATATTGGGACGTTAGTAAGTACCTGCGACAGCTATATGGTTCAAAAGTTTATGCAAACGCTACCTGAAGAAATATATTTTATAGACGGATCGGGCCTATCTATAAAAGATAATTTCCGAAGTGTGTCGAATTAAATAGGGTATGTAAAATTTAATTTAACCTATAAAATTTAAATGATAAAGACGTCATTGTTACAAACTAGGTAAAAAAGACAAAATGTTAGAAAACAACGCAAAATATGAAAAATATTGGGAAGTTAGTAAGTACCTGCAACAGGTATACGGTTCAAAAGTTTATGCAACCGCTACCTGAAAAAATATATGTTATAGACGGATCGGGCCTATCTATAAAAGATAATTTCCGAAGTGTGTCGAAGATACTGAAACCTCTTAACATGTTTTTCAGTTGTTACTCACCGGCACTTCAATCCACAAAGTGGAGAAAATCAAAGTAGCCGGTTGGACGTACATGGCGGCTTGTGGCTTGGACCCGAACAGAAGAGAGTCAATTGGCTCCGCCTCCGACACTTCAACGTTCCAAGGCCAAAATAGCCCTTATGACAAGGCCATAGTATTGACAATGGTGGAGTTTGGAGCAGCCATGATGATGCAACTGCAAAATTTCAACAGAGGATCTTTTCAGAGTTTCGAAGGGTTGAATTTGAGAATTGGTAAGTTATTTTTTTATATAAATACGTCTAAATAAGGAACAGTGATAAAGTACAATGTTTTTGTGCTTGCGCATAAAGTTGCGCATAAGAAAAACTAATGCAAACAGTGCTGCCGGATTAGTGACCAAATTAAAATACCATGCTTCGGAAGGCACGCTAAGCCATTGTTCCCGCTTGTTGTCGTGAGATCGTAGTTATTGAAATCTACCAATCCGTCTCGGAGCAGTGCGTGTAGTGGGTTAGGACCAGATCTCTCCATGTACTATGTTGTTCATATGAGAAGGCCCACTGGATGGGTATGACCCTGGGAGCATCCAGTGGGACGTTTATATGCTCATGATAGCTTGTTTTTTAAACATCTTGATCCATTATACACTTTTAAACTTTCGCGTTTCATAGTTAACAAAGAATTTAAACGGTTTTGTCAGCCCGTGACCACGGCCGTTGTAACTCGGTCGAAACGTCGGTCGGGTATAGAGAAGGTATAAAACATTTTACTAATTAGGTTAATCTTGATCCATTAACTATCAGCATAAATATCAGCACACAAATTGTGTTATTATGCCACGACCTGATGGTATTCTACTTTAGTAGGTACCTAATTGAGATTTTAAAAAAAAACACATTAAAAAGAGATTATTTAACTATAAATATATTCAAACATTATGTTAAGGAAGTCGTAATAACGAAACTTCTTAATGTCAAAGGAATTTCGAATGGAAAGGTCGCGGCGGGTGTTGTCGGCTCCCTCAAACCACTCTATGATATATGGGGTCACGCTGTAAACATGGCGTCTAGGATGGACTCCACTGGGGAAACGGGAAAATTACAAGTATGTACATTTCTCTCAGTATTACTTATCTGAAACTTTCTTAATCTTTTCAATTTTGCAATTTTTATTTTTATTTACAGGTGACAGAAAACACGGCCATCATTCTGGACGAATGTGGTGTTTTAACCACTTGTCGCGGTGAAACTTTTGTGAAAGGCGCCGGCTATATAAAGACGTACTACGTGCCACTGAATGACCACTACAATTTAATTAAAAAAGAGAACAGCATTGACTATTATAGGAGGGAAGACAGAAGTCGTTACTTTAGCGTCAGACATAGCTTTGACGAGACATCTAATATTTCTGATACCAATTCATTTTACAATGGATCCAACTCGACTTATGATATGAATGTTGATAATAGTGAAATAATAGATAATACTGCTGATCCTACTGTACTCAACATTGTTGATAATGTCAACAAATCTTATGAGCCTACAGAGATTGATAGCTTTACTTCATCAGAGTTTGATGATGCAGAATCTGAAGAAATTAAAGATTCTGACAATATTTTTCTTGAAAACAAATCTTATGGACCGGTAGATGAGCAAAGCTACACTTCAATGGAACCTGATGTCGAAGATACTCGTTGCTGATATGCATGCTATGAGGTATATTTTTTTATTTATTTGTTATGCTACTTTTAGCCCAATCTAGTCGTTAATTTAGATGATGTTATTAGAATTTAGGCGAAGAGTAAACAATATTCAAGATAAATGTTTTGTGAAAAAATAAAAAGACACTTTATATTGCCAGTACATCTGTTAAACGTTTTGTGAAAAAAATGTTAGGTATATAGTTTGATAATATTAACAATATAACATATTAAGGACCTTTTTTTAACGGTTTATATACATTGTAGAAGTTTTAGACCAAATCATTTTTATGCAGTTAACATTATAGTTCGATAGTTCTCAAATTATGTGAGTTTTTTTTATGTGATTTAGACAAACGATATCACTAATTTAATCATACCATACACCTTTAAATTATCATGGCATTATAAATAAAATGTTTACAAGGCGCATTAATTAAGCTATCCTAGGAATACTAGAGAAATGAAATCCAATGCAAAAACATTGTAACCATTATACCGACTGACTTTTTATATTAATCAGCACTCATAAAACATAAAAGTTGACTATGCAAATAAAAAAATCTTGATTTATATAAACCAAAATTAAATACCATACTCTTATTACAATAGAATTATATTTATAACGAAGTAAAATAAATGATATTATTTCTATATGATCTTTTTACTGGACAACCCGTAGTACAGGTTAACAGTAGTAATTACTGTTTTTTTGCTATTAACTTTTCTAAACAATAGATCCTAACAAATCAAAGGAGAGCCGTGAGAGTGTGGTTAATGACGTCAGCCTCTTATTACATAATTATCTATTCTATCTAGTCTATTACACTTTTTTCACTACGCTCGCTAGAAATTATGAAATAAAAAATAACAAACGAGTACTTAAATAACAATAAAAAAGTAAGTAAAATAATTGAAAAAATACAAGTGGACAAGTGGAGATCGGGAGACCTTTGTCCGGCATTACACAGCATAGGCTGAGAAAGAAAAATCTGAGAAAAATCATACAAGTACTCACTAAGTAGATAAGTTGTAAGTTTAAAAGAACTTAACAGAAAATTTAATTTTAAATGACAAATAAATTAAATGACAGTACCTACACGCATTTTTTTATGTCACAATCTAATAATAAATATTATAATGTCCCCATTGTTCTATATCACAAGTAACACAGGTGAATTCTGTCGGAAGCATTTCGCAACTCTAAAGGCAGTCTCTGGTGGGTCCGCACCAACCTCTTTGTTGCATTGCTCTAACACTTTCTTTATATCTTCTTTATTTTTCTCCGGGAAGACTTCTAACGCTTTATTAATTTTCACATGGCCATTCTTGTCAGAGTAACCAGCTTTCGTTGACACGCAATAGATGAACTTTTGGAAATTCCTATCGCCACTTATAGTTTTCCCACTTCTGTACTGGAATATCTGATCGGCGGAGACGCCCGTTTCGATGATACACGGCATTGCCACTTGGAGGACTTGCATCGTCTTCTCTTGTGGTAGCGTGACTTTTTCCTGGATGGAAGATTAAAATGTTTGAGTAACAATAAAAAAATCTGTGTTTTGTAACCTTAAGTCAGATTTGACCGCAATGTTGCATCAGGCGCTTGTATGTTGTTGAGCCAACCATTTCACTAAGAGCACACCTTTATATTCACCGAAACATAAATACATTGTTTTTAACAAGAAAAGTTTACACAAGTTTTAGACCACATCAAGTATCTTAAACTATCTTTTAAATTTTTTATATGTATGATTGATTCTATACATAAGTAGGTTGGTACTCGTATGTACGCACCGCTCTAGAATTTGAACAGGCTTGACAATAAAGGTATTTTAGTGCTTTATCGTGACATCACAAACGACACCATCTCGCAAAATTAAGGAATAAGTTGTGTAATATTACTTAGTTTAAGATGAGCACACCAACATAGCCTTGTAATTAAAAATGATCAGACTAACTTATCATGGAAAAAACAACTTAGAACAAACATAAAGCTATATTTGGTGGTCTTATTAGTTAGGAGTGATATCGTTTCCAGAAAACTAGTCAGATGGAAAGAACTCAATTAATCAAACAAACACAAACCGTAAAGAAAGAAAAAATATATCATACTTATTTTTGTCAGAAAACTCCTTGTAGTTGTTGTTGTAATAACTAGAAATGTGTTTTTTTTTCTAATAAATGTTATAACAATTTTACATAGAAATATTAATTACGTAAAAGTTGGCAAAGATTGGTCTTGTAAATAAAAAAAATTTGAAGAACAATTTTAAAACAATGACGTGCATTTTTCGTGGTCAAATAATATAAATTCATGTCTACAACATTAAAAATAATATAATGACAAACCTTTTCAGCGAAAACGTAACCAGCACATGATGCCACAAATAAAATAATAAAACTCTTCATTATTATATTTCAGTTATTATATCAATATTGTTAATTTATTATTCTAGTTTATAATACAAATCTAACTAGCTGAATGATCGCAAACAGTGAGTTTCTCACTTTTATACCTTGCTCTTAGGCAATATAAAACGTCATAAGGATAATTTTATCAACTTGTCTGGTGTAGATGCATGTTTTTTTCTATAACAGGACAGAGAAGCGCTTGGCCTTCATTTCACTTGATGATAAGTGACAATAAGGCCGAAGATGGAAACATAGTTCACACTAAGGAACTCACCTAATCCGAACGCCGGAACACAATAAAATGCTGTAATTATTTTAAGGAGTATTTTAATTTGTCATCCGAGGACGTGAGGTAGAGTTTAGGCGTTCCGCCGACAGAGCAAGTTTAGTTGAAGAAACGATTAACTTAGTTGAAGAAACTATCAACTTCTGAAAACTTTCCGCTAATTTTTTTTATCTGAATTTGGAAATATCTTCTTCTTTGTGATGAACAACAACAACAAAAAATATATTTTAAATGGCTAAGATATTCACTTTATCGTCTTTTGCGAAATTGTGTAAAAACGGACACGCGGTTTTTCCAAACTGCTCTTACGCGGTCTATCATTATTAATATGCAATAATAAATTATTTTAAGGTTACTAGTTTCAAACATTATATTTCGCAAAGCTACAACTACTTGCGTTATTTTTTTGTGTAAATATTACTTATATATATATATTACTACATTTTGATAAAAGAATTCAACAAAACGTCCAGTTATATTATAGAAACAGCTACAATATACTACCGCGAACTATATTCTATGATGAATACATGTATTGTAGCTCGACATTGAAATGACGAGCTTAATTTAACTATCTCTCACATATTATATTAAAATGCGAAGTGCGCTTTTATATTTGACCTTGATATTTCTACTATTTCGTGTAAGGTAAGTAATTACTATTTTATTAAATCTATTTGCTAAATCAAAAACTAACAATGCTTAAGTTATTAAAAAATTTCATAAGTCACATTTATTTAAACCATAAGACATACAGTACCTAGTTTACTTCTGAATGCTAATATGTAACAACAAACCACTCGGGTATTGGACCACATATCTAAATGGGGCTCCAATAATCTTGTTGAGTTCAATGCCAAGAAAACACAGGTGTGTGCGTTCACGGCAAAAAAGTCACCATTCCTTCCCCTTCCAACTCTTCAGGGTACATCTCTAAGCCTGCAGAGCAGTATCAACATGCTCGGTATGACGATTCGCTGCGATCTGAACCAAAAGGACTACATCGAAGCCGTGATCAAAACAGCCTCGCGAAAACTCGGTATTCTGAAAAGGGTGCGGCGATTCTTTACGCCTGACCAGCCCCCCAACCGCCTAACACTCTCGCTTTCGATCGCCTTGAAAGCGAGGCCCTCGCCTCGCTTTCTATTATAATATCGAAATATAATATCGAATAATATCGAAAGCTATAGCCTATAGCTTTTGATATTGCTTTCATATTGCTTTCGAAATGACAAGATGACGCCTCCTCCTCGCCTCGCCTTCAATGCGATCGAAAGCGAGAGCGTTAGGCGGTCGACCCCCAGTTGTGCCTTTTGTACAAGACACAGGTACGGTCTTGCGTGGAGTATTGCTCGCACATCTGGGACGGTTCCGCAAAGTACCTTCTCGATGCTTTAGACAGATTGCAGCGTCGCGCTGTACGCATTATCGGCAACGCAGACGTCACAAATACTCTTGAAACTCTGCAATTGCGAAGAGATATTGCGTCACTCAGCGTGTTTTACCGCTTATACCATGGCGAGTGCTCTGAAGAACTCTTTGACCTCATCCCACCTTCTCCCTTCTTCCATAGGAGTACACGTGCTGCTCTCCGGAGTCACCGCTTCACTGTCTCTAATATTCCATCGCGCACTAAGAAATTTGGTGACTCGTTTTTTTGTCGCACCTCCAAAACATGGAATAGTTTGCCAGCACACGTTTTCCCTCCTTCCTATGATATGGGGTCCTTCAAACGAGGCGTGAAGAGGCACCTTGTGGGCCGGCAAAGTGAGGATAACTGACGCTGCGCTGTTCTCACGCTGCACCAGTTATCGTCGCATCTGGATTCCATATTTACTTAACATCAGGTGAATTGGAGTCATGTGCCGTGCTACGTATAAAAAAAAAAAAAAAACTCTAGATTCGGAAAGCCAAGGCAATCTCGTAACAGCGATTAAGCGTATGGCGGCGCGGCGCGGCGGGCGTGCAGCGTGCCGGCGCGGCGGTCGTGCAGCGTGCCGGCGCGGTGGGACTTGACAGGAAAAAGGTCAATTTTATAAGTAATACTGCTTATGGAAGTTTTTTTTAATCGTAAAACAGACACCTTTTGAAACATATTACAACATAAAAAAACATGTAAGTAACTGTTTTTAGTAATTTATAAATTGTATTCAAAGGTTACTTTTAAGCAAATTTTCGCACTGTTTTAAATATGAAATATGTACGCACGGTCGTACGTAAGGTGGCCCGCTAATTATACCAACGGGCGCGGGACGGGTTAAGCGTATGGCGGCGCGGCGCGGCGGGCGTGCAGCGTGCCGGCGCGGTGGGACTTGACAGGAAAAAGGTCAATTTTATAAGTAATACTGCTTATGGAAGTTTTTTTTTAATCGTAAAACAGACACCTTTTGAAACATATTACAACATAAAAAAACATGTAAGTAACTGTTTTTAGTAATTTATAAATTGTATTCAAAGGTTACTTTTAAGCAAATTTTCGCACTGTTTTAAATATGAAATATGTACGCACGGTCGTACGTAAGGTGGCCCGCTAATTATACCAACGGGCGCGGGACGGGTTAAGCGTATGGCGGCGCGGCGCGGCGGGCGTGCAGCGTGCCGGCGCGGCGGTCGTGCAGCGTGCCGGCGCGGTGGGACTTGACAGGAAAAAGGTCAATTTTATAAGTAATACTGCTTATGGAAGTTTTTTTTTAATCGTAAAACAGACACCTTTTGTAACATATTACAACATAAAAAAACATGTAAGTAACTGTTTTTTGTATTTTATAAATTGTATTCAAAGGTTACTTTTAAGCAAATTTTCGCACTGTTTTAAATATGAAATACGCCAAACATGTTACATTATGAATTTATTTTGATATCAGTTATAATTGTTCATACCCTTTTCAATATGAAACCAGTATCATAATGTTTTGTAATTTGTTCGCAACAAAATTTATAAATAGCTTGCTTACTTCTTAACTGATCTTTAATATTTGTAAAAATATTATGATCGGATGTTAGTGACGGTAGTTGTTGACATTGAATAAGCGCCTTTGACTTTCAAAGTAAAAAGTGTTGAATAATTTCGGCGGTCTGGTTAGAACCACGATAGCTCAATTGGAAGAGCACCTGACCCGGAATGTCAGAAGAGAAGGTTCAAATCCTGCTCGTGGAAATTTTTCCAACATTTGTGGTTTGTAATATGTTCGCAACAAAATTTGCGTTAAAAATTATTTGAACATTTACATTCGATATGAATCTTAAAAAACTATATTACAAATTTTATTTATTTTAAACCTCTATGTTACTACCTAAAATGAGTTTATACATGATTTTTTACCATTATACTGCAAGAATATTCAAAATCATTTAATATAATTATATAAAAAATATATACAGTCGTGGTCAACAAATTAGGGACACTAAGATTGAGCATTTCGGATCGGATCGGCTACAAAGCAAAATGTTCATATATGCTTTTGGTCTTCTCAAGCAAGAGGCCTATATATAACCAATCTTGACCACATGAAGAGATTGTCCTGGGAGCAAATCGTCCACAATTTATTTATATCCATAAGTCAAGTAGTCTATAATTGAAAACTGCCTGTAGACAAATCGTTCATGATGCATTATGGTTAGCATTAATTCCTACAGACTAATAAAAAAGGATATTTAATAGATAAATATCTTTCCTGTTATAATTTAATTTAATTAATATATTTAATAAATAAATGAAATTACCTATTACTACAATGAATGGATTCGTTTCACACATCTTCCTATCTTGCCCTCTCGTTAAGGTGCTATTGCACTAATCGATCGATCGATAACTATCAGTTGATAGCACTATGCCCCAAATCTCCCTTGTATACCCATCGACGTTAGTCGATCGATGCTATCGATTCATGATGATGTGATTAGTCGACTGTTTTCCAATTATTTACCGCTCACTGATAAAGCATTATCTGAATGACAATGTAAGGGTTTACATTACCCTTAAAGCATTATGTAGGTAGTTAGGTGCAATTAGTCCTATCCTACACACACTGTTTCCGATTGTCATTCAACAATAGTAATATTATGTATTGTGGACGGTTTGCTTCGTAGCCAATATGCTGGTTAGCGCAACATTTTCGCAAGACGTCATTAAAACAATTTTTGGTTACATTAACAAATGTGGACGATTTGCTCTCAAGTTTTATTTAATTGTGGGTAGTCTTAGTCAATAGTCATTTTGCCTTGTAGCCGATCCGATCCGATATCGTTATTCTCACTTTAAACTATTAATAACTCTTGAGACAAAAGTGCCGACTACCTTAAAAATCACTTTGTCAGGAAACAAAACGGCGTTTCTTCTTTCTATATGTTGGCCAATATGGAGCTGGTGTTGCCATTACTAAAAATATTATTACAGGCCGGGTAACTAATAAGCAGAGATCGGAATAGGTAGAGCTATTTTTGGTACTTTTATACGAAATGTAATACGATGTAATAATATGGACATGCCCTACGTCCCGCAGTTTCAAAATTAATCCCGGGATTTCATTTGAGTTGGAAGTTACTTAACTAAAAGCTTGACAATTCTTACGAAGCCACACATCGCGCGATGCTTACAATGAGGTATAAGGATGAAACCACAGTGAAGTACGCGACATTTCCGAAACAATCACCAGTGGAATCCGTTACATGATCTATTACATTTTTCTGTTACCTTCATTCATTTATTTTTTGTTTTTAAAATCCGGTATTGTAGTCGAAATCCCGGGGTATATCTATATTAACATATACGTTTGCGGTCAATGAACCAAAATAGCTCTACGTATTCCGATCACTGCTAATAAGTTTCGTCGTTATTTGTGGTAACTTACGTGAAGTATCATTCGGGAAAGAAATTGAGACAAATGTTTCAAATTAGGTTTGTATACATTTTATGGGTTATATTTATTAAAAAAGTAAATTAAAACTTAGCAAAATAACATATTATTTCAGAAATGCCAAAAATTGAATGGGTCACATAGTTGTGCATATTTATGCGACGTCAAAGTTTGAGATGTGTTAGTGGGACACACGATATTTGTATGAGAAATAAAATTTTAACTGATTACGAAAACAAATTGCACTCGTATTAGGCAACTGAAATGAATTTAAATCAATCGCATGAATAACTATGATACTGCGAAACAGAATCAAATATGGAATTTATAATACTCAATATGAGATGGACATATATTTTTTCCCAAATTTACAATTTTTGGCGGCCATAGTCATATACCAGCAATAAAGTTCATAATATACCTGCTCTAAAGTAAATAACATAACAGCTACAAAGTACATAATATTCCAGCAATAAAGTACATGTCAGACCTGGTATAAAGTACATAATATACCAACTATAAAATTCATAATATACCAACTATAAAATTCATAATATACCAGCAGCTATAGGATACTTAATATACCAACTACATAGTACATAATATACCAGCTACGAAGTACATAATATACCAACTACAAAGTACATAATACACCAGCTATAGGGTACATAATATACCAGCTACATAGAACATAATATACCAGCAACAAAGTACATAATATACCAGCTACAAAGTAAATAATATACTAGCTATAGAGAACATAAAACACCAGCTACGTAGTACATAATATACTAGCTACAGGGTACATAATAAAAGTAAGCATTCGTTGTATGGTAGCGCTTTAAATCGCGCAACCGTAGTCACGCACACGACATGGCCGACACTCTGCAAGTACCCTAACGAAGGCTTGTCAATATTGCGCAAGTAATATGTATTATTTTCATTTATTTTATTTTAATTAATAAATAAAATTATTATATTAGATTCTAAAGTGGCTTTGACTAGTTAATAAATCGATCAGCTAATTTTGTTGTTAACTATACCTACTTTGCAATACAATCAAATGGCAGACCGCGCATTAACCACTGCGAATACAGATCAAAGTTTGAACATATAAAAAGAGTTAGCATTTTAATTTTAAACGTTTCGATATATTAATATCTAAAAGTTATAAATACTGCAGATCGATCACTGCAGATAATGAAATTTATAATATAGAGTCGCAGTGTACAATCAGCGGGCCCGCTTTCATGACGTCCAATATTTGTAGGTCCTTCAAAAGCCAATTTGATTTGTTTAAATCTGCAAATATGCCAGCCAGAGTTTTAGGTAAACGTACTGCTGACATCGATAGGTTTTTTGTCCGCATGCATAGCGTGAACCCTTTTTGTATAAACAAAATGACGATAGACACTTTTGGACAGTTGCAGCACCGTTTACGAATGACCACTTATTAAAACTCATGTTTAATTTTGAAATTAAATTGGTTAGGCCTTTACAGCTGGTTTATGGACGATGAGAAACTTAATAATGTCAATGAGACCGATGGCATCTCGGAGGTTTTGTAAGGATCGATAGCGTATATCCTTTAGATCATTCAAGTTGGTAGATAGATATAGCACGTATTTTAAAATATTTCTAGTCATTGCAACATACTAAATTTTCATGTCAACGGTCATGCCATAAAATTTAAAAATAAAACCATCATTAAATAAATATCAATATGTTTAATCAATCCAAATAAATTAAATCAACAACAACATGGTAAACAACTCTTATTATATATTTAAATCTTTTTAAATCAAAACGTGCGTTTTGGCGCCACGAGAGTAACACTTGTAAGCTTCAAAGGCTGTATCCGCAGCATCTTTACCAGTTTTCTTTTTGCATTCTTCCAGCAATTTTGTTGCATCACCCTTATTAACGCCAGATGGCAGTTTGGCCAAAGCGGCGTCAACATTCAGCTTGCCATGCTTGTCCACTATCCCTGATTTCTGGAAGAAGCAGAGAGTGAACTTCTTTAAGGCCTCGTCGTTCGCGAACTGACCTTTTTTCGCGTTCGCCAGCACGTCTGGTTTGACACCGGTCTTTTTGACGCAATCCATGACGTATTGGTTAGCTTTATCCTTTTGCGACTGGGAGAGGTGGACACTCTGAAACGTAATGAAATGGGGGTTAATAAGTACGTACTCATGATAAGTGTGTAGGGTGACAGGGAAAGACCTTGCCTACCTCTTTGAAAGAGGTTCTAGTAGAGGTCTTACGCAACAAATTAACTTCTGTCAACAGGGATCGTAAATGAGAGACGAAGCCGGCCTCCATTGGTAGACGGCCAATAGCCCAATCATCATTTCATCTCCCTTCTTCTTCATTATTTAATTTCAGAAAGTAAAGTTTGTTTCGTAACCTCTTAGGTTCTTCTTCTTAATATTACTATAATCTACATATCATTATATACCTGCCTACTGTATACTCGCTGATATTTCGTTCAATAATAGTAGGTAAGTACTATTATTGATCAAAGGCTCGAAAGATGACTTATGCACAGAGCAACTCAAAATTGATTTTTTATTCCTCTTATCTTTATTACGAGTAATAAGTAAAAATAATTAGCTGAGTAAAGGTTATTAAATTATATTTTTTTATTATTTTAATTATTGGTTTATTCAAATCAAGTCATCGCTGCAGTTCATGGGCATTGAGTTAATCACCACGCTTGATAAATGTGGGTGATTAAATGCTAATCAACAAACCCGGTATGTCTCGGAAATCCGAAACACTTTGCACGACCGGGGAATTAAACAGCACCTCCAGAGGTCGAGTCGCGCACTTAGCCACACGGCCACCGAGGCAGACGTTATCCTTTGTTCAACAAAAATAGGAATTATTGTATATTTTAATATACTGTGTGATTACTTACATGTGTCTCCATGCCTGTAGCGGCCGCCACCAAACATAAGAACAGGATCGACCTCATTTTGTCAAGAGTACTTCTTCAACACTTTAAAACATCAAGTTTGACTAAAAAATTGCGTGGCTGCCTTTTATACTAGGAACCGAAGGAAATCAAGACGGAAACAAGTTCAGAGGAAATAGCTGAGCCTATTCAATCTAGATCTCTACATAGCCCGGTGTATTTATCAGGCATCTGACCTTTAAGGATGAAGTCATGGCTAAGGGCGTAACCTACATTCAGGTACGCTCAGCAACGAATGTCGCTAAACACTTTTTTACCTGCTCAAAATTGATAAGCGATGCGACTAAAGAATCCACAGGAGATTATTTAGTTGCTATGACAATGTAATGTGTTTTATACAAACTAGCCCGGTGTTGGAAAGTGATCACCGATCCCGAAATGCCACAAAAATCGCAGATGCGATGCGATGAGGATTGAGTTTTTTGCCCAAAACACACAGTGGTAGTAGATCCATCCGTCAAGGTCGTGAGAGTTACTGCGACTTTTGTTGCTGACTACTAACTACTACTACATTTTTTTTTGTTATGCAGAGTAGACAGACTTAGATATAGACATAAAGGTATAATACCTTTAAGTCTATCGCAAGTTACTGATAACAGAGAAGGTAAGACAGGAGTCCAACGCTTTAAAAACGTTCGTTCAAATTAATGGTAATTAAAGCAAAAAAGGGTTTCTATGTGATCGAATAAAACGTATACGAATACGTAAGCAGGCACCTTTATCCATTCAAAAAGGTCCCGATATACCTACATGAAGGTTTCGATCGTATAACTTTTGTTTAATATAAAATATAAATGTCTACGAACTTTCCATCTACATAGTGGTTTTTAAAATCAACAATCGTTTTCGATAAAAGACCCTTTTCTCTGTGTAAGGGTCACTTCTCACTAAATGCTAGCTTTCTATCAATGCTATTCGATCTACCACCAATATTATTAGAAGCACGAAATGGATTGCAATCCTATAGCGTCAATAGTCGAACGGATATGTTTTGGTTCACAAAGAGAACAACTCAGGATAATATAAGTGCCCTTTATGTACGAGTTAAATGCGAGAAATCGTGGTTTAATTCCCATAGCTTTAATCGACTTCTGCGTGAAGCAGTGCTCTACACAAACATATTATTTTTATTTATTTATTATTTTTATTATGGTCATTTTTACAGCCAACACTGGTAATAATTATGCAACAAAGTAGCATCTACAAGCAAACAAAACCAAACAAACCTTCACATATAGAATTACTAGCTGTGCCCCGCGATTTCACCCGCGTTAAGTAGTCATAGCGTGATGTACTCGTAATAAAACCTATAGCATTCCTCAATAAACGGATTATTCAACACAAAAATAATTTTTCAATTCGAACCAGTAATTCCTGAGATTAGCGCGTTCAACCAAACAAACAAACTCTTCAGCTTTATAATCATCATCATCATCATCATCTCAGCCAAAAGGCGTCCACTGCTGGACAAAGGCCTCCCCCACGGATCTCCATGAGGGGTATTTGCCGTAATCGCCACGCTTGGCAGGCGGGTTGGCGATCGCAGTTGGTTAAGAGTAACCTCAGAGAGATGCTGCTGCCCATCCTCTGGAATGGTTCCTTAGTCGGCTTTTACGACACCCTCGGGAAGATATGGGGTGGTGCAATTCCTTCCTCCCCGGCACTACACAGGGTTTACACAGCTTTATAATATTAGTATAGATTGGCAGGTTTGATAACCTGCCTGCTAATCCAGATCCTGAGCTAAGTTCTGATGGACTGTTTTTTGTGTTCTTAGCGCATTATAACAATCTTTTCAAAGAAATTTTTTTGAGAATTTTAACGAGGAAAAATTGCATGAAAATTCAAGGGGATGGGGGTTTTTGACTCGGCTCTGTATCTTCGCTGCCTGTGGAATGCCATATTTACGCAAACATTTAAAAGTTTAGCGTACAAGTACAATGTATGAGTTCTGTGTTGGTTTAAAACCTTTCATAGTCATGCATGTTTTATGCGGGAGCTCGGTTGGTGCAACGTACATCCTAAAAGCAAATCACACCAACACTTTCAGGGGAATAAATAATAATAATAAATAATAAATGTTTCCCACACTCACACCAATTATCTAGCCCCAAGAAAAGCTTCCTAAGAAACTCGTTATATGGTTAACTAGACAACGGATAAACATACATAATATACTTAAATACATACTTATTATACATAGGAAACACCCAGACCCGAAACAATTTAGAAAAACAGGTATTTCTAAATTGATCCGACCGGCAGGCTTATTACCGATCTTTTGCGATCAGTCGTTATCGCGAAATTGTACGATTATTGCTGTCAAAACGCAAATTCGTATTACGGAACGTACAACTGCGATCAAGCGCCAACAGCGCCTCTAGCGAACAATCAATTAACTGAAACTGCATGTTAAACACTTTGAAACAAAGCGACCGATTGTTTATTCGTATTACGGAACGAAATTTGACAGCGACGTGGAGCGATAGCGACTTGGATTTAACAACTAGTGCTATAGTGATTGTTTGGTGTTTCTTATTAGTTGCTGTGTCAAATTAAACTGTTATTTCGTCTCATTAATTGTAAATGACTATTGATATTACTTTAAAAACTGTTATTAGATTATTGTTCAGTGATTCGTTATTGATATTCAGTCATGTTTTACTTGTAGTAATGTGTTCTTAACTGCGATGGCGCGAGCTCCCATGTTGTTGGATTATTTCAATGACGAAGCAAGTCGTAGAAGGAGGAGCACTACTAGTATTCGGAGGAGAATCAGAAATAATGCTATCAGCAGCGCATTTAAGATTTCTGACTTTGAATTCAGATCGCACTATAGGTTATCTAGGCAAGTGTTTCAAAGTTTATGTCGTGGACTTTTAAGTAAAAAAAAAACGCGAAACCCGCGAAACACTTAAGTTTCTTATTTGAGACCACTTAGACACACGTGAAATACATTTTTTGTTGTGCTGCGTGCGACTTGCGACGAGCAAACAAAATCCTTCTACATTAGAATTGAAATCTTGTTGGATAAATTTTTTGACGTTTGCGTTTACGATTGGTTGCCGTTCTATCGCGAGTGGCGCTAGTTGCCATACATTTTAGTCGCGAATGCACCAAGCGAGCAATCAGTTTGCGATTCACATCCATAATACCAGTTTAACAATCGCAACTGGTAGTAATCGCGTTGCTATTGTACAATTAGCAACCAGTTGCTATAGAACGGTAATAAGCCTGCCGGGATCGAACCCGGGACCTAAGAGATGGCGACACCATGAAAACCGGTGTGCAAGCCACTCGACCAAGGAGGTCGTCAAAAATATAAATAGGGAATAAATTCACATCTTTTGGAAAACTGGTTTTTTAGTTAATCTTTTTTTCTATACTAAAATCAAAATGTCTTTGTCTACTATACAAAAAGATGTTTTACAAACTATTTGCTGTATTATTTATTTCCCTGGAGACACTTTGCTCTTCCATGACTATACGAATATAACTATATCACATCAATAGTAAACTAAACATCAGTTTTTATCTAAAAAAACGCTTAGGTGACCATGCAGATATCTTATCTTTAAATATCAATGTAAAACTGTTTACAAATAATCATAAAATTGTATACATGGGTTTGTGATGAGAAATAAAGTTTATTGTACTATTATTATTCTCTTTATTAAAACATATATCTTAAGAAAAATGTTTAACAATATTTTATATAAAAACATATTTACAATATAAAATATTATAAAAAACTAACCTAGGTTGTTAATTGTTATATATAATTCTTCTGTACGTATGTTTGTCACCTAACTCCTCCTAAACAGCTGGACCGATTTGGATGAAATTTTGTGGGTATATTTTAATGGGTTCCTGGATGGTTTGAAACACAATTGAACCCGGTAGTTGGCGCTGCAATAGGGGTCCATCATAGGATATTCGGGTGTTCTCAAGCGGACAAAGTCGCGAGCAGTTATTTACATTTTATAATACGACATAGCGCTTAGCCTTCATCTCCCTAAATGGTTAATTAAGGGCGAGTGGAACCACACATCATCCGGAATCTTTAACTATTATGAACACAAATACATATACGATACGAAATCCTATTTATATCAATATTAACATAACTGTGATAATCTTGTTGTCTATATTCTTCTTTAGATAATGTGTGCACCAGACAATTTGCTTGTGGTATGCCACACCTAGTTAGTAAAGGACGAAGTTACTTGTAATTAATTCAAGTTTTAAACTGTATAATTGGAGACTAGTTAGCAGTGACATAGTCATATCCGACTGTTCAGCCACAAGCATACATTACATGTTGAACTAGTTTTGACTCTTATTCCATTGAATTAAGAGTGACATTGTATACATGTTAATGCTCGGTGACTGTTCATATGGCATTAGATATATTGACCTTCTACCATCTAGGTTATGTGCAATATATGTTATATATTATATGTTATCTACTTAGCTTCAAATATTTTTAAGTATATACAGTGTACAGTGTGTAACCGGCGTAAAGATATTTTTTGATGTGTGGAGATGCATTGTGTCGAACGGCAAGTATGGAAAGGATTTCAGAATAAAATTTTGATAAATATATTTAAATAAATTATTAATCTAATATGCTTCATCATCACCAGCTCATTTTTATGTTATATTTTTACTGCTGGGGCACGAGCCTTCCCTATGGATGGATAGGGAGAATAGGCCACAAACCACCACGCAGGCCCAGTGCAGATTGGTGGTTGTTAACGTATGGTAATGCAGTCGGGACTGACGGCTTAACGTACCTTCCGAAGCACGGAGAAGCTCGTGATTCTTGGTCACCCATCCGATGACCGGCTTTAGCGAAAGTTGCTTAGCAGCAATCGCAGACCGGGTGCTTTAACCGTTACGCCATCGAGCTTCTCATATGCTTAATCATTATAATATTATAATGCGTATTGTAATCAATGTACCTACAGAAAACTGTTGCAAATTTAAAGTATTAAATCATATAATAATACATACGAGGGCGACACTGAAGTTCTTAGATAATCAAAAACTGAACAAACTAGCAAAATATTAGTTTTATTACATCTTTTCAAAATAGTGTCCATTCACATCAATACATCGCTGCACCCGATGGAACCACTGAGAAAAGCACTTTGCCCACTCGTTCTTAGGGTTTTTTCGACGGCCTTTTGAAATGCAGCCACTGCTTCCTCGGCGTCTATATAAGGTTCGGGAATAAATAAAAATCACAAGGTGCGAGGTCGGGGCTATACGGCGGGTGACCCAGTAATTCTACGTCTGACGTCGCCAAATAGTCAATCGTTTGCTTGGCCGTGTGCGACGAGGCGTTGTCGTGGTGAAGGAGGATCTTACTGCGAGGTCGTTTCTCCCGAACTTTTTCCAAGACAAGTGGCAAACAATTGTTAGTGTACCACTCTGCAGTAACTGTTTTTCGATCTTCTAAAACAATTGTTGTGTAATGTGTAATGACCTGTCCTTCCGAAGAAGATGCCACCATCTTTTTTCCCACGTTTCGACCTCTCTTCACTTTATTTGCCAACTCCTCGGAAGGAAACACCCACTCAGCAGACTGTCTTTTGTTACACGACCGCCAAAAAAGGAATGTATGTGATGTTTCTTTATTCCACCGTAACTTCTAAACGCCTGAACCGATTTAGATATATGAGGTATCGTTACAATCCTTGTATCGTTCCGACTAACATAGGCTAGTAAAAATTTGGAAATTCAACCCCTATGTGGGTAAAATAGGGGATGAAATTTTGTATGATGAAAATTAGTCATTATTGGAGTTAGAGACTAGAACTAGATGTTTAGCATGATATCTGTAGAGGTTAATTTTTGTTTCTTCTTGTATAAAAATGCTTACAAATTAAATCACATAGCATGACATATTTTATTAAAATTAAACTTATCACTAAAAGATACAAAATAAAAATAAATATTAAAAAAAATTAAAAACACGACTACCATAACAAAAAAGGCAAAAAAAAGAACTAAAAGGCTAAAAACAAGATGTCATGTATTTATTTATCTGTGTTTATAAAAGTGAAATGTCACTCATTCACTCACTGATATAAAAAATCAAAACTGCTTGATTAATTTACATGACATCTTATTTTTAGCCTTTTAGGTTTTTTTTTGTCTTTTTTGTCATGGCAGTCGTGTTTTTTTATATTTTTTATATTTTTTTTCAGGATCATAACAGTAAATCCAACTTTCGTCACCCGTAGTATGTCGAATACAGCACCGGGCACAAAGCTTCCCGACCGCTAAATGTTCTTGGAGGATTTTGTGCACTTGACTCATACCGATGCCTATATAAGCTTTTCCGAATCTGCTGATAGGTCACTCTTTTGTCAGTCTCTATCATACGCCGCACAACACTGATGTATCTTCAGTCGTCGCCGTAGAAGGCCGTCCCTCACGCAGATCATCGGTAAAATTAGTGCGACCACGTTTAAACTCATTAAGCCAGTTGTAAACAGTGGCACGAGATGGGGCTTCATCGTAAAAGGCCAATCGAAGTCTATTATAACTTTTTTGTTGCCTTAAATGACATCGAAAGTCATATAAAATCAACGAAAATTTTCTCGCGTTAAATTCATGCTGACGTAACACAGACAATTTTCAATTTACCGCAAAATCATAAAACAAACTTGACCGGGTAGTAGTTAGGCGAAGACTTAAGTGATTCATAAGTTTAGTGCAAACGGGTGATAGGTAGGTACCTAAGTGACTGATAAAAAATTCAAAATAAAAGCATAAATTACGGCAGAAGTACACAACAAAAAAAAACATAAGTGACAATCACATATTATTATGCAGATGCACGGAAGGGCCATAATATTTACTGTCGGTAAAATTCATCATTGTTCATTCGTTACGGGTACATTGTTATTAAAATGATGCGGTAAGACTTATTCAAATAATGCTTGATATTGCTTATTGTATACCGCTACATTCTGCGGTCACCGTGTAGGACTGTAGGTACCACGTTCTGTTCCAAGAAAATAAGTACCTTTATAAGTAACTAGCGGCATGCGATCCGCGGACTCTGCTTGAGCGAAAACCCGTATCCTATGATTGTTTTAAAAAACTCAGAATCCTCACTCAAACTTCAAACTCAGATCTAATTGTACACACGCGTACCTGTGTGCCACTGGACTCCTAAAATTAATTAACTAAG
The DNA here is from genome assembly GCA_963082485.1 of Eudonia mercurella. Lineage (NCBI taxonomy): Eukaryota > Metazoa > Arthropoda > Insecta > Lepidoptera > Crambidae > Eudonia > Eudonia mercurella. The sequence goes on along the minus strand of OY720023.1, from coordinate 12,926,937 downwards.
ATTTTGATGAAACTTTTTGTGTGTTGGGTCCCTGGATGGACTATTAATAGACAATTAGATGATGATGATGATTTTTATTAAGATAGAAAATAGTCTATAATTATACAACTGCTGGGCAAAGGCCTCCATCATTGAAATCAATTCATCGCTACATTGATGGGAGTTGGCTCAATCATCATGCATGCTAAATGCGGCTTGGTGATCCACAAACTCGGAGCTATGTATCAAAATCCCAAATATATGACCGACCGGGTAATTGAACCCAATACCTCCGGTTATCGGGCCGAGCGCTTTGTTACTCGACTAGGTACCAGGTGTTCACCGTTCTGTAAGTTTAGCAAATTTTTAAAAACAAAACATAGTTTTAAATCATTTAAGCACTTTGTTTTTTAAATAAAAACTTGGTAAACCCCGAGTTTGTTCCAGAACTAGGAATAGTTAGGTATGATTATACTAAGTGCATAATGAAACATTAATAAACAGTCTAATTTTCATGTACTTACCTACACACAGCAAAAATTAGCATTGAAATATGTACTGAATCCTTAAAAGTGGCAGGGGTGGTAAACCTTGCATTTTTTATAGTTGAGCTGTAGTTTTGTCTATTCTGTAGTTTTGCCTTCATCATCATCATCAGCCTACGGCCTAGCTATAAACATCCCGCCACTAGGCTCAAGCCTTCACACATAAACAACATCACAGATGGAACACAGACCGCCTAGCGCCTGCACATCAGACTACCTGACACACACCTACAGTCTGACTGAATATTTCGGTACAAAAACAGCATAGCGGCTGTTTCTATGTATCATGTACCTACCTACTAAAAATTGCATGCCCGACTAGGGTAAATTGTTTGTTCCTATTTTTATGCTCAACACCTGCTATGTATTTTACACAATTTTATGGCAATAAAAATTTATCTTATCTTATCTTATCTTATCTTACCATAAGGAAGGCCGCACACACACGGTTTCCTGATTAGGTTACCGTTTCAGGAATTCAGATTCGGAATTCCGTAAGCCTAGCGCATACATTCTGTTTTTTCTATTCGGAATTAATATTGCCAGTACGTAGAGTGACGCCTTCGTGATAGCACGTTTTAACATGGACGAAGAAAGCTGTTTACAAATCTGCTCCCACGCCAAGTCTTTTACGTCTCTATTGTGATAGTCGTTATTATTAATGTCCAATAAGCATGGATATTTTTCTACACACATTATTATATTTTCAGGCTCACATTTTGTTAGACAAAAATAAACAGAAATGATAAACGGAAAAAAAATTATATTCTAATTTAATTGTTTTTTCTTGTTTTCCTTTCTTATTCTTATTAATGTTTGCTTTGTTTTGACTGTATTGTATTTTGTGTGTGTGTGTCAATAAATATTTTTCTTTAAAAAAAAAAACCTACTAAAAATATCAGTAGCACACGTCCACTTAATACAGCGCTGATGCGGTTACTAAATGGAAAATTCCGTTCCGTCCGTTCGTGTGCGGCCGGTAAACCAAAAACTACGCGAGCGCTGCGTTCGGAATGTTGTCATTCGGTTTTTTTTCCGTTTATCAAACCTGAACGGCGGTTTGGAGCCCGGAACAAACGTCAGGTATTTTTTCCTGATGGAAAATATACGAACATTTGCGCCCTGGTGTATATTTTGTAGGTAACGCGTGCATTCAGCTCTCCGAATCTGAATTCCTGATACGGAAACCTAATCTGGAAACCGTGTGTGTGCGGCCTCCCTAAGTCGGCGGGCCGGGCCGGTCAATTTGACTGCGAACGATAGCGCAAAGGGAATCCTATACTACCAACGCACACAGAGGGCAAAAAGACCGCGCCGCCAGTGCCCGCCGGGCACCGGGGCGGCCCACCATAGATCACACAAACCAGTTTGTATGCAGTAACGCAGACGGCGGCGCGGGGCGGCATTATATTATCTATGGAACTAACTGCCTCCGTCCCTCGTCTGCTTTGTGTTCGCGGCGAGGGCAGGCGAGGGCAGCCACGGGCATCGACGGGCAGACGCGGTTCTTATTGTTTCGCGGTTAAAAAGATTGCCCCGCCCCGCTCTCTGCAAAGCGCCTAAAATGTCAAATTTCCTTAATAGACTTTAAACTTTACGGTTATGGCATATGGTTGAACATTTACCTATGAAATTTGACAGTTTTGAATAGGTTGATGTGCAGGCGTGTGTACCAATGCGGGTTGTTGCTATCAACCGGGACCAACGGCACCTATCGAAACACGGAAACCTCTAAGGCGCGGGACACACAGAAAAGACGTAAGACGCGGGCGGGGCGCGGACGGGGCGCAGACGGGGCGCCGTCGCGACTTTTTAAATATAGAAAAGACTAGGCACGGACTTGACGCTTGGTTTTTTCCGATATATCGATACATCGATAAAAAATAACCATTATCGAAATTCGTATCAAAATCGATATTTTTTTTATTTATTATCATCATCACGATCTAACTAAATTAGCTAGAACTCAAAGCCGTAAAGATTGAAAAAAATTATTGTTTTGTTGTGCTGTAATCTAATCTGTGGTAGTGAGTGCGTTGCTTCAATCAGTACTTTGATCTATAATAGTTATATCTAGTAAAAGTGTTGTGTGTGGTGTGTATGCGAGATCGTCAATTGTTTTGTTTGCTTTTTTATTTGGAATTCGTGCTTCTCGAATCGCGACTTTAAAAAAAGCAGGAGGTACTCCTTTTTTAAACTCGGTTAAAATTTTTATCGATATATCGATATTTTTTCGCGATATATCGATATTGATATTAATACTTTTAAAAATATCGATATATCGATAATTTTTTCATTTTTGACATCCCTAGCTGTGTGTGACAGCAGCGCGCGAGTCCCGCCCGGCACCCGCGCCTCCGCCCGCTCCCCTCCCTCGTCCGCTCGCGACTGCTTTTCTATATGTTTTGCGTTGCGACGCTTCTATACATTTTGTATGAAACGGACGCGGAAGAGACATTTGTCTGCGCCCCGTCTGCGTCTTACGTCTTTTCTGTGTCCAGCGCTGAAGTATTTTCAATTGAGTCACCCTTCCAATAACTTGACATTGCGCAAGTTGTTTAACTTGCAAGATCGCAACCCGAACGAGCATGCCGCTGCGCTACTGAGCTCCTCATATAGGAAGTATGTATTTATTAAGCTATACAAAACCACCTTTAAAATATAGTTCCTCGAGAGATAAAAAACGCATTATTATTTTTTAGATTGAGGATTATTTTAAAACAACGAAATTTTATTTAATTATATTAAGAATCTGACGGCCAACCTTCAAAATTAAAGAGGCACAAGTGAAATAAAAATAACTTTTGTAAAAGAACCAAGAACACGTAGCAGATGTCAGTATTATGCGCGAAAATGGAACCGTATACTTACTTGTGAGCTTGTGAATGTAGACATGCCCCGAAAATGGAAAAATATTGCATAAGATTTGATAAGCAAAGTTTTCCCAGAATTACTATTGATATTATTTGATTAGCTGAACGTAGTACCTACCTGAAATTTAGTACAGTTCGTGTCCGAACAATTTCTATATTCGATATATTTGGAAAAACAGTTGTCCATTCCTGAAACAAAACACTGCAGATTAGTGTCCTATGGCTTCACCCGCAAACGTTCCAGCCTCGATCTACTTACACAGTCCCCTCGACTACGTTCACCTGGCTCAATACATCGCGACAAACAAGTGAACTTCACTACGAGCAGCCTCAATAGTCTCCGAACTTGGACGACGTGTAGCATAAAAAGGTAAATTGCAGTTGAATAAATAAGTTTTAAAAAGTGTCTAAAATTAATAAGTCAACATTAGATATTTTTAATTAAGATTTAATGTTTATTCATATTATGTAACATTACTCTAGCCATAGCTCATTACACTGGTGGCCATCATCGTTTAGTGCCATCTCCATACTGAAGTTTGGAGATCAGTATACAAAATTTTCATAGCTCTAAGAATTAGCAAGTTGAAGTGGCAGTGGGCCGGCCATATCTGGCGAAGAACCGGCAACCGCTGGGGTAAACGTGTTCTTGAGTGGAGACCACGACTCGGTAAACGTAGTGTAGGACGACCTCCGGCCAGGTGGGATGATAACCTGCGAAAGACTGCAGGCAGATGGAAGGAAGGCAGCTGGATGCGTCAGGCTGAGGACAGGGCGCTATGGTGCTCATTAGGGGAGGCTTATGTCCAGCAGTGGACTAAGACAGGCCGATGATGATGATGATGATGATACAAAATTTTCAATTCTTCATATTTTGAGAAGGCGAGAATCTCATAGGACCCTCACTCAAGCCTGCCTAGGCTTTAGGTATTTTGTTACATAAACAAAATACATATTTATCTCTGTAATTTCCGAAGTTAGTACCACGGGTGAGCTTCTCCATAATATGAAGACTATCTTGCCAAATATAAACTCCAACAGTGCCTAGTAAGAACCTAGCTTAAGTTAATCATAAATGGTATTATCGTCTGCCACGATTCATCCTTAAGACAATACGCGAGATTATTGAATTTAAATAACATAAATTAATTAGGCAATCCAATTTCAGTGTTAGGTACTGCCACTAATTGGATATTGACATTTTCTTATCCGTTCCGATCAATGAGTGATGTCACCCCTTATATTACCAACAACTATTGTTACGTAATGTCTGCTGGTCTTTCCTTTCCGACGATATTTGGTATTCCATTTGCACCCCTCACATTCAGCTTACTATGTAGCACAGCTCATTTGAGAATATACCTACCTTTAAGAATTTATCATACTAATATTATAAAACTGAAGAGTTTGTTTGTTTGTTTGGTTGAACGTGCTAATCTCAGGAACTACTGGTTCGAATTAAAATTATTTTTGTGTTGAATAGTCCTTTTATTGAGGAAGGCTATAGGCTATATTACATCACGCTATGACTAATAGGAGTGAAGCTTAACGCGGGTGAAACTGCGGGGCACAGCTAGTTATCTTATAAAGCTTAAGAGTTTGTTTGTTTGTTTGTTTGGTTGAACGCGTTAATCTCAGGAACTACTGGTTCGAATTGAAAAATTATTTTTGTGTTGAATAGTCCATTTATTGAGGAAGGCTATAGGCTATATTACCTACATCACGCTATGACTAATAGGAATGGAGCAGCAATTAAAAATGTTGCAAAAACGGGATATAACGCGGATGAAACCGCGGGGCACAGCTAGTATCAAATTATTGCCTATTAATGGTTCGGGAGCCCTTCCGTTCAACGGGTTAATGATACTCATCTGTAGGTAGATCCCTGGTAAAACAGGCCGACGCACTTTAATCATTTGATCGCGGTAGCATTTCCTCGATTCACGCCTCCCTCCGTTTCTCCACCATGACAGCGCCTAACATTAAAACTGGTCTTACAGCGGTGTACACCCCCACCACAATCATACCGTTTGAGTACAGTTTACCGATCTCATAATGGCGACATGGAGACAACTCAACTTATGGAACGGAACACCTTAGTCGGGTGGCAGATGATGCGCAGGAGCGGTTCCCTTCGGGGGAAATGGTGTTTTTGGGGGACTTCAATGCTCACCACGAGTTGTGGTTAAGTTCCTCCAAAACTGACCATGCTGGTAGAACTGCCCACGCATTCGCTCTCACGCACGACCTGACTCAACTGGTGAACCAGCCCACCAGGATCCCAGATATAGTCGCTCACGCGCCCTTTTTGTTGGACCTTCTGCTGACGAGACGTCCAGCTGGTTACCAAGTGGAGGTTCGAGCCTCTTTAGGCTCTTCAGATCACTGCTTGGTATCCAGCAAAGTGGCTCTGGTCCCGTTACCGCCTACAGCGGTATCGAAACAGGCAGGCGGCATACCGCGCTAGGATCAGGGGTAGAGCTCTTGAAGATCCCGAAACCCGCTCACTGAAAGCAGCCTATAATAATGCCACCAAGTCTTGCAAAAGAGTCTACATCTGAGCGAATGCCCAGCGCGTTGCACGGATCGGCCAAGAACTACTGACGCATCCTACGGGCAGCCGCGCCGTAGCTACTGGCGTCTGGACAAAAGCCGTGCAATCGAACTTCTGCCAAACCTCGCTGCCACCGCTGCGAGACGTCCTGACGGAACTTTAGCTCACAAGCCGCAAGAGAAGGTCAATATCCTGGCCAAACTCTTTGCGGCTAACTCACGAATCGATGACTGCAATGCACAGCCATCTACAATTTCTCACTGTGGCCACACAATGCCCGATTTTAAAATCAGGCAGTGTGATGTCCGTGCGGAGTTGCAGTCAATCGATGTCTGGAAAGCTAATGGCCCTGATGGCATCCCAGCAACAGTCCTAAAAATGTGTGCAGGCTTCTTGCATAAGCGTAGAATCCGTGTTGTTGTACTGTTTCTTCTGCGTATCAATGATATGCTTCCACTTGGAAATGTACATTGCTTTGCAGATGATAGTACAGTGCACGGTGGATATAACGGTCACCCTCCGGCTGGGCGAGTCGAGACTGAAGAGAAACGAGTGAATCTTGTCATTGAGCTCAATCGGGTATTGGACCTCATATCTAATTGGGGCTCCAATAATCTTGTTGAGTTCAATGCCAAGAAAACACAGGTATGTGCGTTTACGTCCAAAAAGTCACCATTCCTTCCACTTCCAACTCTTCAGGGAACATCTTTAGAGATGTCTGAAGCCTGCAGTGCAATATCAACATGCTCGGTATGATGATTCGCTGCGATCTGAATTAAAAGGACTACATCGAAGCCGTGATCAAAACAGCCTCACGAAAACTCGGTATCCTGAACAGAGTGCGGCGATTCTATACGCCGGACTAGTTTTGTTTAGTAATGTCTTTTGTACAAGACACAGGTATGGTCTTTGCGTGGAGTATTGCTCGCACATCTGGGACAGTTCCGCAAAGTAGCAAGTACCTTCTCGATACCTTACACAGATTGCAGCGTCGTGCTGAACGCATTATCGGTAATGCAGAGGTCACTAATACTCTCGAACCCCTGCAATTGCGTAGAAATATAGCGTCACTCAGCATCTTCTACAGCTTATACCACGGCGAGTGCTCTGAAGAACTCTTTGACCTTATCCCACTTTCTCCCTTCCTCCATAGGAGTACACGTGCTGCTCTCCGGAGTCATCGCTTCACTGTCACAAATATCCCATCGCGTACAAAGAAATTTGGTGACTCGTTTCTTTGTCACACCTCCAAAAGATGGAATAGTCTACCAGCACACGTTTTCCCTCTTTCCTATGATATGGGTTCCTTCAAACGAGGCGTGAAGAAACACCTTGTGGACCGGCAGAGGGAGGTTAACTGATGCTGCGTTGTTTTCACGCTGCACCAGTTGTCTTCGGCGTCTGGACTCCATTTCCACTTAACATCAGGTAGTATGGAGCCATTTGCCGTGCTAAGTAGAAGTAAAAAACAAGACATTTAAAGACATGTAAAGGCTGATGATGATGAAAAATGAAAATTACTGATTACTGAAATGCTTTTTATATACCAATTCCTCATTTATCATATCCAGCCTATTTTCCTGGAATCCTCAACTTCTGAGAATTCCGGGAAATTAGGAAAGTGAGTGAAATGGGCTTTCACCTTCTTCGGTCTTATCATCACTTCAAAACAGGTGAGAGAGATTCTCATGATCATCGCCAAAGTGCTTAGGTGCCCGTAACTCATTAATAATAAAAAATAACTTCTAACAGGTTTATTTTTATACAGTGACAATGTCAGAAGAACCAGCATGCCAGTTGCGGAGGCGGAGATCGTCCGGCAACCCGAATCTTGCGCTGACCTTAGACGCAGGCTACCACACAATCAATGAGAGCGGGCCGATGGAAGGCACGCCGTCCCCGAGTAAATTCCCGCCTAGCTCGAGGAGGACCTCTTCCAGCGCTCTAATCGACTTCAAAAACAAACAACAGTCTTTTGACATACAGGTGATGCGGAATACTTTTGTTGACTTAAGCGATACTCATCAGCTGCTCGATTACTTTTTAATAAGTAGGTAATATATCCAGAGCATGTTAATGTTACATTATTTTTTATATTGAACCGGCACATGCAGCAGCCATCGCAGCCATGCGATACCAATAGCATCACGCGCGCGTTTTCTACCCAAAAGCTTGAATTCTTTATGCCCTCTAATCTCACTGGATCCAGTAGACGCCTGCGCATCAAACTATTCAAAACTAACAAATTTCTTCAATAAATGTTCAACCATATGCCATATACATAAAGTTCAAAGTCTATTGAGGAAAGTTGACAGTTTGTGGTAGTTTGAAGTGCAACGTGTGTATCTTTTAAACCGAAACACAGCAATTGTAAAACAATGCTGTTTGGTGTATATATATAAAGTGCTGCAGCCTATATAAGGTCACTTTTTATCAACTGCAAATATTTTGACAAAACATCTAATTATATCAGACAAATAAGGCCTTAAGCATTTAAAAAAAAATTCAGGCTAGTTTTTTTTTACTTTTCCTAACACAAAAATTGTAATATTTTTAAGAGCGGCCTCTCTGTCAGCTCTTTTGAATGAAACTAGGGGCACGTGTAAGCGGTGAAGGCATTGCGACCTCTCTGTTTCGGCTCTTTTGAATTGAAACTGCCGAAAGTGCTTTATTTTTCTTTTTAATCGAAATGTCTTTTGGCGTTTTTCTTGAAAACTAGCGTTTTATATATTCTGTTGAATTTATCCTCAAAGTATTTGCAGTTGATAAAATGTGACCCTATATATAAAGTACTGCAGCCTGTTGAAAATGCCCGGTACTTATTTATGTGGCATTGCAAGATAGACCTTACTCAACAGAAGTACCTATAGTTATTGCGCTCAGATTTTGATAAACAGCTTGTATCATTTCACTGCGCTGTTATACTAACAAAATGATGATAAAAAAAGGTTTTTTGTATAAAATTTACTAATTTCTATGTTACTTCACTACATAGTATAAAACAAAGTCGCTTTCTCTGTCCCTATGTCCCTTTGTGTGCTTAGATCTTTAAAACTACGCAACCGATTTTGATGCGGTTTTTTTTAATAGATAGAGTGATTCAAGAGGAAGGTTTATATGTATAAATACATGCATTTAGTATCAGCATTGCACCCGTGCGAAGCAAGGGCGGGTCGCTAGTGCTAAATAAAATACGAAATAAAATTATTTGATTTGATTAATGACAGATAGTCTACTATATTGAATAGCGTTGGCAATTTCACCTTTTGTAACAGGTAGAAGAATGTGAAGAGGAGGAAATCATGATTGACAGCGATGACGAAGGCAATCAAGACGAAAACGCTGCAGCTAGCGGTGTGATACGTCCTATAACGCCAATGCCTATCCAAGACTTTGGAGCAAACGTTGTTTATACAGAAGGTAACATTCCTAAATATGATTAGACTACTATTAAAAAGGGCGATAGCTTCATCTATTCCTAGTCCGAATGTTAAATGTTAATCCGGGACTGGTTCTGGGCGCGGGTGTGAGCAAGAACGGACAGAGGGGGGTACATGTTTGTTGGTGGTAGAGCTTGTTTGCCACCATCTTAGCTAAATATGTCGCTATAACATCAATGTTTGTAGCATTGTTGTGTTCCGGCAGTTAGAGATAAGATAGCCAGTGCCTCAGTAGTTGAGGTTCCGGGTGAAGTGCGCTTCCACCTTCGGCCTTATCATCAGTTACCTACATCAGGTGAGATGAAGGCCAAGACTAAGTGCTTACCCGTAAGATATTTAAAACAAAACAAATTTCCAGGCAAGCAATTTTATTGCTTACTTGATATTTTTATTTATCTTTAATAATGTCTATCTTTCATAGCGCATCTTATTTAACATAATAATAATATGTATATTCCCATAGGTCTGCCTAGACGACAGTAAATTTTCCCAAATACAGGACGAAAGTATTTTGTGTCAATATCAGCTCTCGTGCGTGCCCGACTATACGATTCCATCTAGCACCTATGTCACTGTAACAGGGTGCCTAGTGCGAGTTTCATTTGCCATTCGATCACGTTAACGAAAATGAAAAGGGTTAGTCCATCTAGTTATACTATTAGTTATACAATATAACAGAATGGACGAAAAAAGTCTTATTTGTTATACTGCTCAGTATAACTTATTGGATTCGAAAAAAATAATAGAGGTTTGTCCATGTAGTTATACCTAATTTATAATGTTTTGTTTTCTGTTACCCATTTTAAATTTGTATGGCAAAATTTTAACTCTTCTATTAGTATGGCGTCAGGAGGCGCTGCTTCAATGCCATACTAATTTTAGTTTTCGTAAACGTAATCGTTTGAATACGGATAGTAAACAAAATTCACACTAAGCACCCAGATCACGCTCTTTTTACAGAATACCTACTGTAATCATCACTTACATTCTTGTAGTAATATATTGTAAACTTATTTTCGAACATGTTTGGATTACTATCGTTCAGCATTATTTTCCCATCTTTATGCAAAATTGCACATACTAAATATAAAATAGGACCTAGCGTCAATCAAATGTACTCATATAAGTTTCCAGCTAAAAAAACACTTAAATAACGAACCCAATGTTTTTCTATGGACCAAGAATTCTCTGTGGACTTTGGGTAGATAAATATGTATTAAAAAATATAAGTAAGAAAATTTTCTATTCCAGGACCACAAACAACGGACTTCTTAAAAGTGAAAGCGATAGAACAAGACTGCTACACCGACGTTTCAGACGCAGAATCTGAGGAAGAGTAGATGCTGTTACTCCAATCACCAACACACTTATTTCGTTCAAATAAAAACTATTTTACTATAAAAACGCTGAGGAAAACACATTAATATGTGTTTTAACTAGTCGTAGCACATCGCTACGGTTCCAACACGGAATCGTTATCTGTAACATGCTATCATTTAATTCGTATAGTAAGAAAGAATAAACGCAAATAAATGGAAGGACTCCCCCTATTCCTGCCACACCTCCCGATGTCATCATCATCATCATCAGCTCATTTATGTCCCCACTGCTGGAGCACGAGCCTTCCCAATGGATGGATAGGGAGAACGGGCCATGACCACCACGCAGGCCCAGTGCGGATTGGTGGTTGTTAACGACTGCTAATGCAGCCGGGACCAACGGCTTAACGTGCCTTCCGAAGCATGGAGGAGCTCGAGATGATAAATTTTTGGTCACCCATCCGATGACCGGCCTTTGCGAAAGTTGTTTAAGCTCAGCACTCGCAGACCGGGCGCGTTAACCACTGCGCCATCGAGCTCCTCCCGATGTATTGCCACCGATTGCCAGTCTTTCAAAGGCGTGCACAGCTTGTAATCGTAAAATATGAAACGTTTAACATTTTAAAAATACGAACTAAAGCGAAAGGAGAATGAAGATACTATCTCGTTAGGGAGAGATTTAGTTAATGTATACAACGGACTACAATACAATATCATAAAACTATCAGCTATTTTTATAAATAGTGCGCTAATAAAGTATTTACTTTATGTATGAAATATTATATTGTAATTATTACATCCTCTAAGATTGAAATGATTATGTTATTTCATAAATAAAAATATGTACTACTTAATTATGAAAGAGTTTGGTTTATGACACAATTCTATTACAATTACAACACAGACAATATAATCGAACACTGAATCTTAATGAATCGACCTTGACAAGATGTTGCCGAACCAATTGATATAATTATTTTCTAATAAGTTTTTGATAGCTTAACCGAAACTTATGTTTTTTCATTGGATCATAAAACCCTAAACTCTTATTTGATCGAAGCAAAGATTTCAATCGAACCCGGATCCACAAGTTCAAACTGGCACATCTCTAGCTTCACTCGGCCACTGGCGCTAAAAAGAGGTTATAGTGAAAAATAAAAATATTAAAATAATCTACTATACATTTACTTTCTACACAATATTATTTTAATTACATTAAACAAATATCCAGTTGATTCGTAAATAAAATTATTTCGTAAAATTGCAGTTGTAACGAATATAACATTCACATTTGTATTAAGAAAATAACGTTTATAATATAAGGGTATTGAAAATTGGGCTTTAAAAAGTTATTTTAATATAAATACATAAATACACCCGCTCAGAGGGCGCCATTTTTGAACCAGAGACCATAATATTCTCACACTATCCTAAATCCTTTTTAATCGTATTCGTCGAACTCAGGGGTAAAATATTTTAAGCAGAAAGTTTTCGTTAATTAAAAAGTTATTATACAAATTAAAAAACTATTACAAATAATTGCCTATTTTATGGCTATTCCTGATATAGACCTCCGGGGAAATAAAAAATCATACCCTTTTGATTTTACCAAAATGTGTATTCAGTGACTTGGGAGATCGTAACATAACAAGTCTACCAACACCGATCTAAATTATTATTGGTGTTAACATTGTTTAACATAATTAATGTAATAAATAATTAGATCATTAACTATTGCGAAACAATACATATTAACTGTTATTAAGAGACTCATACCAACTGCGCCCTCGTTATGTTGATAATAATACGTTTCATGTTATTTGTTTGATGTCGTACATAGTAACAACATCACAAACCAATCATTATATTACTCTTCAAATGGTAATTGTACGCAATCGATACCATAGGTAAACAATGGGAACATCGTCGTGACTTACAACAATTATATTTTTCCTAGCATCTGTTTACCGATTTGCAGTTTGTGACATAATTACTTTGTAAAAGTTCTGATGATACGATTACAATATAATGCCAACCACTGAGGTACTGGCTATTTTATCTGTAACTTTTGGAACTTAAAGAAGATTTGTATAAGATGGTGGGAGCTAGCAGAGCAGATATTGTTAGAACTATCCTACTACCAACCAAACAAGGGTTCAATTGCATGTACTCCTGGCGGAATCACACCCGGCGTGCTCAAATACATCTGGATTAACCATTAAGCCACAGAAGCAGTTACATACGAGTTGTGTTGAAAAACAAGGAGCATCGTTTTCATTAACAGTATCACAGAAAAGAACGAAGTTTTTTGTAAAATGTTTGTATAATATCTTATTTTTGGTATACCTACCCTTATTAGCCTAAACATTACAATAAATAGTCATTGTTAACTTTACAATCGAGTCATGTATTCGATGGTTGGCTGTATGAAAATAAAACCGTCACTCACTAACTAACTCTGTCAAAGAAACCAAATGATTTGTTAGTGCGCACTTTCATTTGTTTTCAGACATGTCAATAATGGGTATGTTCCGATATACATTGCGAGCACTGTAAGGTGTGACGTCAATTTAGTATACTGCTAAGCCGTTCCTTTATAGTTAGCTATACTGGTTACTGTTTATAACGGAACGCAGTCCAGTATACTGTCATCCATGTCATTTCTGGACGCTGTTGATCACGTGATCAAAGCACTGAGAGCACCTGACCTCGAAAATGCCAGTGCTTACAGTACAAAAATGGCGACGATTTACGACGTCATATATTTCCCTAGGATACTGCGGCAGTATACTGTCAATCCATAACGGAACAAATTTCTCACCAATAAGAGCACTGGACAGTGCTCGCAGTGTATATCGGAATATAGGTACCCCAAAAGTGTTATATCCAAACCGTCATTGACAGAAAGTTGAGTTATGTCAAATGTTCACATAATTGATTGGTTTAACGCTCAGATCACTATAACGCTGACTATGCATTTTGAACTGACAGAGTTATCTATAATCGACAAGTGAGAGCGTTGTAGCGTGATCGACAGTACTTATAGTTTACAAAAACACAAAATAAAGTCGTTGCAAGTTTTTAATCTGAATTGAATGCTTGGCGTACAGGACACGCCGTCGCATTTATGCTGTGCGACCACGTTGACCATAAAAGGTTAATTAAATGTTTTCTTGACAGGTTTGTGACACGAAAGTTGACATTGGAAGTTGATGATCGGGGTACCTGTGTACATGTCATTACCAAACCCTTTGTTAATTACACGAGCTTAATAATCGGAAAGTGTCTATGTACGGAGAAGTCGAATTCGGGTGGCACATTCGAGTCCCGTTTATGACCACCGGCTAATAATTTTAATACTACAAAATTAGTTTTGACTACTTTTAGGAGATCCGTTACCTGTAACAAAGAAATAAGACATAAGATTTGCTTAAGGCGAAGGGTAAGGCACACTAGCGCCACCAATTGATAATTTGACAATTACTAACGGACCGGATCTTTTTTAAACATTGCGTACCGTCCGATAACAGAAAAGCATCCATAGTATTTATTTATTAATTGTGCACTACTTTTTGTTGCGTGGTTTATTCACAAACAATGGCCACTTTTGGTGTTAGCGAATGAATACAAAAAAAACCTAAAAGTAATGCACAATTATTAAATAATAGATGTTTGCCTAGTGTCGGAATGTTTGAAAAACTATCCAGTTTAGCAGTTATCAAATTAAATCCATTAGCGGCGCTAGTGTGCCTTACCCTTCGTCTTAAGCAGCTACTAATAATTTACTTATTTTTTGTGAAGACTATAGCACAAAATAAGGAAACCCAGAAGGTAATCTTAATACATAGCGCGCTCGAACAACGCACACATAAACCCTCTCACGGACATGGATCTCGGAACAGTTCGGAACAGTCAGAGCGCAGCTTGTTGGGAGCACATGAGTAAATACCAACAGAGTCCAAGCTTCCATAAGGCTAAGTGTATGCTGAGACGCAGGTGACGCAGCACAGCGCAGTGCAGATTTTGCAGGGCAGGGCAGTTGGGGCAGACATATGCCGCGAACGCATGCTGCGGCGCAGCAAAGTGACACTGTGCTTGTAGTTTAATATTCACCCACAATAACTCTTTAAGTCTTTTTTGAGTAATCAGGATGATTAGTCACATAAACACGGTTCACAACGAACTAGTTCAATAAATTTTTCTGTCATTGTAAAAACAAGTTTCGATACGCACGCGTCACGCAGAAATCTGTGCCGGCACTACAACGAGGCGCAGGGCAGGGCAGACAATATGTCTGCGTCGCACTTGCCTGCGCCGCAGCGTACGCAGCTGTCAACACATCCATGTATTACAAAAACTTCACTGCTCTGCGTTGCGCGGAGCTGCGTCGCCTGCGTCTCAGCATACGCTTAGCCTAAGGCGCGCAAAATTTATACCTACTTTGGTGGGGTTGTCAAATGAGGATAAGATAAATGAAACAAAATATTTCATTTTATTTTTCATAAATTTATAAATTACTTACTCTAAATATTTTCTTTTTATTGTTTTTGTGTTTCAATAACTTTATTTTTTATGTTTTTATTTATTTCAGATTTCGATAAATTCTAGTCTGACAAAGTTTTTTGTTAAATACTGAATTGGAAAACACTCAAATGGCAGATCAAATATACAGTCAATATACACGTTCTAAGATTTCAGTGCCAATATTTATAATGTTTGCTTTAAGATCGAAATGTTCGCGAAACTACGTGAAATAGGCAATACTTTTATATTTCTAGCATTGTTCATACACACTGTGCAGTTATTAAGGGGTGCAGCACGGACGCAAAACTGCGAGTTTCAAATTTCTTTATGATAGCGAGCGAGCGGCGCGTGGCAGTGGTGTGACAACGGCGCACGACTACGAATACACACGCACACTAATATCTGTACAGAGTAGGCTGGTGATTTAATTAGAGCAATGTTTACTTTCGTAAAATCATAGGCGTTTGGGTAAAAAATAAGAAAAGTCTTAATATTTTCATATTTATGTTTTTTTATTGAAAAATAAGGCAACAGTGACCTGCGGAATATCAATACAAACATTTTGATGTCGGATCATTGTTTCATTTGTGCTATATTTACAAAGTTTCTGAAGAAATAAGTTTTTAGATATCATTATTTTACGTATTGTTTATGCAGTTTCTGGGCTTTTGTTTCAAATTCCAAGACAACCATGACCTTGTGAAAGGATCAAGCTAACCTACACTAGTCCTTTTAATGTATATGACCTATTCAGCGCCTAGCACCAGTGACTTAAAACACGTAAATTTTCAAATTCCGCGCTGCACCCCCTTAACCATATTTTACAGTAAACCACTCTAATTTAAATCAAACACAACAAAACCTCAAATAATTACAATATTTTACGAGCGATGACAGTTCACAACGCGTGTGACACTCACTGAGAATGTCCGCTGGCTGTGCCGGTGTAAACCGGTTTGTCCTCTCGTGGCGCGTACGTGAACCCGTCGGTGAGAGGTCACGCAGACATAAGCCGTGCTATGTAGTAGGTAGTGTACCTGTCGCAGCGCGCTTTAAGGCTGGTTTCAGAGGTGTGACGGGCCGTCCGTACGGGCTCCCAAAGCGGAGACACATGTGAGGCGCTTAGAATATCGTTTCACGGCCCGCACAGCTCTAAAACCAGCTTAAGGAAGCTTCGACTCTGTTCGGGTTAATTACTCATGTGGTTGGGATTTTCTGTGTCCGTGAGAGGTAGTTCATGTGTGCGTTGCTCGAACGCGTTTGTATGGAGCTTACTTTCCGCAATCTACCTATTTTGTGACTATAGTTTCATTTTCAATCAATTGAAAATATTGGTAATAGCTGGGCTTTAGAAAACCGGTTTTTTTTACCATTGGTCTTGATGTGGAACTGGATACAAGACATCTTACCGTACGTCTTACTGGACTATTGGCACCGTTACCGGTACCAGATGTAGTAGTCACGAGCAAAACTATGTAAACAATTGTAACTCTTGACACAATGGAATAAGAGTCAAAGTGTATTAATTGCGGTGCTCGTGACTTTACCTGCGATATTGCTTTCTAACCAGTACAGTAACCGGTATTATACCGGTGCCAAATATTATTTACCTGAAATAATATGTAGTTAATAAATATAGCAACTTCGCTTTTACATGCGGCTTGTACCGGTACTTGTTAGGCGGAGTACCGGTTCCCGTCTGGAACCGGAACCCAGGTCCGATTACGGCCCTTAAGACGCGAATCATGCCTATTGTCGGCTTATTCATACTAAAAGTATGTTATATCCGAATAACTCACCTCCTGATCAGGCGTGGTAATTGTTTCTAGTAACGACCGCGCTTGTTGAAAGTGTTTACAACCCCCCAGGTAAAGAATCACGGGGTTTTCATATCTGTAACAATTAGCTAATATAAAATACAATACATAATATACATTAGGGCATATCGTTTCGTGAAGTGTAAACTTAGTGATATTACATAGTGGAGCTAGCTAGGCGGACTTAAAACCAGTCCTGACGCCAGACAAACTGAATTCCATGCTGAAATAAATACCTGGTGCGCTGAGTCAGAGACCGATGGTCTGACAAGTAGACCACAAGGGTGCTAGAAGGTAGCACCTTCAGAAAAAGTAAAGGAACACTTTTCATTACAAACCAACACCCAAAATATAAAATATAGCTGACCCGGCGGACTTCGTACCGCTTGCTTTGACAGTTTCCATCATTAAGTTAAATATATATCAATGGTTTCCATGACAACAATCATTTTTTATTGGCAAATAAAATTGTCATTTTTAGTATTTCATTTATTATTTTTTTTAATATAGCCTATGTTACTCAGCGCTAATGTAGCATTCTAATGGTGAAAGAATTTTTTAAATCCGTCCAGTAGTTTTGAGTTTATTCGTTGCAAACAAACAAACATACATACATACATACAAAAACACAAAGGTTTCTTCTTAATAATATTAGTATAGAAAACCACTTAAACATAGCATGCAAAAGAATAACAAATTTTGCAAAATTACATCAGGGGCCAATTAAAATTTCTACAATGCCATATAGTTGGTACTGATTAGGTCTCACTTTGAGGACCTCGATGGCACAGTGGTTAACGCGTCCGGTCTGCGATTGCTGAGGTTAAGCAACTTTCGCAAAGGCCGGTCATCGGATGGGTGACCAAATATTTGATCATCTTGAGCTCCTCTGTACTTCGGAAGGCATGTAATGTCGTTGGTCCCGGCTGCTAACAGTCGTTAACAACCGCTAATCCGCACTGGGGCCGCGTGGTGGCCCGTTATCCCTATCCATCCATAGGGAAGGCTCGTGCCCCAGCAGTGGGGACATAAAAAAATGAGCTGATGATGATGATGAGGTCTCCCCACTTACTGTAAGGGCTGCGTCATCTCGCAGAACTCGTGGTAATGCACTTGCGGCGGCGTCAACACTGACAGCGGCGCGAACCGGTGCTTGTACCGAACCGCCTCGTTGTCGAACTCCGGCTGCGGCTGGCGGATCTTGCCTTGCAGCTTAAACGCTACAAGGGCCTGCGCACAAGAGATATAGAATATTAAGATATTGGAATAAGGTTTGGTTTTGGGTAAAACAATTTGAAGTAAAATTTGGATATACTTTTTGCATGGATGTGCTTCAGTGTGTGCTTTAATTTTTAGGTAACTTTAAAAGCAGTCCTACTTACCGGTCAGCCGAACGCAAAGGGGAGAACACAAAGCAACATTGAAATTACTATATAGAAAAAAAACCGAAAACTTGAACAAAGTTATACTTAGCTCAATTTTTATATTTTTTTGTTTTAACCAGTCTAAAATTATAATAATAAAACTGTGATATTTTTATAGAAAGTGCTAATGTCTGGCAAGTCTTGAAGCTACAGAAACTTATTTTTTTTATTAATTTTGGGCAAACAAGTTACAAAATAACCAGCCCATAGATATTTACACCACATAACCTACATTAAAACCGTAAGATATCTTATCTTAAGATAAGATAAGAAACATTTATTGACCTGCATAAAAACACATACAAACAGATGAGAAAAAATTTAAATTAAAGCAAGGCCAACGGGTACCTGTCCCATCAATGCTTTTGTGGCAATACACAGAATGCCACAGAAGCGCTGGTTTACAGACAGCTTCCAAGACGTGAGGTGGCGCCGCGTGGTTTAATAAAATGACGTACATAAAATACTAATAAGAAAATTATATACATAAAAATACTTACAAAATATAAAAAATATAAAATGGCTGCATGTTTATTATGCCTTTGCCTTGGCTTCAAACAAAAATAAAAAGAATAATTAAAATTAAAAATAATAGGTGTGTGAAAATATCCAATCGCCGTGCTATATACCATAACACTAACCTTGTAGTACCCGCCGCACATGTTTTGCATGACTTGGCACATGAGTCCCTCGCGCGCGTACGGGCGCGTTCGCTTCTTCTGTTTGCGGGCTGTGGTGCGTTTGACGTCATGCCTTTTACCACCTTCCCTTGCAAGCGTCTCCGCGCGACCTAAAGCGGAGACCAGCCAGCCGTAAAGGAACTCGTATAGATACCTGAAGTGGAAAGCTACGTTTATAGCATACACATACATATCATCATGAGCTCATTTTAATGTCTCCACTGCTGGGGCACGAGCCTTTCCTATGGATGTATAAGGAGAACTTACGGGCCATAAACCACCACGCGGCCCCAGTGCGTTGGTGGTTGTTAACGACTGCTAATGCAGCCGGGGCCAACGGCTTTACGTGCCTTCCGAAGCACAGCGGAGTTTGAGATGATAAATTTTTGGTCACCCATCCGATGACCGGCTTTGCGAAAATTTCTTAACTTCAGCACTCGCAGACCGAGCGCGTTAACCACTGCGCCATCGAGCTCCTGGTATAACCAGCGTTTATACATAATAATCTATATATTAATACGTGAAGCAAAAACGTTGTACCTGTTTTTATGAAACTTGCGCGGGACGGAGGAGTATGAAATTTCGCTCACTTAGTTTTTATAGAGAAGGTTATCCGAATGTTAATATATTTTTTAATTATGCATAAAAATACATTAAATCAACAAAAACAACACTACACACACTACCATGAATTTGACACACACGCATATGTATTTGACACACACGTATTGTGTCTTTAATGCGGCCGACATCTGTCAATGCTAATCCAAACTCACATTCTATCTTTTTTAATTTTTCATTGCTTAGGATACAATCCGTGCAGCTTTAATAAAATTACGGTCGAATTTCGACCACTGGGCGACCACTAGTGCATATAAATGTATGTGGTACGCGAGTCAGATACAAGAACGATAGCCTGTTGGTAGACGTACAATTAGAGCCCATCTGGCCTTTTATAAGAAATCAAGTGCTATGCCACTTGGCGACTAAGGCTATCTAGGCGGCTACTCATATACCACGAGTAGCAGAAAGGTGTGGTAAAAAATTTATAATTATTTGTCATGAAATTGTAAATTAAATATTTATATTAGTGAAGTCGTGCGCGTCATAAGCAAGCAACAGTAATCATAAATGTAAAAACACAGAGGTTATTAAACTATTAGAGCTGTGACTTGTTTATTTTGATGCAACGTCAGAATAGAAATATTTAATTCAAAATTGCATAACAAATTTAAGTTAATCATTATGAATTAGTAATTTTTCATACAAGATCTAGATCAAATACACAATGGATCTTTTAATTTTTACCACACCTTTCTGCTACACGTTGTATACTCGTATAAAAAAATCTGATACACGACAAATACACCAAGGTTATTAAGCTCACCAGAATATGTAATGGTACTCGTGCACGCTGTAGAGCTCTAACTCGAGCCCCGACAGCAGGTATGCGATCATGACCCTCAGCACGTGGTACAGGATCCAGGTGCCGAAGCAGGCGCGCGGGCCCGTGCCGGCGGCGCCGCTCAGTACCGCGTCCACACTCTCCGCCTGGGCAGTAACCGGATTCAACTGGTTAGTCGGTCGGTAGTTAATGTTCCAGGTACACGCTCTCTGCCTGCGAGTCGCGTAACCGGATTAGGCGTTAGTTAAGGTTCCAAATGAAAGCTCTACGCCTACATAACAAGAAGCTGTTAATACCACTGAATCACTGGTTATAAAGGTCCCAAGTCCACACTATCCGTCTGCGAGTCACGTAACCGGATAGAATTGGTTACCATAGTTAATGTTTCTAGTTAACGCTCTTCACCTGCGCGCCACGTAACCGGATTGAACTGGTTAAGAGTTAGTTAAGGTTCCTAGTCCACGCTTTCTTCCTGCGAGCTACGTAACCGGATCGAACTGGCCTAGTGTGAGTTTCATTCGCAATTCGATCACGTTAACGAAAACGAGAATTTGTATGACAAAATGTTAACTCTTCTCGTGTGCCGCCAGGAGGCGCTGCTTCATTGCCATAGTAATTTTCGTTTTCGTTAACGTAATCGAATGAATACGGATAGTAAACAAAACTCACACTAGGCACCCTGGTCGGGAGTAAGTTAAGTTACTAGACCACACTCTCCGCCTGCGTATCACGTCATCAGATTACACGACTGCAAAGTACGTAATAACACTGTACTGGAGTCCCTACCTACTGACTCTGATAAGTAGGGTATGGCAGCTGGAACTACGGGTCCAGCTGTCTTTTCAAGGGTACCACGGGAGTTCCAGATCCTAGCCTTCGCGGGCGTCTCCGGCAGGTCCTGGACATAGGTTGGACTCGTGGTGGCTATGTGGTTAGCTGTAGAAGTGGGAATGTACGTCTGCCTGGTTGCTGTTGGCCAGGCTTCCATTTCGTGCACAGCGAGCGGGTCCAAGTAACGGTCTCGAGGGGCCCGAGGTGAAAGGACTTGCGGAGGAAGAAAAAAACCGCACGTGTTAATACGAGTAATATACCCTATGCAGAGAGACTTCCGAAAAAGTCTCCGAAAGTAGAATCGGGCCTTTAACTTCTAAGAACGGCTCACCTCCTCCTGTAGAGCCGCAAACTCGTCCAGCAACAAAGCGAGCTTGTCCCGTTGCCGCGCGCGGTTGTTGCCGCACACTTGCAGCAGAACCGCGAACGGGCGCACGCACCTAGCCAGGAAGTTCTCCACGAACTCTCGCGCCTGCGGTAAACCAAAAACAGATCTTTAAATAACGACAAACGCATATAGCAAATCGACTTTGTTTTATAAAAATATACTAGGCGAGTAGTCTAAATGGGGTTAAAACTGTAGGATGAAAGGAAAGGTAAAGTCAAGTGAAACTGCATTTATTTTACATACGCAACCGGCGGTCTAACGCGACCAAATATCTCAAAATAATCAAAAGTAGTTTTGTTGCAAGAGTTGATATAACGGATTGTTCACCTTTGCAAAATAATCCTGTGGCCCTTAAAAAGGAGACCTATTATTACCTGCGGCGAAGAGACCTTGGGGGACCTGGGCGTGAGCGCCTTCCGATCCGATCCGAACCCTTCGGAGAATCTAGTAGGGCACGGGGACGCGCACTAGTGCGCGATGCCGTTCCCTCTAGAAAACCTCCGATGGTGATTCGTTTTACACGGCTTGAGGAACCCTTTAAGTTTCTCGCCGCCCCCAAACAAGCCCGGTGAAGCTGAAAACGCCGTCTGAGGCAATCAGCAATCTCTCAGCAAAAAAAAGGGCGTGAGCGCGGGTGGGTTGACGAAGCTCTTCGCTGATTCGCACAGGATCTCGATGAAGGCGTGCTGCGGCCGCGGCTGGCCGACGGGGCCGTTCATCACACTCCAACAGTCCACGGCTGGCTTCAGCTAGGTTCTTAAGCAATACGAGACCTTATTACATGCGGCGTAGAGAATATGGGCGGGTCGCACAGGCTTTTGACATAGGCTTGCTAATCAATAGGACCTAACTACAAAGAGAAAGAGCGCAGAGGCGTGCTGTATCCTTGGCTAGCCGACAGCGCCTAATCTACAAAGAGGAAACCTTATTACCTGCAGCGTAGACTATAGTAGACTTGGACGTGAACGCAGGCGCGTTAACGAAGTTCTGCGTGCGTGCTGCGGGCGGGGCTAGCTGATGGTGCTGACTATAAAGAGACCTTATTACCTGCGGCGTAGAAACCTTGGGGGACTTGGGCGTGAGCGCGGGCGGGTTGACGAAGCTCTTGCTTGACCGACTCGCGCAGGATCTCGACGAAGGCGTGCTGCGGCCGCGGCTGGCCGAATGGGGCCGTTCATGGTGCTCTGTGCTATCGAAGCAGTGGTGGCAGGTGACCGGCTGAGGTACAGCAGCTAAGAGACGCACCACAGCTCTTAAAGGACTCGCCCAGGATTTTGACATAGGCTTGATGATCAATAGGACTTAAATACAAAGAGAAAGGGCGCAGAAGCGTGCTGTATGCTTGGTTAGCCGGTAGAGCCTATCTACAAAGAGGAAACCTTATTACCTGCGGCGTAGAGACCATGGTAGACTTGGGCGTGAACGCAGGCGGGTTAACGAAGCTCTTGACGGATCTAGACGAAAGCGTGCTGCGGGCGGAGATAGCTGATGGTGCTGACTATAAAGAGACCTTATTACCTGCGGCGTAGAGACCATGGCGGACTTGGGCGTAAGCGCGGGCGGGTTGACGAAGCTCTTGACCGACTCGCGCAGGATCTCGACGAAGGCGTGCTGCGGCCGCGGCTGGCCGACGGGGCCGTTCATGGAGCTCTGTGCCATCGACGCGGTGGTGGCGGGCGACGGGCTGAGGTACAGCAGCTGGAGGGCGGACCGCGATAGGATGCACGCACGCTGCCTACTGAACTCCATGAAGAAGTCCTGTTATGAAACACGTTTGGTTGGTGACAGGTTTATTAACAAAAGATGATTGGATGGTGACTAAAATAATTTCGTGCGCTATAACAGTAACGCGTAAGTCTATGTTCGATTGAATTATTAATGTTTAGTGTTAGTCATATAGTAATCTAATCATATTTCTCTTAACCATATCAGAAGCAGTCGGATGTAAGTACATCCGCACCAAATTTTGAAATGTATGAGCCTTTTATACACTTTTAATGTAAGTCCGCGACCACGACCGGTGTAACTCGGTCGAAACGTCGTCGGGTATAAAGACCTATACCTATAAAGTAGTTTACGTTAACCCTCATTATAAACCTTTTATGAGCCTAACTGATAATTCTGTGTTTCGTTTCCGTCATGTCAAACTAAATTTAATTATAAATTAGAGTAAAAGAGACAAAAGATGGAATTACTATATGAAGCTTTGTACGAGGGGATATGTTTAACATACGACCTAAACACATTGAAATACTCATACTTATTCTGCCCTATAAAGAGTATGTATGATCAATTTAATGTTGACGTAAAGGTACCAGCGCAGTATGGAAATTGGTGCATGAGGTGATCTTCCACGCGTGCCGCAGCCTCGCGACGAGCTCGTCGAAGTACTGCAGCGCCTCGGCCCGCGGCTTGATGCGTGTATACCGCGGGAAGGTAGGTGGGAGCAGACGCTGATTGATCATCGGCTCGAAGCCCATTGGATTGGGGGAGTCAGCTGGCAAAACGGAACAACAATAATAGAAAAAATGTTAGCAGGATTATCTACCTTATCTTATCTTATTGAGGCCTGCAGAGGTTTTCCTCTTTCAGCACACCACAAACCAACGGAATATTTTGTGCATCTCCTTTATTGACTCTCTTTTCTCCTTTGTTACGCTTGGCTAAGTCTTAGAGGGGTGAAGAATCTGGTGGCTTATCATAAGCTCTTACAGCAGTATTGTAGCAGTGCTGTTACGGTTGTGAAAACGAAACGAATGTAGTACGTACACGCGCCTTGTTCTTGTTCAGTAGCACTGCTGTAAAAGCTCATGGTAAGCGATAATGTAAGTAAGTCGTTATGTAAGTACGTCGTACATTAATGGTCGTCTTTTGATGATTTAGATTTTGCTGCAACTACCACCTTTTTGCTGTCTTTCGAATATGCGAAACAGCAAAAATCTATTTCAATGTTTTAACTCGATTCGCTCCAACATTTATGTTCACCCCGTTTCACGTACCGTTTACACGTAAAATATTAAAATTCATCTCGTTTTACGTACGGTCGTAGGTTTACGCATACTAGTGGTACGCATAACCAGACCTTAGAAAATAAGTCAATAAAATAACTGACACTCACAATTCTCCACAGGCTGGGTGCCTTTTCCCGCTGTTTTAACAATGACCTTAACCATCTCAGTGCAGCCATTAAGCAGCGCGACGCAGTCTGCTCCAGAGGTAGAGTCTCTTCTTGTGATCAGAAGGAGCGCTTGGTAGATCATTCTGGTGAACCTGATTCTGGCCGCTAAAGCAGACCAAAGGTTATTAGCCTGGAATAAAGGAAGACAGTACACATTACAAACATTCAGGCAAAGGCAAAATCACTGTCACAAGTTGTTTCATTACACAATTACAATAGCTAGTTTGGTATTAAGCCTTAAAGATTTACATTAATCAATGAGGTTGGTTACAAACATATTGTCTTTTATTTTATATGGATGGATGTATGGATATAAGTTTTTTTTACAAACAATAATTATTCACTACATACAAGCAACTAATAAATATGAAATTAAATATATAAATATAAATAAATATTAGACAACATCACATACATTGTTCTGATCCCAAGGTAAGTAGCTGAAGCACTATGGAAATCAGAAACATCGACGGTACCACAACCACAGAGACCCGACACAATGTCGAATAGTATGTTCACGACATTGACCCGACCGGGAATCGAACACGGGACCTCAGAGTTAGCGCCGCCCAAAGTCCGGCGTGCAAGCCACTCGGCTAAGACACTCAGCTAAGACACTCGGCTATGGAGGTCGTCAACATTACAGAATACTTCTACATAAAGCCTTCTTTTATTAATGAAAAAATCGATACTTACATCTTCATCAGTGCTTCTAGCCTTCTTGTTAAGCTCCTCTTCTTGTTCTCTAAGCATTGAGACGCACTTTTGTTCACTGACTTCAAGAGTAGCGTCATATGTGTTACCTGTCTGTGGGTTCGAGCCAAGACGATAACCGTAACCCATTGGTTGGAAATCTTCCTCTTCAAATACCTGAGCCCTAGCAAAGTTAAGCATGATTAGTTTCTTATTTAAAACAGTCTTTGGTCAAACATAAAATAATAATCCTGACTTTTTATATATTCCATAATCAATCAGAAAACCAGGTAATTACAGTACATCGAATAAAGTTTTAGAAGGGAATCAAACCAATTTTGCAATACAGGTGACAGATCAGTCAACTGGACCTGACCTGACACCTAAATATTTTAGTCTTTTTTTAAACTATTTTGGTACTTACTTGTTTATACAATCCCTAATACAGTCTAGGAGCTTGTAAACTGCAATGCAATAAGCTTTTAATGTCTTGTTTGTGATAGAATGAGGCTGATGTAAGTATAGGTTGGTGAAGACAGTCTGTGCGAGCGAGTGCCCCTCCAGCCACGATACAACACAAGCCATTGTTGCATCTATAATGCCAATGAGTTCACATGGGTCTA
The DNA here is from genome assembly GCA_963082485.1 of Eudonia mercurella. Classification (NCBI taxonomy): domain Eukaryota; kingdom Metazoa; phylum Arthropoda; class Insecta; order Lepidoptera; family Crambidae; genus Eudonia; species Eudonia mercurella. Next base: position 12,900,664 of record OY720023.1, on the reverse strand, counting down.
GATCGTCAATTTTTAACTTGCCAGCCTGAAAGAACAGAAATTCTAAGGAAAAATAGGTTTTTAAAACATAAGTTTGTACTATTTTATATCAATCAATTATAGACATTGACAAATATGCAAGGATTTGTTTTGATAATTGTTTTGAAGAATACATCTAGAATGAAAAAAACTTTTTTCAAGTATTTGGAAAATTGGTGAAAAACATTTTTCTTTCACAAGTGGTATTTGAACTGGATCCTTCTGACAAATCGAGGCAGGTGCAAATAGTTTTGCAATAATTCATATGGAAAGGATCTGTCTATTTGTTGTAACTAGTAGTAACAGTACATCTGTTCATGTAATGTTGTAGAACAATTAACAATTCTGTACTTCTATCAGAGCATAAAAACAGTATAAATAATTGTATTAAGATTATGAATTTGTAGAAGCATCATCATGTATGTAATCACCGCAAGAGCTTGTTGAAAATTGAGAGGCTTTGGATTTCCACGATTACACAACATCCCAGCATCCATTTTGGGATCCATCATTTCAATAGCAGACATCGCCTCAAACAATCCAAATAAATGTCCATCATGTAAAAGTTCTCCTAATTGAAGACCTGAAAATAATTAAGAATTGCAGTATCTATACAAACAATATTATTTAAATCACTAAGTATTAAGATTACAAACAGTTTTTTTTATTATCTAAATTTTAATACTTATGCCTTTTGACCTCTCTGTCATGACAGAAATTTAGACAATATAAAAACAATGCTAATGGACCCAAAAAGGAGTGAATGGGACTAGAGTGATTAATAAATTATCTGTTTAGTTTTAGGAAGAATTCTGCTGACTTACCTTGAATGTATTTGAAGAAATCTGATGTTATATCTACCCAGTTATAGGTAACTTGGGGTGCAGCAGTTAAAGACTCCATTGTCCTAAAAATCAATTATTTATGTTATTAATGTTTGAAAATACATAATTGTGTGAATAGGAGTTGACCACAAAATAATACATAATGAATACCTAGTATGTATCAAATAGCAATAACAATAAATTTAAGATACTTTCAATAAGGTTTATTTCAAACTAACACTTAAAACATTAATTACAATTATATTTTACATTACATACATTTACAGCACATTAATTTACATATTAGTAATGCAGTAGTCTGGCAACTTATTCCAAGCAAATTAATAAATTAGAAAATACAAGGTTTTTATACATTACTCTTACAAGTATTTTATTCATATTTTAAGCAACACATTATTTGATTTGAATAAAACAATTAGCTATTCATCCAATTAAATATATTTTATCCAATAAAACATGTTCTTATTATTAAATCATAGCTTGGTGCTATATTATAGTTATGAACTGGCTCTGAAATCTATCTTTGCCAAAAAACATACATACAACGGGAAGCTTTAATCATAACATATGTCTAGATCACAACAAGTAGCAACTACTTATTATATATTTAATCAATATTTATTTTACTAAACTTATTAACATATTATTAAATAGAAATTAGGCTAGCAACACAGATGACTTATTACTACAAAATTAAGAATGAAGGTTACTAACCTACAGTTGTTAAAAAGTTTACAGCAGAACAACATTAAATATTTCTATATTAAGGAGGAATTGCGATCAATAAATCTACTAATAAAATAATGATAAGAGAACAAATACAATGATTTTACGGAAAGATTATAGTGGCTATACACAGAAGCATGCATTTTACTAACCCGTCACCATCGAAATAATCGTCATTATCACCCATGTTCTTAAATATTTATTGGAGTACAAATAGAGATTACAATTACCATTAATTTTTGTACCGATATTGGTTAAATACAGTTTTCCACTATAAAATCTACGAAAGCCTCCTCAATTTTTTTGGACTTAACTTATATCATTTTTGACATTGACAGCTTTGACTTTCTACTTCTCTTATTTAGTTTGATTTAAAAAAGGTGAAGGGATCTAGCTTATACAGCCATCATCATCATCATCAGCTCATTTTATGTCCCCATTGCTGGGGCACGAGCCTTCCCTGTGGATGGATAGGAAGAACGGGCCATAAACCACCACGCGGACCCAGTGCGGGTTGGTGGTTGTTAACAACTACTAATGCAGCCGGGATCAACGGCTTTACGTGCCTTCCGAAGCACGGAGGAGCTCGAGATGATATATTTTTGGTCACACATCCGATAACCGGCCTTTGCGAAAGTTGCTTAACCTCAGCACTCGCAGACCGGGCGCGTTTACCACTGCGCCATCGAGCTCCTAGCTATAGCCATGATTTAGTATTTTTAGTGAAAGAGTTTTTTTTGATGATGAACTATGATGGTGACTGTTGCCTGTTGCATGATTAGTGATGGATCGATTAAATGTTTATTCCCTCAGAACTGTTTGATTTTCAGAAAAGATGTGGAAGGGATTTTTTCTCTTCTACATATTCCAAATAAATTCAAATATTTCTTACCTTTATATTATTTTAAGTTTCTTACTAAAGTGACTGCAAAGTTGGAAAACCATAAACTCAAGTGGTAGAATACGAGCATGATATGAGTTAAGAAAAAAAGTGAGTACTTATGTACTGCCTAACTCTCAAAAACGAGTAGACACCTACTAATAAATCGTTTTAAACCAGTGGGTGAAAAAAACTAAATAAATAATAAAAGAGATTCAAATTAAATATATTTAATACTAATGTTGAACATCGGCGTGGTGGGAAGCGAATTTTCAGTAACAGTATCATATACGTCGCTATCTTCTTGTCCCGGCTCTGCTGTTGCTGTTTCATCTGTATGGGGCTGGGTTCCTCCTGGTTTTGATAGGCTCACACCGTTGAATCCCATGTCCATGCAGTCGAAATGTAAAATCTGCAATTAAATAAATAGGTTATTTTTTTCATATTTGTTTTGACATCTCTGGCCTATAGCAAAGTGCTTGGCCCGATAACCGAGGGTCCCAGGGTCAATTCCCAAGTAAGGCAAATTGTGCTTCGAATTTTTCGATGCATAGCCCAGGTTTATGATCATCAACCCGTATTTGGCAAGCGTAGTGAAATCACTAAATAGCCAATACCCAACAAAACAATGTAGCGATGACTTGATTTCAATGATGAATGCCTTTGCCCAAGATTGGGACAGTTTAGTTTAACAGTTTAAGTTGAAAGCATAAAGTTAATATACCAACGGAATAGAGTAACAAAGGGCTGAGCGAGCGAGATGTCACCAGCAGCAACACTATGTGATAAAAAGAGATACGTGATCGTGGATATTTTTGAGAAATATTGCTTTAGAAACATGGTGACATGTTCATTATTGATTGTTGTGTAACACAGCGACATAACCCCGAAACATGTTAATTTCACAGGTAAATTATTCCAAATCGACATCCCCTGACCTAGGATTTATTTTTGCCAATGCGTTTCGAATTTTAAGCACTAAGTGTGATAATTCTCTTCTATAAACATTTATTTATGTAAGTAGCAAAGATCGAATACAGATAATTCAGAATTCACGAATATTTTGTATAAAGAAATAATTTTCGTTTTACACTAGGGCTGCATCAAGATATCGATATTTCGTGTCCACTGTCTATCACGCGGTAAACGAATATGTATTACTGTTGTTAAAGTATCTATATGACGTTAAGATATGAATCACCTAGGAATGTTATCCCATTTAAGATACTTAGGCAATCCATCTTACTTATCTTCTGTGGTTTAGTTAAATAAGACCTTACAGCTAAAAACGGCCACTTTTAACTATAACGCCGTATTTAACTAAACCATAACATGTCAGATGTTAAAATAAACGTAAAAATGCTAAATTACTTCATTCAAATAGTTTGTTGAGCATAATTTGATTTTGCTATCTCGAATTACCAGATATGTTTTTTTTTCATTGGCAGCGCTAGTGTGCTGCGTAAACGCTCTTAAACAAAATAATTATTTTTCGAGGGCAATTAGAAATGTTAAATAAATTATTTAAAATATCGAATCATAGTTTCAGCCATGCAAAATTTCATCCCATCCTATTTTAGTTCTCTTAATACTGTTACTAGTTAATATTATCGATATCGACATTAATGTAAAAAGCGACATAACATACATCACTGACACGGTGACACGCATTCATAAACAATTTTACACACACAAATGTCATCCTATTTCGGTTTCGTTTGACAGCTCGTGTTTGTTGCTTTATTCCGTTGGTATATTAACTTTATGGTTTAAAAGGCTTAAAGAAGGCTTAAAGGCTATACTTTTCCTTTTTTATTAAGTTTTCTCATCACTGCTGTCATTTGTTTTCCCTATTATGCTCGTAGTCGCTCTGGGTAGTTCCCATTTGTTCTATAGAACTGACGTCACCGGAACAAAAAATTAAAAACATTCTCAATTGTTCCATAGAACATTTAGTATCTATTTTTCTCAAATTGTTCTATATAACAAGACTCAAAAAAGAACAAAAAAAACAGATAAAAATAAAAAAACAAAAAATTTGAAACAATAAACAGATGGTAGTACCTACTTGTACGATCAAGGTTTTGAAAGTAAATATATATTGCAATGGTGTTACTATTATACCTACTGTGCATATTTTAAAACCTTAAAAACGAAAATGGTTAAAATCAAATAAGAGCCTCAGCCCGGGTAAGGGTTAATTATTTCTGATAACATGACGTTCACAAATTGACAAAAATTCGTGACAAAGTACATTGCATGGAACTGTTTTGGAAAAATTGATTCCCAATTATATTAATGAGTAAAATAAGAGAAAATTGCCTTTTTTTTGTCTCATTGACGTCAGTTCTATAGAACAAATTGGAACTGCCGGTCGCTCTTCGATCAATGAAATTGATCAAAGTAGTCGCCGCAGCTTGTGCTTTGCTATGATTAAAAAAATCATGGATAAGCTCAAGATATAAGTAAAATATCGTACTAAGAATATTCGAACTTGTATTGACAGCTTATTCATAACCGAATCCAACAAAAGTTTTCACAATTCCAAAGAGATTCAATAGTTAAATGTCTTTGCACAATTCTTATAGGAGGGGCAAGAGGTGTGTCAGGACCGTAGCAAGTGGAAGGATGTGGTCTCTGCCTACCCCGTTGGGAAAAAGGCGTGATGGTATGTATGTATGTATGTATGTATAAAATATTGAAGTTGGCGAGTATAGATAGATAGATAATTATTTTATAGCATGCAACACAACAATTAACAGTCTATCGCTTTAGGGCAATTTCATCCAGACAACCAGTTTGATATTGAGAACTACAAGTAATTATTATTACACTCTAAGGTCGGAGCTGTAAAATCATTTAAACAGACAAATGTATTAAAATTTTAATGTCAGGGTAACATTATTTTATATACCTACACAAGTTAAGAACTTACTTACTTATTTTTATTTTTTTTGGTGATTAGCACCTTATAATATTATGAAATTTAACTATGTAAAATAATTTAAAAATATACATTATTATTGCAAGTCAAAATGGCTGTTGCGGCGGATTATGCTTACATCGTCTTTTTATATTTTTCAATAAATATTGAATGACTGAATTACTTTGAGCGATTGCGCCTGCCTCCAAAAAAGCCCTTTTGATTTAGAACCACATAATGATAACCTTACCAGAACGGGCGCCATATCGATTCTCGTGTCCATGTCCATGCAGACGTGCAGCTTCTGTTGGACAATGGCCACGTCGAACAGGCGTATGCACATGTCCACCAGACCCGGCGGGAGGTACGGCACCACGATGGGCACACAGAAAGGAGGTGGGTTGCGTGCTGGAATTAAGGAGGTTTTAATCTCCTAAACTATTTGTCCTACACTTAGATAATTTTCACACACGTCTATACTCTACGGTCTACTCTAAAGGTTTTAAGAAAATGTGAACTAGATTTGAAGAGTTTTTTAAATACCTATATTTTAATCTTTGATTATTTTAAAATGTTAATTAGAATGAAATGGATAAGGTTTCAAAAAGCTATATACCAAAATGACTCTAGTTAAAATTTGACTATTTTTGACACAGAAAATAAAAGCGTAAAATAAAATAAATTTTTAAAAGAACCATTATTACATTATTCTTTTACATTATATTAAGGACAAACTCCTCGTTTGGGTAAACATGTAGGTAACACACTTCACGGTGAACGGATGTGTGACAAAACTAAAATTATATCCTGTGATATTTTTGGTTACGGAAGGCATTAAGTGCCTTTAGTTGGTCTCTATTGTTATGGGCCCATGTCCCGCAAGGGCTTTTGACCATGAAAGAAAAGTCTGGGCTCATCAATACGTAGGCGTTTTATAGCATACTGATGATATAAGTAAGTAGGTACTTACAATAAAGTAAATCAATATTTACCTGAAAAAGTATTTTTATAAACACTTTCGTTGTTCATTTGCACATCGAGATCGATGGTAGACTCTGTAGGCTCGTACGCCAGCAATGCGCAAGCTATAAAAATAATATAAAACAGATTTAATTTATACGTAATTAATTAAAATACTCAAAAAAACTATCATTAATAATTATGGTACTTAAATAACAATTTTTTCACATCATCATCATCATCAGCTCAGCCAAAAGACGTCCACTGCTGGACAAAGACCAAAGACAATCTCCACAACGACCGGTTTTGTGCTGCTACATTACTACATTACTTTTACTTTATTCTATTCTAACTTGGTTCGAATAAAAACAGAAAATAACTGTAAATTGTGTGGAGTAATCTATAATGATTGGGGAAATAAATAGGTCTTTGTTCTTATGACAAATCTTAATTTTTAGTTAATGTTTGTTTAGCGTTACTATGCAATTCCTATACATTTATTGTTATTACAATATTCTATCAAATAATATTACTATGTTTCTTTATATTTCTACTACACAGTTTTTTCGCAAAGTATTCTAAGGCACGATAATATTTACCTAATAATTTACCTAGTAAATGAATTAGGCTTTCTTACTTATCCTATCGAAGTTGAAGGCATTGATGCGTATTCCTGTACAGCACGCACATTTCAGCCCTTCACATTTGCATTTGCCACCCGTGAAAGGTAGCCGCAGAAACCAGCCCGGTTTGTACCACGGACGAGGCATTAAGTCCCTTATTGTCTGGAATTAAAATTTAAAATTGGTAAATTAATAAAATTTTTGAAGTAGCCAGGACTATGATTGGGGTAAAACGTTTAAGTTGTCTAAAGATATTTTAAGTGCGATCTTTGATAAAGCTGATAAAAATTATCATGCCCGCATCAAAATAAATAATGTCTGCCTATAGATGATTTTTTATGGCTCAGAGCTGGGTCGTAGCTCGTTTTTAGGAAGTGTTCTGAAAGCAGCCGTGACCGACAGAAGCTTGACAAAAGAACCACATTCGTTTACCCATCTGTCTAAGGTAGCAACGTTGCGATCGTTGCGATGTAGAGTTGACCGTTATCGGCCTATTTAGTGTTGATATCAATTTTTTTATAGTACCTACATACTCGTATATGTATTCAACGAACGTTTCTCTCAGTTAAATGTTATTTAACGCCGCAAATAAAACAATTCAAAACATAACATTGTCATAAAAATAAATTATAGGTAAGTATTACATAAGGTATGTAGTTTTATTGAAATTACTGTTAATATTACCTGGTTCGTGTCGATGTTGTAGTAAACTGAGAAATCTTCGACGTCCATCACATTGTCACTTTTCATGTTCCTTCTAAGATTTCTTCTCTTACTTAACGATGAACCTATAAAAGACAACTTAACATTATATCGCACCTTGCAATGAGGACGGAACGTTAATTATTTAAAGCTAATTGAACTACAGTAACAGATAAATGTAATAATAGAAAATCAATTAGTACCCACCTGCCGTCACGATCACACAGTTCACCACAAAAACTATTGTTACAGTTTTCAATTTCATTTTGACTATACGTTAAGCCGCTACCTCAGGGGACACCATACAAATGATTGCACCTTGTTAACCCACGTAACACTAGCAAAGGTTCACTTTAAGCATTTGTATGCAAGTTATGCGATGCGCGAGCGCAACTGACTTGCGGGACTTTCTTTAGAAACTCTTGCGCATCGGATCGGCGTTCGACGATAATGGCCATTTTTATTTACGCCTGCCGCAGTTTGTACACATACTTACATGAATATGAAAATGTGAATGACAATGTTAATTTGAATGCAAAGTTTATTTCTAAATGTAGACACGCACGTACGCCCTAAAAAGAAAAAGTGACAAGCAGCGCTCTTTAAGGTTCTAAGTAATTCTTTCAGAGAAATCGTGCTGAACGACATCTACGACAACGACATTGTAGAATAGTTAATATTTCAAATGGAAGAAAACAAAAAATATAATCGTAAATAATTTAATGTTAACAAAAGAGTCTCGTTAAGTAGTCACCTACTAATTAAAAATAAATATTTGTTTAATCTATCTACAACCTACCTATTTAATAAACATAAAAAATGCTACAGTTATCGATCGAATATGCTGAAAAGCGAGCGGACTAGGTTCTCGTCGTAGTCCTCAATGTCATCTTCTCCAGCATCGATGACGGCATCCACACCTCCCTGGGGGTTGGCCACCGGTAGACCCCCGCCATCCTCAGGTTTCACCATAGCTATGCCGTTAGCACCCATTCTGAAACATTACAGAACTGAAATAAGTATACTATATTGCTATTTATGGGAGCCAGCGAACCATTTGATGGAAAATTATCACCGCCGCCCATGGACATCCGCAATTTACTAAAGAGATCGTAGATACGTTGCCGGCCTTTGAGGAAAGAGTAAGCGTGGTTTGTATCCTTTACATAATATTTTATCGCTGCCATTAAGTTATATGAATTGGAAAACTCTAGGAAAAAAACACGTGCGAGATTTAAACTTGAACTGACATACTGTGTCAGGCGCACTTTCAATTATGCTATCGTGGATCTGTCAGATAGGTAATTAAGATGTTCTACAAAACATAACAGTACCTATAGAGTAGCTTAGTTGTGCTGTTACCCTAAATCTCTATCTATTGATAAACAATAATACAACAACTTTCCAAATGTCGTACAATTTTACATATTAAACAAAAAACCATCGAAATCGGTGCATACCTACCTAAATTACAGAGATATGTGCGAACATAAATTTAAAAAAATTATAACCTCCTCCTTTTTGAAGTCTGTTAAAAAATAAGCGTTTGAGGAACGATTCTGACTTCTATAAAAGAGATGGAAGACCGCTAGAGTAAGAGACGTATAAGGAGATTTTAGTGAGACCTTTGCCCAGGAGTACGAAGAAATAGGTTAAGTTAAAATTAGGCTTGCAAATAAGTTAAAAAAGGATAATTATAACAACATCTCTTCTAAAACCAAACATTTAGTAGCATTCCGTAGTTACTTACTTACTACTTACTATCCTGGCGCTGTAGCATTATCTTCTACAAATATCTAGTTTGATGCTCACCTCAGACAGTCAAACACCATGTCGAACAGCTGCATCGATCGCCATTGTCCAGTCATTGCTAGGCAAAAGTGAAAGTTTCTTCCAGGAAAGAACACGTTGTAAAACTTTGCACACACTTTCATGTTTGGTAACCTCGGGGGGCTAATGCAGATGGGTTTCGGGTTCTTGCCTGAAACCAGAAAAAAATATAAATAAAAACTGATTGAAAAAAAAGCATCACTTGTCTATTTTTAAGAAAGTGATTCAATCAATATTTATTTATTTAATTAACCTATAGATTATACTAGCGGCCCGCCCCGGTTTCGCACGAGTGTACTTTTATTTTTAATTTTTTTTTATTATAGCCCCCACTTAAGCCAATTGCTTCAATGGAAGGGTCTGCCGAATATTGATCGTAAGCATCACAGCTAGACTAGTTTTTAAATAGACGAGTTCATTTGTCTGAGAGCTTTTGTTGCCTTTTTCAATAAATGGACTATCAACACAAAAATATTTTTATATTTTTTCAATTCGAACCAGTAGTTCCTTAGATTATTAGCGCGTTCAACCAAACAAACAAACTCTTTAGCTTTATAATATTAGTATGATATATTTAACTTTGAATGTAAAACTAGTTTTAGACTGAAAATAGCACTAAAATAAAGGCATTTTGCCACAAGTGGGACTTGAACCCCTAACAACGCAATCCGTTATACAGCTCTTATATCTGAAGGAATGCGAAAAGTGGTGGGTTCGAATCGCGCTTGACGCAATTCGTCTTTATTGTGGTCCTGTTTTAGTTTCAATAAAAGAAAACATTCTGTATACAAATTAATATAGGCAATAAATCAAGTTGTGTCTTACCAGACATAGAGTTTTCATATAAAACCCTGTCGTTTATAGACATCGCGACATCAAAGGCGAAGTCTCCTGGGTGGTATGTGATCCTCATGCACGCTTTCTGGTTAAACAGATCCAGTATCAAGCCCGTACAGCATTTACAAACACCCAAAGAACAGGTGCAAGGGCCAGCAGAAGTGGTAGGAACTGACGTCGAGGTATCATTGGAGTCACGATTTCGTCTCGCATACTGCTCGATTGTAGCGATTCTTTTAAGTTTCACTGCATCCAATAAAGCTAGTTCTGCATCAGGTACTTCTAGGTTTGTCAAAAAATTCACTGAAGTTGTGTTCTTCTTATCCTGAAGTTTAACTGTAACAATTTAAATTATTATGTTATCATTATAATGTCAAAAACTAATACCCATTTAAACCGATGTTACGTAAATAGCCATGATACTGTCCCACTGCTGGGTAAAGAAAGGCCTCCATAATTGAAATCAAGTCATCGCAACAATCGCTGGGTATTGGCTTAAGTCGTTGTCAGCTGTAAATACAGACACTATAGAATTTTAATTGTTTAATCCGCGCTGACTCACATCAAAGGCCACGCTTGCTAATAGCGGGCTGGTGATCACAAACTATGCATCGAAAAATGCGCTACACACTTTGCCCGGCCTGGTAATAGAACCCAGGACCTCCGGTTATCAGTCTGAGCGCTTAGCCACTCGTTAATTCAGGCTGTAAAATTTTACATTGTAAGTAAATTAACATATAGTCTTCTCTAATTATTTCTTTGCCAACAGCCAGGACGTAATGCCGTTAAAATATTTTTTTTTAAGTACTCACCATTCTCCTTGCCGTGAATTACCGTTTCAACCCACACTACCAATAAAACTAATAATAGATTTAACTTTTTCATGTTGTTCTCTGCTTATATCAACTAAAGACGGCCGCACGCTCGTCGTCCGGTTGATGCAGTCACTCCAATTCGCTTGCAGAGCTTTGAACCGGTTCGGTGGTGGCGCTCAAATATCTCTTAATGCAAAATACTTTCACGTGTTAATGGCTTTTACGCAGCCTTTAAACTATCAACCCAGTTCTATCTCAAAAAGCGTAAGGTTTAATTATAAATAAAACAAACAAATACACAGACAGTCTATATAGGTTTTAAATTTTAATAAATAAATACTTAAAACTAAAATGACAATACAATTTATGGAATGCTTCTTTCATCACCAAACAAGTCACCAATACCATCTCCGATGCCGTCAAAAGGACCGCCATCATCATCATCATCAGATCCGCCTCCGAACAGTCCACCATCACCGCCAAGGATGCCTTCGGCGGCATTCCCTATGATACCTCCGCCGGCATCATCATTGTCATTATCATTATTCCCAAACAGGCTCACTGGAGCGGGTCCAGAAGAAACAGGCTTAGGCTTTAAGCCGGTTTGCACTCCTGACGCTCCAAGACTGCGAAATATTAGTGAATAAATAACATTGTGTGCGTGCTTGCTAATTGCATACTTTTTCAATAACGAATGTAATCGATTACAGTTTAGAAACTACAATGTTTGAACACTCACCCGAAACACCTGAATGAAGCCGAGTAAATAGGAAAACCTCCAATATCCGCATTAATATCTAAACAAGCAAAGGCGTTTCTGTTCCGTATGCGTATATTGGATATTTCAGCACAAACTTGTACGAACGGGGCTCTTCTAGGATTGAAACAAATCGGAGGAGGATCACTTGCTGAAATTATATAATAAATTATGACGTAATCTATCTTCCAACAATTTTAAGAACTTTTATTTATATTTATTTATTTTACCTGACACTCTACGACGAACCATTGTATTATTATTAACGCTAAGTTTGACATCAAAAACAAAATCTTCGGGTATAAATGTAATATTTCCACAAGCTTTAGTACTAATTCGTTCTAAGATTGCTCCAGTGCAACAACCACATTGTCCATCAAGACAAGAACAAGGAAATCTAAATAAAGATCCAGCAACTTGTTGTGGTCCTGGCGTTGTCACCACTTCATCTTCGAGAGGTCCTTGAGTGGGATCTGCCACAACAGTAGCATTATTAACCAACTGATCCTGTACAATGTTCTGTTCGTTCAACGTAGTAGTGTTTTGTACCACGCTTTCCTCTGTCACAATATCGTAATCCGTTTCATCGTCAACTAGATTTTCGTCATCCTGTGCCACATGAATAGGCACGACAATTGTAACAGGTGATTTTAACACCGGTGTTGGCCGCAAAGCCTGCCTCCATAGAGCTTGCGGAACTTTAATAACGAGCACTTCATAAGGCTTATCTTGATCTAAAAACACTTCATCTGTAAAATTAAAACGTATTAAATATTTTTTGTTTAGCCTTTTATGACCCACTTTTGGGCAAAAGCATATCCTAAACCCTTTCATCCATAGTAAGACTGCGTCCCAAACCCCCCCAAAAACATAGATTATATAATACTTAAAGTAATCTTCGTAACACTCCGAAAGAAATTTAAATGCAGCACTCTTACCAGATATAGCTTTACTGTGTGTAATAAAATATTTTACAAACAGTACCAAACAAAGTTTCATGATGCAAGTCATGTTCTGCAAGTGGTATTATAATGTAACCAAACAACAGCAACTACTGACTTTCCGTCTTAAATTGTTTGCCTGCAAGTTAGCTCCAGGTATTTAACTGTCTACAAACAACTCACATTACTTATTTAAAGTTCTCACTTAATGAAATGAAACAAGTTTTAAATTTTAATGCCGGTACAAGTGAAAGTCGTGCCAAAGAACATTGACAATGCAAACTTTCGATACGTGGTCTGAATATTTGTGTGCCTTTGTAATTTATTAATTAAAGACAGGATCCTTTTAGCCTGTGACAAATTCGAATCGTTCCTATTTCTATTTTTTGTATAACTTTTTTTTAATATAACTGTTTTAATTATTTAATTAATTATCATCACAAGTTAAACTGACGCGATAGATAAGTAAATACTTAAAGTACAGTTTTCAAACCACTTAACGATGTACTTATATAATAATACGCAACTTAATATACCTACTAAGTGGATTTGCTCAGAATGTTTGAACTTTTAACTTACTTTTCCTAACTTTAATTTAATATAGCTCAAAAATTTCTAGACCGTAGAATATTGTTTACTTTTATTTCACTATGTGAAAGAACTTTGCAACAATACTAACTACAATTTAGATGCCTTTCGTCAGGTCCGTTCAAAATTTTTGTCGAGGACTTAACAATTTTAATGTAAATCACTAACATGTCTTACTTCATGAGATCGTATATCGTACCATTAAATTGAAAATCTCGTAACAACATAACAATGTTCTAGTTACTACATATGAATAATGCAAACTTTTTTTATTGTTGCATCATGAAACAAATATGTCATCATTATCGTTTGATTATCATCTTTTTATGTTTCTTAAACAGAATCTTGTCTAGCTATGAAGCTTCAATGTGAATGACTTAGGTGCGTTACAGTCAGATCGTAGTGTAATTAATTATCTCAGAGTGTCCAACATCAAAAACTTTTTCTCGGATTTATATTTAACATGACAGTTTCGAAGTTCTATTTTGTCACTTTTTACGAATTGATGCAGAATAGTGCTCTAACTGCGGGCGGCGCGGCGATGGAAACCATTACGACCGGCGGCAGTACTGCGATCACCAACAAGGAATGTAAAAAGAAGGAAGAGGCCTACATCCAAGATTGGATCTCGAAGAGGCCACCATGATGATGGAGATTGCTGAGTGCAGTACTTGGCTGCTGTAAGCAAGCCAAGCTTTTACAATAATCGTACTGGGCTAAGGTCAATTAAATAAATATAATATTTTTCAACAATTTTTTATTTATCAATCGGAGAAAGATGTAGCTTAAAGTAGTTTTACTATTTACAGATAATAAATAAGTTAAAGTTAAGAAATAAATAGTTAATAATACTCAAACACTAATTTAACCTATGTCATACTTCAGACCATTCACCACGCATCATTTTGTTTTGTCTTCTTCTATCTCTTTTGTTTTTGTTTTCGTTATGTGATTTTCTTAAAAAGGTATCTAATCCTAGCATATCGCTGTAATCATCCTTTTCTTTTTTGCCATCTTTTACTTTGGGGTTTTTGTTTTTGTTTTGTCGTTTATTTCTTCCAAATATACCTAACTGATCGCCAACAGTTTCTCCGATTTCAGATAGTTGGAGAACGTCTAAATCTTCGTAGTTAAATTTGTTTCTGTTCTTCTTTTTAGGCAGCGTTAGACCTAAATAAGAGTCACTTGGTATTACAATGCCATCTATATTGTGTCCTCTAGTTTCTTCGGCAGATATAGGTTCCTTAGTAATGTGTTCCTCAGAATGAGAATCAAGGTCTTGTACGATTTGTACCATGTCATCATTTACCTTTTCTTCAGTAGCCGTGGTGAAAGAAATGGTTGTAGGCATTTTGGGCGTAATTGTTTCAATTTTTTCGTAAGTAACTACTTCTTCGTGTTTGTTTGTGGAAGCCATACCAGAGTCTTTACCAGAATTGGAAATTATTGGTGTGACAGGCATGACTGACAACTGGCCTGTGATATGGGCAAGAGACATTTCAAGTCCGGCATCCTCAAAATTGGTTACACTTTTAGCCGTCGTAGGAGAGAGAGGTTTAACGCTCTGATGAAAAGCGAATACAGGTTCAAAAGTTGGTTCTGTTTCAGTTTCAAATACTTGTCTACGCTCAGTGCTTGAGATGATCGGCAGAACTGGCGCAGGAGTAACAATTGGTACAGAAATTAATGGAACTGCTGTAGTTGAAGTAGTAACCGTCGTAGCTGTAGTACTTTCAGCCGTAACAGCGGTTGTCGGTCGCCTTGAGGGACGTCTCTTCGATGGTCTTCTTGTAGGACGCCTACTAACTGGGCGAACTTTGATTGTAGTAGTGCGAGTAGGCAAAGGCCTGGGTGTCGTTGTCCTTGTGCCCGGTCGCCTACTGGGGCGTCGCGATGGTCGCGGTCGTCTTGTGGTTGTAGTGCTTGGTGCAGGTGCTTGCTTTTTCTTATTCTTATTCGGCTTTTTAGTACCTGATGAACCAAACAGGTCTCCTAATAAGTCTTCTCCTAAAAGACTGAATCCTGTATAGTCTGCACTTTCTACATCATTGATGGCATCTAATTCACCTGAAAATAGAAAAAGAAGGATTTTAAAAATGGTTTCAGTTTATAAAGATAGAAGATGTGGTATCACTTTTTAGGACCTACAATTTATGTTTTGAACACAAGTCTCACATAAATATTTTTTTGACAAATTACAATGGCACTGTTAAATCAAAACAAACAAAGCTCTCTCTTCCTCTCGTAATGTAGTGGCAACCAAAGTTATTAGATAGAAATAAAAGATAAAGAAAAATAGAGATCTCATATTAAAAACAAAAAGACAAGCTTAAATTATATTTTGTGTATGGTATGACCCTGAAAAGTTACATTAAAACTTAACATTAAAACGTGACTAATATGCTTTTATGAATGGCACTTTACACTTTTAAATCGTACGGTGAAAAAACTTGTATAGAGAAATACCTGCCAAAAAGTATACAAGGTCTTTTTCTCCTTTACTTTTACAGAATCAAATTATTTAAAACATCCTCCTTTTTATAAAACCAAAAAACAAAACTTGCCTTCATCGTCATCATCATCGTCATCATCGTCATCATCATCGTCATCATCACCTAGTCCAAAATCATCTTCATCATCATCATCGTCATCGTCTTCACCAGCCTTCTCGCCTTGTGGGACCAGTGGCAATGGATCTGCTGGCTCTGAAGTCACGCCACGAGGACCGAACTTAAAGCAGGATACTCTTACTGCAGCTTCCACAGCGCTCTTCGACTGCAATTCCAGGCCCAAGCAGGCTCTGAACTCTTCACCGGCCCTTGCTATGTTGTAAACTCGACCGCAAAATTTCGAGATTCCACCCGGTAATGGCAAGCAGACTGGAGTTGGCTTGCGACCTGACAAGAAAGTTTTTCGTCCAAATTAATTACTACAAACTCTGAGATACTATTTCCACATAGGTATAATATTATTTCTGCTAACCTGTTGTATAAATAACAAATGAATCTCTGATATATTACTATGAATTAAGTTCATAAAAAACCAGTTTAACAGAAATTTTTAAATAAAGAAAGTGACTAAACGGATATTCCGACATTCGTATACATTTCATATGTACTCACTAGAGAGAGTCCGGTTCGTGATGACCTTGTTTCCGAAGCGTAGTGACACCGCCATTTTGTCCCCACTCAAATACATCAATGAAGCGCATCCTGTAATTATAAATTTGTACCTTCGTTAATTACCGACGTTTTTATTTATCTCTACCATCCCAATATTCTTATATAGAATTATAAAGAACTCAAATACCGATACAACACAGGGGTTCACAGTATTTGCCATCATCGTCTGTTTTTCAGACAAGATAGTCGTTTGATAAATTTATTTACATTCTTAACTTCTTAACTGATATAAGAATAGTATGAACGATATCTGAAAGTCGGTTTTAGAGCTTTAAATATAGTTTGTTAACATCTCTGTGTACTATTGAGTTGATTTAAAACAATAGAAGATTGACAATGTAATTACCTGGTCCATTAAGGTTGAGCACAGGAACCTGGAAGTCTCTGCAACAGTTGCAGAAAGCCTCAGAGCATTTGCAGTATTTGTTTATGCTGTTGTCTTCCAACTTGTCGCTGTCATTCCTTGTCTGTATTGCCTTCTTGTTATTCTTTTGTTTCCCTGTTAAATAAAGAAGTAGGTGTATTTTAATAAAGATAGATTTATGTAGTATGAATAGAAATAAATACTGATACTGAGAAACGTTAATAATTATGAAAAGAAAAGGTATGTCAAAAATTAGTTTGCGTTAAAGCTTTGTTCAAGAAAATGCGAAAGATTCAAAGTATATGGTTTGATATAGTTCTGAGTGTCTAGTGAGAGTTTCATTCGCCATTCGACCACGTCAACGAAAACGAGAACTGGTATAACCTAAAATTTTAAGTTATACAAATTTTCGTTTTCGTTAACGTAATCGAATGGCCAATGAACTCGCATTAGGTGCTTTATTCTTAACTTTACGCGAACATGTCTCGACACCTCTGTCTCCCTTTTACCGGTAACCATAAACAATGCAAAGGGTTCGAAACGTAAGTATACACAAAACATATGCAAGTAGAGTGGAGAATCTTTTATTTCAAGTGTTTGTGTAATGGAATTTCAAGTGTAACAAATCAAAGTTGTAAGTTTTGATAGAATATTCTATTAAATACCGAACACAACAGAATGATACGTAAACTATCTTAATAAAAACGTGGTTAAAACCAACTAAATTGAATTTGAAAAACCTTTTTTGAAAAACCAACTAAAGTAACAAATTTCACCGAACAAACACTCTGTTACAAGACATTCGATTTCCTGTATATCACGCTTTCGTGTTACGCTCGTGTGTTTTATAGTTTTTTTGTTGATTACGATTACTTCACCCTCAGTTTTATTAGGTCTATAAATTCTAAAGCGTCATTTATCTAATAACTACTCTTTTTAAAAAACAGTAGCACGTCACTTTACAAATGTCCGCGTGTGGTCTTAGTACAGTCCACATCTTTACAGTAATTTAAAAGGTCTTACAGGCAGCCGGGGAAGATCATCCATAATTTATAATTTGTTTATAAAAAAGTGTAGAAAAAAAATCCATGAGAGGGATTCGAATCCGCATCCCATGACATGCCGGGTCAATAAACCAAACTAACTGGAACACATAACACAGGAATTAATCCTATTTCTATTTATAGTCGATAAAAACTATTTCCTTGAAAAAAGATTGACATCAACACGCGTTCATTAAAAACCTAATACATAAAGCGAATGGATGTAACTACTGATATTCGTAGGCATGAGCATGAGCATGTAATTTAATCGATTACCAACTTTCACGAGATCGGTCAAATAGAGTTACCATTCAAGTTTAATGAACGTAATTCAGCGTAATATTTTTGTTATTGTTAGTACAGTGTACTGAAGATAAAGTTTGACCAATTTAATTACTATTAAATTGAACCGCGTAATTTTAAAACAACACAAACGCCACTTTTTAGAAATCGAGTTTTGGAACGCAACTTTTTCTTTAGGCCTATTCACATATAATTGCCTTAAAAACCACACATGTCTTTTGACGTTTTATACTTTAAACGAGGTATCTATTTTTTATATTGTTGCAGACAACGCATGTTTAAAACAATGATTTTTTTTGTATCTACTGAAAAATTATAGCTCCTTGACACAATATGTTGTTATAAAATCATACGATTCAATTATTTTTAAATAACTTTTTTTTAAACTAAAAGTTAGAAATTAGGCGAAAGGAATTCGTAGTTACATACGTTTACAAAACCTTGGTAGTACGTAAAAATCATTAAATTTAGGCTATCATTTAAACATAACACTGTCGCGTACCGCTTTTATTGTGCTTTCATTTTATTTCCCTCATTTTGTATGTTATAGACAATAGAGATTTATATACAGTAATGGTTGATTGATAACCAGTGAGTGTACATGAACGCGAGTGCTGGCAAATGAAAAAAGGCAAATAGCGGAACGTCGCAATTTCTCTCCGTAAAGAACCACATTGTTGACTCAAGGTTAATGCGGGGAATATTATACAAAAAGTTTATTATTATCCAATATCATTAAATAGAAAGAAATACCTATATACTAGATAACTGTGTACATAAATTGGTTTAAACGATTTTTATAGTTGATTTTATAATATGTTTTTCGTATATTGGTAATATGATGATAAGGACCCAAAAATAGCTTAACCTTCGATATGCGCGAGCGCTGATCAGCGCCGCCAAACAATTGAAATTCTATTGTTTTCACGGCAGACGACGGAACAATACTTACTGACGCTCTTCGATGCTGCAAAGGCCAACAGCACGAATATAAGTAATAGCTCAAATACCAATGAGAGCTTCATTTTGCGGGCTGGCTCTCCGCCTGTAAAGAATTGTTGACACTTTTAATTACACACGTAAAACAGGGTTACTTTTGAAACAAATGCTAAATTGATCACAGCTTTGAATTTTTCTTCTATATCCCCTTGAGCGTCGAGCGACCAGCAGGTGGCCGAAAACAATTAAAATTCTATTGTGTCTGGGTATTCGACGCTTGAGCTCATTTATGTTAAGCTAGGGTATGATTCTGGAGGCAGTCACACTAGAGTTACCTCAGGGAACCCATTTTTGCATATGTAATTTTTGACTATCTATGTCACACTTGATTCAAGATTAATCTCAGTTTAGCTTAAACTCAAACTACTGTTTTGGTCAAAGCTTTGGAATAACAAGATTCATCTCTTCACTTCATTTTTTATAGAGAGCAGAGTCGACAAATGACTTTGCTCTTTCTGATGTTAAACAAAAGCAGATGAAGAAAGAGATGCATAAAGGAGCTAGAGTTAGTTGCAATTGGTCACCAAATCAGAAAATAATATGAAAGTGGTTCAGCTTACGCCATCACAAGCTTTGCTTACGCTTCTTTTAGCACCTTCGTCCAACGAATACCATAATATGAAATCGACTGGCACCGAATGAAATTATGTACGAAAGTATTAAAGTATTAACTTTAAGTTTTCAACGAAGAATTTAACAAATAATTTGGTATGTATAATTGTTAATTATTGTAGTTCAATAATTGTTGAATCAATTTAGATTTACACGTGATACTTGACACGACAACTTAGTTTAAATTTATAGTTTTATTACTTTAAAGGAATTTTAAATTAAATAGTACTGGCTCGCACACGTATAACTAAATAATTATAAACTCATTAAAAAGGGGCTGATTGAAAAATAATACGTATAAAAATATGTTTTAATAAACAGTAAGAAAACTTTGAATGATCAATTTATTGGTGTTTAAAAGGTCAAAATCTATTTATTATAAACTTAGTGCTTAATTTGTTATTTTTAAGGTTTTACAAATAAAAACAGTTCAAATCTTATAAAAGGCACTCACATTAGGTAGATTTGGTAGATAATTCAAATACTTATATATTTTTTTAGAAATATCTTAATTAATTGGAAACAATCTTATAAGCATTCGTTAAATTTAATCAAGCATGTCATGTATCGAAATGTACTATTTCACTATACAATATCGCTATGCAATAACACATGCAATTTTTGTATTACTTTAATTATAAAAGCATAAAAATGAACACTAACATTAAATAAAGATATTAGTGCGATACTACTCGAAACAGCTCTAGGTAGCGCGTTGCAATCTTTTATATGAGAAAAAGTTTGCTCCTTACAAAAATTATAAGAACACTACAGTACGTGAAATACCCAATAAATAACTTTAAAAAGAATTTTAATAAACAATTGAAATTAGACTATATAGACTTACCTCATATAAAAATATTTCAGAAAACCGAATCGCCAAAAAGTTATACAAAATCCGTTCAGTTGTCACACCTCGACGAGCGTTCACGTCCAATTAAATACAATTAAAAAGAAATCAGGCAAGCCCTAAACGTAGACACGACGCCGGTAAAATCAACACTGGTTTGTTAAAAGAAGCTCGCGACCAGAGAAATGCTATGACGTCCGTCAGACGAGAAAGGAAAACTGCCGGTGTGCATCCCTTTCACCGGCGGTATGTTAGACAGAGAGGGGCGGCGCAGGGACGCACTTGGCCGCCTAAGTGTATTTCAGTGTCAAACGCGCGATTTGATATTGTAATGGAGATGTCACACCCAAGTTGACAGGAATGCTCCTAATGTGAGTATGGTGCATGAAGCTAGTATGGTGTGATTCAGTGCAGGCAGGGGTTCGATATATGAACTGGAGATAATAATTTACACAGTATGATATCAATTACGTGTCCCTCCCACTCGTATCAGAAGTCATCGGTAAACACTCTGATACTGAAATTTCTCGAACGTTATGTAACTTATTTATAAAAGTAGTAATGTTAATAGCTCATATACTGTCCCACTGCTGGGCAAAGGCCTCCATCAATAAAATCAAGTCATCGCTACAGACAACGGATAAACATACTTAAAATACTTAAATACATACTTATTATACATAGCAAACACCCAGACCCGAAACAATATAGAAAAACAGGTATTTCTAAATTGATCCGACCGAGGATCGAACCCGGGACCTCAGAAATGGCAACACCATTAAAACCGGTGTACAAGCCACTCGACCAAGGAGGTCGTCAATATTTGTCGTCATATATTTTAACGAACCACTGAAGTGAGTGCCATCAGGTTCGAAGCGCTCCCATTTTGGAGCGCTCCCAACGAAGCGCCCCAAAACTATTCCTCGAAGCGCTCCTTTTAATAACTGCTAATAAAAGGAGCGCTTCACAATTTAAAATATTGAAATTTTATCGTTGAAAAATAGGGAAGAGCATGAAGTAAACGTAATATATGATGTCGATGATCTTTTCAAACTCATTTTTGCATCATCACGAACACTCTAATGTGTTATGTATTTATACGATAAGGGATATTAATAAATAAAACGCAAACATATACTCGTAATGTTTAATCACACTTTGCGGAAAAATCTACACAATAATTATAATATCGTTATTATTTTGCGTTGTGTTATCATAAATATTGTTTTAAAAATGTATGTTTTAATATTTTTATATAAACTATTTTTATGAAAAAAACCAAAAATTTTTATACGCTAGTTTTCAAGAAAAACGCCAAAAGACATTTCGATTAAAAAGAAAAATAAAGCATTTTCGGTAGTTTCAATTCAAAGGAGCCGAAACAGAGAGGCCGCAATGCCTTCACCGCTTACACGTGCTCCTAGTTTCATTCAAAAAAACTGACAGACAGGCCGCTCTTAAAAATATTACAATTTATGTGTCAGGAAAAGTTAAAATTTATTGCCGTATGCCGTATTTCTCTGATATAATGAAATGTTTTGTCAAAATATTTGCAGTTGATAAAAAATGACCTTATATAAAATCACCACAAGCAGTCAGACATTGGGTTTTTTGATTTGGACAGATACCAAAATCATATATACAGAATATAATATTTACTATAATTATCACAGTCAATCAGATATTTGGTGTTTTCATTTGGACAATTAAACAAAAATAATAACCTAATTAAAAATGTTTTTAAGTAATTAAAGAATTTTGTCAGTTTAATCAGATAACTAGAACCAAAATAAAAACACTATATTTACAATATAATTATCACAGGCAATCAGATGTTCGTTATTTTTATTTAAACAATGAAATAAAAGTAATAACCTAAATAAACTAAAAAATTCTAAGTAATCAAATATTTTGGTCTGCTACTAACTAAAACCAAAATTAAACCACTATACTTACAATATAATTATCACAAACAATCAAATATTAAACAAGTAACTATGATTTAAAATAACAAAAATGACATAGTTAACTACAAATTTCACTTAGAATAAACTTTCGTATAAACTGCAGAATACTGTGGCACTAGGGCAACATAGACTACAGGAGCTCGGGCGGGGCGATACAGCGGCTCGTGTCACACGCACGTGTAGTGTTGTGTGCACTGCTCCCGCGCCGCACCCTTTGCACTAATTCAAATTCACGCGATGCTGCTAGCCAGGTTCACCTTAATATTTGCAAACCAATCTACGCTCAAGGAGTACCCATCTCTATTCAAAAGTTACACATAGGGGCGCTTCGAGGAATAAAACTTTAATATTTTTAATTGTGAAGCGCTCATTTTATTAGCAGTTATTAAAAGGAGCGCTTCGAGGAATAGTTTTGGGGCGCTTCGTTGGGAGCGCTCCAAAATGGGAGCGCTTCGAGGAATACCTCGCCATCAGTACCGTAGATTAAAAAAATGCATACCTACCTACATAAACATATATCTACGTTTTCGTATGCTATAAGGTCCTGAGTACCCAATTACCATTAATTACCATAAATTAATTACCATTAATACGCAATTAGATCACGTTAATGAAAACGAGATTTGTATGGCAAAGTTGCAGGACGTTGCTTCAATGCGAACCAAAATAAAAAATTACATACTTACGTATAGCACTGAGATATGGATCGCCAACGCCAACAACTTGCTGGCACTCGTAACAGTCTCAGTTAGACAATAGCGAGTGGGTAGCTGACCAGTTGCCGAAAGTGACTAATTAACGAAACTGTCGAGTAGATAACTGAATTCTTTATCTATACCTACTGCGGTAATACTTGCGTAGCTATTATTAATTTTATTATTAATTTTAATTTCAATGCATAATTCTTCATACCTATACGAAACTAAAAACCTACCTGTAGCTATATGGTTTCACCACTTACATTTTCTTGGATGCTCCAAACCCTCAGTAGTATTTATGAAATATTATCATGTGTTATTTATTTCTTTACCATGTTCACATTTACAGCGCCTCGCCAGTCTCAGACCGAGATGACTTGGGTTCGATTCCCAGCGGGGCGCAGGGGTACATGTTTGTACTTGGTTTGAGTTGTAGTACTTACATTTTATCTTAACATATCACCATAACTTCTATTGTTATAGAATTTGTATAAGACTAAGAGTCTCTACTCTTTACCCTCTGTTGATGCAAGTGACTCCGCAGGGCGCAGCAAGTACCAAATAACTATGTGAAAATATATCAAAGAGATTGTTTTAATCGATAAAACCAATTTGAAATAATTTTCCTCCTTTGCTCGCAGTAGCATTGGGACCTCGATAGTTTAAAGAAATGCGTTTCTGTTCGTTCTCCGTATATTCTAGAATATTACCATAAACAGTGCGTTGCTCTCGGATATAATACAACCGTCTTAAATTGGCACGTTCGTAATATTTATTTAAACAATTTACATTTTAATTAGTATTTGTTGGCCATTTGTTTGTTTGTAATGTAAAATTATAAATAAAAATTTAAGATAAGTATTATTCTCGTATAAACCGTCTTCTGATTTTTTTCTCCTCTTAACTTTTACGCTCAGCGTCAAAGAAATCGCACCTCTACGAAAATAACTTTCAAGCCTCATCAACCCTTAACCCACGTATGTAACCTCACCGATATTGGTGTCATTTCAAAGCCTAATAAAAAACTTTAAAGAAACCACATATCAGTTTATTACAAACAAAAACTTTACACTACAAATGCGACTTCAAAAAAATGGCAATTTTGCTTTTCAAAAGGGTCGCTAGTTTCAAAAGGGTCAATACAGGTTTAATGGGGGTCATCGCTATCCAACTGTTAAAGATAACATACGAGAAGATCTTTCAGAAGAAAAACGACCTTGAAGATGGATACCACTGCTGATGGAGCCATCCAAGTGATTGCACTACTGCAATGAGGGATGCGGCAGTGTTATGTCGCTCGGCAACTGAACTTAAGCCGTTTTTCAGTTCGAAAAGTTTACCAGCGGTTCCTGGAGACCGGTGGCTAAGTCCGGAGGCATGGCTCTGGTAGACGTCGCTGTACCTCGGAGAGATACGACCGATTTATTGTGTCGACGTCTTGAGAAATCGGTTCTCGAATGCTGTTGAGTTGCGTGAGCGTAAGCGTGTCTACGGTTAAACGAAGACTGAGGGAGAAAAAGGTAGCGGGTCGTAGAGCTGCTACAGATCCAAAATTGACCGTAGCGCTTCGGCGAGTCCGCTTGCAGTTTGCTCGTGATCACGTCAATTGTTCCCTTGACCAATGGAGAGATGTTCTCTTCCCAGATGAGACGAGAGTCTGCCTTTCTGCAACGATAGACGCAAAAAAGTGTACAGAAGACAGAGTGAACGTTTCACCCAAGCCTGCATCCAGGAGACGGTAGAATACGGGGGCGGTTCTTTATGTTCTGGTGCAGCATGTCGGCCAACGGCAAAACCGACCTTGTTTGCATTTCCCGGGCGCAAGGTGCTCGCGGGCAAGGGTTGCTGATTGCTCACCGGTACATTACAGAGATCCTGGAAGAGCATGTAGTCTCATATGCTGGTTTTGTTGGCGAGAGGTTCACATTAATGCATGATTACGCTTGCGCTCACGCTGCAGTAATTATACGCGACTACTTTCAAGAGGTGGGATCTCTGTTGTGCAGTGGCCAGCGAGTTTAGACCTGAACCCGATAGAGCACCTCTGGGACCATTTGAAACGCAAGGTTCAGTCTCGTGATCCCGTTCCCACGACTCTCCAAGAACTCAACAAGGCCGTTATTGAAGAAAGGGCCAGTATCCCACAAGAAGAGCTCCTGAAATTGGTAAGGTACATGAGAGAGCGTATTGAAGCCGTGATCAGGGCAAGGCAACACTAGGTTTTAGATTAGTCTTAAGCAAAGTTTTATATATTTTTTCTGTAATTATTCTGTTTTTAATAAAATCTTTTAAAATACTGAATTGTTTTTGTGTACCTCTTTTCGGTACCTTTCAAATGATACCCAACATTACCATCCACGTTGATTTTAAATAAGGTTTAGAGACGCTAAAAGAACGTTTTTTAAAAGCTACTAAGCAAAGGTACTGCTTATTAAGTAAATGCTTAGAAGTTAAAGAGTGCTTTATATAACTATATAAGTTACTTTTATTCGTTTTATAAATAAGAAAGTACTTGTAAGTTTTATTAAATAAACTTAATCTAATATTTAAAAAACTGTTATGATCATGCTGTCTGACACGTATGTCTACTTTGTCATAGACAAACATTTTCTACTATTCTTCTTCTATTATATAAGAAGTTTAACAGTTTTTAAAGCAATCATGGTTAGTAACATTATAGTAACAATAACGGGGTATCATCATATTTGCCCGACTTTTTTACACATTTATTTGTGATGTGCTATATACTTATCACTAATAACAGCATATTATGGAAGATTCGAGATATAATGGCCTATACTGGTATAAGCTTTAGCCTAACAACATAACATTGACCCAAAATCAATTAATATTTTACGCTATAATGAATACATTTAGTCAGATTGTAGAAGTACGCAAATAAAAGTATACTTAATAAAATTCAAATATAATGTAATTAATACTTAAGGCACTAAATAAGATTATTTTAGGCATTATAACACGTAGAGAAAAAGTTTCAGCCTAGCTTTTTAGTTCTTGTTGTTTATTTAAATTTATCAGTGGTCGCCCAGTGGTCGAAATTCGACCGTAATTTCATTAAGGCTGCACGGATTGTATCCTAAGCAAGGAAAAATTAAAAAAGATAAAATGTGAGTTCGGATTGGCATTGACAGATTTCGGCCGCTCCTTTCTATTTTTGAAAATTTTGAAAAGAGTAATATGCGTGTGTGTCAAATACATGGTAGTGTGTGTAATGTTTGTTTTTTTGATTTAATGTATTTTTTATGCATAATTTAAAAAAAAAATAACTTTCTGCAATCCTTCTGTATATAAATAAGTGTGCGAAATTTCATACTCGTCCGTCCGCGTAATTTTTGTAAAAAGGGGTACAAAGTTTTTGCTTCACGTATTAATATATAGATGATAGGATTACTGTTACGTGCAATTAAAAATAAATTTCTATAAAATTCCAAAACACTAATAAAATTATCTTTTCCCCAACGACCATTCCTAGCCGTCATCTGTACAAGAAGGTCGTCTCGCCGTCACCCAATCATCTCAAGCCAGCTACGTACGCCACGGTCACTTTCTACTTGGAGAAAGTAGTCAGAACCGAACCGTCTGGACTAAAGTTTTGTTTGTTTTACCAATTCGGGACATTCACAACACATTCGCTAAACACAAATGGTAAATATTATACTTGTACGTGTTTTTATTGAGTCACGGTTACGATTTCTTTTCGCATGATAATTGTTATGTTGTGTATTTTTATTCAAGTATTTTTGTTTTTAGGTTATGTAATTAGTGTTTCATAACAACGGAGAAGCGTTTAGACTACGTGTGACGATCAGATCGAAGACTCCCGTTGCATAAAACATAATGTTCTTAAGAAAAAGGAAAGCAGCTAAAAAAATAAGCTAACTACGCCAAACAGCATTGTTGTGCGATGCTATATTATTATTATTATTACTTATATCAGCCATAGCTGTCCCACTCCTGGACAAAGGCCCCCCATACTTTTTCCACACCAATGCTATAAATAAAATAAAATAAATTAAAAAATGCTATGCCCTTGTGTGAAGAGTACTAGACCCAACGAAATAACTAATGTATAAGGTTTAGCGCCATATATTGCAAACATCCTTGCAGGGCGTCTCATCTTGACATTATATTTGTAATAATTGTCATCTTTTTTATACTATGAGACTATGCAATAAATGAATTTGAATTTAAACTTGGCATAGAAGTATAAGAACATGTGAGCGTGATGCCTTTGAAGTAGCAAGCGTCCAAAGCTGTGATGTGAGCTCTTT
The DNA here is from genome assembly GCA_963082485.1 of Eudonia mercurella. NCBI lineage: Eukaryota > Metazoa > Arthropoda > Insecta > Lepidoptera > Crambidae > Eudonia > Eudonia mercurella. Next base: position 12,872,909 of record OY720023.1, on the reverse strand, counting down.
TGATGGCTTAACATCATTAAAAAATGAAGCGATTAAAAAGATGATAGCTTTCAAATTCGGCTGCAGATTTCCACGGACAGCGATGATCACTCCCTATTGCCTATCAAGCCGCTTGACTACTATGCCACCGTATTAAAATAAAAATGATTTATTTTAAAGGAACAAAACAGCTGAAAACAAAAGAACATCAAGCTTCGATCAATGACCGAAGACATCAAAGCTTAAATTCTAAAACTTATTCGATTACATGCCTGCGTGTGGCAAAAACAAAATAGAAGCGTATTTCAGCCGGAATCCTCAGCTGACGGAACACAACAATGTTGTAAACTTCATTGTTATTTATGGCTACACTTAGATAAAATGGCGGTGACTGGCTATAATAATGCCACATCAATGAATACCACTAAGTAGCTTGTGGTTCCGGCCAATAGCGATTTCACAAATGGGCGAAATTGTCCATTCACCAATTTGCATTTTAAGGGCCCATTAAGTGTCAATGAGTTGAATGTAAATGTTACTAATTAATATAAGTATGCCTTAAATTCTGTGTTGATACTGGAAACTAAAGCCGTTGTTTTAAAAAATGTATTAGAAATGTGTACGAATGAAAAGTATCATACGGCTTTAAAGGCATATTTAAACTCCTTTTCATTTACAAAGAAAATTTTGTCTCTGATTAAATTTATAAAAGTTTAAGGAAAGAACGTGAAACGTAACTTTGTATGTAATAAACGATAAGCAAACTAAATTATCTGAGGAGCTCGAGGGCGCAGTGGTAAACGCGCCCGGTCTGCGATTGCTTACGTTAACTTTCGCAAAGGCCGGTCATCGACCAAAAATGTATCATCTCGAGCTCGAGCACGTAAAGCCGTTGGTCCCATCACACCGCACAGGGCCCGTGTGGTGGTTTATGGCGCGTTCTCCCTATCCATTCATAGGGAAGGCTCGTGCCCCAGCAGTGGGGACATAAAATGAGCTGGTGATGAATCTAAATTATCACCCGAATTGCAAAAGTCATGGGTTCCAGTTCCAGGTCAAGACGGGTTTAATCAAGAGCAGTTTCAAATCAAAAATCATACAACAAATTAACTTTCATACTATTTTCAGAATGCATATGGCCGCAACTAATAGGTAAAGAGTGATATTGGCATTCAGTTAAAAGTCTATTCGACGACCTCCGTAGTCGAGTGGCTTGCACGCCAGACTTTGGGCGGCGCTAACTCTGAGGTTCTGGGTTCGATTCCTGTCGCGTCAATGTCGAAAACGATCTCTGCGATATTGTGTCGGGTCTGGGTGGTTGTGTTACCGTCGTTGTTTCTGATTTCCATAAAACAAGTGTGCTTTTAGCTACTTACCTTGAGATCAGAACAATGTATGTGATGTTCTCTAATATTATCTATTATTCTAAGTCTATATACCTAAAGCAAAATCTTTGGATCCCTTTTTCAGCAAATTGCGCGCATGGTGGAGTGAGAGATTTGGTATAGTTAAAGTTTATATGGAGAAGATCTCACACCCGGTAAAATATATGTATATGTCTTACAAATACATTAAATTAAATAAACATTTTTCATATATTTTTCAAAAATTTTAAATAACTATGGAAGGGAAGCGGCTGAAATCTGTCAATGCATGTAAATTTTTTTTAATTCTTCATTGCAAGATACAAGCCCTTCAGCATAAATAAAACGTTGTATCAAAAATGGAATCGGAGGAAACGAAGTAATCAATCAATCAAAAGTCAATATGGGTATCGTTTTTTAAATTTTTGTGGGTGCCAATAATGAATATGACATCTGTTTTGAGACTCAAAATGGTAGACATGATCTTTTTAAAAAAAATAGTTTTTAAGGTTTTCGTTGGTGCCAATTATGAATATGATATCTATTTCGAGATCCAAGATGGCGGACGTGATCTTTTTTTAAGTCAATCTGGGTATCGTTTTTAAGGTTTTGTGGGTGCCAATTAGGAATATGACATCTGTGTCAGAGCCAAAATGGTTTAATTTTTTTTAATAATGTCTATATGGGTATTGGTATTTTGCAAGATTTCGAAGGCGATGTCCCACAGTTAGTTTTTTCGCTGTTTTTCATGGTCATACAATATAGATTTTTCACCTCTTCCTGAGAGATTCTTCAGTCAAAGTCACGCAGCGCTGAAAGAATTAGCATCCAGATCGCATGAATTCACTACTTATTATACCTACAAGTTGAGCGAGCAAAAAAAACACCACTTTTAGTTCAAAAGAAAGTCAAGACTGAGATAATAATTTTGACTGCCATGTTCTTTTGAAGTGCAGAAAGTGTTATTTCTATGCAGATTTGAGTAATAAACGCAGTTGGAAAGAAGTGAAATATTTAATATATATCATTATAAAATTATATGTGACATGTTTACAATGAAAATTATTGTCGAGTGACAATCTAAAGGAACACACGCTTCCATGTTCTAATTCAAAAATGTATTCTAAAGATGGCCAGCGTTACACTTCCAACAGAAAGATAAAATATATGTATAATATGTGTTGCAAAAAAGAACTCTAAAATGCGAATGCGGATAATTTGAATCTGTCAGTGTCGAACCGAACACATACCTTTTTTATTGTCATGACCATTGGTACCTACAAAATCCTTAAGCCGAAATAGTGAACATCTTTTCATAAATTTTACGGTCGAATATCGACCACTGGGTGACCACTAGTTATTAATTACACAATACATGTAATAAAAACTACGAATTTTTTCTTAAGGCTTTTGAGATTAACGATCCTGAACAAAGATGCCACACGAAAATAGCTGCTTTTGCTCATACATCTAAATGTCTTATTACATAATGTAAAACAAGTTTAAAAGCTTCACCAGCTTATTATAAACCATAAACCTCAACATATTAAAATCAAAAACACAAATGTTGAAAAAATTTCCACGAGCAGGATTTGAACCTGCACCCTTCTGACATTCCGGGTCAGGTGCTCTTCCAATTGAGCTATCGTGGTTCTAACCAGCCCGCCGAAATTATTCAACACTTTTTACTTTGTAAGCCAAAGGCGCCCATTCAATGTCAACAACTACCGTCATTAACATCCGATCATAATATTTTTACAAATATTAAAGATCAGTTAAGAAATAAGCAAGCTATTTTATAAAATGTTCAAGATGATTTTTAAAGCAAATTTTGTTGCGAACAAATTACAAAAACACAAATCGCTCATTTGGAGCGACAGTGACACAAATGCAAATTAGCTAACTTTACACCAGGTCAGAATAAAGATTATTTTATAGTTCAAAAGAAGATTCTGAAGCATTCTTACGGCTAATTATTATTTTCAAATTGTTTTATTATAGCTGGAACCCTTGGTTCATAAATAAACCCATTTTTTTATTATTAACTAGACCAAAAACGGTCAAAAATGATTTTTTTTCGTTTTAGTACTTACAATTGCGTCGTTGTTTCCCTCGACGAAGACAGTTTAAGAAAATAAGTCGTTTGATTCCTCAAATAAAATAACATTTTTTTTCGTTAATATTCTGTTTTTATTATGTTAATACTAAAATTTATAGATATCGGTGACATAATTATGTGAACATGCTATGCTGCATACTCGTAGATGAGTATGAATTTATGTATGACCATAACCAACACACAATAATAACAATGGACCTTTCACATTATACTTAAGTTACATTTAAGAACTAATCAACATTTTGTAGACTAAGTACAGTCTTATCAGTTACTAATATGGCATGTTTAAATCACAGTAATTTACTACAATTATCTTAATGTTAGATTGCCTTATTGCTTATACCTAATTAATTAAAGAAAACTTTTAACAGTTTTAGTCTTTTATCGTTATAAGTACGTAAATGACTCACAGTTACAAAATAATCACGTAAATGAAAAAAATGATACTTTCATAAAGAAAATCAATTAGTATAGCTACTACTAAACAATTAAAACAAGCTTTCGTAAAATCCAGAATAACATCTAGGAACAATATTTTTTTCTAGCAAAATACGCAAATCTTGCTTTTTTGAATCTGAAATTGCCAGCTTTGAATTATAAGCTGGCTCTAGGCAAATTTCTGTGATACTTAAATTAACGTCCGTGCGTGTTTTCCTTACATTTTTTGTGGGTATTTTATAGAGTAAGTGTCAATACTTTTTACAAATCGAATAGCTTTTATTTCTGTTAATTTTATTGGATAACCTTTCAGATCTTTGTTAATATTTAACCCAATATCCTCAAACAGCTTTTTTAAATCATAAAAATTGTCATAGTTTAGCCCGTGAACCACAAAATCATTACCAGTTTTCTTGGCATTCCTTTCGAGTTGCACGTACTGGTGAGGACTGTAAATAGGTCCAGACTTTTTTGCTCTTCTAATTGCCTTTTCAATCAGTGAGTGAGCGTTGTCGCCCTCATTCTGGGTGTGGCCCCGAATTAAAAATTTGTGTGTGATTGATGTAATAAGATGCTACTGGCATTGCTCCTCTATTCGATACGTAATTGCGATACAATTCCTTAATAGTTAGGCCACCGTCAATAAATTCACGGCTTGTGTTAGCCCGAGTGTAGTGGCTCTCAATAGAGTTCGCGATCACATTAATTCAGTGCCCCGAATACGGGGCACTGAATTAATGTGATCGCGAACTGACTGTACGATTTCCTGACCAACTTGATTATGATGAGAATGTTTGTTTGCCTCTCATGTCTTCCGGAGTCATACCTGTAGTACATTTTTGTCTCCCTTGCATTACTGTTCGCAATACTCTTTCTGATATGCCCAATGTATTAACAAAAAAAAATTTGCATGTCCGTTTGCATTTACCGTGAAATGAAAAACACAGTTTTGGTTTCTTGTTTTAGCATTTCCTTCTTTCACCCGACGGTAAGGAACTTTCAATGTTGTTAAACACGAGTTTATAAAATCACGTTGTCTCTGTAATGTTCCCAAACCCCAATAATTTTTAAATATTTCCTCTCTTTGTTCTTCTGTTATTTTATCACGACATTTTTGCCTACATTTTTCTGGACAAGGTGGTTTAATTGATTTTTCGGCAATAGTTTTTCCATTTCTAGATACGTATTGCTTTCCTGAATTTCGTTGTTGTTTTCGCACATTTTTTATCCAAGCAGATTCATTACGAACTCTTTTTTTACCTTTTTTAGCAACAGCTGTTTCCAAAGGTGGCGCCAAAACTTCTCTTGTAAGTATCAAATCAGAATTCACGGGAGACTCATAAGTAGTCGATATTGATGATGATGAAGAAGTACTGGAGGAACTAGAGGAAGAACTGGATGAACTAGAGGATGATGAGCTCGATGACCTCAATATAACACGGCGGCGGCGCTTTGCAGGTGTTTTTGGCACATATTCATCGCCACTATCATTTGGTGAAAAGTCTTGGCCTTCACTGAGGTTTTCGTGGCTTTCGAGAAGACTGGGTGATAAATTAACGTTATTTTGAGGAGAAACAACGTTTTCAATCGAAGTAGTTGCTAAAAAAAATAGGTGACTGTGTAAATAATCTGAATCACGAAAAACAAACCCTGCAGATCAATGTGAACAATCATTAAACAATTAACTTACGTTCATTACACCAATTCGTATCAATGTTTTGGGTAAAGTTGGTATCTTGTTTTTCTTCATTAGGTAATTCTAAAATATAGTTAACCAACGTTAGAATTTAGAAAGTTTTATAATATAACACTAGACATACGCCCAAGCCTTCACCATTCCCCTTTATATACATAGAAGAAAAGATAGATTTCAGTTTTTAAAAAAATTATGTACAAAGTATTATATTTACCATTTGTACTTATATTAATTGGAGATGTTTTTGAATAAAGCGGCAATTGGCCTCCAATGCTATTAGACGCGGAACATTCATGCTGCTCACAAAGCTTCACCAACATTCGAGCACGGCTTCCCATTTTACGGCTTAAAATAAAAAAAAAAAGGCTTTATGTTAGATTTGCTATTATACAACTGATTGCAATCAGTCATTATTGTAAAACATATGTTAAACTTTTCGGGATAATATAGACTTAATTATCACATAAGTCCATAACAATACCAAATCCACGAAAGTGTTCGGTGCAACAGCGACGTAATTGTATTAAACGTCATTGTATCCTCAAAAGTGATATCTATTCCAAGTGAAACAAAATACGAACGACATAAAATACAAATGATTCTTTATTGCTCCGAATTTTTGAAAAAAAATATGACACATTTACCTTTGCGTCTGTGTAGCTCCCTGACACGTACACTCTTCGCGAGGCGCCCCGCACAACTGACTTTTTGGTCGCCGTTGCTCCGCACTCACGCGCCAAAACGGAATAATGCTACAAAGACTTTTTGGCCTCTAGCGGACGGTTTTTGAACCTACAAATGTGGCGTTTTCACTGCCAACGCAGATGATTATGCATAGTATTTTGGCATTAATAAGTCACTTTCGCGTATTTTTGCAAATGTGTCACTGT